>OX123190.2:77657687-78857687 GCA_944739405.2 Euclidia mi
GGCTTTGCAACAACTGGCAAAGCAAGAAAATGTAACAATCGAGCCTTGTGGATTATTCGATTATTGGTGCCACGCCAGATGGATTAATAGGTCCAAACACGATTGTGGAAATTTAATGTTCTAAAGTTGCCTATAAAAATGGCCTAGAGAATAGAATAAGAGCAAATAAAATACAAATATGGAAACATGATAAAAAAGTGAACTGACTAGTCTAAACAAATATTGTAATTGTTATTACCAAATTCAGGGGCAACGCCACGTTACACGCAAACAAAAGTGTTTATTTGCTGTGTGGAGTGGCGAAAGTATACCACTGAAAAATAGAAATTATAGAAAGAGATGATGTTTTCTGGGAGAAGCTTGTGGCGTTTTTATATGAATTGGCAGTTGCCTGAAATTGTTGATTCTCGTCAAGCTCAAGGGATGGCATTGCGAGATCACGGAGAGAAAAATGTTTCATCAGTGCTTGAAATTTCTACAATACCAAGCCGTAAAAGGAAAGTAAATGAAACTGTGCCTCGTGAACAACAGCAAATAATAAGTCTTATCATCTCACACACTGCCTTTAACATTCGATGAGAATAAAGAAAACCTGCCGGGTTGTAGCAGACAGCTAACTTTTGATGAGCTGTAAACTCTGTATTTCGTTAATAAATGATAAATGAATATAAATAAATATCTTTTAATATTTATTTTCTTTGAAACGACACATATTAGAAGCGAAAGAAATTGTTTATATTTTTCCATACAAACATGTATGACGAGAGCTAACGAAAAAGCAGTAACTCAAATTCTAATTCTATAATTTTCTGAGCGACATAGCAGTATCTCATGAATAAGGTATTTCCATATATTATATTTTTGATATTTCTTCATTTTGAAAAATAATAATGCGTTGGGTTTCGAAACGAGTCGCCTGAATTTGAGGGTATTGGTAGTGTAGGGAGCTTAAGGTAGTTCGTTTTAATCCCCTTTATAGGTATAATTATTATGGCAAAGGTTTCGAAATATGTCACCGTTTTTAGGGGTTGTGAGTGTTAGGAGAGGGAGCAGGGGAGGTCTTGAAACCCCCCTCACCTTTTTCACTTGCCGGAAATACTTGGTTTCCTCTGAAAAAAAAACCTCCAAACATCGGTGTGTATGGCACTGCCAACTTCCACATTCATCACGAAAGGCACTCGAAAGCAATGACGCACAAATTTGACATTAGCTGTCAATATGATCATTCCAAGATGGCAGTTTTGCGTTTCGTTTCACGTTTTTCACATAAAACCTAAAAATACATTTGTAAAACTGTACTAAAGTATAAAAACTATATTCCGTTTTGCATAAGCAGAGCTAACGAAAAAGCAGTAACTCAAATTCTAATTCTATAATTTTCTAAGCGACATAGCAGTATCTCATGAATAAGGTATTTCCATATATTATATTTTGATATTTCATCTATTTTGAAAAATAATAATGCGTTGGGTTTCGAAACGAGTCGCCTGAATTTGAGGGTATTGGTAGTGTAGGGAGCTCTGTAAACTCTGTATTTCGTTAATAAATGATAAATGAATATAAATAAATATCTTTTAATATTTATTTTCTTTGAAACAACACATATTAGAAGCGAAAGAAATTGTTTATATTTTTCCATACAAACATGTATGACGAGAGCTAACGAAAAAGCAGTAACTCAAATTCTAATTCTATAAATTTCTAAGCGACATAGCAGTATCTCATGAATAAGGTATTTCCATATATTATATTTTTGATATTTCATCTATTTTGAAAAATAATAATGCGTTGGGTTTCGAAACGAGTCGCCTGAATTTGAGGGTATTGGTAACGTAGGGAGCTTAAGGTAGTTCGTTTTAATCCCCTAAAAGTAATTTTGGCTGCCGGAGTTGCGTCTAAATATTTTTAAACAATTTCCAAAATTTCATAAATACTTCGGCAATTATGCAAAACGGAACATAGTTTTTATACTTTAGTACAGTTTTACAAATGTATTTTTTAGGTTTTATGTGAAAAACGTGAAACGAAACGCAAAACTGCCATCTTGGAATGATCATATTGACAGCTAATGTCAAATTTGTGCGTCATTGCTTTCGAGTGCCTTTCGTGATGAATGTGGAAGTTGGCAGTGCCATACACACCGATGTTTGGAGTTTTTTTTTTCAGAGGAAACCAAGTATTTCCGGTAAGTGAAAAAGGTGAGGGGGGTTTCAAGACCTCCCCTGCTCCCTCTCCTATCACTCACAACCCCTAAAAACGGTGACATATTTCGAAACCTTTGCCATAATAATTATACCTATAAAGGGGATTAAAACGAACTACCTTAAGCTCCCTACACTACCAATACCCTCAAATTCAGGCAACTCGTTTCGAAACCCAACGCATTATTATTTTTCAAAATAGATGAAATATCAAAAATATAATATATGGAAATACCTTATTCATGAGATACTGCTATGTCGCTCAGAAAATTATAGAATTAGAATTTGAGTTACTGCTTTTTCGTTAGCTCTCGTCATACATGTTTGTATGGAAAAATATAAACAATTTCTTTCGCTTCTAATATGTGTTGTTTCAAAGAAAATAAATATTAAAAGATATTTATTTATATACATTTATCATTTATTAACGAAATACAGAGTTTACAGCTCATCAAAAGTTAGCTGTCTGCTACAACCCGGCAGGTTTTCTTTATTCTCATCGAATGTTAAAGGCAGTGTGTGAGATGATAAGACTTATTATTTGCTGTTGTTCACGAGGCACAGTTTCATTTACTTTCCTTTTACGGCTTGGTATTGTAGAAATTTCAAGCACTGATGAAACATTTTTCTCTCCGTGATCTCGCAATGCCATCCCTTGAGCTTGACGAGAATCAACAATTTTAGGCAACTGCCAATTCATATAAAACGCCACAAGCTTCTCCCAGAAAACATCATCTCTTTCTATAATTTCTATTTTTAGTGGTATACTTTCGCCACTCCACACAGCAAATAAACACTTTTGTTTGCGTGTAACGTGGCGTTGCCCCTGAATTTGGTAATAACAATTACAATATTTGTTTAGACTAGTCAGTTCACTTTTTTATCATGTTTCCATATTTGTATTTTATTTGCTCTTATTCTATTCTCTAGGCCATTTTTATAGGCAACTTTAGAACATTAAATTTCCACAATCGTGTTTGGACCTATTAATCCATCTGGCGTGGCACCAATAATCGAATAATCCACAAGGCTCGATTGTTACATTTTCTTGCTTTGCCAGTTGTTGCAAAGCCAGTTGTTCATTTTAGATTCCATGCGCAACTGATTTTACATTGCACATATTTTATTTGTACAAAATATTTTTTACTAAGTTGGCTTTACTGCTGTTATCTCTTCTTTTTACCACTATACAAAAATTTCAATCTGTCAACATATTCTTACGCAATTCGAACCAGTCACTGCTATCCCTCTTGTAATTTTTGCTTATCACTACGGAAGTTGAGTCAAATTTGTCAAAATTGTTTGGCATTTCTTGGCTAGCTCTTGAACAGATCGTGTTAGGAATGACTGAAGTCAAATGTGTGTAAGACGTTGCAGAACTGTTATCTTTAACTTCACTGTAATTACAATAATGATAATTAGTTACGTACTTTATTATTAAAAAAATAATATATCTTGTGTTATAGCAAACAGAGAAGTCACCTTCTTACTTATAATGATTGATTTTAGAAATTAAAAAGATATTAGATGTACGGAGACATACCTAATAGTTTATGAATAATCAAAGTTTTACCCGATGTACCTAAAAAGGTTTATGTTCAAAACACAATAATACAACATTCGTTACCGCTTGTGTGCGGATTGCGGAGCGCCATATTAGCGCTGTCATCATTATTGTTCGCCATGGCGGCATTTTAGCGCTCCAGGCGCTCTGACAAGCTAATGAATTTGAAATATAGGTACATAAAATGATTCGATTTTATGTTATTACTCTTTCAAAAATTGAAAACTGTGGCAGCTATGTATTGTAAGAATAATTTATATAATTATATTATGCATAATCGATAATATATAAGTAGCATAGTTAGTCATAAAAGACTCTTATGAAAATAATTCGTGTAAAAATGTTACATATTTTATAATCACTTGGCCATGGATGAATTTCTATTTTATTACGACGCTTTCTTGTACAAATCCTTCGTAGAACTTCATTTCTCTAATTGTCCATATTTTATTCTTCTAATTATATATTTATAAGCACAATAACACATTAAACGCAACAAGAGTATAAACTTAGGTCCTAATTATATGTGCCCATAGTTACATGAAAAGCCTATTTGATTCAAAGTATTCAGTCTATAACATAAAACATGAAATTACGAACTCAAATCGGCGTATTATAATAACAACCTATCTCTCACAGGGCTCATAGCCGAATGATGAGTCTGGGCGGGGCGTAAACTAGCAACTGACACTCAGTACACCGCTTATGCTAATAAGGTTTAAATTGCTGAAGCGTTTGATATTGATGGGATCTACCGAGCGTCAAAATCATAGACGTTTGGCAGATTTTATTTAATTTTACAAAATATATACGTATAATATGAAAATAAATAGGGTAATTCTTTAGTTCACTAGATTTTCTACAATATTATCCAAAAAAATATGACAGCTTACGATCAAAATATTGCAAACAGTGAGACGAAAGATTATTTTCTGCCTCGATTTTGTGATTTTTTTACCGTGATTATATTTTACGTACATGAAAAATTCTTTCAAAAGTCTTTTGTTCAGACTTTTTACTTTTAGCTCTAATTTTTGCTAGTTTGTAATATGTACCGTTATGGCTAGATGCGCGACGAAAAATTAGGTGTTTCACGGCTTCTGAGGTATAACAGCGCCTTAATCCAAATATCACACTAAGACGGAAGACAGCTCTTACGCAGGTTGATCAACCACAGAACAAAGAAATGGCAGAATTGTATTCAGAAATGCACGAGTTAAAAAGTGAAATCCAGACTTTAAAAGACCAATTAACCAGTGCAGTATCGTTGATTGCTAGTTACGAATCAAAATTTGACAGCCATGTATCTCTTATGAGCTTGTTAATGGAGAAAGTTGTTTACCTAACTAATGAGAGATTAAGGACTGAAAGCAATAATGCACCGACGCCATCTAAGTCTCCTAAATCACCCGACAATAAGCCATGTCCTAACAAAAATATAGACCCCAGTCAAAAGCCCAAACAAGGGAAACAGAAGAAACGTAAGCAAGGGCTGCAAATAGCCAAACTTACCCAATACCCGGCACCCGAAACCAACATTGTTTCCACCAGCCAGTGTTATACCACATCTCCAATATCTACTGGGATAGATGTCGTTGCAGAGTTGAATTACACCACAGGCCAATAATTGCACAGTAGAAACTAGTAAACCCCAAGTGTCTAAACCGCTCAGCGGTACTGCCGGGCCGACAGTAACATCTCTGAAGGCAGTTGAGCCACGTAAGTACCTACATTTGTGGAATATGGAATCGGAAGTGGATGAGATACGTACTTACCTACAACGATTATGTCCAGAGGGCACATGCAGTGTCGAAGTACTGAAGGCGAGAGGTGACTATAAGTCATATAAGATCGGTGTACCAGTCGCATCTTTTGATATATTTCACACAGCGGATGTCTGGCCCATGAATGCTAGAATTAGACCATGGTAAATTTTAAAAAGTCTACAATATCTGCGAATACAACTGGTACAAATAACATATCAAGCCACCGGCCCTTACATGTAAACCTTCAGGTCTTCATTGTCTCTACCAGAACGTAAGGGGTATCAAAACCAAACTATCTACGTGGCGAAACAACTTACTCTTGTTAGAGCATAATATACTTGCTGTAACTGAAACTTTCCTTGACGATACAATTGCTGATGCTGAAGTGACAACGGGCGACTGGACTAATCTACGTCGTGATAGAGGGACGCCGTGTGGAGGTGTGATGCTTGCTGCGCGTTCTCCTATTGCTCTGCGGCGACTACGTGAGTTCGAAACGGACTGTGATGAGGATTTATGGGCTAATTTTATATGGCGCGGTAGGTCTATTTACATTTGTGTCGTTTATATTAAACCTAGTGCCAAAGATGATAACTACATGCAATGGTTTTGTAAAGTTGAAAGTTTTATTACTAATGTAAAAGGAACTGTGCTTATCTTAGGTGATTTAAATTTAAATAGCGCCTCATTGTTTGTTAATAATTATTATTGTTATTTTTTGTCTTATTGTGGTTTGGTTGATAAGAACGATGTGCATAATATGTATGAAGGTAAATTAGATGTGGTATTGATCCAAGAGAGCAGTGACGCGGTAGATACAACTGTCACTACGACTGATGGACTTGTAAAGCCTGACAATAATCACCCACCATTAGACATTGACATTTATATCAAATCAATTTACTATTCCGATGTGATTAAACCAACTAACATTGATAGAGGAAAAGATTGGAACTTTACTAAATGTGACCTGGCTAAGCTTATTTATTCGCTCAAATTTCATGGGATAAAGTAATTTATTAGGGATGTCAGGCTCAAGATTAAGCTGCACGCTACTTGGAAACAAACTAAAACTGATGTGGATCACAAAACCTTCTCAGACCTAAGAGCTAACCTTAGAAGTCATGTTAAAACAGCATATTCATCATACACTATTTTATTGTACAGCATTCATTGTTCTTTGAAACGTTGCAGGGGCATTTTTCAACCCAAACGGCATTCTGTTGAATTCAAATTGACCGTCTGGGACGCTAAATGTGCTTTTAGGGCTATCCGCGGGATCCATTCGCACCTGATGGAATCCAGATGCCAGGTCTAATGTTGAGAAATATTTGCTTTGACCTAGCTGTATGATGATATTTGAGGAATTGGGTAAGTTTCTCCAACTGTAATGTCATTTAACTTCCGGTAGTCTATGACAATTCGCAACTTTCTCTGCCTGGATGAGTCTGTCTTCTGTGGAACTATCCAAATTGGCGAAGACCATGGAGATTTGGCGGGTTTAATAATATTTTCGTTTAACATTTTATAAATTTGGGTCTTGACCTCATTTTTATGAATTTCGGGGAATCTGTAAGATTTTACACTTATAGGTTGGGAAGTTGTTGTTTTAATTTCGTGTTTGATAATATCTGTGCAGGTCAATTGATCTCCTGGTAAATGAAATATATCTGCATACTGACTACATATTATATCTTTCAGAAGTTCTGATTCTTCTTCATTGAGGTGAGACATACGTAAGAGGTCAAATAACTTTTGTGTTTTTTCGATACTATTATTAACGTCGTTGTTATTTGGATTGGCATTAGCATTAAATTGTTGATTATAATCAATAGGATGTAAGGTAAGTAACAAATTAGAATTTATTTGAACTGGTTCATCAGAGGTGTTAAGTACTGTAAGGTTAACTCTGTTGTTAGTTTTTACTTTAACCAGACAGTTGGATATTAAGATAGAATTTGATATGTGTTGATCAAATATTATTCCTTCCTTTAGTTTGGGATTTTTAACCGAGCACTGAATTACCTTTTCAGTGCGAGGTTCGACCTTATAGGAAGGTTCATCAAATGATAATTTAATATTGGTATCATTTATTTCAAGAGATTCTAAATTATAATTAATTCGGCATCCATGTTGCATGAATAGGTCGTTACCTATTATGCCATCATACGGTAAATTAATGTTGTCAAAAACATGGAAGGTATGTAGTAGTTTTACTTGTGGGTTAAATTGTAATTGTAACATTAGGCTGCCTATACTTTTCAAAGGATCATTTTTTGAATCTATTCCTTTAATTTTAATATCGTTTTCATTTAGCGTTATTTTGTTGCTAATACATTTATTTTTCAGGATACAGATGGATGCACCGGAGTCAATGAGAAAGGTAAGTGGGTTTTGATTTATAGGTGTTTGAATTTTGACATAGGGTAAGTATCTGTTGTGAGTAACAATTTCATAGATCTGTGCAGATTTCAATGGATTAGGGTGACCTTGAGTTTGGGGCTGGTTACCCTGTCCATTGGTCGATTTGATTGGATGACCGTGAATTTGGGGCTGGTTACCCTGTCCATTGGTCGATTTAATTGAATGACCGTGAGTTTGGGGCTGGTTACCCTGTCCATTGGCCGATTTGATTTGATGACCGTGAGTTTGGGGCTGGTTACCCTGTCCATTGGTCGATTTGGTTGGATGACCTTGAGCTTGAGGCTGGTTACCCTGTCCATTGGTCGATTTGACTGGATGACCTTGAGTTTGGGGCTGGTTACCTGGTCCATTGGTCAATCCGTTGGAAATAGTATCGACTTGGGTAATAGGGAATTGCCCCGTGCGATACCTAGACGGGACATTTATTAGTTTAAATTATTATCAACGCATTCATCCACTTCATCTTTACCATCTTCTTCATCATTTTTAGCAAAGTTCACACGAGGATAAGGTTTAGAGGTAGAAGGTTGCATTGGGGTAAACGGTTGAGGGCCATTAGAGAATCTTTTATTATTATATTCACGTAATTTGCAGTTTTCTAGAAGGTGACCTTGCTTCTTGCAATATCTGCAAAACATTGAATCGCGAGAAGAAGATGTGTTTTGGTAGTTATATATTAGGTTTATGTGTTTGTGGGACGCGCTAATAAGAGTCATTTCTTTTATTAAAAGGTTCAGTAGTTTTTGTTTTGTTAAAGTTTAGGGAGGTGTTACGGTAAGAAAACTGTTGTATTTTCTCCTCTGATATGGCGCAGCTTATTGCGTGATTCAGGCTCTTAGGATCTCTACTTCTGACCAGGTTCGCTATTCTAGGATGCAATCCTAAAGTGAAAGTATGGAGGGCTAGATCCTCCATAGCGGCTAATCTGCCAACAAGTTCGCTCTTTTTGGAATTTGAAACGGTTACTTCTGTTAAAAGTTTTTGTAAACAGGTCTCTACACGTAGAGAAAATTGGCTGACGGTTTTCTGAGCGCTTTGTCTACAGTTTTGCAAGTCGGTAAGTAAATGAGCGTAATGCTTGCGCTCTCCAAATTGATTTTTTAAGAATTCTTTAAGTGGTGACCACGTCTCAAAATCTTTAATTGAACAGGCTGTTTCGGCTTTCCCTTCTAGTAGGCTTAAAATATATTTAAAAACTACATCTTCCTGGGATGAAGACGCTAAGGAAATTGCGCTGTCGCAATTTCTCAGGAAAGTAGTTAATTTCTCTCTGTCACCGTTAAAAGGTTTAATGAATTTCAACACAACGTTTAAGGAAATTTCCTCTTCAGATCTTAATTCTTTAACATCTTTCTTAGAATCTGATTTTGCCATTTTATTTAAAAGAGAAGAATATGATATAACTAAATTAAAATAAATCGCAACCAAACCCGAACGCAAACGCTTGTATAGTATTCTGAACAGAGCCGATAACAAAGATATGATGTGCGTAGGCGTTACTGGGAACGGTCTGAGTAGAACTGTGACTTAGATAAGAGCCACTTCGATGCAACTTATTTGGTTTTATAATTATAAGAACGTTATAATGAATAAAAGTTATTTAACGTAATATAAATTCTACACTGGAACACTGAAAACACGAATGTTACACGGAGCGGACAAATGAACACTTTGATTTCAGGATATTTCGACGATTTCACCGCAGTCTCAGGATCAAAGTTAAGGAATAGTTTCACTTACAGCAATAGTTCACCACGCCTCATTCTCGTCACTCCCTGGTAAGTCCTGGATTCCTGGGCTGGATGTAAGGATGATGCCGCGAAAATATCGCCGTCTGGTTGGTATTTTCTCGTCGGGAATGGTACTCCGGTCACAGCGTTAGACTACGCGTGACAAAGGGTATACTTTGCAGGTTCAAGGTTAGAGACCGGCTGCAGCACGAACAGTGCGCAGCAATGGGCCTTTCGAGAACATGGTCGCGACGTACAAAGAATCACCGGAACAACAGCACGGTAAGTATATACGTAGTTGGAATCGGCAAGTTCACTCAACATACACACTCGCGTATATTTTGGACTTTTCAGAGACGTATAGGGGACTCCTTCGGAATCCCACCGCTGCCACCAAATGTTATCCGGATTTAAACGATAGACTTTAAAAAAAAAAGATTTATTTCGTTTAGTTAAGTGTTAAGGATTATTTATAAAAATAGACGAGTTCGGTAGATGTCTTGAACGTTTGGGGATTAGGGACCGACTGTCTGAAAGTGGGCATCATACTACAGATTAGAACGCGGATTGCTGACCAAGCGTTTGGTCTGCATAGGGTAAGCACAAAGCCATACATTTTAGGGATAAAACAGCACGTAGCTCCCCTTCGCGGATTTCACGGTAACAACGCGGGTTGTACCGTCTTTGGAAGTATGCAGTTTCTCCACGATGGCTAACGGCCATGAAAGCGGCGGAGCATTATCATGTACTATGACGACCAACGTACCCTCCTGTATAGGGGATGCAGGACTATTCCATTTGGATCTAGCCTAAAGCTGGTGGAGATGTTCCGCTCGCCAGCGCCGCCAGAACGACTGCACGAGTTTATCCAGCAGAGTATGTCTTTGGAGCAAGCTTGAAGAGTCTGCTTCAGGAGCCGGAAATGACGATAATGGCACTGTGTTTAGAAAATGTGCAGGGCTTAACGCGGATGGTTCTGCAGGGTCACTACTCAATGCCGTGAGCGGACGCGAGTTGATCAGCGCCTCGACTTGTGCAAGGACAGTTAAAAGCTCTTTGTAAGAGAGGATCTGTTGACCTATAACTTTAAAGAGATGCGTTTTAATTACTTTGACCATGCTTTCCCAACATCCACCGAAATGTGGTGATGCTGGCAGAATAAACTTCCAGTCAATATGATTTATGGAACGTTCTTCCTGAAGACGAGTACGATATTCTTCTCTGAGACACTTATAAAGGTCGCGTAAATAAGAGCTTGCGCCCACGAAACAAGTGCCGTTATCCGTGTACAAACACTGTATAGGGCCGCGTCGTGAATGACACCGTGCTTAAATTCGTCGCAACTTCAATGTGCGTAGCTCGCGTCGTTAAGCATGTAAAAATACATAGCCAAGCTTTACGGCCTTTAACACCTCGACCACGCACTGGCGTATACTGCAGTGGACCTGCGTTATCACAACCGGTATGTGTAAACGCTTTATCAACCTGATTGACGCGCTGGCTAGGAAGATCTGCCATGGGAGGGAAAATCGGACGCGGAAGAAACTTGAAACAGACGTTACATTTATGTATTCTGTGAAGAATTATTCGTCGAGCAGCTAAAAACCAATATTTATGCCTAAGTAAGGACATAAGCAACTCTGGACCAACATGGTAAGGCTTCTTGTGATAAAAATCAACAAGAAAGTCGACAACATAATCATGACGCGGTAGAATTCAAGGATGCTTGTAGTTATAAGGTTCATCCGAATTTGACAGACGACCACCAACGCGTATGACGCCGTGCTCATCGAGCAACGGCTTGAGTCTAAGAATAGCGGGAGAACAAGGTACATTGTTTTTCAAATTTTGAATGTCGTTACTAAGATGAACAGCCTGTACAGCTCGTAGTAACTTATATTCTGCAAATTCAAGGTCAGTACTTGAAACAAAAGTCACATTAGGTAGGTGCCTAAGAAACCTACAGACATAAACGATGGCGCGGAGTAACTTAGACCACGATGACATGCGTAGTGCGAGTGCATAGATCGGAGATTCAGCAACCTCAACAATCACGGGATGAGAAACAGACTTCCATTCGGGTACATTCTCGTCCTCTGCACTGTGGTCAATGGGTTGCATGGGCCACTCTGACGGATCATGGGAAATCCAAGAAGGTCCACGATGCCACAATGGATAATGCAGAAGATTAAGTGGAGTAACCACGAGACAGGCAATCAGCGGGGTTCTCAATAACCGCGACGTGATTGAAACAAGTAGCAGGAACAAGTTCAATTAATTTACTAACCCGGTTGGCGACAAAAGTCTGCCAGCGGTGAGGAGAAGAATAAATCCAAGCGAGCACTATTTTGGAGTCAGAAAACGCGTATATTTTATTGATAGGGTAAAGATAAATATAAAGGTAAAGATTCATTTATTTGTACAACACATGTAATTTGGTGTTACATTAAAATGATTATAGTTTCAATATGTTTAGTCCGTTCAATTAGACATACAAATACAGTTCGTTTTCAAACTAAGAACATAATGTTGATGTTAACATATGAGAAACATATTAATCCTACGTACCTATATGCCAGATAATTATTACTCACAACATCAACTTGATAGGATAATACATTAGATAAAAACTATGGTACCAATTAAAATATATAAATTCATATTAAATTTGTAGCAAGACAATATCATCATTACGCGCGGACTCGAATACTTTCCCGCTCGCACAGCGACTACCTGTCTCACTCAACGTGCATCACATACGACGTCATCGAGGTGGTGGGACAAGACCCGCCTATATAAGCTCATGCGCGTCGTTGATTTATTCATTCAACGCCGCCCACGCCGCCAAGAAAATGCAGCGTACCCTCGACATACTCCCCCGCTGGCTATCGCAGTGGCGACTGTCGGTGAACGTGGGTAAGTCACAGGCCATTTTAATCAGCAGCAAGCAGCTCCATCCACTGCCACTGAAACTCCAGGGTGAGTACATCCCCTGGACCCGGACGGTGAAATACCTGGGGATCACCATAGACCGCTCCTTGTCTATGAAGCCGCATGTCCGCAACGTCGTCGCTCAGGTACGCGCAACCAGGGCGCTACTGCGTCCAGTGCTCTCCTCTCACCTACCTCTGCGAGCAAAGCTGGGTGTGTACAAGTCTTATGTACGCACCCGGCTCACCTACGCCGCGCCCGCTTGGTTCGCCCTCACGAGCGAGTCGAGCCGCATTCGCCTCCGCGCGCAGCAGTCACTGTCGCTGCGCGCCGCCGTACAAGCTCCTCGCTACGTGAGGAACGATGTCATCCAGCGGGACACCCGCATCGAGAGCCTGGACGCCTACATCCGCCGTCTGTCCGTGGGGATGTTTGAGCGAGCCGACGCCTCGGCCTGGGACCACGTCCGGGACCTGGCCCCCTGGCACGCTCGCCCCCCGGACAAGAAGAAGCTGCCCCGAGACCTCATCATCGACCACGACGACTCTGCGGACGCTGCGGCTGCCCCGGGTAACCGCCGTCCCCTCTAACATGACAACCCCTCTCACAACTCTGTTGCAGGTGGCCGCCCCTTTCCGCGCGACATCTGCGCGTATCACCCAGGATACGCGCATCATGCGCGCGCGCGGACGACCACCGCAACAGCGACGCCAAGGATCGACACCCATATCACGACGTCGACATCCAGCCAGATGTCGACCAACACCTCCACACCACCAAGACCTCCGCAGGCCGCACGTAAGTCGCCGTCCGTGTCGCTGGCTTCACGGAGCTGGGCCTCCCTCGGTTCGCCGGGGGTCTCACCCGGCTCGTGTTGACCGCCCGGACGGCGTGAAGACCTAGCGGCCTGCGCGCACGCGCGTATACGCCTTTTCGGTCCAACCGCCTAAGGGCAACTACTGCCCGCCCCCAGGACCTGCCCTTATTAAAGGGCGGGAGAAAGAACCCGCTTGCGGGGGGCTAATCTGCCCCGAACAAGCTTCTGCACGCCCCTTACGGGGCGTCGCGATGAACCACGTCTCTGATTTATTCATTCGCTCGCTAGGCGACTCAGAGTGCGATAGCCCCGCAGTCCACTCTGGTGTCCAGTAGGCATAGCGAACCTGATCGATAGCCCCGCAGTCATCAGGTTAGCTAAGTATCGAGGTTTAAAGAGCGATAGCCCCGCAGTCCCCTTTAGACACTCGCGAAGCGTAGGGAGGAAGTGAAGAGCGATAGCCCCGCAGTCCTCTTCACCCCTCACATAGGGTTATATACGTATATGTATAAGTTGGTAAATGTATGTATGAAGAAATTAGAATAAACGGTCAAAGCTACCCAAGAAGTCTATAATTTCTACACTGGTAACCCTATCGCCCTACAAATTATAATTATTTACTACAGTCAGAATATTAAAATTAATAAATATAAATGTTGCTGATTTAAAATATAATCATTAAAAGACATGTCATAATTATAAAATATACATTAAACATAATATATCTGGGTTTAAATGTCAGAGTCATTGAGAAAATCGTCAACATTATAATAGCATTTATTTGTCAGTAAACTGTTTAACTTTTTCTTAAATAGATTTGCATTTAATTCTTTATAGGGTAGTGGGGCAAAACTGTGTCTTTAACCTTGCGGAGCAACTGAGACAGCAGAAGGGCTGCGCACAACTCCAGTCTCGCAACTTAAATGGTTTTAATAGGCGAGACATTGGACTTGGCACAAACTAACTGCACCGAGTAGTTATAACCAATGCGGACTTGCAGATATACAACTCCGCCGTAAGCACGCGCGCTGGCTTCAGCGAAACCTATTAAGTTGATGGTACATCCATCTACCAACCCAAGATGACGCGGAAGTAATTTGATTGAGCGTGATAAGCTCAATACAAAACTGGCTCCAAGCGGCGACAATATGGTCATGGGGTGTTTCATCCCACTCACACTTTGATAACCAAAGTTCTTTGATCAAGAGCTTGGCGTTCAAAATTGTGGGAGCCACAAAACCCATTATGTCCCATAGTCGAGCCACTGTGGACAGCATAGTGCGTTTGGTGCACTTATCATCTGGCGTTGAGACGTCAAACCGAAAACTATCAAAGGATTTGTCCTAGCGTAAGCCGAGAACTTTATGCGGTACAGACTTCTCAAACTCAATGTCTGGAGAAGCTTTATGAGAATCAGGTATGCGTGCGAGAACCTCCTTAGAATTGCTTGTCCATTTGACAAGATCAAACTGGCCTCGCTTGAAAAGCTGAATAAGCTCTTCACAAAGCGAAATTGCTAGCGGAGCGGATATGACACTACAGGCAATGTCATCCATATATAAAGCGGTAGTAGCAACAGCTGCTGCGGCGGGAAAGTGATCGCTTTCATCAGCGATCAACTGGCGAACATCTCGTAACGCGTGATATGGGCTAGACTTGAGTCCAAAACAAACACGATTTACTGATACACGGATAAAGGTTCCTTATTGTCAAAACGATAAAAAATTCGTTGAAATCTACGGTCAGATTCGCGAACGCCGATATTGAGAAACATTTGGTGGCAATCAGCTGACAGAGCGATTTGGAAAAGACAAAACTTTATTATGATGTTAAATAAATCACCCTGTAGATTAGGGCCGGCATGCAAAATGTCATTAATCGACTGACCCGATGTAGTCCTACAACTAGCATCTAAAACCACACGAAGTTTAGTAGAGGTTTTATCTTCGCGAACTACGCCGTGATGCGGGATATAATATGAGGGATGAGAATTGCCCTCGTTGTTTACAACTACACTCAAAAAACCTTTATTTAGGTAGTCACGAATGACGTCATTATAGGCGCCGCGTAACTTAAGTGATGCATCAAGTTTACGTTCTAAACAATGAAAACGTCTAAGCGCAGCAGCGTACGAGCCGCCTAACGAATAAGGGTCACCATAGAATGGCAACGCCACAACGTATCTGCCACTGTCGTCACGAACAGTGGTAGCGCGGAAATGTTGTTTACACTCGAGATCCTTACGGCTCATCGAGGGCGGTGCGGTAATCTCTTCAAGCTCCCAAAATCGCTTGAGAAGAGAATCAATATTATTTTCTTGAAGAACAGAACAACAACAAGACGTAATATAATGAGAAGTTTGTAACGTAGTTACGGTACTGTTACAGGGCAGGTCCGAAATAGCTTTTTAAAAAAACTCAAAATTCAAAAAAGACTAATTTATTGAAAGAAAATGACTAAAAATAGAATTGACAAAAAACCTAGTGCCCACAACGAAGTCTGTAATAAGAATGTCTTTACCGGAATTTAATAATAATGCATGGATCAGTTTCAATGACGTATACCGCTCATGCCTACTGCTGATCGAAGCATTATTATTTTATATGTACTTCATACATTAAATATTATAACATCCCCCCCCGTTAAGATCGATCATACCGGGTAAAGGGATGATCAATTGAAAGTAAACGAATTGCTAACTGTAAAGACTTCGTTGAGAGTTACAAACATTTTATTATTTAAACTAAGATTAAGCAACTATAACTGTAACTTATGTAAACTAGAAAAACCCGAAATATTATTATGAGATAACAGCATGTAAAGATGTAAAGAATTCTTGATATAGTTTTAAGATATTATCTATTTTAACTCACAGATTTAGAAATTACAATTAATTACTTTATAGGTTTCATTTAATTAAAATTTAAAATGTTACTTACAATATTTAGATATAAGAGATACCAGTGCATTTAACTAATAATAATATTAATATAACGTTTTAACTACGGCATTACATTTCTCTTCAAATTTGGCAACGACCTTGTGGAGATATTTGTATGATCGTCAAGGTCATCAGCTGACGAGTCCGTTGATGCATTAACAATGGTTGACACATTATGTCGAATAGAAGGAACAGGGGGTTGACTTACATAGTTCTTGTTATAGATTCTTACACAGCATCCCCGTCTCGGACAAATAACTCTCCTGGTCTTGAACAATAAATACAGTAACATTAAAATGGCTGTTGTTATAAGTGAGGGAAAGATAGCTGGTAGAATATTTCTCAAAGTGTGACGGTTCAGAGATTTTATTTAACTGTTTTTTTAACTCGTTCATCTGCACACTGGCTTTTACTAAAGACTCTAAATTATTAAATTCGTTTAACTTGACTAATGGGATGTGACTTTTATTGAAATATTGAGTATCGCAACATTCGTCGATAAAATTAAAGTTAGATAAGATAGTAGTGACGTTGGAGGTGTACGTGTCACTTGGGATAAACGTTAATGCCTTATAGGCTTAGTAGGCTTTGCAAGATTTTGGTAAATGTAATATTCCGGAACCGAACAGAACCTCATCTGTATTACTAAAATTTTCATTACAAATAACATGACATTTACCAGGTTCTGATTGAACAAAAATCCAACGAATACGACTGATCTTTTGGAAGACGTCTATCGAGCCACGCAAGACTCTAGTTTGGCAACTTTTTGGTAACTTAGCAGATGCTTCTGTTAGTAACGTAGTTTCACATGTCGGGTTTGCCATTGTCGAGTACACGTTACCTAGAGGACACACATAGCACTGACCTTTCACTTGTTTGCACGCACTGACACTCGCGAGCTGTGAGTAGAATAGTCTGTCCAGGGTTATTGCCAGGTATGGTTTACTCGGTGCAACTAAAGCATAAGTATCGGGAGTATTTAAATCTAATGGGACTGGAAATGGGATGATATGGTACAGGTTATAGAGCTGTGAAAGAACGAGCGGAATCTGTAAAATAAATACTAACTTATTGTCTTGGTAATAACATCCGATATCACTAACAGTAATTATTTCATTAACGTTTACTAGCGATAAGGGTATAGGTAGCTCAGAGTGTTTAGGCATGTAGTTGATATGTAACTCGAGCTCCTTATACAGCTGCATGGGACTTAGTACAGTCGGGTGCAAAACGTTCATTTTACTAAATAATATTGCGTTATTAATATCATCTATATCGAAGGATAGAGTCACTATGATACTTTCTACCGAAGTTAATATGAGAGACAACTGTGACTTTAATTCTAATTTATCAGTAGTTTGACTTAACTTTTCGAATGCATTTTCTATAGTTATTAGGTTTTTGTTCAGACGATGTTCGTTATCTTTTACCTTAGACATAGTACTATTAAATGTAGATATAGTGGAATTAATTACATGTATGTTATCGCGCATTAATAACGTTAGTTCTTTTTCGTCTGACTGTACTTTATTAATAGCATTTGTGAACTTGATAGCGTCGTTAACATCTAAGGTTCCGAAGAATGTTTTTAATATAGAGCCACCGGCGTCAATTAGACCCCGTTTAGCACGTCTAGATTCTTTAGTCTGAGTAAGATATGAAAGTGATGAGAACTTCTGAATATTACTGTTATGTAGAGCTTTCAAAGAACTTAATGAGTTATGGCATTCGGTTTTAAGTTGGGAAGACAGAGTTGTGTTGCAATGTTTTGAAACGCGTTCGAATAAGAACTCTATACTGTTTAAATGAGGTTGGATGTGACTTAAATCTACTGAGGTGACAACGTTCCAGTTATCGTTAGAAAATTTGATGTCCAATAATTGGTCATAGTACAGTCCGGGACTTCCGAACAGCTTTGATATAAACTGACTACCGGAAACGGTTGTGAGGAACCTGGGGACAATAGAGATAGCTATGCTTTAAAAGGCGGGCTTGATTTCGTCATAGTGGTGACGAACATGTTTCCTATCGACTTGCACTGTGACTGTGTGGTTACCGTTTATCTTTATGATCTTGTAAGGGCCTTTCCATACGGGCAATAGAGCCTTATTTTGCTTATGATGGCATCGAATATATACCGAATCACCAATATTATACGTTATGGGGCGAGAATGAGAATCGTAATATTGTTTCGAACGTTCTTTAGAACGTTGAACGTTTTGCAATGCTTTTTGGCGACTATAATATAATCTATGATTGAGCGCTCGTACGTAATCAGTGTAAGTATTGTTATCTAGGCTATCGATGGACTTGGGAATATACGGTTTATGACCAAACATGAGTTCAAATGGAGAAAAATCCGTGGTTGTATGTATGTTTGAGTTATAAGCCAACATTGCTGTGTTCAAGTATAAATCCCATGTATGTGTATTGTCTTCTATATAGGAACGTAAATATTCCTTCAGGGTGGAATGACTTCTTTCTAAGGCACCACATGTTTGCGGGTGGTATGGCGATGCGTAAATGTGTTTAATGCCGAATAGTCTCTCTAATTGGTTGAAAACATCAGAACAAAAGTTGGTGCCTTGGTCAGTGACTATATTACGCGGTATACCTAAGTGTGAGATATAGTGTACAAGACGTTGAGCGGTTTCTTGAGCGGAACAGGTTTGCATGGGATAGGCCTGGGAGTATTTCGTTAGA
Organism: Euclidia mi; assembly: GCA_944739405.2. Classification (NCBI taxonomy): domain Eukaryota; kingdom Metazoa; phylum Arthropoda; class Insecta; order Lepidoptera; family Erebidae; genus Euclidia; species Euclidia mi. Next base: position 77,676,768 of record OX123190.2, read on the forward strand.
TCGTCTTGTAGGGTCAAAATGAATTTGTAACTGTTAATTCTAGTTTCAGGTAAAGGACCTACTATATCGAGATAAAGTTTTTCGTTCGGTCTAGTGGCAGTTGAAGTAATAATCATTGGCGCTTTATTGGAATGACGTAAAGGTTTGTTGACTTGGCAAGATTTGCAACTCTTGACATAATTTTCTATATCTTGGCGCATATTTTTCCACCAATACTGAGATTTTAATCTATCGTACATGCGTGAAATACCGGGGTGTCTCGCAGAAGGTGAGTCATGGTTTTCCTTTAATATACGAGGAACTTCAACGGGCGTTGGAAATAAGATGTTATTATGGTATACATGGATTTTAACACCTGTTTTATGAAATATAAACCCTAAGATATTATATATTTTGGTAAATGATATCTTTGTGAAAGGATCTTGAAAATCAGAAATGGCAAATTCCTTTTCTTCTGAATAGCAGGTAGTTACCATACCTCTATAATCTCTTAACATATTAAAAATATCTTTGTAGGTCATTTCATCGTAATGATGAACTCGTAAGAAATACATGTTTATCGTTGGACGTACTTTGAAACGTGTACAGCTCCCGTTCTACAGTTCTTATGTCAGGTAAGTCTTCGTTAAATTTAGGCATTTGTAAAATTTCAGAACAGTATGGAATCGAATCGTCTAAGTCAATGGCAGAGGGGTAAGTTATCATTTTACATTTAGTTTTAAGTAATGAGTCGTTATGTTCTATAATAACACTGTCATAGGAAATATTTTGTTGTTACTACTAATTTGTAAATATTTTTCATATGTTTCAGATGTGGAGGGGGACTCGGGATCGACGGCGAGAGCGGGGTTGCGAGATAAGGAGTCAGCGTTGCAATTGATTTTGCCCTTTTTGTAGACAATTTCATAATCAAACTCTTCGAGTTTGAGACGCCATCTTACTAATTTCGAACTGGGGTCGCTTATATTGAAAAGCCATTCTAAAGGCTTATGGTCTGTCACGATTTTGAATCGTCGCCCATATAAATATGGACGGAAAGTTTTAGTGCCGAATATAATAGCTAAACACTCTTTTTCTGTAGTTGAATAGTTTCCCTCTGATTTATTTAACGTACGGGACGCGTATGCAATTGGGAGATCGTTATTTATTTCTCCTTGGGACAAGATAGCGGATATGGCATAGTTGGAGGCATCTGTGGTTAGGATAAAAGGCTTAGTAAAGTCGGGGTATTGTAAGATAGGAGCTGTCGTGATTTTATCTTTTAAGGTATCGAACGCCGATTGTTGCGGAGAGAGCCAACTGAACTTAACGTCCTTTTTTAATAGACTTGTTAATGGTTTGGTGATATGCGAAAAGTTCTCTATAAACCGTCTATAGTAACCGACGAGGCCGAGAAAGGATTTGATGTCGCGGGGATTTTTGGGTACAGGAAACTTTTGGACACATTCTACTTTCTTAGGATCGGGCTTCACGCCTTTATCTGTTATAATATGTCCTAAGTATTGACTTCCTTACGTAAAAATTCGCTTTTATCAGGTTGTAACTTTAGGTTATGTTTGCGCAGCGTGTCGAACACTTTGCGAAGGTTGCTAATACTATCAGAAAGTTGACTGCCAAAAATAACAATATCATCCATATATGTAAAACAATGGAGACCTTGGAGACCAGATAAAACGACGTTCATCAGCCTTTGAAATGTAGAAGGGGAATTTTTAAGTCCGAAAGGCATTCTATTGAACTGATAGTGACCTGTTAAACCGGAAACACCCGGTACACTGAATGCTGTCTTCTCAGCGTCGGATTCCTTCATACAAACTTGGTGAAAAGAAGATGCTAAATCTAAAGTCGAGAAATATTTACTGTGTCCAAGCTGGTCAAGGATGTCCGTGATATTTGGGATAGAATAGGCATCACCGATAGTTATTTCGTTCAGCTTTCGGTAATCGATAACGATGCGCCACTTGGGCTTACCGGAAGCGTCCGCCCTTTTCGGTACCACCCATATCGGATTTGCTGACCAAGGGGATGTAGAAGGGCTGATAATGCCTTGATCTAACATACCTTTAACCTGCTTACTGACTTCCTCCTTATGGCATTCGGGAAAACGATAGGTTTTAGCATGGATGGGAGTTTCGGAGGTTGTACGAATTTTATGTTGTACGGTCTTAGTCGCTGTCAGTATGTCTCCGTCTAGATAAAATATGTCATTATATTCTGAGCATAATTTACGCAACGCAGATTCCTCTTCCTGAGTCATATGTTCGCATCTCAAGGCTTTTTGGACCTTATAGTCGCGCTCCAATTCGGATGTAGTAGTTTGGAAACAGGGGAGTGTTTGGTTTACGGGACTAGAAGTAGAGGGGATAGTAGGACTAGGCTCTAGCACATAAGACACAGGCTCTAACGTCAACTTGATCGGGTTAAGAATAACTTCGCTTTCAGAGGTATTTAATACAGTGATTTTATTATTAGATTTTACTCGTGTTAGACATTTAGAAAATATAAGGTTTGGATATTGATCGACTTTACCACACTTAACTAGGCCTTCTTTTAACTCGGGATTCGTTACGAAACATTCTATTAACATTTCAGAACGTGCCGGAACTTTGTACGTTACACTCGTGGTTTTTAGATCAAAACATACAGATATTTCACCCAGTATCTTTAATTTTGATTCAGGATATACGATTGGCGCATTATGCGTAGACAAGAAGTTCGTACCTATGATACCTTCATAAACAAGATTAACATTAGACACGACATGGAAAGGAAATGAAAATGAAAATTTAATAGATAAAATAAAAGTGCCTTTGGTTTGGGCATACGACCTGATATCGATGATGCCTTTAAATTTCACTATATTTTGATCTAGTTCTGGGGCTCTTGAGAGACTAGTGTCCTTTATGAGGCAAATGGAACTCCCAGTATCAACTAAGAGACGCAACGGCATTTCGGAATGAGATGTATACACTTCAACAAACGGTAACGAAGTTTTCTTATTTTGCGCTATATCATAAACCATAGGACACTCTATCGGTTTATCTACAAATTTATTTAATAACTCTTAAACTGATTTAGACTCGAAATTGGAACATTTTTCATTTTTGGTCATAAACGAACTTGATAGTGGTGAATATTTCGAGGAACTAGGAATATTATTATCGATGGACCTTACGGTCGAACTAGTACATAGTAGTAGTACGCAGCGACGATTTAGGCTCAGTGAAACTAGAATTAGAATTTATGAAATTATTTTCATTAGAAATAGGACTCGTTTTACTAGAAACAGTGGATTTAGTAGTAGAATTATTATTTTTAGAAATAGCACTATACGATTTAGAAACAGTGGATTGGGAAATAGTAGATTTAGTATTTGTAACAGTGGATTTGGAAATAGTAGATTTATTATTTGAAACAGTGGATTTGGTATTTGAGCTAGAATTTACAGTACCTAGACTGTGGGACTTGCAACAGTACTGGTTTGCAAACCCAACATCTAGTTTAAAGAGTTATTACTGTTTTCTATTTCAAGAATCCGTGGAGGCGATGATGTTTTGGATGCCGACTCTATGAAGTTTTGTTGAAAATTCCTAGAGTTATTAGGCAAGTTATTAGTGTGCGAATTGTTATTAAATGTTCTAGAATTATTATATTGGCGTTTACGACATTGCAAAATATCATGGCCTATATTCTTACAATACCTACAAATGACCGGTGTTGTATTATTCCGAGAACTATGGAAGGAATTATTTTGCATACGCGGCTGATATTGCAAGCGCGGTACAGTGTCGCGTTTAAACTTATTATAACACTCCAACTCTAAATGACCTGAATTATTACAAAATTTACATAACTTTGATTTTAAAATAGAACTTTTGCCCAAATTTAGAATTTTCTCTTCCTCGAATGCAATGTTTACTGCTTCATTTGGAGTCCGAGGGTTTTTGCATCGTACAATATTACCAAGAGCTGAATGTAATCCCAAAGTAAATGTATATAATGCTAGATCTTCTGTCATAGCAATACAACTCGCTAATTATTTCTTTAAGGAATCTGAGTTATGGATTTCGGACTGCAGAGAAGTGAGGCATGTATCAATTCTTAAGGCGTATTGTGCAACTGTCTCATTGAGTAGTTGTTTGCATGACTGAAGTTCTAATAATAGATGATTGTAATGTTTTCTCTCACCAAAATGTTGTCTGAGAAAATCTTTTAACTCCTCAAAGGTCTCAAATATTTTATTTGAACATGCAACTGTGCTTTACCGGTTAATTTTGACAGTATAAACTTTAGTAAAATACCTTTCTGAGATTCCGACGCGAGATCTAAAGCGTTTCTACAGTTAGTTAAAAACCCGGGGAGAGTTTCTCTTTCTCCGCAATACGGTTGAACAAAATCACATAAAACTTTAAGTGGAACTTGTTCCGGAAGCGATACTTGAGACCTTTCAGTTTTCGACATATTAGGTATTTAGGATTAACGTGAACAGGAAATTTACTCAAATTGGTAAGTGGCAATAACAATGAACAAAATATAGTACTCACAGGCAAATCACGCACTGGACGAACATAATCGGCGGCGGCGAGCAGTTGAAGAAACCTCTTAAACTGTGACGATGGAGTCAGCCTTGACTGGCCGATGCTGTCAGCGGTAACGATCTTCTTACGGCAGGCGAGCGGTCACGGCGAGATGTGGGCAGCACACCGTCCACGAGACGATGCGTCGGCTGGCGAGGTGCTGCGAGCACGGCGAGCGGAACAGGACCCAATACGGTGATATGGGCCCTCGACACGGCGAGATACGGCGAGATACGGTGAGATTCGGCGAGATACAGCGAGATTCGGCGAGTTTCGGCGAGATACGGTGAGATGCGGCGAAATACAGCAAGATACGGCGAGATACGGCGAAATATGGCGGGCTACAGCGAGACTCAGCTAGATACAGCGAGATCCAGACAGTTATACTTCGTCTGGATAGAACCGAAACGCGGCGAGTTGTGGGCACTGGTTGACCTTACTTCGTGGAATATCGGGCTTATCGAATTGGTATAAACTTACCCGAATATCCCACTTCTGACACTACTGCTACAGGGCAGGTCCGAAATAGCTTTTTAAAAAATCTCAAAGGTCAAAAACAGACTAATTTAATGAAAGAAAATGACTAAAAACAGAATTGACAAAAAATCTAGTGCCCACAACGAAGTCTGTAATAAGAATGTCTTTACCGGAATCGAATAATAATGCATGGATCAGTTTCAATGACGTATACCGCTCATGCCTACTGCTGATCTAAGCATTATTATTTTATATGTACTTCATACATTAAATATTATAACAGTCCCCTCCCGGGATCTCTCTTAGCTTCACCGTGGGTGTACCTCAAACCCATGGTTACTGAGCCCCCCCACTACGACAAGGTGGAGATCCCACAGGGGGGACCTTGGTATAATACCCCAAAATACTTATTTAACATATAATAACTTCACGTGTATTACACACCCACATTTCGCAAGTAATACTTATTTTATTTTTGCAAATTGAAACGTTTCATGAAAATAAAATCCATCTTATCTTTCAAGTTCGTTAGCTAATCCCAAAAGAATGCTCCATTATATCTATAACTAGCTGACCCAGCGAACTCCGTATCGCCTTTTTAAGAGTTTTTATTTAATTCCCTTTTTTCCAAGCCCCTTTTCCAAAGTTACCATTGACTTAGCGCTTAATCTCTTATCATTTCAGAGTCTATAAATGATGAACAAACAAACATAGATTTTTATATAATATTGAATTCCCCATTCCTTAAAATATCGAAGACGATACCCTTATCGACTTTAAAATAAAATCCCGTCCGCCATCTTTGATTTCCTATCCGCCATCTTTGATCACGAAATAGATGTTGTATTTGGATTCACCATCCTTTAAATCTTCGGAGACGATACCTATATTGATTTTTAAAATGTTTCCCATCGGCCATCTTTGATTTCCCATCCACCATCTTGAATCACGAAACAGATGTTGTATTTGGATTCCCCTCCCCTTTAAACATCGTAGACGATACCCATATTGATTTAAAAAAAATCCCATCCGCCATCTTTGATCACGAAATAGATGGTGTTTTTGAATTCCCCATTCCTTAAAATATCGGAGACTATACCCATATATCGACTTTTAAAAAAATCTCGTCCGCCATCTTTGATTTCCTATCCGCCATCTTTGATCACGAAATAGATGTTGTATTGAGATTCTCCATCCCTTTAAACATCGGAGAGGATACCCATATTGATTTTTTTAAGATTTCCCATCCGCCATCTTTGATCACGAAATAGATGGTGTTTTTGAATGCCCGATTCCTTAAAATATTGGAGACGATACCCATATCAACTTTAAAAGAAGTCCCGTCCGCCATCTTTGATTTCCTATCCACAATCTTTGATCACGAAATAGATGTTGTATTTGGATTCTCCATCTCTTAAATCATTAATTCATTAGAGACGATACCCATATTGTTTTTTAAATTGTTCCCATCTGCCATCTTTGATTTCCCATCCACCACCTTGAATCACGAAACAGATGATGTATTTGGATTCTCTTTCCCTTTTAACATCGCAGACGATGCCAATATTGATTTTTAAAATTTTCCCATCCGAAATCTTTGATTTCCCATCCACCATCTTGAATCACGAAACAGATGTTGTATTTGCATTCCCCACCCCTTCAAACATCGGAGACGATACCCATATTGACTTTTAAAAAAAAACCCATCCGCCATCATTGATCACGAAATAGATGGTGTTTTTGAATTCCCCTTTCCTTAAAATATCGGAGACGATACCTATATTGATTTTTTAATTTTTCTCCATCCGCCATCTTCGATTTCCCATCTACCATCTTGAATCACGAAATAGATGTTGTATTTGGATTCCCTATCCCTTTAAACATCGAAGAGGATACCCATATTGGTTCTTAAAGTTTTCTCATCCGCCATCTTTGATCACGAAATGGATGGTGTTTTTGAATGCCCCATTCCTTAAAATATTGGAGACGATACGCATATCGACTTAAAAAAATTCCGTCCGCACTTTTTTGATTTCCTATCCGCCATCTTTGATCACGAAATAGATGTTGTATTTGGATTCTCCATCCCTTAAATCATCAGAGACGATACCCATATTGATTTTTAAAATTTTCCCATCCGCCATCTTTGATTTCCCATCCACCATCTTGAATCACTAAACAGATGTTGTATTTGGATTCCCCATCCCTTTTAACATCGCAGATGATACCAATATTGATTTTATAAAATTTTCCTATCCGCCATCTTTGATTTCCCATCCGCCATCTTTGATCACGAAATAGATGTTGTTTTTTGATTCCCCACCCCTTAAAATATCGAAGGCGATACCCATATTGATTTTTTAAATTTTCTCATCCACCATCTTTGATATCCCGTCCGCCATCTTGGATCACTAAATAAATTTCATATTATTAATCAGCGTCCCGAAAATCTCGAAAACGATACCCATATAGATTGTATCCTATTCGCTTAGCCTTTTTTTGCCTTTAGCCCAGCCCTCCCCCTTCTCGTTTGACCATTTTATTATTTTTGTCTGGCCCCTAAAAGTTGTGGCGTAATTTTATATAGCCTATAGCCTTTCGGAATAATTGGGCTATCATAGGCAATAACAATTTTTAAAATCCGACTGCTAGTTCCTGAGATTAGCCGTCATTATGTTTTAGCCTTTTTAGCCTTTTTCCTGGCTCCAAAGGGTCGAAGCGTTATGTTATATAGCTTATAACCTTTCGGAATAAACGGGCTATCGTACACAAAAAGAATTTTTCAGATCCGACCGGTAGTTCCTACGATTAGCGCGTTCAAAAAAAACAAACAAACAAACAAACTCTTCCGCTTTATTATATTAGTATAGATTGCTTGTGTATTGGTTCTATTCGTTTATAATTTACTGTAATGTAGACATCCATCACAATTCCCAAGGATATAGATACATAAGAATTTATAACGCTACATATTCTTTTTAATGAGAGCAATTTATAAAATAATATTTTATTTAAGCTATAAAATATTTAAAAAATGTTAGACGTGAAAACTGAGTTGATAAAAAAAAGTAAATTACGTGTTTTCATGAAAATTTATTCATGCATTATTATTATTTACACATGCATATTCATATTACGAGATAAAATTAGATATATTTTATTAACAGTATTTTAGAAGTGATAATTTTTTTTAGGTAATCAATTTTACACATCCTTATATAGGGATTCAAGTGCCTGTGTCAGAATAAACGGGACCTACACTGGTTTAACATTGATCGTGGTGTTAGACAGGGATGTGTAGCATCTCCTTGGCTGTTTTAAAGGCATTAAAAATACCTCTGTTATTCTCCTACGTTTCTACCGGCTTGCAACGGTCATGGTCGCGGCGAATATCAGAGGTATTTATGCCTTTAAATAAGTAAATTATCGCGACTAAGACCCGCTAAATAATAATATTATTGGAGGCCTATCTGATACTCACGTCCCGCATCAATAGCTATTCGAAGTTAGGTATTTAATAAAATCAGTAATTATATAAAATTTTTGCGTTACTGTTTATATTTTAATTATTGGGCGCAAGAAGCTGAAAATTGGCATGTATGTCCCTTGGAGTCTGTGGGGGTGCACTAGAAGGGATTTGCCAAAATTCCCTCGAGATCGGGAAAAAGGGTTAAATAAAAAAAACAACAGCTGCCTCCGTGGTCCAGTGGATAGCGTAAGCGACTAATGATTGGAGGTCCCGGGTTCGATTCCCGGGTCGGGCAAAAGTGTTACTGGTTTTTTCCAAATTCTCAGTAGCAGCTCGGAGTCTGGTGATTTGCCCGATAACGGCAATAGGCTCACCCCCTATTACATGGGACTTCAAATTCATGGCGAAATGTGGGTGTAATATTACACCTCTGCCTACCATTGCGGAGATACAGGCAAGGAAGAGTCTATAAAAAAAAGTTCGGGTGAAGCTGCGAGCATCCTCTAGTTTACAAATAAATCTATTTAGTTTGGATTGTTTCAAACAAACAAATTTATAACAGAACTAGCTGACCCAGCGAACTCCGTATCGTCTTTTTAAGAGTTTTTATTTAATTCCCTTTTTTCCAAGCCCCTTTTCCAAATTTACCATTGACTTAGCGCTTAATCTCTTATCATTTCAGAGTCTATAAATGATGAACAAACAAACATAGATTTTTATATAATATTGAAATCCCCATTCCTTAAAATATCGGAGACGATTCCCATATCGACTTTAAAAAAATCCCGTCCGCCATCTTTGATTTCCTATCCGCCATCATGAATCACAAAATAGATGTTTTATTTGGATTCCCCATCCCTTTAAACAACGGAGACGATACCCATACTGATTTAAAAACAAAATCCCATCCGCCATCTTTAATCACGAAAAAGATGGTGTTTTTGAATTCCCCATTCCTTAAAATATCGGAGACGATACCCATATCGACTTTAAAAAAAATCCCGTCCGCATTCTTTGATTTCCTATCCGCTATCTTTGATCACGAAATAGACGTTGTATTTGGATTAACCATCCCTTAAATCATCATCAGAGAGATTCCCATATTGATTTTTAAAATTTTTCCCATCCACCACCTTTGATTTCCCATTCGCCATCTTTGATCACGAAAAAGATGGTGTTTTTGAATTCCCCATTCCTTAAAATATTGGAGACGATACCCATATCGACTTTTAAAAAAATCCCGTCCGCCATCTTTGATTTCCTATCCGCTATCTTTGATCACGAAATAGATGTTGTATTTGGATTAACCATCCCTTAAATCATCATCAGAGAGATACCCATATCGACTTTAAAAAAAATCCCGTCCGCCATCTTTGATTTCCTATCCACCATCTTTGATCACGAAATAGATGTTGTATTTGGATTCTCCATCCCTTAAATCATCAGAGACGATACCCATATTGATTTTTAAATTTTTCCCATCCGCCATCTTTGATTTCCAATCCACTATCTTGAATCACGAAACAGATGATGTATTTGGATTCTCCATCCCTTTTAACATCGTGACGATACCAATATAGATTTTTTTAAATTTTCCCATCCAACATCTTTGATTTCGCATCCGCCATCTTTGATCACGAAATAGATGTTGTATTTCGATTCCCCACCCCATAAAATATCTAAGGCGATACCCATATTGATTTTTAATATTTTTTCATCCGCCATCTTTGATTTCCTGTCCGCCATCTTGGATCACTAAATAAATTTCATATTATTATTCAGCGTCCCGAAAATCTAGAAAACGATACCCATATAGATTGTAATCTATTCGTTTAGCCTTTTTATGCCTTTGACCCAACCCTCCCCCTTCTCGTTTGACCATTTTATTATTTTTGTCTGGCCCCTAAAAGTTGTGGCGAAATTTTATATAGCCTATATATAGCCTTTCGAAATAATTGGGCTATCATAGGCAATAACAATTTTTAAAATCCGACTGCTAGTTCCTGAGATTAGCCGACATTATCTTTTAGACGTTTTAGCCTTTTGCCCGGCCCCAAAGGGTCGAAGCGTTATGTTATATAGCCTATAGCCTTCCGGAATAACTGGGCTATCGTATACAAAAAGAACTTTTCAGATCCGACCGGCAGTTCCTGAGATTAGCGCGTTCAAACAAACAAACAAACAAACACTTCCGCTTTATTATATTACTAGCTGACCCAGCGAACTCCGTATCGCCTTTTTAAGAGTTTTTATTTAATTCCCTTTTTTCCAAGCCCCTTTTCCAAAGTTACCATTGACTTAGCGCTTAATCTCTTATCATTTCAGAGTCTATAAATGATGAACAAACAAACATAGATTTTTATATAATATTGAATTCCCCATTCCTTAAAATATCGAAGACGATACCCTTATCGACTTTAAAATAAAATCCCGTCCGCCATCTTTGATTTCCTATCCGCCATCTTTGATCACGAAATAGATGTTGTATTTGGATTCACCATCCTTTAAATCTTCGGAGACGATACCTATATTGATTTTTAAAATGTTTCCCATCGGCCATCTTTGATTTCCCATCCACCATCTTGAATCACGAAACAGATGTTGTATTTGGATTCCCCTCCCCTTTAAACATCGTAGACGATACCCATATTGATTTAAAAAAAATCCCATCCGCCATCTTTGATCACGAAATAGATGGTGTTTTTGAATTCCCCATTCCTTAAAATATCGGAGACTATACCCATATATCGACTTTTAAAAAAATCTCGTCCGCCATCTTTGATTTCCTATCCGCCATCTTTGATCACGAAATAGATGTTGTATTGAGATTCTCCATCCCTTTAAACATCGGAGAGGATACCCATATTGATTTTTTTAAGATTTCCCATCCGCCATCTTTGATCACGAAATAGATGGTGTTTTTGAATGCCCGATTCCTTAAAATATTGGAGACGATACCCATATCAACTTTAAAAGAAGTCCCGTCCGCCATCTTTGATTTCCTATCCACAATCTTTGATCACGAAATAGATGTTGTATTTGGATTCTCCATCTCTTAAATCATTAATTCATTAGAGACGATACCCATATTGTTTTTTAAATTGTTCCCATCTGCCATCTTTGATTTCCCATCCACCACCTTGAATCACGAAACAGATGATGTATTTGGATTCTCTTTCCCTTTTAACATCGCAGACGATGCCAATATTGATTTTTAAAATTTTCCCATCCGAAATCTTTGATTTCCCATCCACCATCTTGAATCACGAAACAGATGTTGTATTTGCATTCCCCACCCCTTCAAACATCGGAGACGATACCCATATTGACTTTTAAAAAAAAACCCATCCGCCATCTTTGATCACGAAATAGATGGTGTTTTTGAATTCCCCTTTCCTTAAAATATCGGAGACGATACCTATATTGATTTTTTAATTTTTCTCCATCCGCCATCTTCGATTTCCCATCTACCATCTTGAATCACGAAATAGATGTTGTATTTGGATTCCCTATCCCTTTAAACATCGAAGAGGATACCCATATTGGTTCTTAAAGTTTTCTCATCCGCCATCTTTGATCACGAAATGGATGGTGTTTTTGAATGCCCCATTCCTTAAAATATTGGAGACGATACGCATATCGACTTAAAAAAATTCCGTCCGCACTTTTTTGATTTCCTATCCGCCATCTTTGATCACGAAATAGATGTTGTATTTGGATTCTCCATCCCTTAAATCATCAGAGACGATACCCATATTGATTTTTAAAATTTTCCCATCCGCCATCTTTGATTTCCCATCCACCATCTTGAATCACTAAACAGATGTTGTATTTGGATTCCCCATCCCTTTTAACATCGCAGATGATACCAATATTGATTTTATAAAATTTTCCTATCCGCCATCTTTGATTTCCCATCCGCCATCTTTGATCACGAAATAGATGTTGTTTTTTGATTCCCCACCCCTTAAAATATCGAAGGCGATACCCATATTGATTTTTTAAATTTTCTCATCCACCATCTTTGATATCCCGTCCGCCATCTTGGATCACTAAATAAATTTCATATTATTAATCAGCGTCCCGAAAATCTCGAAAACGATACCCATATAGATTGATTCCTATTCGCTTAGCCTTTTTTTGCCTTTAGCCCAGCCCTCCCCCTTCTCGTTTGACCATTTTATTATTTTTGTCTGGCCCCTAAAAGTTGTGGCGTAATTTTATATAGCCTATAGCCTTTCGGAATAATTGGGCTATCATAGGCAATAACAATTTTTAAAATCCGACTGCTAGTTCCTGAGATTAGCCGTCATTATGTTTTAGCCTTTTTAGCCTTTTTCCTGGCTCCAAAGGGTCGAAGCGTTATGTTATATAGCTTATAACCTTTCGGAATAAACGGGCTATCGTACACAAAAAGAATTTTTCAGATCCGACCGGTAGTTCCTACGATTAGCGCGTTCAAAAAAAACAAACAAACAAACAAACTCTTCCGCTTTATTATATTAGTATAGATTGCTTGTGTATTGGTTCTATTCGTTTATAATTTACTGTAATGTAGACATCCATCACAATTCCCAAGGATATAGATACATAAGAATTTATAACGCTACATATTCTTTTTAATGAGAGCAATTTATAAAATAATATTTTATTTAAGCTATAAAATATTTAAAAAATGTTAGACGTGAAAACTGAGTTGATAAAAAAAAGTAAATTACGTGTTTTCATGAAAATTTATTCATGCATTATTATTATTTACACATGCATATTCATATTACGAGATAAAATTAGATATATTTTATTAACAGTATTTTAGAAGTGATAATTTTTTTTAGGTAATCAATTTTACACATCCTTATATAGGGATTCAAGTGCCTGTGTCAGAATAAACGGGACCTACACTGGTTTAACATTGATCGTGGTGTTAGACAGGGATGTGTAGCATCTCCTTGGCTGTTTTAAAGGCATTAAAAATACCTCTGTTATTCTCCTACGTTTCTACCGGCTTGCAACGGTCATGGTCGCGGCGAATATCAGAGGTATTTATGCCTTTAAATAAGTAAATTATCGCGACTAAGACCCGCTAAATAATAATATTATTGGAGGCCTATCTGATACTCACGTCCCGCATCAATAGCTATTCGAAGTTAGGTATTTAATAAAATCAGTAATTATATAAAATTTTTGCGTTACTGTTTATATTTTAATTATTGGGCGCAAGAAGCTGAAAATTGGCATGTATGTCCCTTGGAGTCTGTGGGGGTGCACTAGAAGGGATTTGCCAAAATTCCCTCGAGATCGGGAATAAGGGTTAAATAAAAAAAACAACAGCTGCCTCCGTGGTCCAGTGGATAGCGTAAGCGACTAATGATTGGAGGTCCCGGGTTCGATTCCCGGGTCGGGCAAAAGTGTTACTGGTTTTTTCCAAATTCTCAGTAGCAGCTCGGAGTCTGGTGATTTGCCCGATAACGGCAATAGGCTCACCCCCTATTACATGGGACTTCAAATTCATGGCGAAATGTGGGTGTAATATTACACCTCTGCCTACCATTGCGGAGATACAGGCAAGGAGGAGTCTATAAAAAAAAGTTCGGGTGAAGCTGCGAGCATCCTCTAGTTTACAAATAAATCTATTTAGTTTGGATTGTTTCAAACAAACAAATTTATAACAGAACTAGCTGACCCAGCGAACTCCGTATCGTCTTTTTAAGAGTTTTTATTTAATTCCCTTTTTTCCAAGCCCCTTTTCCAAATTTACCATTGACTTAGCGCTTAATCTCTTATCATTTCAGAGTCTATAAATGATGAACAAACAAACATAGATTTTTATATAATATTGAAATCCCCATTCCTTAAAATATCGGAGACGATTCCCATATCGACTTTAAAAAAATCCCGTCCGCCATCTTTGATTTCCTATCCGCCATCATGAATCACAAAATAGATGTTTTATTTGGATTCCCCATCCCTTTAAACAACGGAGACGATACCCATACTGATTTAAAAACAAAATCCCATCCGCCATCTTTAATCACGAAAAAGATGGTGTTTTTGAATTCCCCATTCCTTAAAATATCGGAGACGATACCCATATCGACTTTAAAAAAAATCCCGTCCGCATTCTTTGATTTCCTATCCGCTATCTTTGATCACGAAATAGACGTTGTATTTGGATTAACCATCCCTTAAATCATCATCAGAGAGATTCCCATATTGATTTTTAAAATTTTTCCCATCCACCACCTTTGATTTCCCATTCGCCATCTTTGATCACGAAAAAGATGGTGTTTTTGAATTCCCCATTCCTTAAAATATTGGAGACGATACCCATATCGACTTTTAAAAAAATCCCGTCCGCCATCTTTGATTTCCTATCCGCTATCTTTGATCACGAAATAGATGTTGTATTTGGATTAACCATCCCTTAAATCATCATCAGAGAGATACCCATATCGACTTTAAAAAAAATCCCGTCCGCCATCTTTGATTTCCTATCCACCATCTTTGATCACGAAATAGATGTTGTATTTGGATTCTCCATCCCTTAAATCATCAGAGACGATACCCATATTGATTTTTAAATTTTTCCCATCCGCCATCTTTGATTTCCAATCCACTATCTTGAATCACGAAACAGATGATGTATTTGGATTCTCCATCCCTTTTAACATCGTGACGATACCAATATAGATTTTTTTAAATTTTCCCATCCAACATCTTTGATTTCGCATCCGCCATCTTTGATCACGAAATAGATGTTGTATTTCGATTCCCCACCCCATAAAATATCTAAGGCGATACCCATATTGATTTTTAATATTTTTTCATCCGCCATCTTTGATTTCCTGTCCGCCATCTTGGATCACTAAATAAATTTCATATTATTATTCAGCGTCCCGAAAATCTAGAAAACGATACCCATATAGATTGTAATCTATTCGTTTAGCCTTTTTATGCCTTTGACCCAACCCTCCCCCTTCTCGTTTGACCATTTTATTATTTTTGTCTGGCCCCTAAAAGTTGTGGCGAAATTTTATATAGCCTATATATAGCCTTTCGAAATAATTGGGCTATCATAGGCAATAACAATTTTTAAAATCCGACTGCTAGTTCCTGAGATTAGCCGACATTATCTTTTAGACGTTTTAGCCTTTTGCCCGGCCCCAAAGGGTCGAAGCGTTATGTTATATAGCCTATAGCCTTCCGGAATAACTGGGCTATCGTATACAAAAAGAACTTTTCAGATCCGACCGGCAGTTCCTGAGATTAGCGCGTTCAAACAAACAAACAAACAAACACTTCCGCTTTATTATATTACTAGCTGACCCAGCGAACTCCGTATCGCCTTTTTAAGAGTTTTTATTTAATTCCCTTTTTTCCAAGCCCCTTTTCCAAAGTTACCATTGACTTAGCGCTTAATCTCTTATCATTTCAGAGTCTATAAATGATGAACAAACAAACATAGATTTTTATATAATATTGAATTCCCCATTCCTTAAAATATCGAAGACGATATCAATATCGACTTTAAAAAAAAACCCATCCGCCATCATTGATTTCCTATCCGCCATCTTTGATCACAAAATAGATGTTGTATTTGGATTGACCATCCCCTAAAGAGACGATACCCATATTGTTTTTTTTTTCCATCCGCCATCTTTGATTTCCCATCCGCTATCTTGAAGCACGAAATAGATGTTGTATTTGGATTCCCCGTATCTTTAAACATCGGAGACGATACCCACATAGATTTAAAAAAAAATCTTATCCACCATCTTTGATCACAAAATAGATGGTGTTTTTGAATTCCCCATTCCTTAAAATATCGGAGACGATGCCCATATCAACTTTAAAAAAGATCCCGTCCGCCATCTTTGATTTCCTATCCGCTATCTTTGATCACGAAATAGATGTTGTATTTGGATTCACCATCCCTTAAATCATCAAAGACGATACCCATATTGATTTTTTAAATTTTGTCCATCCGCCATCTTTGATTTCCCATCCACCATCTTGAATCACGAAATAGATGTTCTTTTTGGATTCTCCATCTCTTAAATCATCAGAGACGATACCAGTATTGATTTTTTAAATTTTCCCATCCGCCATCTTTGATTTCCGATCCACCATCTTGAGTCACGAAACAGATGTTGTATTTGGATTCCCCATCCCTTTCAACATCGCAGACGATACCAATATTGATTTTTTGAATTTTTTCCATCCGCCATCTTTGATTTCCCATCCGCCATCTTTGATCACGAAATAGATGCTGTATTTCGATTCCCCACCCCTTAAAATATCGAAGGCGATACCCATATTGATTTTTTAAATTTTCTCATCCGCCATCTTTGATTTCCCGTCCGCCATCTTGGATCACTAAATATATTTCATATTATTAATCAGCGTCCCGAAAATCTCAAAAACGATACCCATATGATTGTATCCTATTCGTTTAGCCTTTTTTTGCCTGTGACCCAACCCTCCCCCCTTCTCGTTTGACCATTTTATTATTTTTGTCTGGCCCCTACAAGTTGTGGCGAAATTTTATAGAGCCTATAGCCTTTCGGAATAATTGGGCTATCATAGGCAATAACGATTTTTAAAATCCGACTGGTAGTTCCTGAGATTAGCCGACATTATCTTTTAGCCTGTTTAGCCTTTTGCCCGGCCCCAAAGGGTCGAAGCTTTATGTTATATAGCCTATAACCTTCCAGAATAACTGGGCTATCGTATACAAAAAGATTTTTTCAGATCCGACCGGTAGATCCTGAGATTAGCGCGTTCAAAGAAACAAACAAACAAACAAACTCTTCCGCTTTATTATATTAGTATAGATTATAGATATTTTCTTAACATCTTTTTGGATGCCCAAAATATCGATGCACACATATTTTATATTTTGAACTAAATTACCTTAATTTAAATATATTTACTAACGTCTAAAAGAAAATTTTGCTGAAACCTTATTTATTCAGAATAAATCGTTCTCAATTTTGAATTTTTGAGCGAGATTGATGCTTATTTATCGCGAAGTGAGTAATTTTGTATAGGATTGTCAAATTTGAATGAACTAGAATTATAAACTTAAATGAATTATAAATTGTTTTAGAACAATTTCCAAATGGAATTTGTGACTTATGAAGATTCACCATCAATATCAGTCTTGTTTTTAATTTGTCCCACTGCTGAGCAGAGGGCTCGTCTCATCATGAAAAGTGTAGGGCCGCTCGCCAAGTACTTGTTAGCAAACTTCAAATGACCTTCGAGAATACTATGGAGAACTGTCAGACATGCAGGTTTTCTCCTACCACTAAGCAAGCGGTAATTAACAATTTGTAAACGCATGATTCGGCGGTGTAGCCGGAGTGTAAACGACTGACACGCTGGAGGTCCCGGGTTCGATTCCAGCTCTAGTCAAACATTTGAGTGCGTGAACATATGCAAATGTTTGTCCGTGCTGGGTGTCTCTGTGTATTTTACGTATCTAAGGTACATTTTATGTATGTTTATCCGTTACCTCGTGCCCATATAACAAATTCTGCTTATTTTGGGACTATAAGGTGTTGTGTGAATGTGGTAGAATATTTTATTAATATTGTCGTTGCCACCTATAATCATCTTATGAAAGTAACGAGTAACGGCATTTCATCAAACATAACACAGTAGAAGTAGATCAGCCAGCAATACAGTAGCACTGCTGCCGATAAAAAATAATGAAGATACTTAAAAACTTGTATCTTGCATTAATTACGAAACAGCGGTAGGTCATTACTAGTCAGCGTAAATTTGTATAAAGTAAAACCTCCGTCGTACTTAGATACAGTTGAATAATTAAAAGCAGATCGAACAAATGTCCAACTTCTAATAAAGTTTACTTGTTTTGAAGTTTTTACTTGCGGATTATACGCATAAGATAAGCGATATTGAAAACCGTAAATACAATTTTCGTGTAGTACATACAGTGATTTAAGCGCGTGCGGTTATAAGGACATTTCACTCATATAATTTCTAGGATTACTCTCCAATCGTGTACCAAGGAAATCTCTAGAATAGTTGCAGCAGAGAAAAAATTTAGAAGCAACGATAGCCTAGTGGAGAGACCGACAGACTGTTACGCAGAGGGTCCGAATTCGAATCCACGGCACGCACCAATAGCTTTTCGGAGTTATGTGCGTATTAAATTGTTAATTATCGCTTGTTAAACGGTGAAGGAAAACATCGTGAGGAAACCTGCATCTCTGAGAGTTCTCCATAATGTTCTCGAAAGACATGTAAAGTCTGCCAACCCGCACTTGGCCAGCGTGGTGGACTATGGCCTTACCCTTCTCATAGTGAGAAGAGGCCCGTGCCCAGCAGTGGGAGTTTATATATAGGGCTGATGATGATGATGATACATCTTCATCATAGTGTTACCACGGTTGCATCCAAGGATTGAACCGTGGAGCCCGAGGTCCGTTCCTGCTCCTCTATATTTATAGGCTATGCCTTGACTGCACAAAAATGTATAGGTTTGAGCGTAGAGTTATGAAACTTATGAACATTGAGACTGATAACAGATCCAAGACCTCCAGTTTTTCAACTTGGACCAAACAATAATCGATTTTAAATTTTCGCGATTTGTATACATCATACAATATTATTTAGCGGGTCTTAGTCGCAAAGGACTGACTGAGTCCCTCCACGACCACAACCGTTGCAAGTCGGTAGAAACGTGGAAGAAAAACAGAGGTATTTATGCCTTGAAATAAGTAAATTATCGCGACTAAGACCCGCTAAATAATATTGTATGTTGGACCAAACATCTTTAGTCTGCCGCGTACCATTACAGAATAACTAAAAGCAATTACAAAATGATCTCCCTCCCTTTAAAGATCTGGACAAACTTTCCTTAATTTTAACGGCAAAGAAGATACTTCGCAGCTCAATTTGAACTGGTGTTGATTTTAATACGTTTGCATTGTCTAGTTTGAATAGCTTTACCTACCGTAAGAAATCTTAGGCCTATTTAGATATGCCTAACGAATTCCGAGCTTAAAGTTCTAGAATGTCTTATCAGGCTTTTGTTTGAAAATTTTTGCGTGCATTTACGATCCCTTTGTTTTAAAGGATTTGAGAGAAAGTAAGCATAGCCGAAGTTTCAATGTAGACAGAACGATTAGGAGAGTTACCTTTGTACTGCACCCAGCTATGATCAGTTATGTGTTAGTATGATTTTCTACTGGCTGGCTTACAAATGTTTTAATTTCTGAGAATAACGCGGTCAGTAAGCTGTTTTGAATCAGATAAACGAGATCTGCTGACCGCACAGTAAGCAAAGTGCCTGATTAGTAGATGAGCCAGTTGGTAATATCGGGCATTTATACAGCGTTACTTTTAGAGTAAAAGTTGGTTGCTAGTTGTAATACGAACACTTTTAAGGTTAAAATTACAAAAATATTTACATTGCCTTTGATTATGTGACATACCTTACAAGCAGCATGCGGATACTTTACACATGTAATTCAGGATTTATCACCAATCACATAGTTCCGCTATCATCCGTTAGGCGGCAGTGGGCCTTATATGTAATTTTTACCTATGATTGCAAGTACGTGAGCTATAGTTACAACTGTTTCTTAAAATATTTACCATATTTTCTTCAATTTGAACTGCGTGGTAGGTTCAAGAAGATTCTTCGCTGATTTATCGCAGCCTCCACATTTCCACATTACTCCAAAATACCAGCTACATTAATTTATTAGGGGAAGAACAACTTTCTCTATTATCGATCATAGACTGCAAGCGTACCTTTCACACGAAACTTCTCCCGAACAAGCCGGATTCGTTAAAGGCCGAGGAACTAGGGAACAGATATTAACACTGCGCAAAATTATAGAAAAGGCAAAAGAATTCAACAATCCAGTGTATATCTGCTTCGTCGATTTCCGCAAAGCCTTCGACACAGTAAAGTGGCACAAACTTTGGGATGTGCTTGTGCAAATGGGTGTCCCCCAGCATCTAGTGAGCCTTATCCGCAATCTATACCAGAAAGGTACTGCAACAGTCCGAATAGATGAGGTTCAATCTGAAACATTCAGACGCAAGCAGGTGTCAGACAGGGGTGTATATTATCTCCACTTCTGTTTAACATATACACCGAACACATCATGCGCATAGTTCTGGGGGAATGGACAAGTGGATTTACAGTCGGAGGTCGTAAAATTTTCAATTTGAGATATGTTGATGACGCTACCCTTCTCACGCAGTCAAAAGAAGATATGGAAGCTTTATTGACGTTACTCGAAACAGTGAGCCTCTCCTTCGGATTAGCAATTAAAAGGGAGAAAACCAAAATGATGATAGTTGATCGAGCTGAACTGAATCTTCCTAAAATCACGTCAGTAGCTAACTGTGAAGTGGTTCAGAGCTACGTATACCTCGGCTCAACTATAACCAACGATGGTGGATGTGAAAACGAGATTCGGAAGAGATGTGCCATAACAAGATCTGCCGTAAGCAAACTTGATAAAGTCTGGAGTAACCAAAAAATCACGAAAAGAACAAAAGTTCGTCTCATGAAAAGCCTAGTGTTTCCAATCCTCATTGATGCTTCCGAAACCTGGACAATCCAACTTCAGGAAGGCCGGAAAATTGACGCCCTCGAAATGTGGTGCTGGAGACGGCTACTTAAATTACCCTGGACCGCACGCCGCACAAACGTTTCCATCCTTATAGAACTAGAAATAAAAGAGAGATTGTCGTTCACTGTGCAACTACGAATCCTCAAATATTTCGGGCACATCATCCGCAACGAAAACTCCATCGAGCATCTTGTCATCCAGGGCTGCGCCGACGGGAAACGGTCCCGAGGAAGGTCACCCACTCGTTGGACTGACCTAATAAAAACTGTAACGCATAAAAGCCGATGGAGACACTTAGCGAAGTCTGCCTGCAAACAAAATCAAGAGACCACGACCACTCCGTCAAGAGTGAACGACTGAAGAAGAAGAAGTGTCGATATAATTTTGAATGTAAAATAATGGCATTAGCTTAGAGGCTTGTGGATACATTATAAGCTCGCGTTTCAGAACCCTCGATCTGTTGGTACTATTCAAAAGTTTTAAGAATTTCGTTGGAATACTTGAGGGCATTGCATGCCTTATAACCACTGCCAGAGATGTAGGCTTAACGTGCTTCTCAACAGAAGGGATTGAAACATCGCTAGCTTTCGAAACACGGATTTAACATCAGGAAAATTTTGAAAGATGTTCATAAATAATAATTTGAACGCAAAATCGAATTCAAGCTCCCATAAACATCATTTAACACTACCGCAAAACCAACCACTAAGTCACACACAATTAGTAGGTATAGTTGTT
This sequence comes from Euclidia mi, assembly GCA_944739405.2. Taxonomy (NCBI): domain Eukaryota; kingdom Metazoa; phylum Arthropoda; class Insecta; order Lepidoptera; family Erebidae; genus Euclidia; species Euclidia mi. The sequence continues at coordinate 77,698,649 of OX123190.2, forward strand.
CAACGTATAAGTATCGTCAAATAATATATATCTATAACTTCAATGATGAGCCACTATTACCTTGCAACCAATTGATCCCAACGATTTAATCGCAGTTCTGATCTAGAATAACCTACTCCGTTACTAAATCAAATAGATCTCCTAGAATTACCGCGGAACATTAACCTGTATACCAAATACATACCTAAGATAGAAGATTAGCTTAACGAATGATGTATGTACGATTTGCTGTCAAGATGATCGAGATCCCATTCCTCATACAAATATATTGGATAACAGTATTCAGTAAATAATGATTGTAATAGTTAAGTAGCTTTACATTAAAGGTAATGCTACAATTTATTATAAATTTTGTATCGTTGGTTGGAATTGTTGGTAAACCCTGTTCATAATAAATATAAAAATTGTACAAGTGTACTAACTCATAGTAAACTTTTCTAGTGACAATGAATAAATACATATACATTTAAACCTCATTTTTGTAAATTAATACATCAAAAACACTGCCTCCGTGGTCCAGTGGATAGCGTACGCGACTGCTAATCGGAGGTCCCGGTTTCGATTCACGGGTCGGGCAAAAGTTTTACTGGGTTTTACCGAATACTCGGTAGCAGCCCGGAGTCTGGTGATGTGCCCGGTAACGGCAATAGGCTCGCCCCCTATTACGTGGGACCTAAAAATTCATGGCGAAATGTGGGTGTAATATTTACACCTCTGCCTTCCCCTTCGGGGCTACAGGCGTGGGACTATAAATTAAAAATTAAAAAATAATAAAAACACACAGACTACGACAAACAACCATGTTCGTGCACACAAAATGATTGACTTGAGCGTGTAGCGAACTAGCGGCCTGGGGCGTGGCAGTCCTTTACACTCCCGTTACACCATCAAGTCGTCAAAAACAGCAGCCTTTCTAAGAAAAGCAATAGTCCGCTACAAATATTACGCTGGTCAAGTGTGGTCTGGCAGAAATCACACGCCTTCCAAGAACATTTTTTTTCTACCACATTCACACAACACCATCTAGTTACAAACTAAGCAGAGCTTGTACTATGGGAACTAGATAATGGATAAACATACATAAATATACTTTTTTTTGTGAATACATACATATTATACATAGAAACACCCAGACCAAGACAAACATCCATGTTCATGCACACAAATGTTTGACTTGACCGGGAAAAGACTCGCACGTTTTCTTGCGATGATTTTCTGTGCCGATTGACATGTCATAAATAATACGTAAAAAGTTTAACTGTTTCTGCTCAATTCCGTGGATTTCAGTAAATCTTTTCTTATTGCACACCTACGCTCCCTGCAGGAACTTACATACAAAATTTCAGCTTCCTGTGCCTAATAGTTTTGGCTTTAGCTTGACTTTTTGATTGTCAGGCAGTCCGTAATGCAAGGATTTCATATATGCAGAAAGGCAGCGATAGCCTAGTGGTGAGACCGACAGACTGCCACGCAGAGGGTCTGGGTTCGAATCCACGCCACGCACCAATGACTTTTCGGAGTTAAGTGCGTATTAAATGGTTAATTATCGCTAGCTAAACGGTGAAGGAAAACATCGTGAGGAAACCTGCATGTCTGAGAGTTCTCCATAATGTTTTCGAAAGACATGTGAAGTCTGCCAACCCGTACTTGGCCAGTGTGATGGTCTATCGCCTTACCATTCTCATAGTGAGAAGAGGCCCGTGCCCAGCAGTGGGCGAGTATAAAGGGCTGATGATGACGATATGTGCAGATAACTGGCTCCGCATGAAAAACTAAGTCCTTAAAAAAATATTCGCATGAATGAAGTCTAGGGTTCAGTTATTACACAATACATTATTATAATTCTGTGTTTTCTTAGAGAGACGCTATAAAACGTACCTTCAGAGTGAAGTTTTCTAAAATACTAGGTCATCATTAAGTGCGCTATAAACGTTTAGTACCAGACAGTGCGTAAGTACTGAACGATCGCGATAGTTTGAAAACTCATATTATTTTTATTACATTCGGCAGAAGGTTTATTGTTGTATACAAAGGATCTGTCTCCAATGTCGTAGAAAATATTGGAAAAGTTGAGAGGGCTATATGTAATATTTAATAAAGTAACAAATATAATATTTAAACGACTGGTTGCTCACATGTTGAGAAAACCATTTGCCCTTCGAAATTAAAATAGTAGTTACATCATAACAGTAACTTCTGACGCTTTTGAATACTTCATCATGTCAGCCTAGAGCCGTCCACTGCTGGACATAGGCCTCCCCCAAGGTTCCTCACACATACCGATTTTGAACCGCCCGAATCCAACCGCTTCCCGCAATGTTAACCAGATCGTCGGTCCACCTTGCGGGAGGACTACCCCTGCTGCGTCGTTTGAATACTTACTCCATTACAATTCATAAAATAGCTACTCTATACACCGCTATTTTAAATAAATAAAATTTAACACAGCACTAAGTATCTTTAACTGATCATATTTATGTAGTTAAAAAATAAAAACACTAAGTCCCAAAACTGTCTCAAAACTGTCCACAAAAATACGTGATAATTGGTAAATTCAATACTAATACTATGACCGTACTACGAGTATCATAGTAAAATGAACCATTGATAAATTCCCCTCCCTCCCCGCCCCTCTGCGCCTGCGCCACGCCCCGACGATGCAAAAGCAAAGCAAAAGTGAGCGTACCTATCTAATTTCGTTGCAAAAGTTAATTGTTTGTCTACGTTTGCCCGACGCGATGGCCTATCATATCAGTTCATATCACGAGAGTATGTAGCTATGCTTCGTGCGTACTTTTTGAGTGGAAAAATCGCGAGTGCAGCTGTGTACCCATGGACATCTTATTGCGAGTGTACAAAAGTGATCTGATCAGTGTCAAACAATTAAAACAGTGCATATTGGATGCTTTTGACAACGGTGGTGGACATTTCGAAGGACAATGGAAATACTTGTAAGTTTAGTAAATAATACGTACTTAAGTAAATAATAATTTGATGCGGGCGGCTCAAAATCGGTCTGTGTTCTCCACACACCTTGAGGAAGGCCTATGTCCAGCAGTGGACGTCTCTAGGCTGACATGATGATGATAAAATAATATTTGTAAATAGATGATTCTAACTTCATAAATACGCCAAAATTACTCTTTTCTTTTAGTCCAGAACACCTTCTTTTATTTTGATATTTGTTTGCTTTCTAATTACATACCTCCGTATTTAATTACTTGTTAAACGATAAATTTTACCGGTCCTAAGCCCGAATGAAGTATGAAGGAGAGGGCTGAATTAACAAAATTAAAAATAACTACCTACATTTATTATTTTTCTTCATTTTATTTTCTATGGCTACCTACATACATCATAAGTGCGACAGAGAGAATGCGAATGAGCAGGATGGAATATTAACAATAAATTAGTGAATTGATTGTAAAATATGACTATGATTTAAGTGAGATTTTCTACAATAAACAATTGATAATAACTTTACTCTTTATTGATATTATGAAATACTTACGTCGCATATATAATAATAATATCTTCGCTAATCTGTCCTTAAAGTTTTTGTACTAATTAAAAAATAGCGGTGTATAATCAAGTTTCTTTATTATACGAAGATAATCCCTTATACAATAAGAGAATAATAAAATTATAGTCACAGTAGTGGAAAACCTTACAGGGCACGTCTGGACCCTTCTAAAGACACAGAATACATGTAAATACTGCCAATGGTGACTTTACAAGCGTAAGTCACACAAATAATCATTAACATTATATGAATACTACTTAATAAGTGCGTTAATACTATGAATTAAAAGAATCCCTTACATTCACGATTTGCACATCAGTCATGCCGTGATCACGAATGGTGTAACTTACGCCACGGCGACAAACAGAAGGTAATTTAGGGATTGAGGCCCGATCAAAAATGTAAGTTAAAATTTCTCATTCCAAAATGCATTTTATCTTTTATCAGAGGGCCAATTTTCGTAATTCTATTTGTTCACAATGGAGTTTCGATCTAGGGTCAGTGTCAGGCTTATTTTTTACGGTATTCTCTTAAATTAACTGATATTTGAATGTTATCGTCAATTGAACAAAGTGTTAAACTATGTATCAACGTCGAACTACATGTGTCATATTAACATGAAGATATTTATATGATATTAACATGAAGTGTAGCAATATAGTGTGTTAATTCAAAATTGAATCGCAGTTCGTTCAAAATACAGTTTCAATGTCGAATAAAATAGGAGATTTGGCCGTCTGATCTAAAACAACTGAACGATTTCATTAAGCGTTCGACTTCGTTCCAAATTCCCGTAAGATTGCCTACTCATTACCGTTGGTAATGTATCCACATTCCTCTGCTCTGAATAGTTCCAGGCTCTCTGGCGAGAGGTTTGCGGTACTCGCATTGCGACGTCACGGCTTGCTGGTATGTATGCGAAGTTATTTGGTAGGTCTGTGGGACGTTTTTAGATTTATGTAGTATATGTTGATAGACACTTATGTATTAATTAATGATATATTTTGTCTCGTAATACAGTTTTACTAGCACGCGTAGTATTTACGAGTTTTGAGGTCAGTTTTAGAGGAGGTTTCTTTTTCTTTTTCATAAGTCAACTCCCGCACTAGGAATAAATTCTGTGTCGTTTACAATTATACAACCAACAAAAACAATAAAGACCCAGACTCGAAAACCAATTTATAGAACACACAAACGTTGTCTCGTTTACGAATCGAACCCATAAAACTCGACGCAGTGCCAAGCGGCGAGGCGGCCGCTTAAACCACTACGTCAACCGTGCAGTTAGTAGTAAAGTTGTTTATGTTTACTAATAATTTCAATATAGAGGGGTCAGTTTTCTTTAATATACACACTGGGTTAAGAAATAGAATATCGCATTCCCTTTGGATTGCAGGAGGATTTTAGTCCTTTGTAATCGTAAACAAGATATACATTTAAAGTCCATAGTAATCGAGATATTCAAGTAATGAATAAAATATTTTTATGTTACTAGTCCGTTCCGGTATTGCATGCGAATTATAATAGAGAATTACCACAAAATCTTTACAAATTATACATCTAAACCAACCCTATTAGCATAATGCCATGAGCCCCTCTGTCTACTGCGGCTTTTAAGTTTATAAATAGACGAGCAAGCAGATGTGTTCTGAAACTTTGTTGGAAACTGTAAAACCGTAACTATGTCTAATGCTCACAATTACTATTGAGAAATGACCAAAAACATATAAAAAATCAAAATAACAACTGTATTCAGTGTATTGCGTTTCTTGTGATCTTATAAACGATAAAAAAGTCCAGCGAAACGAGTATCAGTCGATTTTAAAACCAGAATATCTATGAATAATAAAAATGGCAGAGTATATAATATGTACAGGATTGAAGGTAGTTCAGGTTTTTATGCTAGCATATATGTACATCCCATAAAGCATTATTGCAGTAAAATATGAATGTTGGTTATTTATCACTACACACTATGTTTCGAAAAAAAATATACAAATGGAAAGACATATGATCATTTTTTATTCATTTCAATCGAAGTAGTACTCTGATTGGAGTATACATTTAAGAAGGTAGAATATACTAGTATACTAATTCTACTTGTATTCTAATTATACTCTAAGTATCAAATACTTTATTCTTAAATAGTAAAATGGTTAAATAATTCCAATGTTTTCGAAATTTAAACCCACACAAAGTTAAAACAAGTAACAGGCACTTAAAAGCTGACCACATCAATGTATACAGGAGGATCTACCTATCTATCGATAGTTGATAAGCCAAATTCTTTAAAAAAATATTTCACTACTATGCAGAATTTGTTGAAATGTATAATCATTAAAACATAAACACCTATACAAACATAAGGACATAGCCTTTAAAACTACCCTATAAACACTTTCTTACGAAAGAAAAAAAAAACAGCGTAGCAAGGGATAAAAAGATGTCAGCCTTAAAATACATACAACAACAAAACGTCCACCAACCTTTGTAATACGAATCACAATCACTGAAGTACTATTACCCTAAAATATCAACATGATTGTAAATAAAACTCATTCTTAGCTTGTGCTAAGGGGCTGAAGTTCATTTACTTATCACATTTTGAACCATGGTACTTTCGTCTCTTTTGGTTTCGATAAACAAATTATTATTTAAAGTTAAATTCTAACAAATTCTGTTGAAAATTCAATTTATCTAAAAAGAGGAATTTATTTAAATTGACAATAAGATAGTATTCTTTTAAATACAATTTTAAGTTTATTTCAACTTATTTCTGTTGGAAATTTAGTTAGTCTAAGTTTTATTTATTTATTTTATTGGCACACAATACAAAATGCAATCAAAACGACGACGACCGGATGGCGCAGCGGGAGTTTACGTCGACTGCTACGTCGAAGGTCGCGTCTTCGATTCCCGCTCAAGTCAAACATTTGTGTGCATAACATGGATGTTTGTCTTGGTCTGGGTGTTTCTATTTATAATATGTATGTATTTACAAAAAAAAGTATATACTAAGTATGCTTATCCATTATCTAGTACCCATAGTACAAGCTCTGCTTAGTTTGGGACTAGATGGTGATGTGTGTATGTTGTAGAATATTATTATTATAAAATTATTATAAAGCATGCTTAATACAATTTAACTGAAAGGTCGGCATTTCGAAATATATATATATAGATACAACATGACAATTATAAAGTAAAAGTGACTAAAGACGAAATAAAAATATTAAATCAATTTATATTATTAGAATTGGACGACTAATTTATATAGTAAAGTACAAATACTTTACTATTCGGTAATAGCCTAGTGGAGACACCGACAGACTGCTACGCAGAGGGTCCAGGTACGAATCTACGGCGCGCACCAAATACTTTTCAGGGTTATGTGCGTATTAAATTCCTAATAATCGCTTGCTTAATGGTGAAGGAAAACATCGTAAGGAAACCTGCATGTCTGGGAGTTTATATTAGGGCTGATGATGAAGTATTTGTTGGGTTTCGAATCCATGATCTGTGTGTTTCAACTAAAATTTTCAGAACTTAGATCTCATTTATTACAGTTACTACATTTACTTTGAGGTAATTTTATATTTCTTACCACACCAACCAATTGACCTTTAATAATTCGCCGTTTTGTCTCATTTCCAAATAATTTAGTATTCTAGTTCGCGCGTCAGATGAATGGCTATAATGATTTTATAGCCGCTGGGTATTTGATTTATCGTTATGGCATTACGATCGGCGGGATGCGTTCCGAATTTAAGATTAACTGGGTTTGCGTCGTTTGAGGCATTTTAGTATTGTGTAGTTTTTGGTGTTTGGACTATGATTAATAAAAAGAAACGTCTTGTCCATGACAGAGGTTATTGCCATCGGTTATTACAAAATAAAGACTAAATAGGATAAAAGTGGGAGAGACGCCATATGAGGAGAGATGCCATACACTGGCTATGTCGCTATGTGAGTGAGACAGCACTATATATTCTACTGAGCGTAACAACTCATGACCACTGCCATCGAAACAAGTGAGTGCCTCTTCAACCGCGCTTGAATACGTTGCATGTTTTAGAGATATATATTTCTTCTGTGTAATTTATATGGCAAAAACTTCGTGCGTGTTTAAGTTAACTGAATGCCCTAAGTGCAGTGACGATACATTTATGTAAGTACTTATTTTATTCTTTGATTAGGTTTGTTTTTAACATAATAAAACAATAACTTTCTACCCTCATTTATATTGAGTGATATTTTATCCGTATGGCATCTGTCCTCCAAAATGAGGAGATATGCCATAGCTTGTATAGTGTGTGTTTTAGTGTTTAATTAAAAGTTCTGGCACATACACTACACTAGTATTTCTAGCCATAGTTGTAAAAGTTATACATAGACTAATTCAAATTTTTGTGAATCATCTGTCTGAAAAATTCATTGACTAACTTAAAAACAATAATTAGTCGTTTTAAAAGTCTATCTAAATGGTCTTAAACTGAGACTTAGTCTAATATGAAACTAGTTCTGTATGCATTTTAGCATTAGGGTAAGGATTGTATAAATAGTTTACGACATCGTTAATTTAAGACATAAAATATGCTAAGAAGTTTATAATTGTTATGCAAAGCATTACGAGGACGATAGTCATGGCATTATAGTGAACCAAGTCCTTTAAAATAAATAAAAATAAAACAAGAATCGGAACACTATCAATAGACCTTTTCCCTTTTCACAATCTTATGATTCACAGTGCGAACAATGATTTACAGGAGGTAACGGTTTTACAGCCGACGCAGTGTACGTAATACCGTCGATTTATTGGTCACTCGTGCGACGAATACTAGTCGTGATCGATCCTATCCACTGGGACAGTCCTAGTCCTTAATATATTTGGACCTTTTTAGATATCATATTTTTATTTTTTTCTGATAACTGTAGTTCTACATCAGTGTTGGAGGCATCTATATAGACCCATTTATGTGTGTCTGAATGTGAAGAATAATTGTATAGTTTCTAGTGATAAAGGCAATGATAGTTCAGTAGAGATACCAAAAGCCAGGCGGTTGAATTTCTAAATTCATGGCGCGCAGCACTGATTCATTTGTCTAAGTTATGTGCTTCTCAAATTGATTTGTGCGCTCCAAGGCTCGAGGCAAGCGATGATTAATCATTTAATACGCACATGACTTCGAAAAGTCAGTGGTGCACGCCGTGAATTTGAACTCGAAACCTTCTACATAGCAGACTGTTGGTATTCCACTAGGTTATCGCTGCCCTATAAGTTTTCACTCCCTCGACTAATGAATGAACAGCCAAGTTGCAAATAATATTTGTTTGTTTGTGCGAATCTTACGGCACGTGTTTAGATGACCTTAAACGCCGAGGTCCGGTCAAGACGTAAGCGATCTTGGATGCAACCGGAATAACGCTAGGATGGAGATGATGATCGTTTGTGTTTCACAGAAATGTTAAGTCTCATTATACCAACAATGTATTAAAGTAGTAAGAAATATTACTTAAAGAGTATGTCAAATGATAGCTAGTTCGAATCAGCTTACGAAGAATCAAAATGAATTAACTCATTCGGTGTCAAGGTGTTCAAAAGAATAGCTTGTTATTTTCTTAAGAAAATGGCTATCATCTATAAAAGAAAATCACGTTTGTTGTACAGTCACGAACATAAATATATTACTATGGGCAGATTAGCAAAAACATCTGTCCCAAGAATGAGTTCAATAATATCTGTCTGCACGTACGCGGCAAAAATATCTGATATTATCAGACAGCATAATGAAGTGGCATCAAAATTATGTGATGAAAATGTCGAACCAAAAATATCTGATGTGACAGGTGGCAAAATGTTATGATCTCTTGTGGAGAACAAATATATGTAACGTTTTATATTTCTGTAATTTGCATTGATTTCGCCCTAAAAGCATAAATATGTGACACCAACTAAGTGGCAATAATATCTGACATTATTTTATCTTCAATTTCATTTAAAATGTATACGAAATAGTTAAAAAAAAAAACAAATGTTACTTTACATTGTTTTAATATAGGCTGTCGTTTTATACTATACAGGTTGTAAAAATACCCTTAACGAAAACTGAAATCCCATGTTGTACCAATCACTACGAACATTTTTTTCTTCAGCACCATACCTGGAAAATTACTGGTTCATGAGATATTGAGGCTCAAAGTTACGATGAAATTTTCGTAATTAGGTACAAAATCGATGCATTTACCCCGTTCTATGTTTGTTGTGTTCTATAGATGTCCTATACACCCATGGATAAGTAGGGTTTTCGAAAATTGCACGCGCGCACTTTTAATTGCGAATTAAAAAATGTGTCTCCTTAAAAAAAAACTCGGTTTTATTTTTGCTTTGTATGACTTGGCATGATGTCCATAACCACCCTTTTTGTCACCCGTCGAAACGCTAGTTTTGTATTTTATCAACTGCTGTACTATTTTATGGTTTATTATTTATAGGAAATTTGCTGTCAGAGCAAAATTAAAATTTAAGGATATTTATAGTGGTGATTTGGGACAATCTTTTTGATAGATGATAATATGCAATTTATTTTTAATACTGTACGATCCCCTATTGTTTTTATAGTTATATATCAGGTTCCCAGATCTTACAGATTTTTTTGGATTTCATTGGATTTACGATGAGTTATCGAACAGTATCCATTTATGAAGACATGCATGGATACTATTCGACGCACATATTCCATTCATTGCTCTTGAATAACTTGTGAGGGGTTTAAAAGTTAATATTCAAAGAGAGGTGTCCGTGTGGGGACAGATTAAGAATTCGGAACCACCCCATATCATCCCATGGGTGTCGTAATAGCTGACAGAAGGAGCATATTATGAAGAGAACAGCACTGTAAGAGAAGGAAAACTTGATACAAACCCTATAACAACCCGTATGGCCATCGCAGATAACAATGCAAACTTGCCAAACTTGCAGCAAGTTTAAAGCAAACTTGCTAGTTTCACTGTGACAAACTTGCATGAAGTTGGTATTTTAAAGGATTTGGATGACGACGAGCACAGGTTGGTGGTCGGTCGACCTCCTAGATACAGCCGGAGGTGCTCGACGACCAGCTGTTGTCGTACCACCAACCTGTGCCTTGTACCTGTGCAACCTTTGAAAAAGCAAACTTTATGCAAGTTTGATGCAAGTTTGTCACAGTGAAACTAGCAAGTTTGATTTAAACTTGCTGCAAGTTTGTTGCTATCTGGGGTGGTATAGTAGGCCAATTCCTCCTTTCAAGGGAGAGGCCTAGTCCAGCAGTGGACTGTTAAAGGCTGATGATGATTCAAAGAGAGGCCTTAAAGTTAATAAATTTCCCTTCAGAGAGCCTTAATTTGAATCCCTTGGAGAATCTGTGGAGTTCAATGTTTCAACAATAGGATCAAACTCTGGCTTGAACCTATGATTTTCTACGTTGTCACCTTTGACATTTGGGAGTCACTTCGAGGCTCACAAGTGTGTGCTAATATAGTTCTATAATGCAAGAGAGGCTACAGGACGTAATGATGCAAATGGCGGATTTACTCGATTTTAATTTATTATGTTTAATTAGATTTCACTGGAAGATAACAAGATCCGCAAGTTTATAAATTCACTAGGAAATTCTAAACGGGAGATAAATTGTATTATTTTACGCCCATATTTTCGCAAATTTATCAATTTGCGACGTCTTGTGGTAAATTTATAAACTACCGGATATCTATTCGTAAGACTCTAAACGGTTCAACCAATCACAGAAGTTTCACATATTATATAATATTAAGCTTCTTTAAAATTCGGCAAATAACATACTGCTCTGTGATTGGTCGGTCGGTGATAATGAAGGTCGGCATCAATTCACAATTCAACTTAATAGGTTATGTTAGGTTTACTTGTAAGCCTGAACAGAAAAATAGGAGCCTTGCGAATCAGGGTTCCGAACTTAGGCTCATAAACATCGCTATAGTTCCAGTTTATTCGTTAAAGTGTTAAAGTGGTGAAAAATGGCGGTGGAGAGAAAGGAAAAAAACACGTGACTTATTCAACCAATCAGAGCGCACATGGCGTTTGGTAATTGTTTAGTTATTATTTTACGCATGAATTCGTAAGTTAAGCAATTTACGAAAAGGTGGGCTTAAAACAATACAATTTAACTCTCGTTTAGAATTCTATGAAATTTTATCCATTTCTTAGGAAATTTGTAAATTTGCCCGGCAAAATACATAACAATAAAACATTTTGGCCCATTTTACCGGCGCCATACATAATATCAAATATTATTGTTTATAAATTGTATGTCAGATATTATTGCCACCTAGTTGGTGAGACATATTTATGCTTTTAGGGCGAAATCAATGCAAATTATTACAGAAATATAAAACGTTATATATATTTGCTCTCCACAAGAGATCCTAACATTTTGCCACCTGTCACATCAGATATTTATGCTTCGACATTTTCATCACATAATTTTGATGCCACTTCATTATGCTGCCTGATAATATCAGATATTTTTGCCGCGTACGTGCAGACAGATATTATTGAACTCATTCTTGGGACAGATATTTTTGCTAATCTGCCCACAGTAATATATTTATGCTCGTGACTGTATGTATATATATGAGATCGAGAAAAATTGCTTAAAAAGTACGTTTGTTGTATGGGAGAATGAATATTTACTTTATCCCTATCCCTACTAATATTATAAATTCGAAAGTGTGTATGTATGTATGTATGTATGTATGTTCCGTTTTCACGCTAAAACGGCTGAACCGATATTGTTGAAATTTAATATAGAGATATATTGAACCATGGACATAGGCTACTATAAGTTGCAATATTTAAATTGGGAGGGATCGTAGAGAGGGTAGAAGTTTGTACGGCACAAGTTTACCTCTTGGAAGTAAGAACGCATGCGCTAATTATTTAGTACTGCGCATGTGCCATCGCATATCTGTCAGTACTGTCACACCATACATAATGTCATTGTGCACGGTGATTAAATTGTTCGCATATATAAAGAAATAAATTATATACTACGCTTAAACGGCTGACACGATTTTCCCTACTAATATTATAAATTCGAAAATGTTTATAGATATATAATGGTCATGTATTAGAACATTTAGAACATGGCTTTTACATTTGATTGTATCCAAGGTGATGTTATAGATGTAATGTCATGGATACTGACTGAGTTACTTTGTACCCTATACTATAGAGTTGCCACACAACTTGAGACTGAAAGTAGATTTGTGTTACCCCGAATTTAACGCACGCGAAGCGGCGGGCAAAATCTAGTTTTTATATAATTATTTATTTTGAAAGGTAATATACAACTACATATTCTGTGAAAATTTTGCATCTACCTGTTACCGTCAGTAATATTGAACAAAAAATTCGAAAAAAAGCACGTTTATTTTATGGGACCCCTGGTAGCGCCATCTACCTTCCTATATATAACTAATCGCATCAAGATCAATCGTTCCACGTCTAGTGCGAGCGATACCATATTTCCGTCCCGCTCTATCCCTCTCCCTGGAAGAGGCACTGCCTTCGCCTGATTCGTCGACGCGATCGTGGACGCGAGTGACAGTCGAGAACATTCCTCTCGCTGAGAACGCCGTCTCGATACCGCTCCGCGCCGCACCGCTGTATGTGATTTACCGCTTCCACCAAGGAAAACCCGCTCGTGAGTGAAGTGAAAACAAGCAGCTGCATCACGAAACACCAGGAGGAAAAGAAACGAAGAAGGCTGTATAAGGTAAGTGTCTTCCATCCTTGAAATATCCTATACCCACTCAATCACCTCCTCCCGTATCCATCTCCTCTTCCCTTATTCCTTTCTAGGCGACCCAGAACTCACCCTAATACAGTCCATTCCATTAATCCTTCCCAAGTCGCCTAGAACCCTACGGTTTCGGTGTAAAGCCGAACCATTTTTTTTTATCCATACGAGTCGGATTCATTTACGTTTTATACGTTATACCGCTATACCTAGGCAGTTATAGCACCTAGCTATACTCCTAATATATTCACATAACCGTCACATGGTTATTTCCGCCCGCATTAGCAGGTAAACTTTTATGTAGCTACCTACTTATTAAATTATTATTTCTGCAACTATCATAGTTGTCTTATAAATCTCATATTTCAATCAACTTTTATTTCCTCAGCTCTAAAGTGTTGCCTACTTAGGTAAAATAATAGATACATTAGATATTCTTATTTTGTTTCGTTCTCATTAGCTTATACTTACGTAAGCATGTCACAACAAAAGAAGTCACGCGTGTCGGAAGACAAAGAGATGACAATCTTAGAAGCAAAACGCAATATTTTATTTGAGCGCATTCAAAATATCTATGAATGCTCAAAAACCTCATCTATGTCTGACAGTAATAGCGAAGCATTTCTCAGTTATTGTATAACAGTAGATAGTATTCGAACAGATTTTCATAAGTTGTTAGACGATTATAACGCAAGATTACTTTCTATCAATCCTGATGAAAAACCGAACTATCAGGCGTATACATCATTCGAAGACCTTTATTGTATTATTAAGCGTATACAATCACAATTGGAGGGTAAATGTTCAGCAGAGCCCGTTGCCCGCAAACCGAGATTACCGCCAATCGAGATTATGTCGTTTGACGGAGATATACGAAATTGGCCGTTATTCTATGCAAGTTTTAAGTCTACAGTGCACGATAATGGTTCTTTGACAGATGCTGACAGGTTGTACTATTTAATAGGTAAACTGTCACCGAAGGCCCAGTCCGTATTTGCAGGTGTCACACCCAGTGCTGAGAATTATCAGGTCATATTTCAGTCACTACTTGACAGATATCAAGACACGCGCGTTCTAGTGTCTACGTACTTTGACCAAGCTTTAAATCTCAAACTGTCCAGCAACGCGTCTGTCTCGAATTTCCAGCTGTTTATTGATAACTTTGTTACCACAGTTAATTCTCTTAGGAATTTAAAATTAGAAGATCTTTCCGACTTTATGTTGCTTCAACTCGATTTAAAAAAGTTTGACACTGATACAATTCGCGCATTCGAGATGACGGAACGCAATAATAAAATACCTACACTAGATAGTTTTATTTCGTTCATCAAAGATCAGTGTCGAATATTTCATAATACGCAGTCTGGTTCACCTGGCCCGTCTAACACTAACAACAACAAACAAAGGTTGAATAAATCGCGAAATAGTAATAATAACTCAGTCCCTAATCCACAATCTTACGTAACATGTTCGGAATCTAATAGTAATAATTCACAGAAGTGTCTGCGCAGTAATATAGTGCACGACCATTACTATAAGTGTCCCACCTTTAATGATTTAAATCCAATTGCTCGTTTTAAAAGCGTAAAAGATAACAAAGCTTGCATTAATTGCTTAAGCATAAAACATAAAACGAGTAATTGTTCCAGTAGAACGAGATGTCGCTCGTGTAAACAAAAACATCATACACTGTTACATTATGATAAAAATAACCGGTTGTCAAGTCAAGCCGCTAACCTTGACACACTTACGAGTACGTCGCAAGTGCAGAACACGGTAGCTGCGCCTTCCGCGTCTAAGGGCGAAGAAGTATCGTTGTGTATGACATCCATTGCGCAGGCGACGCGCACGCGAGGACGGCACTCGCGCATCTATAATGATCCGCGCAGGGCCAAAACGCAGAGTACGGCGTCTAAGACGGTACTGTTAGCGACAGCGCAAGTTATCGTATATGATGTTAATTGGTCGCCGCACATGGTACGTTGTCTGCTAGATAGCGCATCTCAGACCAATCTAATAACATCGGAATGCTTCAAACGCCTCGGATTATGGAATAACTTTAAAAATACTAACTCAACCGTCAAAGGGATAGGCGGATCAGAAAAGCATTGCAAGGGTTCCGTAGATATTAAAATACATTCGCGTTTTGATAGGAATATTAATTTTAACATTTCTTCGCTTATCGTGGAGCGTATCACGGACGCATTACCGAACGCTAATGTAGACGTAGCATCACTCACTCATCTCGAGTCATTGCCGTTAGCCGACGCGGAGTTTGCGAATCCGGCAGGCATTGATCTTTTGATCGGAGCTTCAATATTTCCGCACTTGCTACTAACTAACATAGTTCGTAGTGAGCGATATGATTTACCGCCCGCTATTGAGACGGTACTTGGGTATGTGATTATGGGTACCGTACCTACGTTACATACTTCTCATTGTATTACGTCTTGTTGTTGTTCTGCTCTTCAAGAGATCAAGGTGGGTGCTAAAACTGTGTGTAAGATAAAGCACTAATTAGCTATGCTATGCTATGCTATGCTACGCCATGCTATGCTATGCTACGCTATGCTATGCTAAGCTACGCTACACTATACTATACTACACATCCGCTTTGTATATAGTTGACATTGCCTAATATCATACCCGCTCCGCTAGCAATTTCGCTTTGTGAAGAGCTTATTCAGCTTTTCAAGCGAGGCCAGTTTGATCTTGTCAAATGGACAAGCAACTCTTAGGAGGTTCTCGCACGCATACCAGATTCTCATAAAGCTTCTCCAGACATTGAGTTTGAGAAGTCTGTACCGCATAAGGTTCTCGGTTTACGCTGGGACAAATCCTGTGATAGTTTTCGGTTTGACGTCTCACCACCAGATGATAAGTGCGCCAAGCGCACTATGCTGTCCACAGTGGCTCGACTATGGGACATAATGGGTTTGTGGCTCCCACAATTTTGTACGCCAAGCTCTTGATCAAGAAGCTTTGGCTATCAAAGTGTGAGTGGGATGCAACACCCCCTGACCATATTGTCGCCGCTTGGGGCCAGTTTTGTATTGAGCTTACCGCGCTCAATCAAATTACTATTCCGCGTCATCTTGGGTTGGTAGATGGATGTACCATCAACTTAACAGGTTTCGCTGACGCCAGCGAGCGTGCTTACGGCGGAGTCGTATATCTGCAAGTCCGCATTGGTTCTAACTACTCGTTGCAGTTAGTTTGTGCCAAGTCTAAGGTCTCGCCAGTTAAAACCATTTCGGTTGCGAGACTGGAGTTGTGCGCGGCCCTTCTGCTGTCTCAGTTGCTCCACAAGGTTCAAGACACAGTTTTGCCCCACTACTCTATTAATAAATATACGCATTTTCCGACTCCAAGGTAGTGCTCGCTTGGATTCGTTCTTCTCTTCACCGCTAGCAGACTTTTGTCGCCAACCGCGTTAGTAAATTGATTGAACTTGTTCCCGCTACTTGTTTCAATCACGTCGCGGGTTATCGTACTCGTCTTCAGGAAGAACTCTCCATAGATCATATTGACTGGAAGTTTATTCCACCAGCATCACCATATTTCGGTGGATGTTGGGCA
Organism: Euclidia mi; assembly: GCA_944739405.2. Classification (NCBI taxonomy): domain Eukaryota; kingdom Metazoa; phylum Arthropoda; class Insecta; order Lepidoptera; family Erebidae; genus Euclidia; species Euclidia mi. The sequence goes on from OX123190.2 coordinate 77,715,563, forward strand.
AGCATGGTCAAAGTAATTAAAACGCATCTCTTCAAAGTTATAGGTCAACAAATCCTCTCTTACGAAGAGCCTTTAACTGTCCTTGCACAAGTCGAGGCACTGATCAACTCGCGTCCGCTTCCAACTCAGTGAGATCTAGCCTGAAGTTGGACCTACCTCTTAGTTTAAGTATTTAGTTAGTAGTTTTCGCTATTATTGCGTTTGCAGTTTTCGCTAAAGTTAATTTAGATTAATTTTATTGTCATATCGCTGTCTTAGCCTATTGATGGGTTATGCGGTAGTACACCCAACATAGCTAAGTTCAATTCTATTTTTTTTAAAGGCAACCCTTTAGAGCCGGGGGGATATGGTAGCGCCATCTACCTTCCTATATATAACTAATCGCATCAAGATCAATCGTTCCACGTCTAGTGCGAGCGATACCATATTTCCGTCCCGCTCTATCCCTCTCCCTGGAAGAGGCACTGCCTTCGCCTGATTCGTCGACGCGATCGTGGACGCGAGTGACAGTCGAGAACATTCCTCTCGCTAAGAACGCCGTCTCAATACCGCTCCGCGCCGCACCGCTGTATGTGATTTACCGCTTCCACCAAGGAAAACCCGCTCGTGAGTGAAGTGAAAACAAGCAGCTGCATCACGAAACACCAGGAGGAAAAGAAACGAAGAAGGCTGTATAAGGTAAGTGCCTTCCATCCTTGAAATATCCTATACCCACTCAATCACCTCCTCCCGTATCTATCTCATCTTCCCTTATTCCTTTCTAGGCGACCCAGAACTCGCCCTAATACAGTCCATTCCATTAATCCTTCCCAAGTCGCCTAGAACCCTACGGTTTCGGTGTAAAGCCGAACCAACCCCCTTAATATTTTAATTTTTAGTATTTGTTTTAATTTTGTTTTGTTTTTTTTTACTTTTTTTTTCTGCCGAACAAATTGACTCCATGCTGCCTTATCTACTGGGGTCTTATTCGCGATAAATCTTATATTTAAGGCATATTATCGCGAGTAAGAGTCGCTATATAACCTTGTATAATGTATACTAATCGCGAAAGTTTAAAATCGTTTCATGCTGCCTGATGTTAAGCAGTCAGTGAAGTCAGACTCTATCGAAGGCTTTGGAAATGTCGAGACTAATAGCCAACGACTCCCCATGCCTGTCCATCGCCTCACCCCAAAGGTGAGTGACATACGCTAGAAGATCACCCGTTGATCGTTTCGGTCTGAAGCCATACTGACGATCACTGATGAGCGAGTGATCTTCTAGGTAGCGAACGAGTTGGTTGTTGATTAATCGTTCAAACACGTTGCAGAGGATAGGGGTGATAGCAATGGGTCGATAGTTGTCGCTATTTTTGTCTGTTATATGTTACTATATCTGGTGGTAAGTTAAACATAAGCCATACTAATTATCAAAACGGCTAAAAGCTATTTCACTTTAAAAACACCGGCTAAGTGCATGACAAGCCACGCAAAATGTAGGGTTCCGAAATAGCATTTACCTAACTTCCAAAAGCCCCACATTATTCCTTCTATCGCTTTTGTAAGTTTATGTTAATCGATCAATACACGTTAAACACAATGCGAAATAAAACGAAACGAATCATCAAAATACATGACTGTAAAAATTTACGATCGCCTGCGACTATCCTAGCATATGTTTTCATATGTATTGTGATTATCATACCATACGTTTTCGTAGAGCGTGTGTTCTCGCATCAATCGCACGACTGCTACACGTGAGCCGCGGAAATCTATCTTAATCCACGAGTAACCTCTCACGTGTCTTATTCACAGACGTCTTTGAAGCTATTTAATTAAAAGCTAAGTTATACAGAACGAGTGCCGAAGTGACGCGAAGGGCGTGTAATGCACGCAACAACAAACAATGGTTGTACGCTTGTTTACTTTGAGGTTTCACTTCTTTAGTGAGTACAGTAGTTCCGTGTGTTTGGCTGTGTCGATTTATTTATGATATATGTACTGATGTTGTTAATACGTTCTACGTATAGTGTTTGAAATATAAATATTGTATATGATAAGTTAAATCGATTATATCAGTTTAGTAACATTTTATTTTGTCTATTGTAATTTTTTGACTCTAGTTATACTGTCAAATCATTCTCATTCTTGTTTCCGGAAAATCCCTTTTGACCACACCGTTTGCCTTGTCGTGTGATTTGTAGAATTGAATTAAATTGTGTAATAACCTTGCAATTATCGCTATTGGATTCGCCCGGCAAAGGTTGTGAGCGATTGATAAGTTAGTAATATATATGGAACAGCACTCGCTTTGTCCTTGCCTTGAAAAGTTAACACGTTGTCATCTCATAAAATATCGCCTTTTGAAAAGCACATGATTGAAGCTTCGCGAATTGTATTGTAAAATCTTATAAATTGCCGCCTTTGATATTGCCGGCAAAGTTTGTAATAAAATTGTGACATATTGAACACGACGGACGACCAGTTGGTGTAGCTGTGGTGTAGCCGACTGCCACGCCGAAGGTCGCGGGTTCGATTCCCGCTCAAGTCAAACATTTGTGTGCGTGAACATGGATGTTTGTCTTGGTCTGGGTGTTTCTATGTATAATATGTATGTATTTACAAAAAAAAATAGTATATATGTATGTTTATCCATTATCTATTACCCATAGTACAAGCTCTGCTTAGTTTGGGACTAGATGGTGTTGTGTGAATGTGGTAGAATATTATTATTATTATTATTATATTATTATTATTATTTGAAAAAATTGTGTAAATCCGCACCTCGTGCAGCGTGTCCTGAAGACGCCGCCGCCTTGGAGTCTGGTAGCTATAAAGATTTCACCATTATTTTGGCCAAATTAGTGAGTGTGATTTTATAGGTCTACTCCAGGACATCACTGAAGACCCCCGGTATTTTGATTTGTAAGTTGTTTAATTTCATCGCTGTGAATCACAGTAATATATGTTTAATACACACATGAACATATAGGTTCAATTTATATTCGAAGTAAAGTGTTATTTCTTGATCTAGTACTTTCGTATCCAAGTATTGTGTCTAGTGTTCAATAATTGTAAAGTTTGCTGCTATGGAAAGACAATTCATAGTGTCAGAGATATAATTTACTTTGCTCTCCCCCCTGGACACCGTGACGTTCGGTCGTGTATACAGTAACCGCTACGCTTAGTTTTACCATTTTTAAATAAAAAAATAGTTTTGTGCAAGAAAAATATTTTCAAAATAATAGGAGCGCACCAGCAGCGAGGAGGTTAAAGAAACGTGCGAGAGCAGGCCAACGACGACTGAGCGAGGTAGCTATATGTTTAACTCGTAACCGCATACCGCTTACGCACCTGACTCCACCCCGCGGCTAGAGCGGGAGAAGTGATCCTGACCGTGACGGCTATATATCCTGTCGTCCTGCGCGCCTCGCCTACAGCGCCAGCGCAGCTGACCCCACCCTGCGGTGAAAGCAAGCTACGTGAACGGAGCGAGACACCTATATTGCTGACAATAACGTACCTGCCCTGTGAAGTGACGCGGTTGACGCCAGCTTGCTTTGACTGACAGGCACTCCGTCCGGCAGGGATTCGAACCTAAAGGTACTTCGTTCATCATTCCTTTATTGTTTGTTTGCAAATATATCTCACAATGTCGACCCAATGCACTTCGCCTAACTCACTAAACCCCTCATCAATCGCTCCAGTTTTAAGTTACGGATTTGACTCGCAGTTAAATATTTCTTCACTCAACTCGGCGACTGATAACATGGATCACATCACACGTAGGCCGAAACGCAAACACTGCGAAGACCCAATCCTAAATCATATGAGGGACCTGTTTAACTCTTTTGTTCAGCAACAAAACTCGAAATTTGAGCAACTCATAGAGTCCATCTCGTCCATAAAGGAACAAAATGCTGACATACTTAAAAGTATGGAGTTTCTTTCACTCAAGTACGACGAGGTTCTCGAAAAGATACTACACTTGGAAGACAAGAATAAGAGCTATGAACTAAAGATTGAGTCACTGGAGACTAAAATTGAACACTTAGAGCGGACTTCGTGTGTTTCAACAATCGAACTGAGAAATATACCCAAGCGAGTACCAGAAAATAAATCAACTTTATGTAATATTGTGAAAAGGGTGGCAGAGGTTATAGACCAACCTTTGTCGGAAGCTCACATTCATGAGGTTTATCGCCTGAAGACCACGAAGGAATCAAATAACCATGTTGTTGTAAACTTCAAGACAACTGCAACAAAGGATGACTTTTTGAAGCAATCTAAAAGCTACAATAAAGCCCATAAGGACAATAAACTGAACACCTCGCACCTTAAACTATCATGCCCTGTTATGCCCATCTTTATCGATGAGTCCCTCACAAGCTTGGGGAGGAGACGTACCTAGCTAGACAATGTACTAAGCAGAATAATTACCACGGTTCATGGACCTCCTACGGCAAGGTATATATAAAGAAAACCCAGAACTCACCTCCACTCCGCATCGAACGCAAACAGGATCTTGAAAAGCTCATCCAGAAATGACTAGCTACTCTAAAACCTTTTTCACTATTTATATCTTTTACTAGAACCTACCAGGATCTTTTTGTAATTTTTATAACTTTTGCAAATTTTATGGGCGTAATAGCCTACCATAACATAAACTTATATATTACTTGTATTATTGTTACGAGCTGGGGTTCGACGATAAATTATAACACTATGCCAGAAAAAAGCTGTACTTTATTTACTAACACAATATCACTAGATACACACACTTAATTTTTCAACACTAATAAAACTCACTATTCACACCACTAGAACACTTCCGACTTATTTCCTTTCGCTTGATCTTGATCGCTTTCCGTATTCAATTGAACTGTGTCCGGTCCGTTCGCTCCCGCTCTATTTATACTGGCCGGATAACATCACTAGGCTTTTCGAGACGACTCACGATATTTCTGGAAACGTGTAAGGTGTTTCTAGAATTGCGTAAATGTTCTATTTACACCTACGCCATCTATTAGAGGATAGATGAAACAGCCTTAAACAACCGATACATCTAACCTCATGTAGTTCTCCCATTCACTGATAGATGGCGTTATTTTCAATTCGTAACATTATAATATTGTCAACACAAACAGACTACACTATAATACCTTACACATACATCATTCCTAATACACTCAATACAAATATCACCGTTTACTGCACCAAATTGCCAATATCCCAGCATTTTGTAACATTAAAACTATCTATAGTAAAATCACTTCAAAATAATTCATGTATCACCCACCCACTCAACCGCCTAAATAACCCATATATAATTCGATAATACAGATAACATTAATAATAATCTTGACAATTTTTTAATTGCACAGTCATCCTCTTGTAATATAGACGAATGTTCAAAATTAATTAAAACAAAGAAGCCGCATTTAAAAATGATACACCAGAACATACGCAGCTTAAAGATTAGACTCGTCCAAGCCCAAACATTTGTACAGTCACTTCAAGATCAGTTAGACCTATCACAGCGGCTACAAGACCTCACCCGGACCATTGAAGAAACATCAAAACCTCCCGAGACCACTTCATTTGCGGACATGGTAAAAAAAGGACCTAATAATTTTATACAGCCAAAGAAAATGAACTCAGTAGCCATTTAACCTGGTGATAAATTGAAGTCGAGTGAGCACACAAAATCCCTTGTCCAAAAGATTATTAGCCCTGAGCAGATGAAACTGCACGTACGGGGCCTACACAAAATAAAAAATGGCGGTGTCATAATTAGTACAGACTCTAGAGATGACATTGAGAAGCTCAAGAAATCAGTGCAGCTCACGAGCTCAGGTCTTAAGATAGATGAGCCTCATAAGCGACGACCGAGGGTGGTGATAATAGGGGTGCCCACTTGTATGCAAGAAAGGGAAGTTTTTTCCTGCCTACACCACCAAAATCTTGCCGAAGTGATGCCGGATTGCGACCTTGAAACATTCCTTAATAGCGTCAAACTAAGCCATAAGTCAGGCAAGAAGGACGGTGAGACCTGCAACTTCATCATAGAAGTCTCTGCAGTGTTAAGGAAAGCCCTCATCAAAAAAGACCGAGTTTTTATAAACTGGTCTTCGTGCCCTGTTAGAGACTTTACCTTAGTGACTCGGTGTTTCAAGTGTCAGCAATATGGCCATGCAGCTAAGACTTGTCGGGAGACAACATACACCTGTGGACATTGTGGTGATCGTGGACATTCAATAAAGGAATGCACGAAAAAGGCAGACGAACCAACGTGCGCTACCTGCTTGCACTACAAAAAGTCAAGCAAACACAACACAGGCTCTATTGACTGTCCGGCGAAAATTATGGCAGAGAGGAGATATATCAACACCGTTGATTATGGAGATACTTAGGCTTCACTCCACTTGCTACATACTAAACTCGCTTTAACTAACTTTCAAATCATTTGGTTATCATAATTACATCTTTCAACATTAGTTATAAACTTAACAGAACCTCATTAGAATAGTGACCTACTAACATTATATGTAATTTCATCGAGTTTGGATAAACGCACATTATGTAATTATTATAAATAAATGCTAAACACAACTATTACTAACACACTAACACTGTTCACGATTCAGCTGACTCTTAGTTTTATATGTTACATTTAAGTTTTCTACGAAATGCACAACACGCAATTTTAATAATAAATGCGTCAATGTTACGAGTATATGTATGTACCTATTAATTAGAAACAGATTTTATGCTGATGATGCAGATGCTTTACCTTTTTACTTTTGTTTACGAATATTATAATTATTTTGTGGTATTTTTAAAATACATAACAATAACTTGTAAAGGGAGAACCCACTTACTGCGATACAGTTTTTTAACTAGTAGGAGTGGTGTTCTTTCTAATTTATAAATAAACCGCTTAGCCTTAAGTTTGATTTTATGTAAAAATTGTATTTTAATGTATCTGTGTTTTTTGATAAATAAAATTGAAATTGAATTGAATTAGCCTCTCACAGTATGTTACCGGCCCACCAGTTACCCACACACGGCAAAACCTGTCTCGACCATCTTATGCTGAAAACCACGCTACCGGCCTTCTGCTATGTTGCGAACGCGTCCGTTACAGACCATGACTGTATGATACTGTTGTTGGAGCAACACTATCTACCTATTAAGCCCCTAACACGAAAGAAATTAAATTACACAAATTTAGAAAAAGACATGCAAAATATCTGCTATGACACTATTTACGCAACAACTGACGCAAATTTAGCCACTTCTAGTTTGATTACGCTACTGAATAATAAAATCCAAGCAAATACACGTATCCTGACAGTGCCAAATCGCAAGAGGATTTTAAAACCTTGGATTACCGTTGGTCTGATAAAATGCATGAAGAACCGTGACAAACTACATTTGAAATCAAAAAAGAATCCTAACAATGCCGTTATCAAACTAACATATACCCGATACAGAAATTTTTGTAACTCCTTATTAAAAAATATAAAACGAGACTACGAAAAAGGCTTGTTACATAATGCAATTAAAAATAACAAAAACAAAATGCTATGGGACACTATTTAACAAATAACCTACTCCAACAAAATAAATAACCCTTGTTCTGACCTGATATCCATCTCAAACCCCACCAGCTCGGTAAATGATATTAACACCTTCTTTGTCTATATTGGTCAAAACCTTGTTAAAAACATACAACATACTAATATTCATTCATATCATACTTCTACTTGTCCCCATTCCTTTGTTCTGGTTGCAACTGATGAATCCGAGGTTTGTAATATAATACTTAATCTAAAAAAAGATAAAACTTCCGGCCGCGATAATATTTCGGGCTCATTTCTGAAACTTTATCTCCAGAGTTTAGTCTCTTCTTTAACATACATTTTTAACCTAATGTTTTCTACGGGTGTCTTTCCTAATCAATTTTAACTTGCCGAAGTAATTCCAATTTACAAAAGCGGTGACAGAACCTGTGTAAATAATTACAGACCAATCTCTATTCTTTCCACTTTATCAAAAATTGCAGAAAAGCTCATCAACAAGAGATTAGTAAACTATCTCGAGTCAAAACACCTACTATCTACTTCTCAGTATGGATTTAGGACCGGCACTTCAACTTCAGATGCGGTACATGCTCTTATTGATCACATTGTTTATCAGCTTGATTCTAAAAAGAAAGTTCTAGCAATATTCCTTGACATAAAAAAAGCTTTCGACACGGTTCCTGTCCCACTTTTGTTACACAAGTTGGAAAGCCTTGGCATCCGTGACGTCCAACTAAAATTGTTTGCTGACTATCTCACTAACAGAAAACAAAGGGTGAAGATTGGCGATGTCGTCAGCGATGACCTAACAGTCTCATATGGAGTTCCGCAGGGGAGTGTTCTTGGCCCTACGCTGTTCCTAAGCTACATAAACGACTTGTGCAACCTACCCCTAAGTAACGGGAAAATCGTTACCTTTGCAGACGACACTGCCCTTATTTTTCATGGAGATAGTTGGGATTCCGTTTATGAAATAGCTCAACATGGCTTTAATAAAGTCTCTACATGGCTTAAAGATCACTGTCTCACACTCAATGTGCATAAGACTAAATATATGCCATTCTCCATCCAAAGCACCTCTCCGTCCATTCACGATGACAAACATATTATAGCCCACAATTGTCTGCACCAATGCACTTGCTCTTGCGAGCAAATCACAAGGGCGTCAGACGTTAAATACCTTGGGGTTATCATTGATAACACACTCTCTTTCTCTCACCATCTGGATCTACTTTCATCTAGGACTCGTAAACTAATATTTATTTTCAAGAACCTGCGACATGTAGCTGACAAACCAATAATAAGAATGGTCTATATGGCCTTATGTCAATCAATTTTAACGTACTGCATCACTGTCTGGGGCGGCGCATGCAAGACAAAACTGATCAAGGTAGAAAGAGCACAAAGATCTATTCTTAAAGTAAGCCATTTCCTACCGTTTCTCTATCCCACGACAGACTTGTACAAGCTCGCCGATGTCCTGACGGTACGACAGCTTTATGTTTTAAATACCGTTTTAAAACAACATAACTTAACAAAATTTGACCCACTATGTAATAAAGACAAGCGCCTGAAGCATAAAGTCTGTCGGACAGTTAGGCAATGGTCCACGACCTTCGCAAATAGATTTTTTTAATTTCAAGGTTGTTATTTATACAATAAGATAAACAAGGAAGTTAATATTTACCATCTCACTAAATTTAAATGCAAAAAAATCATTACCCAATATCTACAATCCCTAACCTACGATGAAACCGAAAAGTTACTACAAACAGGTCTATAACTACTAACAAACATCCCATCAACACTGAATCACACACAACACTGACACACGCACGTGCATACATACACGAACACATATACACACAGACACACACAAAACACACACACGCGTGCAAGCATGCTCATATAATTATACTAACATAAACACACATACTCACTTAGGTACAATATTACGCATTCACATGCACACTCTCACACTTACTCGTATACCTACCGAAACTGGTCAATTTATAAATGTTCTCACCTGCCCAGAGATAGGAGAGGCTAGTGTTCTGTCATACAGGTCACCTAGTACAGACACCAGTCTCTCACATTGATTTCACTGATTCGACATTAATTTTATATTAATGTAACTTAGATTAAGCCTAAAACATGTAACATTCTTTGTGAGAGAAAATAAATAAATTTTATTATTATTATTTATTTATTAATTTCCAACTAAACATATACTCATGTATGGCAATACAAAACTTTCTCGGTCTGCTAAGGACATGTTGTCTTATGGAGGAGCTTATATCGCGATTATGTTTCTGATTCCTACAGTAACTAAGTTCCATAGGTCTACTTCTTAACTAAGTCCACTATTGTCAGTATAAGACCAATAATCTTCATTAGTTTCCTAGACATAAATAAACTGATGTTATGGACATATGTCTTCAGTCGATCCTATACAAACGTGTTTCATTGAACCGATGACAAGGTCTATTAAATAGAAAAACCGTATAAATAAATACTCTATTTAGGTATAGTAGTGAATGGTTAATGTTTATTCAGCAAAGAGCTCGCTTGGAATGAATAATTCACGGCCCTCAGGCGGGTGTGCAATGAAATCTGCCCTTGAGATGGTGTTTCAGCTTATAGGAGGTAGCGGTAAGTAAAGGTTAATTCGACTAAGACGTAGGTAATTTATTGGGTGTGTGTATATGTGAGTTACTCATTAAGTATTAAACCTAGTTGGGAAACTTCTATGATCAATAGCAAATTTTAATATTCTCCCTAATATATATAAATAATTTTACATCGTTTGAAATTGCTGCGCACTGTGAACTGAATAGGTAAGTAAAACGGCCATCACTATATACATTGTCCTCAAAATTCTCGCTTACAAGTGGTTCTCAGTATTTAATACTACTTTTCTTTTCTTCACTAGTCATTTTCAGAAAAGTTGTATAAACCAAAAGTTTGAATTAAATGAGAACTGACTGGTGAAACCTACCTAGTATTACGTCACATCTGATGCTGGTCTGATATCGTCCATTGGGCATGCAACCTATATTTCGAGCAGGCATAAATGTTTAGTATAAATATTCCTCCAATACGAGAGATTGCTCCAAGATACGACATCAAACTACCTACATGTCAAAATACTATTTTCTGAGCCTGCTAAAGCCATACTAGGGGGAATAGTAAATTGATATTGACAGAATACAAAGACAAGATTTACGCCTATAAATGTTGTGTCACCATGCAACTAACAGATACAATGAACACCTAGACGAAAAACAACAATTTATGGATCACACAAAGTATTGTCTCGTGTGGGAATCGAACCCACAACATTCGACACAGTGTCAAGCGGCCAGGTAACCGCTTATACCACTACGCTGACTGTACTCATAGGGTCATAGTCGCTGAGTTTTGCCTTTTTATTTCTAATGAATCGCTCCTCTTAATCTAATAAACCCAAGACTTACGGTCTTGAAATAAAACTCGTGGCACCTTTACTGTGAACACATGTGAAACATATTTAGAGGGCAACATTTGTTTATGTGTATTATGACTTCATATAAATACTCAAAGGCTTATTCTAAGGCCAAATTAAATACTTTACAAGTAACTAAAAGCTGGCTTTGGTCTGTTTATTTTGATTTTAAATGTTATTGTTCTTTTGTAATGTAATGTTAATAAAGCAGGTGTATAATATTGGCGTTTATTATGCTAGGAATACTTTGTTTAAAAGCAGTGTACTGGGTTTAATAGCCACATCGGGATAAAATAGATGATACGGTTAATAGCAAACAGTTATCTTCGTAAATATGAATAGAAACCCGTACAATTAAATACGTAGCCTCTAACGGCCGCTAGGTAATACTTGATCTATTCATGAACTTGGCTACTAGATATTAATTTTTGAAATAGGCTCCATACAAAATAAATCAAATACCTTTAGTAGCCAAATTCATAGACAGTTTGAATATTGTAACCGATTGATAATTAATTGATAACAATACAATACTTAATATTCAAGTTAGCCAAAGTTTTTATTTATTGAAAATGTTGTCTTGTTACTAGACCGATGTTATAAATATCAATTCAGAAACAACAGCTGATACTAATTAACTCGAGTAACCAAACTACTTAACTAACTGGCAGCTGTGGGAAGTCCGGATGAAAATAAATAAATTTTATAAGAAAACATCATCATCTGTCTGTTTTTAGTGTACCTATTATACACTTATTTTACTTAATCTGGAAAGCATAGCTTGTTTCTATATTTAAGACAAGCTTTTACTTGCGACACCGCCGACGTGAGAGTTGGTTATCTGGAAAATAGATGCTCATATGATATGCCGATGTATAAGGTATATTACTGTGAATTTTATTAGATATGCGTTTAGTAGTTTCTGCGTCAAAAAATATTGAATGTCCATTCATGCTCTCAGACCTCTCTTCCAATTGTATGACTGTGTAGGGCACCCGGCAAGAAATAGTAGTATATTCATAATTGTTAAAGCATGTAGTTGTAGCTACATTCAACTCAGGCTAATATCATACGACCGGTTTGACGACTGGTTGGCGCAGTGGGAGTGTAAGTGTCTTATTCACAGACGTCTTTGAAGCTATTTAATTAAAAGCTAAGTTATACAGAACTAGTGCCGAAGTGACGCGAAGGGCGTGTAATGCACGCAACAACAAACAATGGTTGTACGCTTGTTTACTTTGAGGTTTCACTTCTTTAGTGAGAACAGTAGTTCCGTGTGTTTGGCTGTGTCGATTTATTTATGATATATGTACTGATGTTGTTAATACGTTCTACGTATAGTGTTTGAAATAGAAATATTGTATATGATAAGTTAAATCGATTATATCAGTTTAGTAACATTTTATTTTGTCTATTGTAATTTTTTGACTCTAGTCATACTGTCAAATCATTCTCATTCTTGTTTCCGGAAAATCCCTTTTGACCACACCGTTTGCCTTGTCGTGTGATTTGTAGAATTGAATTAAATTGTGTAATAACCTTGCAATTATCGCTATTGGATTCGCCCGGCAAAGGTTGTGAGCGATTGATAAGTTAGTAATATACACGCTGATTTTTAATTGGTTTTGGAGCGAAAGCCATCTTATTACTTATCGTTAATAGAACCTAACCAGCTAATAATATTTGAAATATAAGCTAAAAAAATCTTGAGAAATTAATTAATTTAATAGTACGAGAACACGAAGTATCAGTTCGCCGCACACTGGCGAACTACGAGCGATCGTGTCACACACACACACTGGCATTAGTCAATAGTCATTGAACCGTTATTCCCGGCCTCCCGCTCCCCACCATGCGCGCGCGCCACCCTCCGCTGCAGGGCGCCAGCGGGAGGCGGGGGCGCGGCGGGGGCGCGGCGGGGTGCGGCCGTGCGGTGCGGGCGCAAGTTGACCTTCAGTCTTAAGAAATTAGGTCAATGGGACAGTCGTATATCACGCTCCCGTCACTCTGTGTCCGTGTTACGTAATAAAACTACAATCGTGCATCCTTACAATACTGATGTGTTCGCTAGTGGATTGATAGGCCGCAACCTGACGTGACTCCATAGGGTTTTATTAGTTGATCGAGGTTATAAGATTTGTGTACAAAGAAGAAACGGAGTCGCGAGAAACATGTGTGTGCAAATGTGTAAATTGATTGTGATATAAGCAGAAGACTGTAAAGGTAAGTGATATGTTTACTGCTTGTCGTAAATACCTACGTTGATAAGTAACATGTTTTAAACACGCCAGAAATAAGTAAATACCTAAATTCGGCTTTTACTAGTTATTGAAAATGACTATGTACCAACGATTAATACGTAAATAATAATAAGTTCTTCTTTTCGTCTCCTAGTTTATTATGATTGCGTGAACCCACAGCTTATTTCTGTGACTTACGAAGGAATAGGTAGGTACAGCTATTTAGTTACATGTGTTTATTATTTTAATCATTATTATGTGCTGGTGACGGATTAAGAATACGAATTGTCACCACCCCATATCATCCCATGGGTGTCGTAAGAGCCGACAGAGGGAGTATATCATGCAGAGAACAGCACTGTAAGAGAAGGAAAACTTGATACAAACCCTATACCAACCCGCTTGGCCAGCGTGGTATAGTAGGCCAATTCCTCCTATCAAAGGAGAGGCCTAGTCCAGCAGTGGACTATTAAAGGCTGATGATGATGATATGTGCTTAAAATTATTGAAGTTGTCATCGTAATTAATTTGTGTTTCGTAAGTACGTAAATTAGGTATCACTATCCATCCGTACATCTTATGCCGGGGCCTCACTAGCGGCTAACGTCAATGTCTGCTAGCGCGATAATTATTGCGATAATTTTTAACGCGCTAAAGTAGGTGGCTACACTTGAAACGTCAACGTGAATGCCCATCATTGGAGATAAAAACGCCAAACGCCAATGTTAATGCCGTTGTCAAATTATTACACGGTTAACGTACATTACCGCAATAATTAATGGCATTTCTCGTTAATATGGCTCTAGCAGAAGTGCTTTGCTGCCTCATACGTGTTTTATGTGTAGTTAGTTACCTACTGTTACACGCGGTGTACTGTACCTAAAACAGCTGTTGACCTCGCCGCGCGACGTCAACAGCTGTTTTAGGTACCTACAGCGCGCCGACGAGTCGATCGACGATCGAGTCGCACGTTACTACTTATTTCCTAGAGTTATTAACTTTTATAACTTTTTTATTTTACGTGGTAGGTAAATTTTGATTTTGAATATGAATAGCAGATATTTTTTCCAACGTGAGGTTTTTTTTTCCTAAACCAATAAAAAATCAGCGTGTATATGGAACAGCACTCGCTTTGTCCTTGCCTTGAAAATTTAACACGTTGTCGTCTCATAAAATATCGCCTTTTGAAAAGCACATGATTGAAGCTTCGCGAATTGTATTGTAAAATCTTATAAATTGCCGCCTTTGATATTGCCGGCAAAGTTTGTAATAAAATTGTGACATATTGAAGACGACGGACGACCAGTTGGTGTAGCGGTAGTGTAGCCGACTGCCACGCCGAAGGTCGCGGGTTCGATTCCCGCTCAAGACAAACATTTGTGTGCGTGACGTGGATGTTTGTCTTGGTCTGGGTGTTTCTATGTAAAATAATAATATGTATGTATTTACAACAAAAAAATTTAATTCTATTTGTTTTGCATTTTTACTTTTTTCAATCAACGGACGCTTAGAACATCCAGACTCGAAACAACAAATTTTGGATAACACAAAGTGCTGTCTTGTGTGGGGATCGAACCCATTACACTAGGCGCAGTGGTAAGCGACGAGGCGACAAAACAGCGCATTCAAAAATTTATAAGTCATTCGCGTTTAAACTCCATACCAAAAGCAGTCGACCTGCCATATGTCGTTACTTGTATATAGCTACGTATAAATTAAATTTACATACTAAAATCACAAAGCCAAGCATTAACAAGACAGTAGCAATGACGAAACGCTTCGTCCTAATGAGTGCGTATAACATCTTCCATTGTGAAAGTGGCAAGAATTGGGGAAACAGACCGTCCCATTGAGTCGGCGTTGCACAATTAACTTTATTAGAGAATACAGGGAAAGTATCGGGCATGTTGTAGTCAGGGATTTTGGGATGTTGTCATTGTGTAAGCTTGTTGATTTGATTAATCCTTGACTTTCGGGGAATGTTTGGTTTGCTTCCTTTCTGGCTTAGTTAGAGTCAGAAAATTTAAGGGAAAGATATCGTGGTTTGGTGAGTAGCTGCACTAGGTATTTTTGTTTTTCTGTTATAGAGTTAGAGAAAGCGTTTGAATTTAGATATGGATATATGCTGACTATGGCAAATCGACTTGATATTTGAACAGTACAATGACTGGCTTAAGCTCAGACAATCCTTTCTATTCCATTAGGTACTTCATTTCAACCCTATTTTAGATCTGAATAGAATGCCAATCGACGCGAGACGCAGGTTTATTATATTTGTGTCTAGTATTCTTCTATACTAGCGTCTAAAGTAGCGAGGACCTACATTAGCGTTTCTTTATAGAGCTTCGTTAAGAGAACTACGTCTTAACAAATTCTTCAGAAGCTTATAACGTACTATGAGATTTCAATCTGTATAAGTTGATGAAGTGAGGGCTGAGGACGGCTCGCTAAGATTATAACTATACAGCAGTGGGCATTATTCTTGAAAGTATTATACTCTTTATTGTACGGCCAGTTTCTACTCGCGGTCGCCTCCCCGCATAGCACTGCGCCGGCTGTGGTGGGTTCGATGTGCACAATGGAAAACACTTTGTGTGTTTCAGAAAATTATTATTTAGTCTGGGTGAACTTTGAGTCCGTTGATTAAATATTTGTAAATTCCATAAAATATCTATGGAGGCATTACAAATCTTAAGAAAAGCAAGAATAAATTGTGTGGCTTAATTTCGACTCATTGTGCAAATGACTCGGCCACGAGAAGTCCTCGGCAATGAATAGATTTACTAGGCATGAGCCCAATATATCTAAATGAATCTGAAATCCGATTCCAGTCAGAAATCGTATCGTATCGATATTCCAATATGAGAAAACCGATTTTAGAAAACGCATAAACGCGATACCACGATAGCGCAAACAATCTTATACAAACCAAACCGTCCTAGCATATTTGTTTGATTTAAGTTTTTGTAGTTTTGCTAACCAAACTACAAACTAAAGCTTACGTTTTCGATAGTTTTCGTATTCGTTCTTTATCACTCTACCCAGGGACTTAAAGTAAAGTAAAAAAGTATTTATTCACATTAAAATAAGACATTTTACAAAAATAAATTACTTCTGCCAAACTGCAAAGCGGTTTGTTGGCAGACGCAAGTATTAGTATACATAGTAGGCACAATGTCATACACATAGCATTACAATAAATAAAAATAGTTACAATTTTTAAATAATCTACCTATTAATTCTAAAGGGATCGTATTTAACTGTTGGTCAAAAATACTAATTTTCCACCAAAAATACTAATTGCACCACTAAGCTAAGTTGACGGAGCCTTGCTTCGCAGGGCTCCTATTTTTGGGAGCAGGGTCACAAGAGAACCTTACATAACCTATTAAGTTTTCTGAGTGGATAAGTTTCCCGAGCGGACGAAACTTTTTATATCAAATGATATTTTGTAAAAAGATCATCATATTTGGTGTACAAATAGTATTTTTAGTGTGCAAGTCAGTATTTTAGTGAAATAATAAAGTTTTTTTGCGTAACTCACTTTAGTGTGTTACATAACATTTTTGATACGCTGTTAAAAGTATTCCATTCTAAAGCACAATTATTTTTGTCGCTGAACAAAATTAAAACAGAAATAAATTACACAAGAGTGAAAAACAAATTCTCTCAACAGTAAAATCAAAATACAAGTACATAACATATATGAGGTACCTAATGTTGCGTAACAATTATTGTAGTTTATTTGAGTCATAACATAACATTCACACCAGCATTAGTTCATGCTGTCTTAAATTTTCATGGATCGTATTCAAAATAAACTTTGTGGTTTTGTTTTTGAAAGATCGTTTTGTTACGGAATTAATTTAATGATCTAATGGGAAATTATTAAATATTGTTGGTACTAGATAACTCGTACTTCTTTGTCCGTAATAGTTGCTATAAGTGGGCACCACATACGGCTTCCAGTTTTTTGCATTTCGGGGCTTAACGTTAGTTGTATTGAGCTTGTGTTGGTCGCGTTCGTAATGTTCTAGTGCTATTAGTAGCACTACTTTCTCACGTATTGGTAACATTTTACATTCACAAATCAATTGTTCGTAATCAGTACTTTTACATCGTGTTTTTTTTTTATGGAATAGGGGGCAAACGAGCAGACGGATCGCCTGATGTTAAGCGATTACCGCCGCCCATGGACACCCGCAACACCAGAGGAGTCACAAGTGCGTTGCCGGCCTTTTAAAAAGGAATACGCTCTTTTTTTGAAGGTTTGAAGGTCGTATTGGTTCGGAAAAACTGCAGGTGACTGATCATTCCACAGTTTAGAGGTGCGAGGCAGAAAGTTTCTAGAGAAACGCACCGTTGTGGATTGCCAACCATCTAAATGATGGGGATGGAAATGCTGTCGCGTAGAACGATGGCGGAAAGAGGTGGCAGGGATTAATCCGAACAATTCCTCGGAGTACTCCCCATAGTAGAAGCGATAAAAGATGCATAGCGAGGCTACATCTCTACCCAGCGCCAAGGGGTCTAACCGATTGCAAATATCTTGGCAGTCGACAATTCGAGCGGCTCTTCGTTGGATGCGGTCTAGAGGGAGAAGCTGGTACTGGGGTGCCCCTGCCCAAAGATGAGAACAGTATTCCATATGCGGCCGGACCTGCGCCTTATAAAGGAGCAAGCGGTGGGCCGGAGTGAAATACCGTCTCGATCTATTTAGCACGCCAAGCTTCTTCGAGGCTAACTTAGCCTTACCCTCTAAGTGACCGCGGAACTGGACTTCGCTCGATATGTCGACACCAAGTATTCCAATACTGGAGGAGGCAGTCAAGGGGGTGCTCTCAAAACGAGGACATACGACCATCGGCAGTTTTTTTGCGGTGAAAACGCAGACTTGTGTCTTTGTGGGGTTAAATTGGACCAAATTAAGTCTTCCCCAATCTGAGACCATCTCCAAGGAGGTCTCAATTTCAGACACAAGTTTATGTCGGCTCTCGATGACTTTTTCCCGAGAAATGTTGGCGTGGCCGGCATATAAAGCATCACCTGTGCTGTCATCTGCATAACAATGAATGCCGCTATCTAGCAACATATCATTGATATGCAGGAGGAACAGAGTAGGCGATAGCACGCAGCCTTGTGGAACACCAGCATTTACAGACAAGGCGTCAGAGCATTCACCGTCAACTACGACCTTTATGCTTCTGTCTGTAAGAAAGCTGGTGACCCATTCGCATAATTTCTCGGGCAGCCCATAGGAAGGGAGCTTCGAAAGAAGCGCTTTGTGCCAGACCCGATCGAAGGCCTTCGCTATGTCCAAACTGACCGCCAAAGCCTCCCCCTTTGTCTCGATCGCCTGTGCCCAACGATGTGTCAGGTATACTAGAAGATCGCCAGCCGACCGACCCTTACGAAAGCCGTATTGCCACATAGTCACTAAGCAGCTGATTATCCTCTAGAAACCGAAGGAGCTGGCAGTTAATAATGAACTCCATTATCTTCGAGAAGAGGGAGGTTATGGCTATGGGTCTGTAGTTGGACGGATTAGAGCGATCGCCTTTTTTAGAGATCGGGTGGATCAATGCTGTCTTCCACGATGTTGGGACTACGCCAAATGAGTAGGAGAGACGAAAAAGGCGTGTCAAAACTGGTGCCAACTCTGGAGCGCAGATCTTCAACACAATAGGGGGAATTCCATCAGGCCCACTCGACTTATGGATATCGAGGGACAGAAGTGCCATACGGACTGCGCATTGGTGGAACCGAATATCCGGCATACAGCCCTTCAACAGCGGTATAGTAGGCGGTTCCTGTCCCCCGTCATCCAAGGTCGAGTTGGACGCAAAGAGTTTGCCCAGAAGATCAGCTTTCTGCTTTGCGTCGTGGGCCAAGGAGTCATTTTCCATGTGTAGCGGTGGAAAGGATGGCTTACAGAAGTTCCCTTCGATAGCTTTGGCAAGAGACCAGAATGCGCGAGTTCCCGATGGAAGGCGCTCAAGCCTCTCGCCAATTCTACCGATGTGCTTCGTCTTCGCACTAGCAATGTCTCTTTTGAAGGACCTGGAGGCAAAGTTATACTCCTTTTTTAATGCGCTGGTATTTTCATCCCCCGCCGCCACCGCAACAGCCCAGGCTTGGTAAGCTTCCTGCTTCCTGCGAGAAGCTTTTTTGGAAGATGAACCAAACCAAGGCCGAAATTTGCCACCAATGGGGACCACAGAGGATGGAATGAAAAGTTCCATACCCTGTAGCACCACATCAGCAACAGAATCAGCAGCGGCGTTGGGATCATCCGGCGAGAAGCATATTTGTCCCCAAGGATAGGACGCAAAGAAGTTCCGCATCCCGTCCCAATCTGCTGACTTGTAGTGCCACACACGGCGACTGCGTGTAGCCCGCGATCGCAGCGAGCACGTGAGAGGCACCACACTCCGTGCAAGGCAGTGGTCTGAAGAGCCAAGTGGGGCGCCTACGGATACCTTGTAGCCGTCCGGATGAGAAGTCAGCAGAAGGTCCAGCAGTGAAGGATTCTGGTTTTCAACGTCTGGGATTCGCGTGGGCGTGGTAACCAGTTGTGTCAGGCCATAAGCCAGTGCGAAGTCGTGAACAGATCTCCCTGCATGATCAGTTTTACTGGAACTGAGCCAGTCGGCGTGATGGGCGTTAAAATCGCCAAGCAAGATGATCTCTGTTGACGGGATCTGCTGCTGCACAAAGTCTGAAGCCATTTGGATGTGCTCAATGAGTCGGTCAGTTTCGGTATCACCGCTATGGGACCTATAAAGGCAAGCATAGATGCGGGGGTGGTCGTCGCTATCTATACGTAGCCATAAGGTGGAAAGGTCCCTACCTTCAAGATTCCTAAGTCGACGAGAACTGATATCGTCTCTAACATACACGCACACTCCGGCCTTGGACAGAAAGGAGTGCTCAAGTCCATACCCAGGGTAAGTAAGGTAGGAAGTGTCTGCTGGAGGCGATATCTGCGTCTCAGTCAAGAAGAGCAAGGCCGGCTTTGTTGTGTCGAGGTGGTGGTGGACAGCAAAGGTTGGTGTGTAATCATCTGATATTGCAGAAGTCCACGGCCAGTGTGGCAGGGGTTGCCAGGATATTTTTGCTACTTTTTAGGGGCTTTTCGAGCGCAGTTTTGCCCCCCCCCCAGAGTACGAGGGGCGGCCTGGTCGTCCACGCTTAGATGCGTTGTGTCCTGAACGCGGACGTCCAGAGAGGGATTCTCCAACGCTAGCGCAGTTGGTACGCCCCTGGGGTAGCAAAAAGTTTTTCAACTGCACCATCATAGGGGGGGGGGGTTGGGGGATAGGGCCTCCGGTATCCTCACTCACTCGGCGAAACACAACGCAAGCGTTGTTTCACGCCGGTATTCTATGCCAGTCCGTACGAAGCAGAGAATCTACTAGTGCATAGTATATAACAAATAGGGTAGCCCTGTTCAATATGGCACAAAGGTGGTGGAATTTTACAAGAACTGAACGTAATTTATCACACAGTTGGATTATATGAGTTTTCCATGAGAAATGTATGTCAATTACTAATTCCAGGTACTTGTAATAAAAAAAAACTACTTGGTTAGAATGAGAGAGAGCGAATTTAATTTCCTGTTCTTTCTAACTTAGTGATCCATTTAAAGAGAAAAAGAGATGAAACGAATTGTCGCCATGCAAGCGAATCGTTTTGGATTTTGGCGGTTTCATGAATTGCCGATTGAATAGAAAAATTTAACTAAAAATCGAGGTGACAATATCTAATTCAGATTGCAACTATTTAATGTTTATTTTGAATATTGCACCTATTAGGAATTTATTCGACTTGATTGGTCCTTGAATACCTACAATACAATAAGATTCCGATTGTTTGCGTTTGTCGCTCCGCTACTGAAACCGATTTTCAAAATCGGTTTTTGAAATCGATTTCAAAATCTGATATCCGATTTGTATCTATTATATTGCGAAAAACTCCGATAATGCCCATGCCGAAGATTTACGAAATTAGCTTTGCTTACATATTTTATTATTCACGAGTACGACACGCATTAGATTTTTATTTCATTGTACATTATTAAATTTTCCTTTAAATTTTCTACTACATATAGTAAAGCTTTGAAGGAGAATATATTATACAACAGAAGATTAATGTTGTGCAGTATGTGGAATGTGACCCAAAAGTTTTGTTGAATCCGACAGCAAAGGTTAGACCACACAGTCCATCAGGCACTGCCAGTGTTGCTATATTTGGATGATAATCACTTTTGTTGGCAATACGATATATTCTTAACATTTTCCATCACCGTCCTAGCATTATCCCAGTTGCATCTATATGGCATCTTTTTGGAGCGCAAAGTCCGCTTACCAGTCTAACGAGATATGATAAAATATCAACTTTGCAACAGAGCGACTGCCTTCAGTCTTACCTCCGGAACACAAAGGCGGTTAAGACACATTAATAACATTTCTTTTTATGAAACATATATTTTAATAGCCTTAAAATATTACAACTAATCAAAACCTTAACGTGTGTCGTTAAATGTGATTCATAATCATCCAAGCGGCAAAGTTTCCTATTGACAAAAAAGGTTGATGGGCCGTGAATGATCTAATTTCAGTAGGTAATTATCTCTCACTCTGTGACTATAAGCCGCGGTGGAACTTAATGGGGTAGGGAAGCCTCGATAACTGTACTAAAGTGTAGACGGTAGAGCAAAAATTGCCTGTAAATAAAATACTTTGAGAAAATGTAGAGCTATCGACAGGTTTTTAAAGAACCCAATCAAACCAACGCCACACTCTAGTTTTTTTTTGTTTTCTTGAACTGTTTTACTGTGTTTTTTATTTGTGTGCGTTTTGAGAATAAAATTATTTTTCTTTTCTTCTAAACGTCAAAGAATTTCAACGTATTATGGTGATGATACAATTGAGCATTCACCTGTAATGAGCATTCTTGCGAATGTTACATAATAGAAAAACAAACAAATGTATTTTAGCGAGCATTTTTACGAACGTTCTGGCGAGCATTCTAGCTAATTGACTGTAAATTGGCCCTATACATGTGCCATTATTTGCTTTGACGTTACGCTAGAAACATCGTGAAAATGTTCATAGCAATGTTCGTTGTTCAGTTCGACATAACAAAAAACGGCGAATGCTCGCTCTTTTGTTAAAAGTGAATGCTCTGGTGTATCGGCACTATTATGATACTTTTGAATTAAATGTACCTACATTTACAACGTAAACGACATTGAAATAAGACATTTTTTATTTAGTCGGTTTATATTAAATACAACACAGTGAAATTTTTTTTTTTTTTGTCACCGGATCAAACAGAGTTGGTTTATTTTACGAGTGTCAAAGCTGGCTGAAAATGGAGACTGTTGCTTAACTTGGCTACACAGGTGACACAGTAGTGGGAATGAGAGTAGGATTAGTAAGTTGGTTTATTCAAAACAAACTAATTCTTTTTATAGGCTTTCGCCTTTAACCCCGAAAGGGTAGGCAGAGGTGTAATATCTCGCCGACATTAAAAGGACCGAGCCTATTACCAGGCACATTACCTTCGTGCTGTTACTGAGAATTCGGAAAAACTCAGTAGCACTTCGGCCCGACTCAGGGAGCAAACCCGGAATCAAACCAGGAATCAAACCTCCCCATCAGCAGAAGCATACGCTATCCACTAAATCACGGAGACAGTCTAATTACTTTAATAATTATTTTAAACAATAACTTTACAAAACAGGGTTAATTCGTTTTAACAACATCTTTTAGGTAAGCCTATATGACCAATATAAGTCGATAGAAATGTCACTAAATAAGTGTGATGGATTTATACCTTCAATATACATCGTTAAAAACTAAAATAATTAATAAAATGTCCTTCAAATCCCTAGCCTAGCTACAACGATCGCCGCTCTGTATTAAAACAAATTTCTAATAGGGTTGTGCCCTTAATCCATCTGCGCAATAATTGCCAATAAAGTTGGCGACAGAATATCGGGACTACAATGGAAGACTCTTTGTAGATAATAGTTCGTTGGCCCCGAGGTTAAGCCAGTGCTTAGGATGCCAGCTTATACAAAAGTTCAAGAAAGATGAAAGTATACAAAGCCTTTTCAAGTTAACCAATTATTTTGTGCTGAAAATGTATTGTAATTAAAACTTTATCGAAATTGTTTGATTGCAGTATAAATTTAAGTATTTTATAGCGTTCATAGCTTGACATTGTCATGGCTGCAATAAGACGGCATAGTTAAGCACCGTATGCATAGGTCGTCAATTGGATGGGGGAATGTGTGTACCATATACACATACATATATCATAGCGCTACTATGCTGTCGGTCCCAGTACATGTCTCAGTGCAGGAATTATAAGGTCATGTCGGAGGTCTTCGGGTGGTCTAAAAGCTCCGACACTAAGGTTAGAGAAGAGTTAGTCGAGTATAGTAATTTATTTTAGAAGGCTTCATGGCTATATTTTCTATGTTATCGCAATGGTTTAAACGGCCACATCGCAGGCAGCCCCGTGCAAAGTGTTGTGGGTTCGATTACCACACGAGACAACACTTAGTGTGATCCATAAATAGTTGTTCCGAGTCTGAATATTCTTTGTGTCCCATTGTATAAATATTTATTTTGTAATATTTGTTTATTCCCAGTGTGAAAGTTGTCACAAAAAATAAATTATTGTATGATTGGCCGCATAAAAATAAGTGCATAATGAAGCCATGATATATTGTAAGAAAATAGGTTGTATATTTATAAAAACTTTATTAATTGCCTTGCCTTATTTAATCTGTATACTGGAATATTTATCTATGATTAAATTAATTGCAAAACAACGGTGTTAATGACGTTTAAATGATCATTAGCATTTTAAGTTAACCATATTGAATGTGAATGTTATTACTTTCTACGTTTTATGAGGATAATTAAAAGTTTGACATGTATTTCAAAAATATGTTTTGTTTACACCAAGTAAAATTTTTAATGTTTAAAATTATCAAAGACTAAGGAAAGTTAGTAAGTTGTATTGAATTTATGCTCGCTATTAACATGTCTACCGCATTAGCTGAACTTAGTTTTACCAACTGAGGCTATTTATGCTGATATTGAATGATAATGTTGTCTGGGAATAATGATTGAAATTTGGTTACAGATGAACAGGACGCTGCGGGAACTTCATTTTGTAAGATGTATAGAAATATTTGGACTATTTTTTCGTTTATATTTTATTATATTATGTACGAATCTTAATTCAAAAACGGTGTTTATGTATTTGTTAATTACGTACTCATTCCCTTATTCCGTTTGAATGTAAAGTCGTCACCGAACGAAGAGTCGTCTCCGAAGGGTCAGAACCCTTTTACGTTTTCTAGGTCGCACAGAAGGATCTTAGTTCATTTGACTGCATTGACGATGGTGTCAACCTTTGAGACTAAGGGAAGAAGCTGTAATTATGGTCTTAGCTTTTAACAGTCTCGAGTCCGAGCTACTTTTCGTGTGAAATAGAACGTACGTCTTTTAATTCGAGGCGGCGTGATAAAAAGTTGCTTAAAACTTTTTGTCGTGTGATGAAAGCAAAAAAGATAAAAATGTGACCGTAAGCTAAAATCGAAATAACTTTGCCTTGATATAAATATATTTATTTTCGTCCTAAATTTCAACTGCAACGAAAGGGCTAAAAGGAACTGGAACATCAATGAACATACAAAAAATTTCTACAATAATACTATGAATCAGCAATACTAGGCCAGCCAAGTCATATAATTATTTTTATTTGTAAGAAAAGTATTAATGTTTTAGTGCATTGCACGTACTTATAATGTAATTTTTAGAACTCACATATTGATATTGTGCATTGTGCGCATTTTTCTTCCGTTGACGGGCAGTTTCTATGTCTTAGATGGTTGATTGTTCTTTAAACTCTTCTGTGCTATAGGATAAATTCCTAGTGCCACCATTGTCTTTCGAAAAAGAAACAAAGTAACATTATCAAAGCACTTAAACCATCAAGTCAAGTTCATCTGGTTACAATCGGCCATCTTGCAAGTTGGCGTATTTCTCGGTGACGTCACGATGCCACGACATAACAGGTGCACACCGTACAAGCGACGTCATACGAGCAATCACACTAAAAGCCGCCGAGTGTCTCTCACACCTGCCTGTTTGGCTAGTCAGAGCCATACTATCGTAACCATATTATCGGAACCATGTTATTGGAATTGTACGTTAGGAAATTCTCAGTAGCAGCACGGAGTCTGGTAATGTGCCCGGTACGGCAATAGGCTCGCCCCCTATTACGTGGGACCTAAAAAATTCATGGCAAAATGTGGGTGTAATATTACACCTCTGCCTACCCCTTCAGGGACACAGGCGTGAGACTATAAATAAAGAAAAAAAAAAAGGTACTATTATCTTATAAACCTTACATACCCACACATTCCAAATTCTCAGTGTGTTCTCAATGGTTGGCCATATACGGGCATACTAACACACCCATGATAGCGTAATGAAAATTGTAAATGCAATTACTATTTTATTAGCCATAAAGGACCCTTCTACATGCTGGAGTGGTTTAAATAGATCATGACACAGTTGATGAAATTAATGACATTTAGGTAAACGGGTCAGCTATCGTAACTCTTGTCAAGTTATTTAATTAAGGGTGTGGTGACAATGCATTAAGTATGGCTGTAAATTACGATAAAATAGGGGTGAAATATAATGCGGTCAGTTATAAGAATGATGGACAAATTATATGACGGGTTTTAAAAGGTTTTATATGTAGACCAAACATGGTTAATAGAAAGAAATATTATAAACTCTCGGCACCAAACGAGTAGCAGTAAGCAAATGCTTATTTTTCTGGCATATTTTTCAGCAGGCACATAGTCTGCTCTTAGAAGACAGTCAACTCTTAAAATAAACAGTGTACCAAAGGAAGGAAAAATAGCGGTTAGTTACTTGAAGTTTCTTCCTTAAAATCAGATGCGGTCACCCAACCTGGTTAGACGAGCCTCTCTCTAATTATATTTAATTAATATGAGGATTACTGGACCTTTTTTCCCCAGAGCACAGAACAAGTTTCATAGCATGTCATCGTTTATCGGTATGATTATACTTAACATATTTAGGCCAGAAACTTTGGAACTATTAGAACCAACAAATAATGTCCGGTTCTATATCTTGACCAAGTTCCAAATGCTGTCATAACTACAAGAAAAGATGAAGATTCAGCAGTCCATGAATCACATGTAATACAAAGGCAATAATGCAAAAGATTTCAGCTTACTATTACTTTAAAACAGCAACACGGGACTTAACACACCATGTTGAACAAATCTTTGGTTTATGTTCCCTACAAAATATATATACAAATTAACGTTCACACAAGTAACAAGTAACAAAATTACTACCAGCTTAAATGTTTAACACGGGCATACTAACTGGTATAATCACTTGACTTTAGACGGTTACAGTTAAACCAATTACAATATTATGGATTTAGGCGCCCTAATTAATGATAGAAATTGCTCGTCACAATTTACTTGAATTGCCTTGTGGAGCTATGATGTTGTTGCTACGATTAATGTTTCAAGAAGTTTTATCTCATATTTTATTTTATTTTAAGTCCCTTCAAAGATTATTTTTGTGCATTGAAAAGGCCTGTATCTTCATATGTGAACTAGCAGTTGCCCGTTTGTTCATAGTGATTTCTGTAAAGTGCTCTCAACCCCAACTTTGCTTCTTGGGAAGGAGAGATATTTAACAATCCAACTTTTACGAGTGCCTACATCATATTATTAGGTACCACTGTCAAAATTCCATGTTTCTAGCTTCACTGTATTAGGTTCTGTGATTAGGGATGCAACATCTTTCATTAAAAACATCGATATCAAAATATCGATGTTTATACACCGCTATTTTTTAATTAGTACAAAAACTTTAAGGACAGATTAGCGAAGATATTATTATCATATATGTGACGTAAGAATTTCATAATATCAATAAAGAGCAAAGTTATTATCATTTGTTTATTGTAGAAAATCTCACATAAATCATAGTCATATTTTACAATCCATTCACTAATTCATTGATAATATTCCATCCTGCTCATTTGCATTCTCTCTGTCGCACTTATGATGTAGGTAGCAATAGAAAATAAAATGAAGAAAAATAATAAATGTAGGTAGTTATTTTTTAATTTTGTTAGTTCTACCCTCTCCTTCATACTTCATTCGGGCGTAGGACCGGTAAAATTTATTGTTTAACAAGTAATTAAATACGGAGGTATGTAATTAGAAAGCAAACAAATATCAAAATAAAAGATGGTGTTCTGGACTAAAAGAAAAAAGTAATTTTGGCGTATTTATGAAGTTAGAATCATCTGCTATTTACAAATCATTTTATCGTCATCATGTCAGCCTAGAGACGTCCACTGTTGGACATAGGCCTTCCTCAAGGTGTGTGGAGAACACAGACCGATTTTGAGGCGCCTGCATCAAATTATTATTTACTTAAGTACGTATTATTTACTAAACTTACAAGTATTTCCATTGTCCTTCGAAATGTCCACCACCGTTGTCAAAAGCATCCAATGTGCACTGTTTTAATTGTTTGACACTGACCCGGTCACTTTTGTATACTCACAATACGATGTTTATGGGTACACAGCTGCACTCGCGATTTTTCCACTCAAAAAGTACGCACGAAGCATAGCTACATACTCCCGTGATATGAACTGATATGATAGGCCATCGTGTCGGGCAAACGTAGACAAACAATTAAGTTTTGCAACGAAATTAGATACGCTGACTTTCGCTAGTAATTTAGTACTGTTTTTCGCATCGTCGGGGCGTGGCGCAGGCGCAGAGGGGCGGGGGGGGAGGTAATTTATCAATGGTATGATAGTACACGGGTCGGTCATAGTATTAGTATTGCATTTACCAATTATCACGTATTTTTGTGGACAGTTTTGAGACAGTTTTGGGACTTAGTGTTTTTATTTTTCAACTACATAATTATGATCAGTTAAAGATACTTAGTGCCCTGTTAAATATTTTTACTAATTAAAAAATAGCGGTGTATAACAGAAACATCGATGTTTAAAATATTGGTCTTTATGAACGATATATCGATATTTTTTCGATGTTTTATATATACTAGCAGGGTTGCCAAATACAGACTCAAAATACAGAGAAAAGGCAATTTCTAAAAAAAATAAGTATACTTACATTCATTTTAGTAATTATTACTGATAGGCATGTTCACAACGGCTATAAACCAAAAACGCGTTTCAACGTTATGTTATAAATTAAGAGCAGACAATTTTTTATGCTATAATATATTAGTAACACACATTGTAGCAAGAATGCGACAGCGTTCGATTTCGTTACGTTTTTAGCGTTTTAACTGCATACTTTTTAAACGTGCCACAGATATCTGATATGTAACGGAGTGTTGTTTCGTTGGATCTAGCGCGGATTTTGATTTATATAGAAACCAGCTTTTGCCCACAACTTCGTACAACGAACATCAAAATGGTTCCACACTTGTCCAACTTTAGGCATATTTACAACTATTATTTTGTATTGACTAACTATATTACACTTAAACTAAATATTTACAAGTAACTAACAACTTTTAACCATGTATATGTATATATACACGCGACATAACAGACATAAAGATAAACATTCAAAAGTTCAAAACTAAATGCGCGAGAGCTATAACACAAATTTGTAACACAGCACGCTGACAACAGAACCGAAAACGAACTGCGCTTTTGAAATGCTTTTTATCTGCGCCTGCGCTTATTAAGTACTTGCGCTTTTTCGTATTGCTACATTTGATAGAGATAGCAAATCTCAAACTGTGCGAAAGAAAGAGCTAGCAACATGACATGACAGTATAATAATAATAATAATAATAACATTTATTTCTCGCCAAACAAGGTAAGTAAGTATACGCAAAGGTCTTAGAAACTAAGTACAAAAAACAATGGACATTTTTTATAGCATCATTGGGCTAGTTAACATTATGGCGGGTTGATACCTGAATTAGAAGAATCCTGTGTCTCAGGCTATCAACCCTCCACCCCTGGCAAGTATAACAATAAGTATTATTTTTTACATAGTGTGTGGGGGATGTATGCGCGCGCGCGTGCGTGCGTGGGTGTGGGTGTCTATGAGTGAGTGTGTGTGTGAGTGTGGGTGTAATGTGAGAGTGTGTGTAAGTATGTGTGTAATTGTGTGCATGTAGAGTATCTATGAATCTGCGTGTGGTCCAAGTTATAAAATAAACTTACTTAATCGCTCATACTCGTAGAATATTTTCTGTGGCACAGTAATCAAGTGCTGTTAAATATTTTTTAAGAAATGATTTTAGACAATTACTGTTCATTTTATAAATTTGATTCAAGTCATTGAAGAGCCGGTATATAAATGGACTCAAGTAAAATAACTGGCATCGAGCGAACATTGTCTTGAAGGAAGGAACAGGTGTGCGGATTCGCCTTTTTCCTTGAGCTATTTTGGAGGGGTCAATAAATTAATGAATACGCAAGACTGAGTTGTGGATAAATAATTGGCGTACGGTGAGCAAACGCGATTCTTCATAAATTTTTTGGGTGGAGTATTTCCTAGGCTTGCGGAACATGACTTTGATCACCGCTCGCTGTGCTCTTTCCAAGTATGTAATCAGTATACATTTGATTTTCGCTCTTATTTTAATGGTGCAAAAGTTGATTAATATAAATATACAAGACACGATGACATTTTGTGGCAACGCAATAGAACTAACAGGTAACATCGATCATAATTTTACCATATGCCATCAGATTGTATTAATATCGCATCTTTGCATAGATGGCGTTACTTGTCTATACTCAAGTAACCTTCGTCAAAATATAAAAACATTAAAAACGGATAGCATAGCAGATTGGAGTGGAAATAAAAAGCATACTGCTTCTGCTATATTTTGTAAACGGCGTTTTTTTCTGCTATGTAATATAACGAGCACCTTTAATTACTGACAGACAGTTTATAACTTTAAATAATACAGTTAGGTGCAATGTATTAGGATAATAATATGAACAGTGGTAGAACGACAAATTAAACAAATATCAGATAGACAAATATAATCAAATTTATTATGATGGGTATAAACAATACGTAATTTCGATAATCTACTGCCAAGCAATCGGTTTCTTTCTTGAGTAATTACAGCTCCTGCTTCCGAAAATAATCGTTCACTGGGGACCGAAGTTGCAACTATTGGCAAATGTTTCATAGCCAGTTTATATAAATATGGAAATACGGTTTCCATATCGTTCCAGATTTCTATAGGATCTCCTTTTATTGGGTTTTCATTTCAAATCGCAGATGCCGCGACGCTTCAAATTATTATTTTGTACCGCTTCTGTACTCTGAGTTCTGAGTGGGTACGGGATAGACATACGTACAAATGTCTCATATCTCGCTCCTTCAATACTTTGTTTGAATGAATATAATGACAGCTAGTACGCCTGCACGCCCCGGAACGTCATCGTAAGAATGAAATAGCAATATCGGTAAGTTGAGCAGTGAAAACGAGACACAAATACCGCGCGAGGTGAGAAAAAAATGGCGCGACATCATGTGACAGTTGACACAGACGATAGTTACGTCAATACAAAGTCGATACATCGTTCATTATACATCGTTCTTAATGAACGATGTATCGATGTTTTCTTGTAGTTCAACATCGATGTTTTAACATCGATGATTATGAACGATACCTCGATGTTTTAAAACATCAATGTATCGTTTGCATCCCTATCTGTGATGCAAGGTCAGGCCAAACCACCAATTTTAGTGATAATTATTATAAGCAAGATGACGAGTGTATAGTGAGAGAGGGCTGTAGATGGTCATTGGAATCAGGTTTCACACAATTGCATTTAATATGATATTAGGACTGACATTATTATTTTCACAAATCAAAAAAGGCGACGTTCTTCGACATCCAATTACTAAAGCTGTAACTCCAACTACTGTTGCAACAATACTTGAAATAACCAATAACGTAGTAATACCTAGTAATGAATACAATATTAAACAACATACATCAAATATTCTCATTATACCCCAACCATACTCGTATTTTGCTCAATTAATAAAGTTGTGGCGGGTTATAATAATCCGTTTTGATAGTGATTGTTCTTAGAAGTCATCTTGCTATTTGGCTGCGAGCCGAATAAATTAGTCATGTCTAGACATAAATCCTTTATTAACCATTATTAATTTAAACCTTTTGGTCTTGAAAGAGGCACTTGAAAATTAAATCATTCTTAAATGAAGCTTAAACTTCAACCACTCCATAATTAATTATCGTTGAGTAAAACTTTTTCTATAAGAATGTGTAATTGCTAATTAGGACTAGTTGTTGGCAGAACGTAAGCTCGTAAAAGACCTTAGTTCCATACTCATCAAGCCCCGTATTAGTATTCAGAGGCCCACATTTCTGAACAATTGGCCACCATCACTCAATGGTTAATGTTTTCTGACCTTCCGTATAAATTAAACTAAGCCCACGGTCCTGCCAGTCATTATTAAGTTGAACAATCGTCGGTCCCACGCGTGCGATGTGACCAAAAAGTTTCTCCACCAAAGGTATCTCTGCGACCGTTAGCAAAGTATAATGTGTTTTAATTTACACAAATCGACCTCAAAGGACCGGCCACCCTTTTAATGGCATCCCTGAGTAAATAAATTAAAAATATTCGTTCACCATCATGAAGTTAATTTATGAATAATATGGGATAACCTTATTTTCTGCTAGAGAGGCGAATTTTGTGTACATAGTTTAAGGTTTCGGTCAAATGTAAAATATTAAGGAGCTTGTAGTTCACGCCTGCGGCCATTGCCATCTAGGCTTAATATTATATCAAAATAATATAAAGGTATATTCTCATAATCAATATTTTTATATGAATTATAAAAGTAGTATCACAATTTATATCACCATTTCTATCATTAAAGTTAGAGCCAACAATCACACAATAATGTTTGTCATAAAGCTAATTAGACCAGGTTTTTACATAAAAATATCATCATCTTCGTCACAATGTGCTAAAACATGGCATTTGTCGTTAAGAACTACTTTATATTATAAGAAGACGGATTTGTATAATAACAACTTTTTCAACATTCTCATTGGTAGAATTGATCGGGCTATAGGACCCTCGTCAAAAGATGTCAGCACCAAATATTTATAAAAACAAATTTATCAGTAATATTGGAATTATTTAGTAAGCCACTGAGCTTTCGTTTACACATTTCTTTACAACTGGAGTGGATAAATCTGATCTTTTTTAGAATTTATTGAGTTTCATACACGTTTTATGTTGTATTGAATTTTCTTACAAGGATTTTAGAAGGAAATTTACTTTATTATCTTTGTTGCTCGTCTAAATAATTCGAAGTATGTATAGACTTTTAACGATAAGTATTTTAAGTCGAAACAGCT
Source organism: Euclidia mi (assembly GCA_944739405.2). Taxonomy (NCBI): domain Eukaryota; kingdom Metazoa; phylum Arthropoda; class Insecta; order Lepidoptera; family Erebidae; genus Euclidia; species Euclidia mi. Next base: position 77,748,365 of record OX123190.2, read on the forward strand.
TTTTGAAATTATTCTTTTTATAAGTTTGAATGAGTTTGCTGTCATATATATTGAGCCTTTGATGTTATTCTTTAAATTACTAAGAAACAGCGTTTTATAAAATGTCAAAAAAAAAAACAATATTTTGACACTTTTTTGCCGTCCGTACTAGTAGCGTCATTAGTCGTATTGTTAAGCTATCGACGTTATTCGACATCTGGGTGTCTTTGTCGCATCTTGGGATTGCTATACATTTTCACAAGAGTAGAATTTTATGTAAAGTACAAATGTTTAGAACTAGAATTATTCTCAACGGAATTTTACTAGGATTATATTGATTTTATATTTTGCGTATTGTAAAACCTGCTTAGCCTATCTGTAATATATTTAGATAATGTTATGGCATGTCCCATTCTGTACCACTAACAATGTATAGAAATCGTTTCACGAAGATATTATAAATGGAAGTGGTGGGCAATATAAATTATTTAACTTGCGAAGAAATAAATGAAAATTTTGTTTTCCTCATTAATTTGACAACTTAGAAGTCCAATTATTTTCAATGCTGACTGTACGCAAACCATCGCTACTTGAGAATAACCATTCTATATAATGTCACTGAACCACTTAACCAAACTTGCGACTATTATATTACCGTTCAAAGTCTAATTCACCTTGACTTGCCCGATGCAATCTACCAACATAGAAAACCACTTAACAGACCTAATGTAAATAAACAATAACAATACACATCTCTTAAACTATTAACAATAAGAGGCATTACAATAGAAATGCTTTTTGTAAGAGGTCGATATAAAGACGTTTTACACAAAATTACACTAAATGTATTAAATTCATTAAACAGGTTTTAATATAATACAGTGTATAGTATAACTAAACAAAGCAAAAATGTTGATGTGTTTTGTGGTTTGTGTTTTTGTTTTTGCGATGTATCAGATCGAAGAAGAATAGAGATCTATGGACAGCGCTGTAGAGGTTTTCGATCCGAATGTCCCGGTGACTACTACTGATTTCGACATTATATTATGTCGGTTATTTAATTAATCATTATGGGGAGCCTTTATTATCATGACACTGGCAGAATCTTCGAACTACGGTTACATCTTGTGTTGCCAAAATCATAAATCGCTTCGAGCAGATATTTCGATTAAGTAAGACTCGGTGCAGCCCCTGCACCAAAGTGAATGTCGTGGACTGGCACTGGAACAAGGCTAGAATGAGATTATGTACCTGCCTCATTTTCTTTAAAAATAATAAAAATATTTTATAAGTCATCTTCGGGACTTTCTCTACTACAGTAAAAAATACACTATTACAAAATTTTTACCGAACATACAACACATCGTGTTCTATTAAGCAAGAAATATAAAAGCGTGCAAAGTTGTAAACAGGTCTATCGCAACAATTTCGAAAGCTATCGTTGTTGTTCTACCTTTTTTTTTTGTTTTTTTGTTTTACGAGGTGGAAAATCCCTTCGGATCTCCGACTCTTGGGGGAAATAAGAGCCGGAGTATGTGGTGTTTCCACTAAAAATCACCTCGACTTCCGCCATGTACCCGTGTGTCGGAGGGTGGGGCATCACCAAAGCACTCGTCGCCACCCTCCGACGGGTATTGGCCCGCCAGATGGTCAGGCGGGCCCCGAACAAAACCCCCCTTGGCGACGGATTAAGGTGTTGGACTCCGCCGCCAAAACGCCCAGCGGCCGCAGAGGATAGGGAGGACGGCAACGCAACACCGCATCTCCTCTTCCTCTGCGGCCCCACCGCGACGCATCGAATGGTGCGCCCCCATTTGGTCGCGGGAGATAGGGCGCGCGGCAACGCAACACCGACACGCCTCTCCTCCCGCGACCGCGCCCGACTGCGAGGGACAGACAGAACTGTCCCCCGCACCCGCACCGTTGGACGCATCCTGCGCAGGCCCCTCCAAGACCACGCGGAGCGTCCCCTCCTGGATCCCTCTTAGCTTCACCGCGGGTGACCAATCCACGCTTACTGAGCCCCCCCACCACGACAAGGTGGAGATCCCACGGGGGGGTTGTTGTTCTACCTTTTTTTTTTTTTTTTTTTTTTGTATCGGGTTGGAAAATCCTCATGGAGTCCCTCCGCCCCGGGGGGGAAGGACGAAGGGGACTGTCAGACTCTTACTGACTAAAAACCAACCCGTGCTCCTCATGTACCCATGTGTCGGAGGGTAGGGTTTCACCAAAGCATTCCTCGCTACCCCCCGACGGGTATTGGCCCACCAGATGGTCAGGCGGGCCCCGAACGAAACCCCCTTGGCGGCGGATGAAGGTGTTGGGCTCCGCCGCCAAAACACCCAGCGGCCGCAGAGGATAGGGAGGACGGCAACGCAACACCGCATCTCCTCTTCCTCTGCGGCCCCACCGCGACGCAACGATGGTGCGCCCCCATTTGGTCGCGGGAGATAGGGCGCGGGGCAACGCAACACCCACACGCCTCTCCTCCCGCGACCGCACCCGACTGCGAGGGACAGACAGAACTGTCCCCCGCACCCGCAACATGGGACGCATCCTACGCAGGCCTCTACCAAGCCCACGTGGAGCGTCCCCTCCCGGGATCCCGCTTAGCTTCACCGTGGGTGGCTTCTAACCCACGGTTACTGAGCCCCCCCACCACGACAAGGTGGAGATCCCACGGGGGGGTTGTTGTTCTACCTGCGTCCGAAGTTTCGCGTTACTGGCTCGTGTGTCAACCTATTAGAGAACGTCGACAATACTAATTTTTTGCTTCTTTTTATTGTTGTTTCTCTTCATAGTTTTTATATATTTTTTTTTTTTTTTTTACACCGAGATTTAGGTTACACGTGGATTTTGTTTCGGCATATAGCTCCTTAATGTTCCTTATAGAGTTCAATATAAATGGGCTAAGGTTATCCTTTTATCTTCTTTTTTAAAAGGCAATGCCTGCACTCGGCATAAATCGTGTGTTACAAGGAACTTTACAAACATACAAACAAAGGACGCGATGAACACTCATCTCATCAACATATGTATGTATTATCACAGCCTGCAGTGGTTCTAAAACATAGACACTGTGTTAAAACAAGTGCTATGTATTATTATATTGACACCAGTGAAGTAACACTGTCAGTCATCACAATATTTTGATATTTGGTGCACACTTAAATTTTTTTAACTTCAAATAGAATTAAATTTAAAAAACCTTTCGTCTTTACTACGGGTGAACGCAATATAAAGTGATGTCAAGTAATTACATTATTTTAATGACATAACTATCTGTCAAATTTTAAAAGCAATGCTATTTTTTTTTTATTGTCTCACCCTGTTTACAGAGTACCAGCGTACCTTGTAAACAGATATCACCTTGCAAAGCTGATTATAACCCCCAACCCGCTAAAACAATGCGACAACAATTATTATCCCTAGCCATAAGACGCGCTAAAATACACCTCATTTTATCCAAGACACCTTTATAATGCAAAAAAAAGTAGTTAGTAATCTTCTTTATACAAAAGTTTATACGGTGTAAACAATAGATTTCTCGAGAGTATTAAGCCCGAGCCCTATTAAGGGAGTTAATAAGAGGAGATAAGCTAACAAACAATCTCCTTGAGGAACGAGGAATCTTGAAATTCGATTGTGCTAAAAAATAATTAATGTGTCTTGAACGAAGGCCCGTATTGTTTTTGTAACGCTTTCGATTACTCCAATTATTCTTTTGCGTAACGAAATGAGACCGGATTTCACGTCTTTTAATTTACTCGTGCGTAATGGGTTTGTTACATGGAATTGTGGTAAAAGTCGTACCTAATATCACTCGCAAATAACATATATTTTAAATGGCCACTTACGTCGTCGCCATGACGGCAGACATCTATTTTATTCATACAAAATAATTTTGCGGGTCTAAATCGCGTTAACTTAACTTATTTAAGGTATAAATACATATTTGTTTCCGACGTTTCGCTGGTCTTGCACCGAACGTGGTCGCGGAGAGACTGTCTCTTTGTGTGTCTCCCCGCGACAATGCTCGCAAAATTATTTTGTATGATGATACAAATCACGAAACCTTAAAATCGATTACCTATTTTATTTTATTTTTATCTTTGTACATATCGACCCCTCCAACCAATAACCCAGTAATCAAAAAATCAAAATTTTAATCTGCTTTCGGGTCCAGTGAATAGCGTATGCTACTGCTGATCCAAGGTCCCGGGTTCGATTCCCGGGTCGGGTAAAAGTGTTACTGGGTTTTTCCGAATTCTCAGTAGCAGCACGGAGTCTGGTGACGTTGCCATGACGGCAGACATCTATTTTATTTTATTTTTATCTTTGCACATAAAGATATTTATCGGCATAGATGAGAGAATTAGTATCAGATGGAACGCACGGCACAGTTGCGTGCGGCCACTAAAGCAAATACAAAATTGAAAAGCGAATACAAACTCGTCTCAGTGCGCTACGACGCATCGTACAGTTCACGCGTCACGATCACTTCAACTTTTAAATTCTCAAAATGCCGTCTTGCGTTCTTAAACACTGTAAAAGTTGTTGCTAAAAACAAAAACAGGAAAATGGAATATCTTTTCACAGGTAACTATTGATAATTTGACTGTTTCCTAATTTAATTTCGATAAAATTCGTATTTGTGCAAGAAATATGTAAGTGTTGCCAGTTTTTGTCGACGCCGTTCTGCCTGAATTAGGGAAAATGCACTTGTCAATTGATTATGTGATAATGATTGTCATGTTAATGAAAAATACATTACCGTATTATAAAAGTATATTGTAGATATATCTTCTTTCTCATAAATATAGTAATAGAATTTCAATTTCCATTAGTATATACCTTACATAATATTGTTTTGAGTTCGATCCCCAAACGATCCAAATATTCGTGTACACCCTGCTACTCGTCAAGCTTATACACTTTGACCTTTGCACCGTTCTTATGGCGTAAAGAATAAGTATCAAAATCGTACAGCAAATGTTTAGCTTGACTTGGCGCCGTGTGTACATACATACTTATGGCGTAGGGAATAAGTATCAAAATCGTACAGCAACTGTTTAGCTTGACTTGGCGCCCTGTATACATACATACTAATGGCGTAGGGAATAAGTATCAAAATCGTACAGCAACTGTTTAGCTTGACTTGGTGCCGTGTGTACATACATACTTATGGCTTAGGGAATAAGTATCAAAATCGTACAGCAACTGTGTAGCTTGACTTGGCGCCGTGTGTACATACATACTTATGGCGTAGGGAATAAGTATCAAAATCGTACAGCAACGTTTAGCTTGACTTGGCGCCGTGTGTACATACATACTTATGGCGTAGGGAATAAGTATCAAAATCGTACAACAACTGTTTAGCTTGACTTGGTGCCGTGTGTACATACATACTATTTATTTCTCAACTAATCGACGCCAGCGGCTTCGCACGCACATATTTTCGTATTTCTCGTTTTGCCCGATCCCGTGGGAATTTCGAGAAATCCCGTCTTAGTGCACCCCTACGGTTCCCAAAAAATATACATGCTAAATTTCAGCTTCATGCGCCGAGTAGTTTCGGCTGTAGCTTATCTGTCAGTCAGTCAGTAACGCAAGGATTTTATACATATATACAGATTTAACCCTTAACCACTGATATAGGTCTGACAGACTCCCATTCGAAATCCAAACGTTCATTATCTCACTCTAATGAACGACAGAGCTTCGTGCGCTCGAGTACCTTCTATGCAGTCAGTAAACAAAGAGCCGTGAGGGGGTGAGGACGCTACGCACGTGTTTTAAGGTATTTATCGATGTTTGATTTTTTCATGTAGGTCTGACAGACCTCTATCAGTTAATACGTAACTTTTTTGAGATATGTGATTTTTCTTTCCGGAATGGATTCAGAGCAACCAAGTACATCACGGTCCCTGCGACAACGTGATACAAATTTATCGGACTCCGATACAGCAACTACCTTAGAAAACTGAATTTTAAATGAGGAAGAAGCTTTTAGCGGTGATTCAGTTGTTGATGAAAACTATAAATTTTCAAACGGAAAAATTGCTCAAAAAGAAATATTGCACTGTATGTGATTATAAAAAGAGGAGAATGACACAATATTTATTTTTGCAGTGGTCAAAACCATTATGTGTAAATTGCATAGAGAAAAAAATTAACAATCTTTAACCCCCCTCTTTTTATATCATTAATTATAGAAAAAAAAATATGTCAGCTTGGGAATGTAAGAATTAAGAAAGAATATTTCGTTTTTGTTGATTGTAGTAAGATTTTAATAATTATTATTTTTTATGAGCAATTGAAGAAAAAAGTGCTATTTAAGTAATAACTAAGAAAAACTTCTTATAAATCATCGATACTGTTAATTTTTAGTTCTTTTTCATTTTGAAATAATTGATTATAAGTTACTAAACATAACAATAAAACTCAAACTGAAAAAAAAACATTGTGTTTTAATTTCTACGTTTTTTTTTTCGTATAGGAGTCTCCCAGACCTATATCAGTATTAATGTCATAAAATTGAGTGTCAGTGCTTAAGGGTTAAGATTTACGAAGTAGTTAAAACTTAACTCGGTACCTACATTTAAGAAATGTATTTATAAAAGCATTAATTAAATCCATGGTAAATTCTTCAAAACCGCAAATGAATATAAGAATATTACATAACTATATGCAAAATACTGGGAGATTATTCATAATCTGGCAACTTTACACACACATAGACGCGCGTGTCCGTACAGTGCCAGTCGCCAAAGGTCACGCACACATAGCTGTCAACGTGCCACACTTAGTTGGACGAATGCGCTCTATCTGAGACTAATTCTCTCATCTGTGTTTATCGGTATAAAGGCAGCGAAAGCCGAGTGAATATACCAACAGATTGCCATGCAGATGGTATCGGGTTCGAATCCACGGCGCGCACTTTTGACTTTTCGGAGTTTTGTGCGTATTGAATTGTTAATTATCGATTGTCCCGTGCCTCGGAGAACACGTTAAGCCGTCGGTCCCAGTTATCATGAGGATCATTGACAGTCGTTATAGGGCGTCAGTACCTTCTAAATAAACTGACACTAGTCTAAACCATGGAATATCGCTATCCCTTCGGGTTGTGGAGGTCAGACAGGCAGTCGCTCTGTGGAAAAGCTAATATTCAGCCAAATCCGGTTAGACTAGTAAGCGGACCTAGATTGAAACTGGGATAACGCTAAGAGGATGATGACGATGATATAGATATTTATTGGTCTGAATGCGTAGATGCTGATTATATGTATAAGCCAGTCATCTCGTTACCATGGCTGGTGTAACCTATACCGAAAAATCGAGGCTAATATTGATTACCAAAGATATCTCTATTTAAGGTATTTCGAAAATCGTTACAATATCCTTTTGAAAGCTTGTAATGTCCGACATTAATGTCATTGAAATGTTAGATATGATTTTTGCGACGTTTTTAACAGTTTCAACCAATGAAACGCTTACAAACATATGCTACGGATTTATTAAGTACTTCTGTATAAAACACCTGTACATTACTTTGGCGCCGCTCTGTCAGTCTAGTCGCAAAGAGATAAAACGCTTGTATTAAAGATAAAATAAACGACTCAAGAATGACTCCCCGAAGGACTTACGTTGGTTTGTGTGGTCTAAGTTAATAGATATTCAAAATATCAACCGGCACCAAAACAGGAATTGCATACAGACATTGTTAAAAAGGCGACGATTATTGAAGACGTTTGCGTGTTTTTGCGTTACGGCACTACGAGCCAGGAGGATTTAGTCCGATACATAATACCATGCTGTCCAGACAGGCATTGACTGTGGGGATTGATATCGAATATTCCGTCTCTTCGCCAAGATATTATTTTAGTATTTTATTAGTTTTACGTATGTCTTTCGTTTCCATACTTCTCTGTCACTCGTCATCTAATCATTTACTTCTTTCTCTATCACATCCCTTCTCACACAGTCCATTTATCGCAAAATAAAACTATTTGTTGGGTAATATTACACTACAAAACCCTCGACAGTAATCGTAGTAGTAATATAACACATATTAAACAAGCACAACGTGTATTCATCCAGTTTAACGTCTATGAATAATTTAAGTGCGTACCTGTGGAGTTAAGTGTCATCCACAAATAGCAATACGTTGGACAATAAAGTTTTACATACAGATTACATCGCGACCATTATCGTCAATTAGTTGAAGCCACAACCCTGGTTTTGTAATCTCGTCAAAGCAGTTTACAGCGCTGAAGTCTAATAATTTATTGGCTTTTTACTTTAACGGCAAACGACCAGTGGACTCTGTTACTGAGTTGTTAATAATGACCTGGACATATTCTGTTGTAGTCTGTGTGAATTCACAAGGATAGCACTGTACCAGGTATGTTACTGTAGAAATTGACCAAATTGCTTGTGACAATTAATTAATTGTAAAATGTTTTTAGACTGTAGTACAATATCGCTTTGGGTGCACCTGTAAAGATATTTGTTTTGTTGGAGACAAATAAATAAAAATAAAAATTAATAAATAAAATAAATGTTTCATAGTCTAACCAATAAGATCAAACTATTGCGTCGCAACGGTAGTTAGCAAAATGTTGTTGATATGTTTTATTGACTTTCTTAATCACTATTGTTTCAAGCATATTTAATAATATATAGTCATTAAATTGTCAATAGGTAGACATTAGACTCATCCTTACATGAACAATGTCTTTATAATCTCATGTCTTGTACCACAATAAGAGGTGCGAAGCGTTACGAACAGAATCGCTTACAAATGGCATCGAGTGGCTTGGAGTCGCGATCGTCTGACTCAGAGCGATACAGATGAAAAATACACATTTAAACGCAACGCAGCGTTTATTTTTATTGAAGCTTAAAGTAAATCTTGTGGCTAAGCATGGCATTCAACAGAATCAGCACAGAGGTTTGAGAATTATACAATTTGTTTAACATTCAATTGCAAAGTTCACTTCAAACTACTTACATCTTTTCTTTTCGCTTATTACGTGTATCTTGTTATGCCGTCCGTGGCAAATTAGCAAAGTGGTGACAGATCGGTTAGTAATCACGTATCCTCCTATCCTGTGGCATTTATATCAGAGCATTACAGAGCACTCTGAAGTACACTTCAGAGTGTGCGGTGCGTAAAGCTGACGATCTAGTTCTCGTCCCATAACAAGAACCAGCTTTTTTTCCATATTCTACCACATACAAACATCACCATCTAGTCCCAAACAAAGCAGAGCTTGTACTATGGGTACTAGACAATGGATAAACATACATAATTATATACTTCTTTTTTTGTAAATACATACATATTATACATAGAAACACCCAGACCAAGACAAACATCCATGTTCATGCATACAAATGTTTGACTTGAGTGGGAATCGAACCCGCGACCATCGGCGTAGCAGTCGCTCACACTCCCGCTGCGCTAACTGGTCGTCAAAGTATGATACGTCAAAGGTCTTCATGTCAGTTGCAACCGACGGTTTAACCTCATTATATTTAAAATTCTTATTTTAAATATACTGATGTTAAAATTCTTATTCTTACTGACTGACTGACTGACAGACAAGCCACAGCTGAAACTACTGGTCATAAGAAGCTGAATTTGGCATGTATGTTCTTAGGGGATTTTTGAAAATTCCTTTACTAAGGGTGTAAAAAGTCCTACGGAGGCGGAGCTGCGGGACAGTCTAGTGTTATTTAAGGTATACACGCACATCGAAAAGTCAGCAGTAGTAATTGCGCTGTGGATTACGTTTACCTTGCATGGAACTTTACTGGAAGCTCCACTAAGCTACAGCCGTATTCGACTCACCCGTGATACAAGCTACACTAGTGTAACGGTGCCGAGTGTATATTCGGTGCTTACGGCAACCGGTTTATTTGCCATGCACCATGGCTAATAGTTTTGTTTGAATAACTGTTTTAATGTAAGAGTAGACTTGGGTCAGACAGTGAGTAGAAAGGCCAGAGGCTTGGTTCATGATTTTTGTAAATGTTTCTGCTACTAGTAGCTACGCACAAAAGTACATAATTTGGCAAAACTGTATTGGGTAATTTACAATTTTACTCTCCGTCGATTTGATTGTTAATTGTGTTTGTTTGTACACAGTGTTCGGGAATTTTTACGCTGTGTGTACTTTTATGTGTTTTTGTAATTAATTGGGTGTGTGTTTGCTGAGTTTGTTCACAACAGAGGCCGTTAATTGTTTGTAGGCGGTGTTTTTGTTTTGTTTTATGTTCTGGCGATTATCTACTTTAGTATTATACGTATGTACCGATATGTTTGATATCAATATTTGTATGTATTTTTAGTAGGCTGCAAGTATTAAACAAAAACAATGTAGTAAATTGATGCGCTGAGTATTCTTTTCTAACACTTTTTAGCCTATTGATCTACCTGCCTATAGTTATGGAAATATCATCATCATATCAGCCAAACGAGGTCCACTGCTGGACATAGGCCTCCCCCAAGGTTCTCCACACAGACCGGTCTTGAGCCACCCGCATCCAACCGCCTCCCGCGATCTTGAAGAGATCGTCGGTCCACCGTGCGGGGGTACCTACCTCTGTTGCGTCGGCCGTGCTCTTTATAAGGGAAAAGACTCGCAACAAGACTGCAAGAACTATAGAGGCATTAGCCTATGTATGATACCAGTATGTCTCTCTCTCTATTTTTATAATTATTATTAACTGTAAATAAATTATTTAAACATAATAAAATATAATCCTCAAAATGTCAGATGCATGAAACGAACCCTCTGTCAGTAGAGATTCATTAAGACACCATTGAATCGACATGAAATCGATGACTAGGAGCGGCCATCTTGTGATCGAATACGTCAGTACGAGCGCCTTGTATGCGGTTTGTGATTCTGCCTGTTTGGCGTGTTATTTTTTATTTTTTGTTGTGTTTTATTTGGTACGTACAATGCCAAAACAACAAAAAAGATAGTTTTAAACTCTCAAAGCCGTGAGTTAGTGCTTCGTTTGAGGACCTTCTTTGAACGAGAGCGTGCAAACTGGGGCCTGGTAATACCGATCGACAGTGTTGTGTACAGAGTTGCGGCAGTTCGGGACATCGGCAAGGCTTCAGTTTCTCGAATAACTGAATAAAAATTTGGAGAAACTAGTTTTGAAGACAAGAAGCTGTCCACTCCGAAGAAACGTGAGCGTAAAGCTTCAATAACTGACATAGATAGTTCCGATGTGGTAGCATTACGAAATCCCTACATTGATAAAATTAATCAGTCGTAGAAATAACTCAATCGACAATATTTACTATATTGACTGGGATAAATAGGTAGGAGGTCCACCTCGACCGAATATGAGATCAGCAATTAATTATCTCAGTCGGAGAAGATTCCGATTCAGATATGAGATTTTATTTCGAGTGACAGTGACGAATAATAAAAATTTTTTTTTTAAAATTACTGCGTTTTATCAGTGAATGTATTTTCCAAAACACTTTTAATATGAATTTATTTCTAAGATGTAAAATCGGTAACTACGTACGATTGCATGTAGTTTGCCAATTAATACGATATTTATAAATAATCGCTTAAATTTCCTTAGGCTACATCACTATAATTGTCAGTCATGAACTGTCATGCATATCATTATATAGCGAAAATACTATACTCGTATTGCGGGAGTTATCTTTTATAAAAAAAGAGGTATCAAACGATATGACTTACCGCTTTGCCTTACTTTATTAACGTTACCTGTCTTATTAGTCTAGCAGTAGCAATTTCTTAATCATAAGGTAAAACCTAAGAGACCTAGAAATAGGTCAAACAAATCTGAGAGAAAACACAATAACTTTACTTAGCAGCTTTGGAGGCACAGTGTTAGGTCTTAGTACGCGGCTAATTGGGCTTTCATTTAAGACTGTTCTAAAAATCTTGTACTACTGAAGAAAAATTACCACTGCTATCTCACAAGGTATTGATTGCTTAAAGCGAAACTCAATCCCGCATTGAATAAAAAAATTTTGTACTGTAATAATAATCCTATCTTATCTTATAAAAAAATCTTTCAGTGTTAGATAGCCCATTTATCGAGGAAGGCCATACGCTATATAACATCACGCTGTGAGCGACGGGAGCGGAATAGTAGCCTTAAATAGCGCGAGTGTAACCGCGGGCATCCTCTAGTGTGTTTATAATGGGCTTCTGGATAATTTGTAAATACAATTGTACCTGCAAGTCAGACAGTACAACGTCTGCCATGTTCTCAAGTTCTTTTATATTTTGTAGTTATCTTGTTCTATCTTCGTTCAGGCTTACAGTTCGTCACTATTCGTGTGTTACATTAGGTTAGGTTTAGATTTTCGTCAGACTCGATAGCCAAAGGTAAGTATCAAAAGTCTGTACCCTTCAAGTTTTAGTTTATGGAAGACTATTTTATGCTAAATTCAAACATTAATGAGTAATTTAGAGATTATATATATCATATCATCTGCCCTTTATACTGTCCCACTACTGGGCACGGGCCTCTTCTCACTATGAGAAGGGTTCACTTCACATGTCCTTCGAGATCATTATGTAGAACTCTCAGACATGCAGATTTCCTCACGAAGTTTTCCTTCACCGATTAGCAAGCGATAATTAACAATTTAATACACACTTACTCCGAAAGTCATTGGTGCGTGCCGTGAATTCGAACCCGAAACCCTCTGTGTGTGGTCTCTCCACTAGGCTATCTTACATCAAGTCATACTAATAATATTATCTGTGCTAATGCTAACAACCTATATTGGGAACGTACATCATAAAAACCGCATGCTCGTTGGAAACATTAAGTGTTCCACAGTACAGCTAGTTACAACTAAACTGAAGGGACAAGGGGGTTCACAAACAAAAAGAGGGTAAACTATAATAGGGAATATGCATAATTTTTTTTTATGTTCTATATTCACTTATTAGATCAACATATATTCATACAAAATATAAATACTCTTTACAGTGATCAAATTATGCTATAAAATAAAGTTTTAAATATCGACAAAATCTGGCCTGCTAAAACTCCACCATTTTGCCGCGGGCTTATGATGACGTCACAATGCACACTCGGTCAGTCTCAAGTGTTTGATAACAATAGGTGTTACAGTAATTTTAAAGCTATTTTCAGTCATAATAACTATTCAGACGATAGATAACACTAAAAAACCATTTTATGGGTATTGTCTTGTACCAAAATGCAAAAACAATATAAGAAGTACACCTGATAAAATATTTTTACCTATTCCAAAAGATGCGAAAAGACGAAAACAATGGTGTTAAGTAATGAGAAAATATGATGAAGTATCTTCAATATCGAGTTTGTACTGTTGTGAAGATCACTTTAATATAAGTTGGTGTCGTATTATTATAATAATATCGACGATCCAGTTGATGTACCTAGCAGGAGCGTAACAGACTGTCACGCCGAAGGTCGCGGGTTCGATTCCCGCTCAAGTCAAACATTTATGTTCGTGAACATGGATGTTTGTCTCGGTCTGTGTGTTCCCATGTATTATATTATGTATATAAGTATTAACAAAAACACTAATGCTAATTTAGCCGTGTGGTTGACGGCATAGAATACAAGTGTCACCACCCCCTATCTTCCCGTGGGTGTCGTAAGAGGCGACTAAGGGATAACACGATGCAAATACCATCTTTGCGTAGAGAAGGAAAACTCGACGTCAAACCCTATACGACTGCCTCGGTCTCACGGCATAAATGTGCGCGTGGGATCGGGAGGTCCCGGATCCGATTCCTGGGTCGGGCAGTGTTATTGGGTTTTTCTGTCACGAAATTCTCAGTAGCAGCACGGAGTCTGGAAATGTGCCCGTGCTGAAAGGTACGGCAATAGGCTCGCCCCTTATTACGTGGGACTAAAGTATATCTGGCGAAAAGTGGGTGTAGAAATACACCTCTGCCTACCTATATACCGTTATAGGCGTGAGACTGTGTATGTATGTATGTATGTACTAATGCTAATCTTTGTCTTTTAAAAGCACCCTTTCTCTCTACACGTGATGGCACACTTGGCAGATTTTGGCACTGGAATATATGAGGCACAACTTTGTTCTTTAACCGTAGTTTAACCTTTTCCCCGTTTTGTTTCATAATGTTCTATTGAACATAATTTACGGTATCCTCTTCGACCTGAAATAGGTTCGAACTTTAGTAAACCTCGACAAAAAATATGCAGTGCATAATTAACTTTTGTTACCTAAGTAGTTTCAGAAAGTAATTACATATTATGTAGTATTAATAATTAAAAACATAATTAATTACTTGTCACTAATATTATAGGTGCTACATACATAGACTCACTGCTAATCAGACTGCTATATTAAATAACGTGGTAGCGCCATCTACCTTCCTATCTATAACTAATCGCATCAACGTCAATCGTTCCACGCTTGCTTGTCTAATGCGAGCGATGTTTCCGTCCCTCTCTATCCCATTCCCTGGAAGGGGCACGCCTTTCGCGGGTTGGTCGCCGCGATCGTCGACGCGAGAGACAGTCTAGAACTTTCGATTCGCTAAATACGTGTCCGCCATACCGTACCGCACCGCGCCGCTTCCGCTATAATTATTACCGCTTATACAAAACCGCTCGCAAGTGAAAGTGATTTGTGTAGTGGAGTGAATCAAGCAGCTTCATCTCGAAAGCACCAGGAGGCTGCCATTTGCAAGGAGGGAGGACTGGCGTACAAGGTAGGTGCCCCTCATCCTTAGAATATCCTATACCCACTCACAATCCTTTTCCCTTATCCAATCCTAGGCGACTAAAACCCGCCATCCTTTGTATACAGTCCATTCCTTCTCCAAGTCGCCTAGAACCCTCGGTTTCGGTGTAACGCCGAACCAGTTAGCATCCCCAAGGGAATCCAATACTTATAAAGTACATATTTTTGTAAGTATATAAAATAATCTGAATCCTTAATTATATTTTGTGGGCGTTTAATATGCCTCTGCCTACCCCTTCGGGGAAACAGGCGTACATAGACTCATGTATGTATGTAATTATATTTTAATTCAATCTCGTAAATACAAATGTTGCTAAAACTTACGCCGTAAAAATACGTTAACTGCTTCTCAAACTGGTAACATTATCAAAAAAAAGCACTGCCTTGCCAGTACAATTTAAGGAGTCATATTTTTTGTTCTGGCCACATTAGCGCTTGAGATATTCCAAGGGTCGGTCAACTCAGTTCTACGAGATTTTTATACGTGGGCTGTTAGTCACGACAGAGACATCGATAGTGGGGAAACGAGATAGCGATATAATGGCTGATGTCGTGAATGACCACTGGAAAAATACACTTAAGATTAAAAAAAAAATATTTTATTACAAATACCATGTTAAACGCTTTGGAATAATTATGAATGATATTTTTGGTAATTAATTAATAGAGCAAAGTATGTTAACCACAGTATAAAAAAGATAATTGAAAATATAATTTTCATGAACAATTTTGTGTCATTTACTGGTAACACTACAAGAAAAATGTCTGCCGCCGCTTGCGCACCGTTTATCTTGTAATTTCGGTTTATTTTCGATATATAAACTACTTTTTTGATTTCTCCTGCATTAAAAACGTTGAATCGAGCACCTTGTTCCTCCGTTTTAGTGTTATTTTTGTTAAATCCAGGGTTATTTTGTGAGATAAAGACTCCAGTTTTGCGAAAGTAACTCTCATATTGTTTTAAGATTTGTATGTATTGCTCTATTAAAAAATAAGTAAATCTCTTATAAAGAAGTTACATATTTTATTTAACTCTAAACTGTGTTTTTTGATACTTTTCTTTCAAGATGTGGAACCATGGAAATATAAATAAGAGATTTTATTTTTATAATAGATTTTAGAGAGATTTTTTTTTATAAGATAAAGGGATTATTTACTTTGTCTATGTGTGGAACGCTGATTTTATTAGTAGTCAGTTTCTATAGAAAACCAAAGCTAAATTGGCATACACATTAACTTTAAGAAACTCTTCGAAAAATACAGTGCTTCCATTTTTAAACCCATAGTAAACAAGGCAATAGATATACCTATATAGGTATATATACCTTCAATTTTGTTAGTTTACAATAGATTTGTGTAGGCTGCTCGACGCCAAGGAGAAATTTCCTCACAAATTTTGTATGAAGTTGTCATTATTGTCTCTGATTATAAGCACATGTATAAGTCGCACGCTTAGAAATATAGAGACTTTATCCAAAAACATAAGTTTTTGAGAAGCGTCTATTAAAGATTCGGACAGTGGTAATTTTTTTACAAAAATAATTATATTTTCCTGTAGATTAGAAAAAACAAAACAAAAATGCTTTTATATCGTGCTTCTGTTATTAAACTACATTTTTATAAACAAAAATAAAATAAAATGAAGTGTAAATATTTTTATTTTTATTAATTTATAGATAGTGCCTTTTTGGGTCTTTCTATAACTAAAATCGTATTTTTTCAAAAAGACCTTATATTGTTTAGGTCTCTCATTTTCTGAGCATAGATCAATAGCCTCGTTGCATAACTAAATGAGTCTAAGTAATAATAAATTTGAGATTATTTTAAAGGTACTTTTAAGGAAGAAATTGTAAGAAAACAATTTAATAAGTTAAAGTATTTTTATTAAAAATCACAAACTTCGGGCAGTTGAAATTACACAAAAACAAAAGCGTTTGCTTTACCTACAGCAAAAAAAATATATATAAACTAACATAGGTAACTTTTCAGTCTTCACTCATACTAATTCTTTCTCTTAGCGTTATCCCAGTTTCAGTCTGGGGTCCGCTTTCTAGTCTAACCGGATTTGGCTGAATATTAGCTTTTCCACGGAGCGACTGCCTGTCTGACCTACGCAACCTGAAGGGATAGCGATATTCCATGGTTTAGACTAGTGTCAGTTTATTTAGAAGGTACTGACGCCCTGTAACGACTGTCAAAGATCTTCATGACAACCGGGACCGACGGCTTAACGTGCTCTCCGAGGTACGGGACAAGCGATAATTAACAATTCAATACGCACATAACTCCGAAAAGTCATTGGTGCGCGCCGTGGATTCGAACCTGATACCCTCTGCATGGCAGTCTGTTGGTATATCCACTCGGCTATCGCTGCCTTATCGTCACTCATACTAATTAATAGGTATTATTTATAACAATAAAAATCACATTATTATGAATAATATTTATTTTTACTTTTAGAGCATAACATTAAGATTTAAAGTATCAAATCATAGAAATCTGCATAGTAACTGGGTATTAAATTTTTATTAATGAGATCGCGCAAACCTGTCTTTTGGTTTTCACTTAATTCTAGTCTTTGGGTATAAGCTTTAGTAAGGGTTATTTCTTCTGGTCTATTCATTTTTTTTCGTTTGTTCCTCATATTTACCATGGTGTAGTCAGCTTGTGTATATGAAGTAATAAAATATAAACCGTTCATCCTTATAAAATCTCAATACTTGGACATTGGTCCATATTAGATTGTTTTTATGTATATCTGTATTATAATCACAGCCCCAGCTTTCTTGTAAAATTTTAAGTCCTCAAAAAAGTCGTGTGTTAGTTCTTTTACATTAATAGGTTTACCATTTTTACGTGCATTTTTTATCAGTGTAACATATTGGTAGGGTGTATATATCGGGCCGGCTTTTTATTTTTCTTTATTTCCTTTTCAATAAGGCTATGTAAGTTGTCCCCTTCATTTAGTAATTGAGTAAATATTCTCCAAAATAGTCCCAGCATACGAGTATAATGATGCAATGAACTTGTTTTTATTCTGCCCACAACAATTATCTGAATAAAATGTGACGTGGAGAGATTTGTTCGGATTTTTCTCATTCAGACGTTGTAAGTAATCTAGGATGCATGATCCGATCTCGATAACAACTCTTTTTCCCTGAACTTTGTCCCAGAAATAGCTATACACATTTCCATACGCACCTATTTCATTTGAATACTCTTTATTTTTTTTACGTCTTTTATCTGTCTTCGTTTTCTTTAACATTTCCACTATTGTAAAATTCAGGCAATTCAGTTTAGATTTGTAAAAGAACGAAGATGTTTCTCCAGTAGGACACTGCAAAACTGGCTGTAAATCATATACAGCGCAAATAAACGTGTCACTAATATTCTGACGATCTAAACGTTTTTCTTGTCGACACAGATCCTTTTCTTTCAGGTGATCGTCATATTTATTTTTAATTTATATTTTTCGAACCGCGTTGGCAAGTTCATAATCCAAGCACAAGTCACACCTATCTTTTTTTGGTTCAAAAAAGCTTATATTAAACTGTTTAGTAAAAACATCATAATACAGCCAATAATCAGAAGTGGGTTTTCCTTCTTCTTTTTGACTCGCATTGAAATCTTTCCAGAGGTTCGTTATTGTGTTCTCGCCGCTAATATATTCTCTGGAAGTCGTGGCCCTCAAATAATGTGACGAGATTCGTGGAATCGGATTTATGTGTCCTTTTATGCTCTCAATGAGCAATGGATCTGTAGGTTTCCTTGATGGGTGTCTACCTCTATGTCATTACCCACGAAGCCTTGTGGATAAGTTTTCTTTTTAATTGTTCTGATTTGATGGTCACATATACCAAGAGTGTAAATAAAGTAGGTCTTACATACACGAATTTTGTTGTTATTGACTGTGAAATAAAGAGCAATGTTTGGTAATCTGGGTTTAGCAGCATTCGTATATTTATACTTTGGCATTATCTTCATCATACAAGATCTCATATAAGATCGCTGAAATTCAATATTCTTTAAAGTCCAATATGTATCAAACAATATTCTTCTTTCGGACTCATTTATGTTTTCGGAACATTTAAGCCTACATTTACAAGCATCTTTAACACATCGGGCAGGTACTTCTTTTTTAGTGGCACATGAAATGTAAGCTTTTCCTGAATTTCGTAACATCTTTGCTACATTTTGCTTCCATCTCATTGGATCATGCGTACGTTTTCTGGATTTTCGGCTAGGTTTCGGGCTAGTATCACTAGATGCTGGAGTATTGGCAATACTGTGTAATGACAGTGAAGAAATGTTGCTGGAGCTGGATAATGAACGAGTCTTTCTGAGATTTGACCGTGATCTTTCTGCAGTATACGTTGGAGTTCTGAATTTATAGGAGAGTGAAAATATGTTCCTTGCGTTCTGCTTGCAACTTTTAAATTATTTTTTATTTTTATTTATTTAACTTTATGCACAAACAAGTGTACAGAGGCGGACTTAATGCCTAAAGCATTATCTACCAGTCAACCTTTGGGTGATGCAGAGATAAATATATAATAAGTGCATTTAGCATTTAAATTACAGAAAAAGAAAAAGATATATACAGAATAACAGATTTTACGAATAATTCGTTCATAAAATATATGATAAACCGATTTACATACACTAGATATATACTTATTAATAAATACATACATATATAAGTATATATATATATATATATATATATATATATATATATATATATATATATATATATATATATATATATATATATATATATATATATATATGAATATAAATATATATATTTATAATAAATATTATAAATACATAAACGATGATTCTATTACGATTCAGCCAATGTGTTAATGTAAATCTGTCGAACTGTAGTTTTAAATGTGAAACGGTTCGTGGACATCCTGATTTCTGGAGGGAAAGCATTCCAGAGAAGGATAGACTCGATATTAAAAGAAGCATGTACCAAGCTAGAGCTGTGAGAAGGACAAAGAAGAAGAAGATTGTTTGAAGAGCGAAGATTTTTATCGTGGGTATTGCAGAGATATTGAAAATGAGGAGTTAAATAGACAGGAGCATTAGGAGAGTACAGTAAAGAATAAAGTGTACACAACGTACGCAGGTTGCGACGTTGGCGGATAGGTAACCATCGTAACTTTATTCGAAACTCGGAAATATGGTCATACTTGCGGAGATTGAAAATGAATCTAATGCAATTATTGAGAAGGCGGTCAAGCTTATTGAGTAGATCTGCATTAAGGTCGAGATAGCACACATCACCATAGTCGATGATAGGAAATATTAAAGTCTGTACTAGCATTGTCTTGGTCTTGGATGGCAGAAAGTTCTTCAGACGACAGAGCGACCGTAAGGTACCAGTGACTTTGCGACTAACATTTGCTACCTGGGAACGCCAGTCAAGAGTCGCGTCAATATGTAGACCGAGATCTTTGACGCTAGAGCTAAACGGAATAACTGATCCATTAAAAATTACAGCTGGTAGCAATCGCAAGTTAATCCTACTCATAATCCGGGGACTACCAATAACAATAACCTGACATTTAGCGGGATTCACTGCGAGTCCAAACCTAGCAGACCAGTCGTTAATAGCATCCAGATCTCGATTGATTGCATTTATTGCTGTATCCAGATTTTCCACCTTTGCTTGTGTGTAGAGCTGCAGATCATCGGCATACAGATGATACGCACAGTGAAGTTCAAGAAATAAGATATTAATAAACAATGAAAACAGAAGAGGAGAAAGTATTCCGCCTACCATCTCCATAACCCTACCAAAGTGTAACTCAGACAAAAAATCTGAGAATAATGAGTTATTTATACCTTAGTTACAATAATTTAACACGGTTAATACTATATACAAATGTTAGGGAATATACAATTTGCGAAAGTTTTAAATCATTTCCCAATAAACCTGGTTCGAAGTTCGAATGTTGAAGTTTCTTAAGAAATTCTTCTATAAATTGTCTAAAAATATTGCAGCGGGGGGTCTTTAATAAATGAGTCTATACCTAGAGAATTTGTGTTCATGTTCCTCCCATATTTCATTTGTGGAATAAGAACTCTTTGCTGCTTTTATTTATTTATTGCATTAAACTGAAAGTTTTCTCGTATTTCATTTTGGTAATTGCATTGACCTAATAGACTAAACAAGTTTTAATGAGTTTTTGTAATTCGATTTCAATATGCAGCTTGTTAAATTATGTTATGGCATTTAATGTTATAATTTATGCGTATTATTACTAGGCGTAGAGACTCGGGGACAGCTTATTTGGTACAAAAATTGTTTAGAAAATATATTTCAACATTCTTACTTCAATCTCTATCTACTTCTCGGACTCACTGCCGTGAACGGCACTGCTTTATTTTTTTATTAAAATGAGCTGTCAGCTATGCAAGTTTCATCAAAAAGAACTTTTGCAATTTTTGGCAATCGATATGCACCCATATTTTTTATCTGCAGGTTATAAATAAGCTAAGATATGTATATCAACGTATATTTTACGTCCATAAATTAGGTCCCTTATCTTTCTAGCACGGAACTACGAACTAAAAAACTGCAATAACCTACAATATCAAAACCGCGTATTTGTACAAAAATAAATTAATGATTTACAATACAAATGCCATTTAAGCGTGATTTCCGAACATATATTATTTAATGGCCTACAAGGCATTACGATGTAGGGTCAGAAAAACAAGGGCAGCTCACAGCCCATTAATACAGGGATTAATGACGATAATCTTATTTGCTGACACTCACGTATCTGACAAAATGTACCAAGCGGAACATTAATTAGTTTTGTACGTAATTATATATATTTGCTTAAGGGATTTGAAAGTAAAATATTGTAGTTTTAAAAGTACTTCATCTTGGATTTTGAAAAGATTTAAAGCATGATTAGTGGTATCGTGACTTTGAATGAAGAATTAAGGTTTTAATTTTCAAAGTTAATATATTTTTTATTTCTGTTTTCTTTACACTGCTACTTTATACGCACATTGACACTCGTATAAAAAACCGATGTGCCTCGATGAGCGAGCCAAGGAAAGTACGCATTATTTTATTTGCATATTGCAAATAAAATAATGATGCCGCGTACTTTAGCGTCCGACCGTCCGTAGCAGATGTTTAGTGATATCAGACATGAATAAAGTTTTATTCGATTTTCTTGTCAGAAACGTAGATAGCATCAGCATAATATTTTAGTTGTAATAAATGGACTTCTTTAAACGTATCCTATAATAATATATTGATTAGCGACATCCTGAATATTCCAATTTAAAAATTGCATACCTATGTGAATACGCCAACTGTTAGTCTACGAACACACACAGCCCGAAACAACAGACCGCTTACAAAAAATCTATTACTTCAAAAGTAAATGTGGGCGACGAACCGAATCACATACAGCCTTTAAAATAAGCTATAAAGCGTGTTAAAATTGGAACACATGCAAGTACAGGTGTCGCATAGAGGTCAAAGTCAACTATAGCCAGCAACCAATAGGATAAGCCGGGAGTTTCTTATTTCGAATCTGTGTTCTCTAAGCACAGGCTTTGAAAAACACAAACGTTACCAAACTTTTATATCAAACGAATATAGCACTTATTTTAAAGAGTTTTAAGACGACGTGGAACGCAAAAGCGACTTGGTCAACATAAAAATCTGCTTAGGAGGTGAGCCAATTCCAATTTTGAAATGGTTTTGGTGGAATGGCTGTGGATTTTGTCTGCAGGGTTCAACAGGCGTAAGGACCTTAAATTTTATCTGAATATTATGGTGAGTCTTAATATATTTCACACAGTAGCTCAACTACTGTGTGAAATATATTAAGTGTTAACCCTTACTATAACGAGTGGCTGAGGGTTGCCATAGAATTCTTAATGGTCAAAATATCCTCTTATCATTTTATGGGTACGCTGTTGGCACATAAAACCGTCCTTAGCATTTTTTTAATTTTTGGTTTGTAATATTTTGGTGGAATTAATGTTTCAGGTCTCATATTTGGACGATATGATAATAATTATGTAAATAGTAAATAAATATTCAAAACTCTTACTTCACCTGAAGCACAAGTATGTATTAAACATTATAAAAAACATATATATCACAATAATAATAAATACGGCAATAGGCTCGTTATTACGTGGGACCTAAAAATTCATGGCAAAATGTGGGTGTAATATTTACACGTCTGCCTACCAAGGCGTAGGCAGACGTGTAAATATTACACCCATGGGGATCGGGATACAGGCGTGAGACTATAAATAAATAAATAATAAAAAATACATATTCAAATAAAATATAATACTAAGTTATCTTTTCTCGTTGTTATCTGATTATCATGGATCAATGAGTTGTGGTATGTACGATAATTCAGTGTGTCATCAACATTAGATACTACCATTTACCTGAAATTAGAGTGAAAGAAAGAATAATATTGTGACTAGAAAAACACAAACCGATTTTTATTTCATCATTAAACTAAATACCACCTGATATGACTTGCCTGTATTCACATTTTAAGAACATCTGACAGCAAGAAGAAAGATACAGAACCATTCACCACATTACGTATTTCATTTGACATAATTTTTTTCAACACAGAGAAGGCTAAAAGTTGTTTCCATTGAGGCTCGATAGTGGAATAGAAATCGAACTATCAGTAGAGGGCGCTAGCGTACGTAAGCTGACGTCTGATATACATGAAATAATATTTAAGACCGCAATACTTTGTGACCTAGTTTTTTGTGGAAGGACTTTCAATTCCATGATGCAGTTATGTACAATCAAACAAGTCGGCGCAGGACCAGTTTGAAAAAAAAAATCCTTGGCTCGCTCATCGAGGCACACTCGGTTTTGTATACGAGTGTTAATGTGCGTGTAAAGTAGCACTGGAAGCGACGATATCCTGCTGAGTGATTCTCGCCCTCGTACATACAGGAGTATGCAACTGTGGATAGGGATGCATGTCAGGCAGAAACAGGTTCAATTTAAAAAAAAAGTGCGGGCGTAGCTGCGGCTGTTGATCAGTATTGTGGTATATTTATCTGCTACGAGAGGAGGTCGTAGCAGATAAATATACAATACAGTCGTCTGATCGTCTGTCAAACGGCACAATCATTACAAGCGGGTGAAAAAACTACACGCTGCTACAAAGAAAATGCTAACAAAATGCCTAATTGCAGTATCTTTGAGCCGACAACTATACCTGCTACACAATCATCCAACGAACATTGACGATATGGTTGTGACCATCAATCCAGGAAATAATCTAGAAAAATGTTAACTTGAAACTAACGGTCTTTATATCTAGGTACAGGTCATTTCACCTTAAGTAATATTTAAATATAGTCAAAGAGTGATATTCATAAAATAAACAGCACGTAGGACTTTGGAGAAATCTCTGAAAAATTAGTCTTTCATTATTATAAAAGTGGTCCTAAAATAATGTTATCCTATCAAGAGACTAACTGCGGAATTCAATATTTGAAATAAAGATAGATCTGTAGATTTTAGATACACGAACCTAAAATCTACAGATCTATCTATAGTTCGCATATTGAAAATGGCCGTAAATGAATAACTAACAAAATCCGTTACACATACACGTAAATAAATATTTAATTACCAACTATCTGATACTTTTTAATATACCTCGGACATCAATTTATCGTAACAATTTTTTTGACATCAAGTATAAAAATATTAAAAAGAAAAAGTTGTAGAAAATATTTTACCTATTAAAACCACTCACACAAATGAATGTGCCCAAACTGGGTTTCTAAATTAAATTTACAAAAAACCTACAAAGTATAAATATACAATAAAATATTGCTAACCCGCTTCGAATGATATGTAAATGTAATGTAATCAAATTACTTACCCGAAATAATTTCTATGCCTTTGGGTCTCCTAAATAAAAACAGATACTGGTGTATCTGTTTTTATTTAGGGTACTGATTCCCCGTAACGACTGTCAAAGATCTTCATGACAGCCAGGTTTAACGTGCTCTTCGAGGTACGGGGTAAGTGATAATTAACAATATAAATATAATACACACTTAACTTCGAAAAGTCATTGGTGTGCGTCGTGTATTCAAAACCCTCAGCATGGCAGTCCGTTGGTATCTCCACTAGGCTATCGCTACCTTAAACAACCGATAAAATACATACATAGAGTCACGCCTGTTTCCCCGAAGGGGTAGGCAGAGGCATATTATGGATACTAGATAATGGATAAACATACATATATACTTTGTTTTTGTAAATACATACATATTATATATAGAAACACCGAGACCATGACAAACATCCATGTTCATGCACACAAATGTTTGACTTGAGCGGGAATCGAACCCGCGACCATCAGCGTGGCAGTCGCATACACTCCTGCTGCGCCAACCGGTCGTCATGTCAGAGCGCGAAAATACTAAGCTACGTACAAAGATATTTTGATAAACCAGGCGAGACAAGGAAGACAAACTGTTGAAGATTATTACTGCTCGTGTATACATGGCCTCCATACCATATGCAGTTGCGCGCATATTGCCAGTATCATTTATTTTTTATTCTCGGCTAGACTCCAACAGGAAATCAAAACGTTTGCGGTATTTTAGATAAAATCACAATAGACATTGATTACGACGAATAAATAATGTTATATATATGTTTTTTTTTATTCCCACAACTCACAAGAAAGCGACCCTTACCATGATAAACTAGAGATAATTACTGATATATACTCACAATTTCATGTCTGTCCGCCGTGGGTTTTTCTCCCATACTATTTGCCCAATGTCCTTTAACAACATATTTTGCCTCTTTCTTGATACTTGATGGCACGGGCTGTTTCCGCAACTCCACGTCTTGGCGTGTATTTTGCGTGCGAGTGGGAATGGTGTCGTCATTCGAGCCACCCCAGCTCTTCGAGGAAGGCCAGCAGACTCTTGATGTGGCCCACTGCTTCCCTCAGGGTGCTGTATCTTGTCAGGTACTGCTGCCTGTACTGTGCGACCTCAGGGCAGTCGAAGAGCAGGTGGGCTGCCGTCTCGTCTGCTGCCATACAGGCCCTGCACAGCGGGCTGTCGGTGATACCTATAGTAAATAGGTGTTTATTAAAGAATCCGTGTCCTGTGTAGGCGGCCGTGACTGTCCGCAGTTGTTGTTTGGACAGCCGGAGGATTTGTTTGGCTATCTTACCGTCTACTGCGGGAAGAGCCTCCTTGGCTTGCCTACATGTTTCAATACCAATCCAGGACTGGTTGTGTTGGGTCCTGGTCCTATTTCTTACCAGGTTGCGATAAAAACCAGAACGGAGGGGAATAATGGGCTCGGGACCCACTACCTCTAAAGTGGCCCCTCTTCTGGCAAGTACGTTGGCTGCGTCATTCCCTCTTGAGCCACTGTGGCCCTTGTTCCATTGCAGTGTTAATTTGTTTTGTTTACCTACCTCTGTTAGTTTCTGGTGGCATTCAAGTGTGAGTGCCGAGGTGATAGTATGGCTTTTGAGAGCTGAGAGGACAGCCTTAGAATCTGAGAGTATCCTAATGGATCGTTCCCTTACCTCACGTGCCATGATTGCTGTGGCAGCTAGGATTATGCCAAAACATTCGGCCTGGTAGGCCGTGTTGTAGGCTCCCAGCGGTGCTGCGATGTCATATTTTGCCTCTTTTTTATATCTTTAAGAATGCGACATACACTATTATAGATCCTGCATTGCGAAGTCATAATAAACATTCAATCAAAATAATCCAGCGAGTCAAAATAATATCCACTATCCCACTGCAAACAATCGAGTCATAAGAGGAATGAAAAAATATTTACCAAACTCGGTGCTAACCCCCAGCTTTGGAAAGCTGTAGCTACTTCAATATCCATGCCACGCTACTATCTACTCGGCCGCGGCCAATGTCGCGTCAAAGCAGAATGTGCCCTGTACAGTCAAACAAGACGGCGGTGGACCAGTTTGAAAAAAAACCCTTGGCTCGCTCATAGAGTCGAGGTACACTAGAAACTGGTTTTGTATACGAGGGTCAATGTGGGTGTAAAGTAGCACTGGAAGCGACGATGTCTTGCTGACCGATTCTCGCCCTTATGGTGGTCTAGCGGGAAGTTCTTCGACTGTATATCGAAATCGCTGCTGCCGCAACATGCTGCCGCTTTCCATGGTTGGGCCGTAAAGTTGAATATGAAATAAAAAAAATATTATTATTATTATGTTTCTCTTTTTCACGGCTATTCTTCTAACATTTGGTGTTAGAAGAATAACCGGTCCTTTGGGAGGCCTACACGGGGATATGGATCCAACGTGCAGAGGCCCGTAGAGAGTTTTAATCTAAAATGGGATGGGACACATGCCGCGGAGCCTCCACAACTGCACTACTGAGAATGAATACGGGTTATGGGGATGGGTGTTTAGTGAACTGGTAATTAATGCTATGGATGAAAAACGGCACCCGCCAGTGATACTCCTATAGCATCCGTCCGCGTGGCAGGTTATTATTATTATTCCTTTTATATAACCTTTTTCTCATAGCCACATTTTATATACTAAATATTACAATACAATATACACAATAGATACGATATATAAATTTAAATATATAAAATGGGACCACGGAGACCCACCGGTACCGGGCACAGGGACCAAGCTACCGGTGGTTAGGGCTCCAGAGAGAGGAACCTCCGAACTATGCGCGTCGTGTCCAACAATACTGCCTTTTGTATGGAGGACTTGATCCAGCCGTCTAACGAGAGCCTCTTGAGATGGTGGTCGAGGCTCTTGGCAATGAGACCATTAACTGACACGACTATCGGTACAATGATCGCAGACTCCACATCCCACATGTCGACAATCTCGTGAGCCAGGTCCAAATATTTGATTTCCTTGTCTTTTTCGGCTTTCACGAGATTCTCGTCATGGGGAATAGTAACATCAACGATCATTGCAAGGCGTTCTGATCGATCTATCACCACAATATCGGGCTTGTTAGCCACGATAGTCCTATCGGTGATGATAGACCGATCCCAGTACACAGTGGCACGGCCATTTTCGAGAACTGGATCGGGCACATACCTGTAGTACGGTACTTCAAAGGATACAAGGTCATATTTTAAGGCAAGCTGCTGATGGACGATCCTGGCTACTTGATTGTGCCTGTGCAAGTATTCGCCGTTGGCAAGACGAGAACAACCGGAAACTATATGTCTGAGAGATTCGCCGGGCTGGTGACACGCCCGATATATGTCAACAGTCCCATCCTTCAGAATATACTTACGGTAGTTGTTCGTCATGACAACTTCGTCCATAATTGCACAAGCAAAACCTTCGGTCTCTGCAAATAAATCACCAAACCGTAGCCAGGCTACTGATGACATGAGGTCTACATCGGGCCCATGCAAGGCCCGATAAAAACGTCCATGCAACTCTTTGCCTTTCCATACTTCCCTACGCTCTTCAATACTAAGTACAACAGGTTTGCGCCAGCTCTCTTTTGCCAGACCCAACGGGGTATGTCCGTTGTCTACAGCAACAATATCACGATGCACACCCGTGTCAGCCTTGAGAAAATATTCTCTAAGATTGTACACCTCGCGGTTGTGGAGGTCCTTAGCACTTAAGAAACCCCGACCACCACATTTCCGCGGGATGTACAATCTCATCACTGATGACCGCGGGTGGTGCATTCGATATTCAGTCAATAGACAACGGACCTTTCTGTCCAAGGCGTCCAGTTCTGATTGAGTCCATCTGAGTATGCCGAAGGAGTACGCTAAGACTGGCATGGCCCAACCATTATAGGCACGCACCCTGTTGCCACCTGATAAAAAACTTTTCAGTATTTTCTTCAGGCGGCCAAAGAAGCGCTCCCGCAATGATTGTTTCATGGCAGTCTCAGCAATACCTAAGGCCTGCGCCATACCCAGATACTTGTAAGTCTCGGTCGCAGATAGAGATCTAAGTTTTGTGGAATCTGAAAGCTCTATTCTATCAGATTCCACAATACCACCTCGTTTTACATGCATGACCGCACACTTATCCACACCAAATTCCATCTTGATAGAATTACTAAAAGTTTCAGTTACATTTAGTAACGCTGTCAATTGGAAAGTGGTGGGGGCAAATAATTTAAGGTCATCCATATAAAAGAGGTGGGATATAACTTGACCTCTACGCTGCAACCGATAGCCTAGCCCAGATCCCTCTAGCAAAGTGCTGAGAGGATTCAGAGCTAGACAAAACCACAAGGGACTCAAACTGTCACCTTGGAATATACCCCGTTCGATCTTTAGAGGAGCACCGCAATCGCGAATCTGCCGCCACCCTGGATAGCGAAGGACCGTACTCCACTGCCCCATACATGCCTTCAAGAAGGTGCATAGAGTTATATCGACTTTATATAACTCCAGCACCCTCAAGAGCCATGTATGTGGCACGGAGTCGTAGGCCTTCTTGTAATCTATCCAGCATGTCGCCAGATCCTTTCGATTGCGACGCACCTGCTGGCTAATGGCCATGTCAAATAGGAGTAGCTCTTTTGTACCACGGGCCCCATTCTTACATCCATTTTGAGCCACTGACATAATGTTATTATTTCTTATATGTAATAACATCTTCGTCCTCAAAATGGATGTAAGAAGTTTATACACGGTCGGTAGACACGTTATCGGTCTATAATTTTTGGGGTCCGTGGTACAGCCTGACTTAAAGAGCAGGTGAGTGGTACCAGTTGTCATAAAAGTTGGGATCGAGCCCGATTCCAAAGATGCCTGGAATTGGGATGCCAACCGAGCATGGGCACTACGTAGCCACTTCAACCAGAAGTTGTGCAGTCCGTCCGGTCCCGCTGATTTCCAGTTAGATAATGAACGGACTGCACAAGCTACATCCGTTGTTTCTATGGCTACGCGCTGCATTTGGGGTATTCCCTCACATGCTCGCTTAACATCCCCAAACCAATCACCCTCAGTGTGGCTGATGGGCATCGACCAAATGCTGCGCCAGAAAGCGTTCGTTGCCTCAACATCCGGCAGACACCCATCATCCACACCTGGATCAGTTCGCTCCCAACTTCTATATACCCACCTTTCATCTTTTTGGAATGCCCTATTCTGGGTGTATCGGTCCAACCGCTTTTTGTACCGTCTTATACGATTTGCCCACGCACAAACTTTTTGCTTCAGGTAATCGATGCGTTCTGTGACTCGTGATTCGTATTCTTGGCGACTAAGGCCCGTGCCTAAGAACGCCCGAGTCACAAAACGCGTCACTCTCGGTCTTGTATTGCCCGACCTGAAGCAAATTAGCTTTCCGATAAGCGCCCTGGCCTCAGCGATACGACGCTCAATCCTGCACTGCCAGGCCGGTACAGCATTGGTTCGAGGGGCAGTATTACTACCATTTGGTATTTTAATACCTGCCACTCGACACGCTGTAACAGCCGCACAGTACAGAATCGAGTGGGTATCGCTAAGATCTTCACTATTGTCTAAATACGTGGACAATAGTGAATCCAGGGCACACACCAGCGCTATATTTTTCTTGTGCGTGGGCAAACGTGGTAAGCGGGGCCTATCTGCTGTATTCACAAAACGATACTCCCGAATAGTGCACTCCAAAGTACTCCTTAATTCATCTATGTACTGGGTACTTACTTGTGTATCCCTACTATGCACCTCTTCAACATTCCTTTCCGTTCTGACAATAAACAACAATTATTATTATTATTATTATTATTATTATTATTATTATTATTATTAATAGAATAGAATATTCTTTATTGTACACCATACAACATTATGATGCCATAGGTACCCAAGAGTATTTAGATGGTACGTTTATATTTTTTTGTTAAGTAATTACGGTCAATTAAATTGTTGGTCTCTTACAATATTATTTAAAATACATTTCAAATATTCCATACCGTAACGCGGGAATAATTATTCCCGCGTTACGAAAGGCTTTCTCCATAGTTCTCGAACAACTGAGCCTCGTTGCCCATCGCTCCTGAGAATGCCTCGTGTAGAGGCGAAACACGTGTCGAAGAATAGTCGGCGTTTACAGCGGGATATTGCAAGTATCTTCCTGGAAACCATACAATTCCTATATACCATATCCTTTTAGAGGAGTTCACTATTGACAACCTTTTTCTATTGCAATATTTGGGGTGGTCTACCCCGTGGGTGCGCGCTGGGTTCCTCTTTCCTTCCATTAGATTACAAAAGAGTTCCGCCAAATGTTTCAGTAACGCCTGATTAATCAACTATGTAGCATAAATGCCAAAAAAAAACCTGTTTTGAGGCGGTACCATAATGAGATCTCTTAATTTTTTTTTTTTAATATTCAATGCCCGATACTGTATTTTGTGTGAACCCAAAACAAAAGCTTTTGGTTCGCTCTTTTTATCTATTGAATACGTGTATGTGTCAAGCGTGATATGATATAGGCTTAATTCCTAGTGCCCATGAGTTGTGTTTTATAGAAAGTAAGAGAAAAAGTAGTATTGTGTACATAATTTATTGTTGTTTATATGACATTATTTTTAACAAAAAATTTCTTACACTTTCAAGATTTTACACATCATTTTATCTATAACTTAACATAGTGTTTTATAACTTAAAACTATATTTTTCTAAAACAGTTAAATTTCTAACAGCTTTTCATAACATCTCAAACGTTAAATATACGATTAAAAGTAGAAGTATCCTTTTTAGAATAGAATGATTGTCTATGAGGTGCCCTTGGAGGTTGAACGGGTCATTGCGGTGTAATGGGCACTATAGGTACACTGTAGTACAAAGGTACACTAGGACAGAAGATGGGGTACTTCTTAGTTTCATACAGATACTGTGTGAAGTCTGACTGCGCTGCTGGCGGGTACTTGTGGAAGTGCTTCATGTGGGCATTCACCCACCAGCTTGTCTAGAGAGATAGAAATAATATTGATAAAATATAAATTTTTTGTGCAACTATGAAAACTATTTGGGAGCCATGGTACAAAGTTGCTAACATGGCTTATGCAAAGGTAAAGTAATTAAAATATTTGTGGGTTTATCTCAAGGAAAAATTTTGAAATATTTCCTTTAGATAAAAACACATTTATATAACAAATCCGCCATATGTTTATTTATCTAGTGTGTAGTGTTAACCAGAGACAATTAACATAACATAACATCACGCCTTTTATCCCCAAAGGGGTAGGCAGAGGTGTATTACACACCCACTTTTCAGCCAGTTATGTTTCGGTCCCAATGTAATAGGGGGCGAGCCTATTGCCATCTACCGGGCACATTGTTAAGTGAGTGGTAATTAACATTTTTAATACACATATAACTTCGAAAAGTCAGAGGTGTGTGCCCGGGGTACCTGGGAATCGAACCTGAGACCATCGTCTCGGCAGTCCGTTACGTACACCACTCGGCTTTCGCCGCTAGATAATTACAAACAGTGAAATATTTTAATATTTTAGTTCTGTTGTCAGTGGATCTTTAATCGACACCCAACGTAAATGTTAACATTGCAACACATAAATAAGTCAATGAAAATATTCTTTAGAATCATAAGTAACTACTGAAACATTTAAATGTCTTGAACTTTACGCAAATATTATAAATACTTACATAGTCACAACTGCAGGGCGGGGTGCAAGGTTTGTTTTCCATATTTTCGATATTTTATTTATTTGTAACTGACGTTCAGGAGCTGAGTTTGTACGCAAATAAATACAATATTTTGAGTACTTGCGTTTATATGACGAGTAATTAATTAACAGCTACTTAGTACTTAAGTATTTTCCCTTATACAATTAAATAGTGATAATTAGATAATGATGATCCTTTGATGTAATAATTAGCAAGTGGAGCGACGACTTTGAAGTCAAAATTAATGGGAAAGGTTAAAAAAAATGTTTATGTGACTAATTAATTAATTGGCTATATATTGTGTTTTCATAATGCTATATAGTAAATATATTTTATGTTAATGTCTTATAGAACGAACTGTGGTAGTCTATAGACGCCTTAAAAATCACATGATAAGTCCCGACTATCACTATGTATGTTTACTGAAAAGACTTACAATAATAATTATTTATCATAGTAACAAACGGCTCACAGTAGCTCAAAGACACATTTTAATGCAAAAGGGATTAGCCAAGCTTTCCTCATTCAACATGGTTCTAGCGATATATTGGTCTCATTCAAGCAACCCTGCATATACGCTGCTTTTTAGCTTAACCAGATATGACAGAAATGTATTATTCAAATGTTTGTTTGTTTTTCGTGTGAGTGTGTGCCCAACTAGTGTCGGAGTTTTTAGACCGCCTAAAGGCCTCTGACAGGGCTTATATATTATAATATATTATTCAATGACTACCGATAACGACTATCAAAGGGTTTCAATTATAAAAGCCACTAGCGACGTGGATGTATTTTTCTAGTGCCAAGCGATAATTAATGTTATTATGTACTTTTCTTGTGCCAAGCGATAATTAATATTGTGACGTCGTGCCTCCGCGCTTGCGAGCCCCACTACGATGACGCACTGGAGTGGGGACCCTCACCCGCTTGCCGACGACATATATACCGGCGACACACGTGGTTGCCGGGCTTTTTCTTCTGCTGGGACACGTGAAAGCTGAGTATCCATCCGTGGACCTGTGGAGTGTTAACTTACGACCTACGCCCTGGATAACTATCTAGCCGGTTAACCCCTAGTGTCGGTTCTTTTATTAATCAAAATTGTGAATCTGGAATATAACGCGAGTTTAATCTGTCCTGGTGATATTTTTATTTATTTCCCGTAAGACAACCTAAGCATCTCTTTTTATTGCTCGGCGAGTGATCGATCCCGGCTATCCCGTGAAAATCGATCACCCGTGCGACATTGGCGCCCAACGTGGGGTAAATACTTTAGCAAGAAATTGGCGCCTAAATTTATTAAATGTAAGATTGCCTCAAAAAAGTCACCTCTAGTATACAAACTTAACGACATGGCCGGTAAACCTTTAGGAGAATGGCACATCAAAGATCTAAAGTTGATTAATTACAAAGAATAATAAAAGCATAAACACACCAATGTAAGACGCATATCTACACTAAGTTATAATTACCTACATTATCATTTGTGAAGGCCAACAATGGTTCTTATGTTTTCGAGTCGAAGCCCACAAGATAATGTATTGTGTTGTGTTAATGATTTATGTAAACAGGCTAACATAAAATGAATAAATGTTTCAGTTATAAATGGTAACAAAGTTTATTACATGTAATATTGTTACAAAGAATCTGTTGTTTATCTAACTATCAGTTATGGCTCAATGGTTAAAAAGTCGTTGTAGGATCGGTCTAGTGTTCGATTCTCGCATGTGTATTTTCTATAAATGCATATTGATTGGCGTGTTGTTTTTCGCTGTGCCTTGTTCTGAAGTTCTGTTGTTATTCTTAATTCTGTATAAATTCCATAATCAATTGTTATTATAGGTACTTTATAAACATTCAGAGTAATTAACCGTGCGTCGCGAGCTCGGAATAGTCGAATCGTACCTACCTAGTTGTCGTTATGACGCACGCGCGTTCACTCAGCGACGCGCCGATAAATAAATGCCTAACTAATGATTCACCATTGTTTACATTCAAAAGGTGTTTACTGGTCGTGTTGTAGTATTAATTAGAGCAAAATATTTATTAAATTCTTTCCTTTGACATTGAGCGGTCCGGTCGTGTCTGAGGCTTATATTACTTTTGTTCATCGTTACGAAAAATTTGTTGTTACACCTAACTATATTCAAAAAGTTTACTTATCTAGTGGCAAAGGCCGAACCCAAGATTTTTAAGTCGTAGGGCTAGATCAAGTTCTTATATCTACAAACCATTATTACCTAATAATTACCCTAAGCGCTTCTCCATAGATTGTTATCTTTGCTATTGGGCCATTACACTGGCCTTGGCATTTACTTGTAGGTATGTGTGATGAATTATGAATGATAAATGTTTATGTTCAAGTTCAGACTGCCGTTGTACGCGTGAAGAATGCAAGCGTGGGTCATTATTATTTAGGTATACTAATTAGCGTATAGGGTTGTCACTTGTTCAAGGTACTCATGCCCCTGTTTTCTCTAATTCCAGGGAGTATCTTCAGGGCTGCTACGCCCGTTGGGCTAGGGAATTTTCCTTAGGGAAAATCCCGGCCTAACGGGGTGGGTGTGTGACGTCGTGCCTCCGCGCTTGCGAGCCCCACTACGATGACGCACTGGAGTGGGGACCCTCACCCGCTTGCCGACGACATGTATACCGGCGACACACGTGGTTGCCGGGCTTTTTCTTCTGCTGGGACACGTGAAAGCTGAGTATCCATCCGTGGACCTGTGGAGTGTTAACTTACGACCTACGCCCTGGATAACTATCTAGCCGGTTAACCCCTAGTGTCGGTTCTTTTATTAATCAAAATTGTGAATCTGGAATATAACGCGAGTTTAATCTGTCCTGGTGATATTTTTATTTATTTCCCGTAAGACAACCTAAGCATCTCTTTTTATTGCTCGGCGAGTGATCGATCCCGGCTATCCCGTGAAAATCGATCACCCGTGCGACAATATCATCACTGTCTTTTCGAAGTTATGTACCTAAGTAGGTATAAAATTGTTAATTATCGCTTGTCCCGTGCTTCAATGATCATGTCAAATAGTCTCGGCTGTCATGAAGATCAAAATCAAAAAATCAAAATCAAAATCATTTATTCATCTAGGTCACAATGTGACGCTTATGAACGTCAATTTTAAAATTAAATTACTTAATGCTTCTACATTTACATTTACCGCCTCGTTCGCAAAGCAATAGGTAGAGCCACGAGAAAGAACGGGCAATAAAACTCGAGGCCACTCTTTTAAATCGCCAATATTATGGTACATATTTTCATTTTTGTAAGGAGCTGCAACTGTTACACTTTGAATGTCAGGGGCCTGTACCCTCAAATGGTCTGAAACTGGTCTAAGTTTCCTTTCTTATCAACGTCGACTTAAAAATATTCACTTTACTTGCTAATTGTTTCAAAAAAGGATCCGTGCCTCGGAGAGCACCTTAAGTCATCGGTCCCGGTTGTCATGAAAATCTTTGACAGTCGTTACTGAGCGTCGTTACTGAGCGTACCATAGTTATAAGGAAAGTGCGTCAAATATCTATAAATATACTGTAATATTCAAGTAAACCAGTCAGAGGTCATGCTGCCGGTACTGAAAATGATGACACATACACCGTCTTCAGCGCCACCTATCGGGCTTATTTGTATTCTGAAAACCATCTAGGAACACATAATTTTTCACAAAAAAAGGTCACCTAACTCCTTCTGAACTAACCGACTAACCTAGTCGGTTAGTTTAGAAGAAGTTAGGTGACAAGCACACACGGAAGAAATTTTATTATTAAGATTCAGATAATATGCATATCATTATTCATGAAAATGAGAACTTTTTATTAATCTGTATTGACTGCATAGATAGTTGTTTAAGGTGGTTGATACTTTTTCTGGTTCAGAACACTACAACATTCGGGTGATTGATTCTCAAAGTCTTGTAATAGAGACTTTGAGCAGTCTAAGTTCTTGGTGTCCGTTAACTGTTTCTTTTTTTGTAAAGTTCGCTGCATGTAACCCTTAATTCCTAGTACGAGAAGTGAAGTTATAAAAATATAAAATTATTTAAGAAGATTTTCATGCGAAGCTTGACAAAGTGCAGATACTATAAACTAACTAACAAGGTAGAAAAGTCGCTTACATATCAAATAATAAGTCAACTTACTAAATTTTACGACGGACAAGTAATCCAAGGCTAAATCGCTAGTAAATTTAAATTCTGCTGAATTTTACAATTCATATTAGTGATGCATTTATGCCACCGTGAAAGATCACAAGCCCTAAAATAATAAGTCAACATTTACGTATTTCTGACGTAAAAAGGGTTATGCTACGTAGAATGTAACGGTCTTGTAGTCCAAGTAAAAACTGAGCTGTGATAGGGACAGAAAGTATCATGCCACGTGAAAACATTATTATTTTGTTTGTGTGAAGATTCTTGGAGGACGCCTATGTCCTGCAGTGGATGTCTCTAGGCAGCGATGATGACGCAATAATATATTCACTTACAAAATACTTGGAAATACAATAAATAGGTATATTGCCCTGGAAAATCTCGAGTAACAAGACCAGCAGCAAATAATTATGATAGTTGTAGAGAATAAGAAGAGTTCCATCTCGAATTATATTCAATTTTCTGAATATGAGAGCCGTCTATAGCTGAACAATATTCAAATTTTTAAAGCTAGGTCATAAATCTTTGATTTTATTGATTAATGGTTTTATGGCTTATTATTGCCATATAGGATCATAATTACTATACTGTCAGGTAGTACTTAATTTTTTTTTTACAGTTTAGAGGCTGATTTTTTACTGAATGACAGAAATATTTCGTTTCTGTCATTTTATCTACAATTACTTTTCTGTTTAGCACGATTTCGATTTGTTGTTCCACATATGAGTGTTCTTTGTGTTCGTTGACTGGATTATAATAAAGCGGAAATTAACTCGAAAAATGTAGGCATACCTAAGTTATAGCTAGTTTTTTTTATTGCCCGTTCATTCTCATGGTTCTAAGCCCTTGCTTCGCGAACGTGTCAGTAAATGTAAATGTAGTCTTTAAGTAATTATTATATAAACTTATTATTTTGACGTTCATAAGCATCACATTGTGACCCAAATGAATAAAGGATTTTGACTTTCACTTTGACATTGACTTTTTAGCCTTGGTTTTTCATTTTTATATTTCTTATTAAAATTCACTGTTAGTTATTATCATTAGATTTTTCAATCTTTCTTTGCCTCTCCTTACTTAGTCCACACACAAAAAGCTATCAAGCGAAAATTTTGCCCGAACCCTTTTCAACAGAATCGGCTATTAAAACACGAACTTTATGCATATGGGACCCTGATCTTTTTGGCACAGAAAACGATATATTACCCCGAAAAATACGGCTTCAGATGGCTAGACGCAGAAATAGTACGCTCCTTTAACCTCTTGTATGCCGGAATACCAGACACAATTAAAAAGCTATTGTGTCTCACGTAGATCTGCGTTCCGGCATACAAGGGGTTAAATCCTATTCTAGTTTGAATTCAATTATCTTTAGACGGGTTTTCATTTTAACTACAGATTGTATTGTACCTTCGTCTGAGAGATATTTTTTTATGTGATGGGTGTTTTAGTTAAACAATCGTTTCCAATCACATCGTCTTCTCCTGATTTTTTATAGCGTAAAATGTTAAATTGTTTTTAGTTAAAATAACTTCTATTTGTGTTAAATATGAAGTTCTCTAGTTTTCTTCGTTCCGAATTAAAAGAAGAAGATAATTAAAAAAAGAGAAGTCATCAAAATATACAGTTGGTCGGCGTTCTTGCTTCTTTCTCAAAATTTAAGTAACTTGAAAATTCAGAATTAATGTTTTTGGATTTGATGTGTGTCCTTACTTATTCATGGCAAAATACAATAGGTACTTATTTCATTTCAAATTATGTAACAAAGATTTCCTATAAATATTTCCAGATGAGTTAGGCCAGACTAATGATCTCAGGGATTTGCAATCACCTCACTATAATGGCGTCCACTTTGCTTGGGCGTTATAGAAAATCACTCATGGTTGTACGATAGATGGCGCGAGTTGTAACCTGGTTATAAATAGTATGACATCTTCGTAGCTTCGCCTTTGTCCGTTAAATATCAATGGTTGTATCTTCTCTATATCCCCCCATATAATACCCTTGTCCTAGACTGATATGGCTTTTTTTAAACTCATTCATCATCATCAGCCTTTAACATTGTAGCGCTCAAAGCGAGACTTGGCTTGCCGTTCGTAACAGATCGGCAAAGTTAAACAAACTCTTGCACAGGTCACCACTAGGATTGGTGACCGTGTGTGGCATGTACATCTGAGCGCTACCGTGCTTCGGAAGGCACGTAAAGATGTCGGTCCCGGTTCTTGTATAAGGATAAGGAGCTTTAGGTCACGTCGGAGTCCTTCGGGCGGTCTGCAAACTCCATCACTAGAGTGAGCCACGCATTCACACGAAAAATAAAACATTCCACTGCTAGACTAGGCCTCTCCCTTGAAAGGAAGATTTGACCCAATATTAATTGACAAAAACATTATAGACACACTTCAGCTCATATACCTATAAAAAATTCAATGTAGTTACTAAGTTTTTAAATTGTATAGAATCAAGATGAAGAAAAGAGTGGCCCGGAGTTTCTTGCCTGATTCTTCTCACGAGGCTCTACTTTCTAAACAGGCATTTTTTTCAATGCTCAATTATGTAAATATGCATTCAAAGTTACTTTATATTTTAATTTGTATGACTTGACTGAAGTGTCCAAAAAATTTAAACTTTTTTATGGAAATAAACATATTTGAGTTTGAGTTTGACCAATTATAATCTCTATCTCTATCGGTCTGACATTTCGTATTCCTAATCTGTCACAACACGGACAACTTCAGTTAACCCTTTACTCTCCTCAAATATCACCACATTTGCCCACTACGCCATATAAAGTAATCATCAGAACAAAATAACCAATATCATTAAAGTGGTTTTTATCCACAAAGCCGTCGGATACAATAAATTTGCGGCGAGTTTCGACCAACATTATTTAAAGTAAACGCCTTAGCGCCTTCATCGCGTTATTTATATTGGATTAGACGCTAAACTGGTTCGCGGAAATAAAAGCTTTCTCTTTCCATGTTATTTTATGTTGGTATTTATTAAACGGTTGAAGAAATTATCTTGTTGCTACCGAGGTTCTCATAAATGAAGTTCAACGCACTCATACACTGTATTGCTTCAATGTATCAGTGGATTGAAAGAGTTTGTTTGGTCATTGTTTAAACATAATACAAAAAATCTCAATAAAACCATGTAAAACATGACACATTTGTACACTTAATTACTAACTGATCGAAAAACATAATGCAAAATCTTGGTACCCACCACCAATAACTTAGTGTAATACGTCATAGAATTGCTCTTTGTGAGCTAAACAAAAATTATTCTGGCCACTAGTTCCAAATCTTAGTCCCTTCAGAAATAACAAGTACTATAACATGCCAGTTGTAGCAAGAATAAGGTTATTATTATTATTTCATAATTCACTACCCTTTTGTACATCAATTGGAGTTATGAATCATATCCTTACCTGCCCGGGAAGGCGGGCAAGGTACCAGAGGCGGGGAGGGGACCGACGAATGCGCACGCGCAAGCGTTGACCTACGGCGTCCATTACACGCTAGGATATTCTTCAATCAAAACCATCATGCAGGAATACGAATGATTGACCGTGATTGATGGAATTTAATCGACATTACACGGTCACTCTGATTGATCGTCAGTCGGACCCGATATTTCACGGTGAACACACGGACAACATGGATTTTCATAAAAAAAAGGCCTGTGTTGCAATTTTGATTGCGTTGTCAACTAAAAAACGAGTGAAAATGAACGAAATAGATGTTGAATTTCGATTCCCTACCCCTTAAAATATTGCAGACGATACCAATATTGATTTTTTTTAATTTTCCCATCCGCCATCTTCAATTTCCCATCCGCGATCTTTGATCACGAAATAGATGTTGTATTTCGATTCCCCACCCATTAAAATATCGAAGGCTATACCCATATTGATTTTTAACATTTTCTCATCCGCCATCTTTGATTTCCCTTCCGGCATCTTGGATCATTAAATAAATTTTATATTATTAATCAGCGTCCCGAAAATCATGAAAATGATACCCATATAGATTGTAGAATCCTATTCGTTTAGCCTTTTTTTGCCTTTGACCCAACCCTCCCCCTGCTCGTTTGATAATTTTATTATTTTTGTCTGGCCCCTAAAAGCTGTGGCGTAATTTTATATAGCCTTTCGGAATAATTGGGCTATCATAGGCAATAACATTTTTTTAAATCCGACTGCTAGTTCCTGAGATTAGCCGACATTATCTTTTAGCCTTTTTAGCCTTTTTCCCGGCCCCAAAGGGCCGAAGCGTTATGTTATATAGCCTATAGCCTTCCGGAATAACTCTATCGTATACAAAAAGAATTTTTCAGATCCGACCGGTAGTTCCTGAGATTAGCGCGTTCAAACAAACAAACAAACAAACTCTTCCGCTTTATTATATTAGTATAGATTAGTCATCATCATCATCAGCCTTTAATAGTCCACTGCAGGACTAGGCCTCTCCTTTGAAAGGAGGAATTGGCCTACTATACCACTCTGGCCAAACGGGTTGGTATAGGATTTGTATCAAGTTTTCCTTAACTCTTACAGTGCTGTTCTCTGCATAATATGCTCCCTCTGTCGGCTCTTATGACACCCATGGGATGATATGGGGTGGTGACATTCCGTATTCTTAATCCGTCACCACACGGACACACAGTATAGATTAGTGGTATCCCATAACTCAGGAATAGTCTCATATTTTAAAATAAAATCCTTTTCTGGTTTTAAAACATTAGAAGGAAGCGCTGGTGATTGGCTGCGCGATCTCGCAGGCCCAGCCGGTGCCGCCTGTTCGTCGCGTTGATCGTATTCTGCGTCCGACTCCATCGCTGCCCGCGCGCTGACTGACGGATGATTGACGAAATGCCATTACACGGTCACCCAAAACCATCAATCATGAGTTGCATGACGAAAATATCAAAATATCCAGATAACCGTCAATCACCGTCATGCAACCATCAATCAGTGCATTAGACGGCAGGTTGGTCGTCAGGCAAAGGTTCGACCATGGTTAAACTGACAGCAAAACCTATCGTCTAATGGACGCCTAAGGATAGCTTCAGTCGTTCGTTTGTATTGTGTGTGTGACTGCGCTTCCCCGTCTCCCCGTACTATTCAGCGACTATTTAATTTTTTTTTCACTATGCAAGTTATTTTATTGGCATTAGGGACATATCAAATAAAGTTTGCAAGATCTTACTGCAGTGAGCATCTACAGAATGGAATATACACAATAGAGATTTATAGACAAAATGCACTTGAAGATTTGCCTGACTATGGGATAAATGAAGATTCATGGCTCATGCGCGGTCGTATCCAATCTCGACATATTCGAGCAAGAATATATTATTGCTATATTTTAATCAAAAATAATAGTAATACTATCTCTTAATAATACTGTACATGCCTGACTGGGCGACGCCCTACTGTAGGTACCTGTGCTCACATCGTATCCATCGTGTGGTACCTAGGATACTCCAGGCACGAGGGATTTGTAGCCCCTGCAAGTTGTTAGTTATTTCTTAATGATGTGTTACTAGATGATGATGTGTAATCATTTATTTTATTTTGTAATCATTTCATATTGTGATCTCACTTATTAAGCTTCGTTGCGGCTATTGCTTCTTTTGTATGGAAAAAATAATAAACAAAGGAACTCAAAATCGTATTTTATTTCATTTTCTTAACCTTTTTTTTTTGTTAAAGGTAAATCCATATTTCCCTGATATTATATTAGGCTGGCAATCAGATCGGACTATGAATCAAGACAGGCGCCATACTTATTCATATTCTATAAGATAATACCTTTTCAATTATATACCACACATTGCTATTGGAGCGGGTACCAGATTTTATACAATCTCTGGCATCATCCTTATTCGCACACACTATTTCACACACATTATTGAGGTGTTAAAAATCTGATAATCCTTATACGACGTAATTTTGAAATATGTTATTTACAACGATTATTAAAACGAAACAATAAAAGTAAAAATATAATTTTATAAATAATTAATTGGACGCGAACTGCATTTGCAATTCTCAGAAGTCTCAAATCGATTATTGTAATTCGTTTAACATTTTAAACGTGTTTATAAACTGCTGACTGCGAAATTGAATACGTCGACAGTAATGGGAGTATCCCCATCTATTCACTGTAACGATTGGGAGGTTTAACAGTGAAAATATAGCCAAGCATTTGAACCACAAATTGATAAAAGAAGAGACAATAAATTAACTTTATTGTATGTTTATGGCTGATAATAAAATATTTGAGAAATAATTTCGGGTAAGTAATTTGATTACGTTACATTTACATATAATTCGGAGCGGGTAAGCAATATTTTATTTTATATTTATATGTTGTAAATTTAATTTTGAAACCCAATGTGGGCACATTAATTTATGTAAGTGGTTTTAATAGATACAATTTTTGCATAACATTTTCATTTTAATATTTTCTTCAACTTTATGTGAAAATTAAATAATGTGTACCGATAAATTGATGTCCGTGATAAATAAAAAAGTACCAGTAAGCTAGATATTAAATATTTATCTATGTGTATGTGTAATAGATTTTTTTAGTTATTCATTTAGTCTCTTGATAGGATGCCATTATTTTAGGACCATTTTTTTAAATAATAAAAGATTATTTTTCAGAGAGTTCTTCAAAATGCTGCGTACTGTTTATTTTATAAAGATCACTCTTTAATTATATTTAAATATTACTTGAGGTGAAATGACCCGTACCTAGATATAAAGACCGTTAGTTTAAACTTAACATTTTTCAAGATGATTTCCTTGATTGATGGTCACAACTATATCGTCAATGTTCGTTGGATAATTGTGTAGCAGGTATAGTTGTTGTTCTCAAAGATACTGCAATTAGGTATTTTGTAAGCATTGTCTTCATAGCAGCTTGGAGTTTCTTCACCCGCTTGTGCCGCTTGACAGAGGATCAGACGACTGTATTGTATATTTATCTGCTACGACCTCCTCTCGTAGCAGATAAATATACAACAATACTGATCGACAGCCGCAGCTACGCCCGCACTTTTTTTTAATTGAACCGTTTCTGCCCGACATGCATCCTATCGACAGTTGCATACTCCTGTTTGTACATTACTGCATCATTGAATCGAAAGTCCTGCCTCAAATAACTAGGTCACAAAGTACTGAGGCCTTAAATATTATTTCATGTATGTTAGACGTCAGCTTACGTACGCTAGCGCCCTCTACTGATAGTTCGATTTCTATTTCACTATCGAGCCTCAATGAAAACAACTTTTAGCCTTCTCTGTGTTGAAAAAATGTATGTCATGTGAAATACGTAATGTGGTGAATGGTTCTGTGTCTTTCTTCTTGCCGTCAGATGTTCTTAAATGTGAATATAGGCAAGTCATATCAGGTGGTATTTAGTTAAGTGATGAAATAAAAATCGGTCTGTATTTTTCTAGTCACAATATTATTCTTTCTGTCACTCTAATTTCAGTTAAATGGTAGTACCTAATGTTGATGACACACTGAATTATCGTACATACCACAACTCATAGATCCTTGAGAATCAGATAACAATGTTCTCATTGTTATCTGATTTAAGACTTTTAGATATTTTACTTGGAGATAGAGAACTAAGTATTATATTTTATTTGAATATGTATTTTTTACACATACATACATACATATCGTCACGCCTTTTATCCCCGAAGGGGTAGGCAGAGGTGTATTTCTACACCCACTTTTCGCCAGATATACTTTAGTCTCACGTAATAAGGGGCGAGCCTATTGCCGTACCGGGCACATTTCCAGACTCCGTGCTGCTACTGAGAATTTCGTGACAGAAAAACCCAATAACACTGCCCGACCCAGGAATCGAACCCGGGACCTCCCAATCCCACTCGCACATTTATGCCGCGAGACCAACGAGGCAGTCGTGTAGGGTTTGATGTCGAGTTTTTCGTCTCTACGCAAAGATGGTATTTGCACCGTGTTATCCCTTAGTCGCCTCTTACGACACCCATGGGAAGATAGGGTGGTGACACTTGTATTCTATGCCGTCAACCACACGGCCAATGTATTTTTTTTTATTATTGTGATGGATATGGTTTTGTATAATGTTTAGTACCTACTTGTAGTTTAGGTGAAGTAAGAGTTTCGAATATTTATTTACTATTTACATATTAATTATCATATCGTCCCAATACTTATATTGAACAGGTGAAACATAAATTCCACCAAAATACTACACTAGTTTTCTCCAAAAAAATAGACCTCAACCCAAAAATAAAAAATGCTAAAGACGGTTTTATGTGCCAACAGCGTACGCATAACATGATAAGAGGATATTTTGACCATTGAGAATTCTATGGCAAC
Organism: Euclidia mi; assembly: GCA_944739405.2. Lineage (NCBI taxonomy): Eukaryota > Metazoa > Arthropoda > Insecta > Lepidoptera > Erebidae > Euclidia > Euclidia mi. The sequence continues at coordinate 77,793,358 of OX123190.2, forward strand.
CCTCAACCACTCGAGAAAGTAAGAGTTAACACTCTCAACTACTGTGTGAAATAAACTAAGACTCCGCATAATATTCAGATAAAATTTAAGGTCCTTACGCCTGTTGAACCCTGCAGACAAAATCCACAGCCATTCCGCCAAAACCATTTCAAAATTGGAATTGGCGCACCTCCTAAGCGGATTTTTATGCTGACCAAGTCGCTTTTGCGTTCCACGTCATCTTAAATCTCCTAGACGTAAGAGATACATTTGTATGATGTAAAAGTTTGATTAAGTTTGTGTTTTTCAAAGCCCGTGCATAGAGAACACAGATTCGAAATAAGAAACTCCCGGCTTATCCTATTGGTTGCTGGCTATAGTTGACTTTGACCTCTATGCGACACCTGTACTTGCATGTGTTCCAATTTTATTTTAAAGGCTGTATGTGATTCGGTTCGGAGCCCACATTTACTTTTGAAGTAATAGATTTTTTGTAAGCGGGCTGTAGTTTCGGGCTGTGTGTATTCGTGTGCATAGACTAACAGTTGGCGTATTCACAAAGGTATAAATAACATTTTGAAATTGTGATATTCAGGATGTCGCTAATCAATAAATTATTATACGGTATGTTTAAATAAGTCCATTTATTACAACTAAAATATTATGCTGATGCTATCTACGTTTCTGAAGAGAAAATCGAATGAAACTTTATTCATGTCTAAGCAAATGCTCTAACACTTTTCCTAGATCTAAAAAAGGCGTTTGACACCGTCTCTGTTCCAACCCTTGTAACCAAACTAGAAAACGTTGGTATAAGAGGAATCCATCTTAAATTTTTTAAAGACTACCTCACAGATAGACGACAAATGGTGAAGATTGACCAGTTCACCAGTGAAGCGGTGGATGTGTCATTCGGCGTGCCGCAGGGAAGCGTACTGAGACTTACACTTTTCCTAGCGTATATAAACGATCTCTGCAACTTAAAAGTGTTAAGCACTAAAATTTTTGCCTACGCCGATGACACGGCCGTTGTCTTCTCTGGGAAAAACTGGTCGGAGGTCAAACTTCACGCAGAACTGGGTATGGCCCAGATTGATAACTAGCTCAGTAACAATCTACTCACCCTAAATACATCCAAAACCAATTACGTCTGCTTCAGCATCTCAAACCGTTCGCAACCGAAGGAGGACTTTACAATCAAAATACACTCGTGTAACAAACCTTTTTATAATACTTGTAAGTGTCCAAAAATAGAAAAAGTCCCACAAGCAAAATATTTAGGTGTCATAATTGACCAACGGCTTTCTTGGTACCCTCATCTGAAACACATCACTGGAAGGCTTAGGAAACTTGGATTTTTAAAACCTTACGGCACGTCGTTCCTACTCAAATCAATAAAAATATAGGTCCGCCTAGAAATCTATTAAATGAAATTTATAATGCAATAGCAAAATCAGTTGTAGTATACTGTATCCCTATTTGGGGAGGTGCAGTTAAATCAAAATTTATAGAAATTGAACGAGCACACCGAGCTTTAATAAAGATAATGTATTTTAAAAAAGTTAGATTCCCCACAGAGAGTCTTTAGATCAGCGATCTGCTTTCTGTTAGGAAATTGTACATTGTCCACACTGTTTTAAAAAAACATAAGGCCCTACCGTATGATGTCAACGTACTGAGAAAAAGACGCAAAGACATTATTGCAATGGTCCCACAAACCAAAACTCAATCTGCCGCTATGCAATATAATAAACGAGCTGCTTTTTTGTATAATAAGGTAAATAAAGAAATAAACATATATCCTAAAACATTAAGAGACTGTAAAAGAATATTAGAGAGTTGGATAAAAAACCTTACGTATGAAGATACTGAGTCACTCTTACAGCACATAAAATAACACACACTCATGCACACTCACACACGCCCACACACACACACATACCCACTCACACACACACACACACACACACACACACACACACACACACACACACACACGAACACACACATACACACACACACAAAACACACACACACACACAAACACACACACACACACACACACGCACGCACGCACACACACACACACACACACACACACACACACACACACACACACACACACATTGTTTGCTTAAAAGGAGGCTCCAATCATCAATTGTTGTTTTTATAATTACTTGTTACTGAAAAAAAAAAGATATTATGTCTGATATCACTAAACATCTGCTACGGACGGTCGGACGCTAAAGTACGCGGCATCATTATTTTATTTACATATTAATTTTCTGTTTAATGCAATAAATAAATATAAAATGTTCAATTGAAATGTACTAAAGAAACAGAAATAAAAAATATATTAACTTTGAAAACTAAAACCTTAATTCTTCATTCAAAGTCACGATGTCACTAAACATGCTTTAAATCTTTTCAAAATCCAAGATGAAGTACTTTTACAACTACAATATTTTACTTTCAAATCCTTTAAGCAAATATAGATAATTACGTACAAAAGTAATTAATGTTCCGCTTGGAAGGTACTTACATTTTGTCAGATACGTGAACGTCAGCAAAAAAGCCGTGAGCTGCCCTTGTTTTTCTGATCCTACATCGTAATGCCTTGTAGGGCATTAAATAATATATGTTTGGTAATCTCGCTTAAATGGTATTTGTATTGTAGATCGTTCATTTTTTGTACAAACATGCATTTTTGATTGTGTACGTTACTGCAGTTGTTTCCTAACTTAGAACCAAATAAGAACAAAATTATATTATAGTTTGCCGGTGCCGTGCTAGAAAGATAAGGGACCTAATTTATTTAGCAATAGTTCGTAGAGCGTTCAAGTTTTCACAAAAGTGGTTTTCTGTTACATTGATGTCAGGATTGTTGCAAGTGGCTACTGGTATTTTGACGTTCATAACCGTCACTTTGTGGCCTAGATGAATTTTGACCTAGAAAAATAAATAAGAGTAGAAGTGCCAAGGGGGCGTGTCGGTGTCCGCGCGAAATGCACCCAGAGTACATATCGCAAGCAAATGGCCGTTGCCGCGAATTAGTACACTTTCGACCGTGATCGCGACAATTTATAAGAATGCCGTCTTGTTTAGTGATTTTCTGTAAAAACCAAAGCTCAAACTAAAATTTTGTGAAGAATGGAATCACTTACCATATGAAACTACAAGTATTTTCTATATTTGTCTTTAAAAACACGAAAAACAACAAATCGTAAAATATTCCTTGCTGTTATTATGTTATTATTGTTTGCAAATCTCACAACGACTATATTATTTTTCAATAAATACATTGCTCTTTAACTACTACCTAAATTTGTCGCGAAGTGACTAGACAAGCAATGTAATGAGGACCGAACGATACTTTATTAAGGGAATGCATCGCGTAGTACGGCCGCTGCATCTAGCAACGGATTAGTGTACAGTTCTTTTGCATAGCACAACGATAGTGGCCGATGTTTTTGTGTAAGTTGAACGTTACTTGGTAAATACTCGCTATGTTCGATAGGATAAAGTTTATAATTGATCTTTTTGTAAGTTTTGATTTAAAAATGCGAGTGTGTGCGCGAAAGCGTTTTCATATTGCTTTTACTGATCTGCATGTGGAGCAGTAGCCGCGTGGTAGGGACAAACTGGCGACACAGGTTTCCGATACATTTTCATCTACAGGGCATATCTCCTATTAATTACGATATCTATGAATTTTGAAATTTTCAAACTTCTATAATCTGCTGTTCTGCTTCTAAATTGTGATGTTTTTTTCTGGATTGAGCTTAAATGAAAAGTCCTCTTGACTCTCGCAAAGGTAGTGCCAAGGGGCAGTGCAATTCACGGCATTCAGGTTGAAGAAGTAAAAAAATTGAACTATCTTTTCAAAACATTTGTAGTAACAAAACGAAGCCGAGCTTCAATCCCTAGTAAAAATACGTATAAACACATAACATACAATACATAACTTCACTCCCTTATCCCCGAAGGGGTAGGCAGAGGTGTAGATATTACACATACGTATAAACTACGGCTATAATCACCATAACACAATTTAATAAGTTGCATAATAATATCTGCAAATTACAAAAACTCATTTAAACTTATTCAACCTATTTGTCGATGGAATTACAAAACGAAATACGAGTAAACTTTAAGTTAATGCAATAAATAAATAAAAACAGCAACGGGTACTTACTCCACAAATGAATTATAGGAGGAACATGCTGGAACTATAAATTCTCTAGGTATAGACTCATTTATTAAGGGTGTATAAAGACTTATACACCCCGCTGCAATATTTTTAGACGATTTATAGAAGAATTGCATGTGAAAGTTGAGTATAGTAAACTCACGTAATAACGTGATATACCTAATTCTGTGATAACTTCTTTTCATACTATTATTCAATGATGTTAGATGATTTAACTCTTTTAAAATCAACCAAATTACGACGTGATAAGTCCTCTAATCGCATGCAAAAGTCTCATTCGATTGAGCGAGCGAGACAGTAACAATCCAAACTTTTTTCACTACACGTGCAGTTTTGTTTACTTCGCGGTCGCTATTGTTGTGATCTCTCGTATTTTATCAAAATTTAATAGAAGAAGTGATTGGATTACGACAAAAGTTATACATATTATTGAGGTAAGTGCGAACTATGTACTGCAATTAACATAATTGGCGTATCACAGATTGTTTCTAAGTAATTCCTTATTTTCTGACTGGAAATGTGATTGTCACGGAATTACTTAAAAAAATATTATAATGAAAAACACATTTATTTTAAAGGACAATTAACTTATTGGTAATTTTGATACTTAAAGCTGTGCACAATTGTCTAATTCATGTACCCAAATAAAAAAAAATATAAATGCTATTTAATAAGGCAATATTTGCATGCAAAATAAGTTTTATCACGCAATTCGGTGAGATAAGTCTTTGAACCAGGTTTATAGGGAAACGATTTTTCGTAATTTTTGTTTAGCGACAAACGAACTTGTGTATAGCATTACACAAGTATTAAACCTGCTAAACAACTGTAATTAAGGTATCTTTCTCTCGACCTAAACACCTAATTTTCACAGATTTTCTGGCCGCCATGTATTGTAAGGTAGCACTGGTTGTAGCATGAACGTGCTTGACTGGGGTAATATTACGTTAACTCACATCAATCTCAAATCAAAGGCCCATCATAAGTCAGAGGCCCAATTCTCCTAATTATATCTGTTCAAAAAGCAGTTTCAATCTAATGTCAGTGGTATTCTCCTAATTTAACTCAAATTATAATGTTATTGGAATGTTATCGTGACTAGATCGTAAATTAAACAATGTGTCAACGTCGTACCATAGAAGTCAAATAAAACGATAATGACATTAAATCAATTCAAAATCTAATCTCAATCCGTTCAAAATATAGTTTCAATGACATATAAAATACGAGAATTGGCCTTCTGATATCTTCCTATTTATCGTATCATACAAATTTGAAGGCTAATGAAACAAAACTTTGTTTAAACTACAACATTGCTATGTTTGGTACTGTGAAAAAGCTTTTAAATGTTCATTATAAAGCTTAGCCATAATATTTCCACCCAGCGCTACTTTATAAAGACAAATGTAATGACTCCTTTTTCACAGGGTGCATCGCTGCATTTATTAATATTTCTGTAGTGACAAATACACACTAAAATATGTGTATCTTGTGTGTGGTTCGTACCATTGTCTTAAATCAACGAATAATTTTCAAAGGGGAATGAGCAAAAATATATGGAGCTTGGTCCAAATTTCCACCACCAATAAGAACTATGGCATACGACAGAACACTGCGTACTGAATCATTATAATAAGACTCCAACCAAAAATACTTACTCAGTAAAAAGTTACGACGCCATGAAAATTTGCAATTTAAAAACCTTTTTACGCTTCTTTATTTCACTATATCTTTTAAACTACTCGATTGATTTAGGTGTATGACACTTCGTTGTAATTCATACGTTATTCTGGTTGATATAAGCTTTATGACGTCAAAATAAAAACAATATGGCGGCCGCGGTAGGTACCTCGCTACGTCAAAAAATCAAACCCTATCATGTGGGGTATCAAATGAAAGGACTTATACCTATGAAGAATGTAATCACAAAAATATTTCACAATAGTTTTATTTATTCCTGTCTCACAGTGTGGGGTCTGTCCTAAAAAGAGTACATCTCATATGTCTTCATCCACATTAACATTATCCAGATTCGTAGCTGGAAGTAGAATTGTGGGTTGGTGTCTCGCCCATCCAAAATACCAAATAATTACCATGACGTGGGCACAGCGACCCACAGTTCGCATTCCAGAAAGACAAGAACAGTAGTAGTTGGAAATGGTTTCTCGACTATGGATCATTACATACGTGTAGTATTGTCTTGCACGTGCGTGTCGGGATTGTTTTCTTGCGCGTAGCAATATAGCGTTTTCAGGTTTAATGTCAAAATCAACTATTTAACTAAATGCTTCATCTCTTGCAACTTCAATCTGATACACGCCATTGCGTACGTATTCGCTATAGAAGCTACCATGCTACCATGTTTTTACTGCTTGAAATGTGGCTATGTGCGTAAAAAATTAACGGTTAAATAATTAAAAATACGTTTTTTTAAAACAGTCATAACTTTTTTCTGAGTGAACATATTTTATTCGCCTAGAAATCAAAATTGTATGGTATTTAGTCGACTTTAAGCTTACATAGCCCCCAATAGTCGTCTGGAAATTTGGACCATTTCTGCTCATTGTCTTTTGGGATAAGTATTTATTTTGTACTTCAATAAAGTACTATTCAGATTAATTTTATTTGTTTGGTAGTTAACTAACTATACACATTTCTTACATCTATATAAAAATTCAAAAACGTGCATTGTGCTTAGTCACTTACATGCAACCACACCTTATCATCACCACATCATCTACATTCGTTTGAAACTATACCACAAGAAAAGGCATCCATCGGAAACTATCTACAAATTGCCAAGACTGCATCCAAAAACATAAATCTCATTACAATCTTTGTAAAACCTAACCCAAATAGCCCGTAATTTCGCATATTTCCAATCAATAACATGTCAAATGCAAACCCGCTCAGCATTCCGAAGACAAACAGAAATAAATTAGTTTAAAGACGTACAAATCGAAGATGTCAATAAGGAAATTGTCAACTTAATCAGAAATTGGTGCCAGTATTGATGCGAGTGAATATTAACGATGGGAAATATATGACAAAATAAATTAGGGGAAATGATACGGAAGCTCGAATATTCATTGATTATGATGATGTGCTGTGACGTAAACGCTTTTATTTTATTTGGAGCATTAAGATGCTTGACTCGTCTATGTGGTGAATGGTCTGAAGAGAGAGGCAGTGGCATTTTCCACTAGCTACTGGCTCTGAATCTACAAGCTTTATTTTTAATGTTGCAGATAATAGGTGCGAAAATGTTACTTCCGGACTTGTTTTCAGTCTGAACTACTAGGAATTCATCATCGCCCTAGCGTTATCCCGGTTGCATCCAAGACATACACGCCTTGGAGCCCGTGGTCCGCTGACTGGTCTAACCAGATATGATAGAATGTAACTTAAGCTACTAAAAAACTTGAGCTACTAAGAATTAGCACCACTTTACATCGTAATCGTAAGCACAGTAATAGTTTCACAATCTATGTCAGAATTAAATTCAGGTTATTTTGTTCATGTGTCATAAAACTGCAGCAATTCCAGCAATAGCGTAAAAACGTTAAATATAGAAAAGGTCATAAATATTTAGGAAAAAATATAAATATGCAATATCAAGTCATGTATAAATTTTCTTTTCTTAAAAAATAGTACCCACAGGCATCATCACATAAAGTTATTTTCCAAAGCCTCGTTAACTATTTATTTAAATACGGCATCAAGAATATTTTGCATAAAATAGTTGGCCTGCAATTTCCAATAAATGCAGCGTGACATTTTAAATATCGGCCGGGCGAAGGACACGGTAACCGGCATACCTGCTGCCGTAATTATTATCCGTCTAAGGCAGCCGGATAAAAAATAAGGTCTTTAATATTGAACCGTAAGGGATCCGGTTTATGGATAAAAATTAAGCGTTAAATTGTTAATGGGAGATTCAAAAGAGTTTATATTTCGGTTGCAAACCTTTGTTGTGGGAGTACAGGTATTTATGAGTTGCGATTACAATTGGCGATGCTAAGTTCTAACTAGCGACTCAAGCGGCGAAATTTAGAAGTTGTCTTAGATCGTAACTTACACAGATCACTACTGCTTTGACAGCTCTCAATACAGTAACCATGGTTACCACCATATCCTCGAAGCAAAGTTGCATTGTAAGCTGTCAAAAGTGTCGGTCTTTGACAAGTTCTAATTTCGCCGCTGGAAGCGCGCGAATAATCTTTGATTCGCCAATAAAAGTCGCCGTAGTTTCAGGGCATTTTCTTATATTAAAGTTTGAGTGTAAGAAAATTACATCATTGTAAGTTGGATATTATTTTCAGAGTGCAAATTGTTAGATAGAAGAAAAGTGTGTTGCGTACTCGTATACCTATTATGTTGTAATTAGTCATTATTACGATCATGAAAGCAATCGAAAGTGCACTGTCCACCACCATCCAACAGCGTTTTAAGACGGTAATTTGGTGAGATAAATGTACTTACGAACATACACGGGCAAACATCTGACTTAGCACTTACTGGAGTAACGACGCGAAACTGCTTGATTCGTTATTACGGAGTTAAAACTGAAATTTGCAACTTTAGTTTTAACTACTACTTTAGATTTGAATTAAACGTAAGGCGTAAATACATCTGTAGCTTAAAAATGTCACAGTATCTTATACAGTGTGTTTTTATTCCACGAGACTGTAAAGTCTGTAACCGCTTACAATGACTTAGCATCTGAAAAATTGCCTTAAAGCTGGCTTGTCTTCGAAGAAAAAAATATTTTGAGGTACGTAAAAACACAAGTAGCTCGTATTTTTCTTTACAAGATGTTAAAATTGGCAAAGTGCATATCGAGCCACGCACAATATAGTAGCGGTTTCGTAGTACCCTTGTAAATTACTACAAAACCCTAAAAATAACCTATTTTGCGACAAACTATTGTAGGAAATACGACTTGTGAATGTCATCGTCGAACAACATTGTAATTTCAAATGCAGAGACGCGTATCGTTCCCTAGATTTTCGTCGGAACAAAACTGATTCTGAAAACATTACCGGTTTTATGTGAAGTTAACGATGCGCAAAGCAGTAAGAGAGAATTTATGTATGACCAAAATCTTACGGCGTTTGTAGAATAAAAAATAAAAATGCTCGGTATTGATCGTGGTTTCCCGTAAATCCTTCAATGCCAGTTTGTTTACTTATATGAAGAATTTTAAAGAATTTATTTCAAGAATGCTTTTTGATTTGAATAGTTTTGTTACTGTCTTTGGGTGACTTTGTTTTCTGTTTCAATAAAATGTTATGAAGAAGGGTACTATGTGTAATTTTATTATTCTAACCGTATTATTACGATAGCAACATAATTGCACACCAAAAAACACAAAGCACACCGAAGCAACATAATTATAATTCTTAGACTCTTTGTTACTTGTCATTTATCGGGAGGAAATTGGTACTGTAAATATGCCTCGATTTATCTTTATATTCATCATTATCGCCCTAGCGTTATCCCGGTTGCATCCAAGATTTGTACGCCCTGTACGCCGAGGTCCGCAGCTTACTGGTCTAACCAGATATAACAGAATATCAACTTTCCTAGAGGTTTATCCTTAGATTATATGATTTATTTCTCTTAAAAAGGCAACCGCACTAGGAATAAATCCTGTGTCGCGGGGGACTTTACAAACATACAACCAACTAAAAATTCATGGCGAAATGTGGGTGTAATATTAACACCTCTGCTTACCCCTTCGGGGATACAGGTGTGAGTCTATATATAAAAATAAAAACAATCAACGGATACAAATAACACCCAGACTCGAGACAAGAATTCACAAAGTGTGTCTCGTGTGGGAATCGAACCCACGACACTCGGTGCAGTGTCAAGCGGTGAGGTGGCCGCTTAAACCACTACACCAAACGTGCAGTAATTTTCATATTATATGGATTTATCCTTATACATATTACTACTACAAAATTGTGTATGTATGCCACGGCTCAAAACGGCTGACCGTATTTAAATTAAAATTAGTATACAGACTAGACCTTGTAGATAAACAACCCTTTGGTGCGAAAACAAACTTGTAGAGGTTGAAATAGGGTCCTAAATTTAGTACAAGGTAATATTTAAAACAATCCAAGGACAATAGTTACTGTTACACAGACGTTTAATCCCAAACTAATCTGATCTTGCTGAATAAAAAGTGAGCCTTGCTGATTTCAGCATTAATGTAGTCCGTGTGGTGACGGATTAAGAATACGGATTGTCACCACCCCATATCATCCCATGGGTGTCGTAAGAGCCGACAGAGGGAGCATATTATGCAGAGAACAGCACTGTAAGAGAAGGAAAACTTGATACAAACCCTATACCAACCCGTTTGGCCAGCGTGGTATAGTAGGCCAATTCCTCCTTTCTAAGGAGAGGCCTAGTCCAGCAGTGGACTGTTAAGGGCTGATGATGTAGTCAGTGTCATCTCTCTCAGAATATCAAATATCAAGGCGGCAAACGAGCAGAAGGATATGGTTACCATATTTTTATACATAAAAAATATTTATATAGAACTACAGTACGGTAACTTACACTGAAGCACATAAAAAAAACATCAAGTCGATCACACAAATATTATCTTAGTGGGAATAGAACCGACGTCTTCTGACTTCTTAGTTTTATGATGGATTTCAAATATCTATAATATAAAAAAACTAAACAGTCAGAAACACTAACCCCTAGAGCAGCGGACCACTCAATTTATTGTAAATATTTGGTTCATTGATGAAATAATAATATTAGTTTATTTTCCACCACAAGCAAAAACTACTTTTCATTAATGCTATTTCAACATTAAGATTCAAACGATCTATTCCAATCACTTCATCATTCACGTTGTTTTGTCTATATAATCGCAGTTTGCCGACATCGACAGCCGATCATTGTGTTGATGGATTGTCACCCGTTAATCAATCGTGTGTGAAAAGACAAGACCACATATAGAGTGTCGCCACTGATGTACGTATTGATTGATAGACAGCTGTTTTGATTGATCACTAGTGATTTGATTGATTGGAATTATGATTGCAGTCAATTGGTGGCATGTATTTACTATATAAATTAGTATTCTAATGTATTGTAACTTTCACGCCATACGGTACGCATAGTAATGATATTTTGCATTATTTTGTTAGTGGTAGATGTTATTTTTTTAGGCGTAAAGGACAGGTTATTATTCTAGTTTTAAAACGCGATATTGAGCTGGTATTAGAATAAAACTACAAATATATAAAGTCGAATAAAAAGATTCTATATAAGTAAAAATGAAACTCTATTTCATTTTGACGGGTATTGATGTTCTATGGCCACCAAATAACAAATTATTTTAAGATTTATATCCTTCCATCTACAAATTATGTAATCTAAGATATAAATACATAATATATACATATCAAAACAAACTGTGACTCATGACTTCTAGATGTTAGAAGTTTCAATTTATGATAGGTTTTACATTGGTAGATAGTGGACCATCGTCCGTGTGGTGACGGATTAAGAATACGGAATGTCACCACCCCATATCATCCCATGGGTGTCGTAAGAGCCGATAGAGGAAGTATATAATTCAGAGAACAGCACTGTAAGAGAAGGAAAACTTGGTACAACCCCTATACCAACCCGTTTGGCCAGCGTGGTATAGTAGGCCAATTCCTCCTTTGAAAGAAGAGGCATGGTCCAGCAGTGGACTGTTAAAGGCTGATGATGAGATAGTGGACCGAGATCAAATTGAGATAGTGGGTTGCGGTTAGATGCGGACAGCTCAAGATCAGTCTGTGTAGAAAGTATTTAAGGATGTAAGCCACATTCAGCATTGGTCATCTTTTGGCTGTGATGGTGAAGAAATTGTCAGAAGATGTTAATTAAGATTGCAAGTTATTAAGATGCAAACATCAGAAACTATCTGTAGTCAGTACGTTTTTTATGTGGGTGAATTTCCCGAGACCAAAAATTACGTGGCATCAATGAAATCGGTACTATAAAACATAGTTATAATGTTCTAACATTTTTTTCTGGTTAGGTGAAATGGTAATCTATGTGTAGCACTAAATATTTAATTAAATAGGATTAATAAATACTCCAAAAAAAAACATTAAACCTCAAAATCTTTCATTGCCGTGTTTGTCCACACATCACCTTGATGTGTATTATACGTTATTGCTAAAAATCTATTGGTTATTTATATAAAAACCTAGTTTTATTTGATATGTGAATAGTTAAAGTATTGTTACGGAATACATTTATTCATATATTTAAACAATACGACGGATGGTTAGTAAAGATGCATTTGTCCTAGAACTAGCTTTCATCGCCGTGTCCTAAATATATTTAAGAATATTGTTTTATCTAAGGACTTGCGTCCCTCACCCCTGTGCGCTAAACGTTGCATAATAGTGTCGCTTGGTGCTCGTCGTGGAACGACGTGTATACGTGCCTGCGTTTTTGCGCCATAAATGTAAGTATTCGATTTTTATATTACTAGACATTTTTTCTTTCATCGCCGTGGATAGGTCTAACTTCTATTCGAATAAGTTTGTCCTTTTGATTAAGCATTCGATAGAATGCCATTTATCTTATGTTTATTTGTAACGTGTTAATTACTTTGAATTATTAATATATTTTTTGTGACTTGATGTTTTTGCCTTGATTTTCATCACCGTGCTCTCATTGCCGTGGTTTCCGTGGGCAAAATTTGCTATGGCAATGAAAAAAAGACACGGCGATGAAACAAAATTCCATTGCCATGCCTTTTAAAACAATTTAGTTTCATTGCCATGACCAGTTGTTTCATTACCATGACCAGTTGTTTCATTTCCGTGACTTATGTTTTCATCGCCACGGTATGATAAAGAAAAAATAACAATCTGTACTGTACAGTCAACTACAAAAAGATATTTCCACGTTAACCTTTTTTGATATTTCCACGTTTACGTTTTAACGGTAGTAGAGCCTTGGTGATTTCAACATGAATGGGACGGCTCGACCGGGGAAGTACTACCCTCTCACAGAAAATCGACGTCAAGTAACAGTACCTAAACTGTTGCGTTTCGTTCGGTGACTGAAAGTGCCGGAGGCCCTATCCCCTGTTCCTTCTCCCTCATCCCACTTCTCATCCTATCCCTTTTCCCTACAAAATGATATATATTTGGGACTCCATCACACGATAGACATTCAAACATACGCACACACACACGTACTCAGACTCACACACACACACACACACGCACACACACATACACATACAACACAATCACACGCACTCACTTACTCACATATATACCACTATTTTTTATTAGTACAAAAGCTTTAAGGATTCACTACTTCCTTGATAGAAGTTACTTTCCGTCCTACTCATACGCATTCTTTACGTCGCACTTATAATGTAGGGAGCCTTATACAATAAAATGAAGCAAGATAATAAGTGTAGGTAGTTACTTTTTAATTTTCTAAATTCTACCCACTCCTTCATACTTCATCCGGGCTTAGGACCGGCAAAATTTACCGTTTTACAAGTACTTAAATAATGAGGTCGGCTGTGGTACGGAAAAACAAAGCAACTAACATATTTTTCAAAATCAGTTTTTTTTACATATTTGGAACATTTTGCCTATAACGGACACTGCTACATTCACAGAATCATCGAAAAGGCTTTATTTTTCGAGATAAAACTTTGTAAAATAAAGTAACTGCAGGCACTTGTCCAACATATCTACGGTAAAACAATGTAAACCACAATGTCTAAGCAAAAACAAAGTAATTGCACGTCGATTACATTGTTTTTACGTTGTGAAATGATTTAATTGGCTTTTCATTTGATATAAATTTCTTTTTTAGCCCCTTTATCTAGCTATAAGAATATCAAACAACTTTACTTTGTTTTTGGATTATTAAAAATAGTCAAAGTGGCAGATTTGTTAACGTAAAAATAAAGCAAGTAAAATGACAAATGTAAAACAAAGCAACTGAATAACAGTTGCTTTGTTTCTTTATTGTAAATCAATTCAAGCTATTACTATATCCCATTTACTTGGTTTTTAATATGCTGTCGTTCATTTGTAAATTTCAAGTGTCTAAATTATTTTACATTACTCGGTTTTATCACCTTTCAAATGTCAGTTTTCCCACAATTAAACTTGTCAGTTACAACACTTACAACTTCGTGTCATAAGTTAGCCGAGGCTTGTGAATCTTGTGTGTTTTGTTTAGAAAATGTTTAAAATGCAAAATAGCCACAGTTTACGTTCGAGAACTATGGTACAGCTAGCACAAAATATGTAAGTGCAAATGTCCAATTATTTGTATTGTGTGTTTAGATTTCGTAAATACCTATTTACGAAATATATCGTAGGCATACATGAAGTAGTACCTATTATTCTGTTTTGATTTGGCTGTCTATAAGAAATACTAATCAATTTGTTAATAAACTATTCGTGTAGTGACGGATAAAGAATACAAATTTCACTACCCCATTTCATTCCGTGGGTGTCGTAAAAGGCGACTAAGAAAATTGCAAAAAGCGAATAATATCTTTGCGAAGAGATAGAAAACTTGAAATCAAACCCTATACCAACTCGTCTGGCCAGCGCGGTATAGTAGGCCAAATACCACCCAATGAGCGCACCAACGAATAAAAGGCCCCCAGTTCCCGGTAGTCCCACTGTCCGCAACTTCGGTAGCGGTCCCGGTAACAGCGGGGCAGGGGGTACTAAGAATCTCCGGGCTACGGCACTACACAAGAAACTGACCCTGGCTACGTACAATGGACGCTCTCTACGGCTGGACCAACACATCACCGAACTCGAAGTAGAACTAGGTCGTATAAAATAGCATATATTGGGGTTGTCTGAAGTCCAAAGACAGGGGGAGGACACGATAACCCTTGATTTAGGCGGGTTTCGGAACACGCACTTCTCGGAGGCAGCGCTGTCGGACATCAGTCATCCCGTGACCACGGCTGGTGTAACCCATGCTGAAACGTCGGGGCAAATAGAAAGGTATTTCATCTTTCTTTTCGTTCAGTTAACACGATTCAAACCCGTTAAAAAATCTTTAGTATGTGTACAAACCGGTTTATGTCGACAGATCGATGCTTGAAGTTGTTCAAAAGTATGTCTGCCTTGGTCAAGTAGTCCAGCTTGGTTAAAACAACTTCGAGAAAGAAATCGACCGCAGGATCCAACTGGATCCTACTGAAACGTATCTTGCCAAACGCCGCCCAACCCAAGTGAGTTGGGCTGCGTTTGGCAAGCTACGTCGAGTTTTCTCTTCGCCCCTACCACAATGCCTGAAGACCAAAGTCTTCAACCAATGCGTCCTACCTGTTATGACGTACGGTGCCGAGACGTGGACACTCACAGTAGGACTAGTCCACAAACTAAAAGTCACGCAGCGGGCTATGGAACGGGCTATGCTTGGCGTCTCTTTGAAGGATAAAATCCGAAACGTAGTTATCCGACAAAGAACCAAAATTACCGACATAGCTCACAGAATCAGTAAGTTCAAGCGGCAGTGGGCTGACCATATCTGTAGAAGGATGCCGATGGCCGATGGAGCAAGCGTGTCCTAGAGTGGAGACCACGCCTCGGCAAGCGTAAGGTAGGGCAGCCCCGGCAAGGTGGACCGACGACCTGAAAAAGGTGGCTGGGACAGACTGGATGCGGAAGGCTGGATAAAAAGCAAAAGCTAACAAATCTTATAGTAGATATATTAATTTTTAAATGGCTTCATTGTCTTTGTTAAAAACAATTAAATGCATTTGCTTTGTTATTAAAACTAAAACCTAACTTGTCCATCTCTTTTTAAATTATTTAAAAAACAAAGTGACTGTAGTTACTTTGTTACTGAATTGTTCTTTTTATTTAAAATTAATTGTATGTCTATAGAAAAACATTTTTTTCAATTTAAAGGAAAGTTACCAATAATTACTCAAAAAATTGCTTTGAAACAGATAGAACTAATTATTTTACAAATTATGAAATAACAAAAGTACTTAAGTTGTCGGCAGTACGTTTTAAATTTGTGATTTTCGGTTTTTCGCTCCTCCTGATAATTTTGCTTGACTGCAATTACTTTGTTTTTCCGTAGAGCAGCCGAGGTTTCTAATTAGAAAGCAAACAAATATCAAAATAAAAGAAGGTATTCTGTAATAAAAGAAAAGAGTAATTTTGGCGTATTTATGTCAGCCTAGAGACGTCCACTACTGGAAATAGGCCTCCCTCAAGGTTCTCCACAGAACCGCCGACAACTTAAGTACTTTTGTTATTTCATTATTTGTAAAATAATTAGTTCTATCTGTTTCAATGCAATTTTTTGAGTAATTATTTGTAACTTTCCTTTAAATTGAAAAAAATGTTTTTCTATAGACATACAATTAATTTTAAATAAAAAGAACAATTCAGTAACAAAGTAACTACAGTCACTTTGTTTTTTAAATAATTTAAAAAGAGATGGACAAGTTAGGTTTTAGTTTTAATAACAAAGCAAATGCATTTAATTGTTTTTAACAAAGACAATGAAGCCATTTAAAAATTAATATATCTACTATAAGATTTGTTGGCTTTTGCTTTTTATCCAGCCTTCCGCATCCAGTCTGTCCCAGATCACAGAGTTCTCACAGACCGATTTTGAGCCGCCCGCATCAAATTATTATTTACTTAAGTAGGTATTATTTACTAAAATTACAAGTATTGCCATTGTCCTTCGAAATGTCCACCACCATTGTTAATACACAGACGTGCACGAATTATTAAATTGTTTTTTAACGAGAGAAGTACGCTTCTGTCTTTTCACTTCGTCAAAAGCTTCCAATATGCGCTGTTTTAATTGTTCGACACTAACCGGCTCACTTTTGTACACTCACAAAAAGAAGTCCATGGGTACACAGCTGCACTTGCGATTCCTCCACTACATACTCCCGCGGTGTGAACTGATAAGCCATCGGGCAAACGTAGACAAACAGCTATTGCGGCGAAAAAATTAATGCGCTCACTTCCGCTAGCAATTTAGCACTGTTTGTCGCATCGGGGCGCGGCGCGGGCGCAGAGGGACAGGGGGGAATTTATCAATGGAGCAGTTTACTACTGTTACTACTCGTAGTACGCGGGTCGGTCATAGTCTTAGTTATGCATTTACCAATTATTACGTTTTGAGACAGTTTTGGGACTTAGTGTTTTTATTTTTTAACTACATAAATATTTTTAGAAAGCCAAGATGCCTAAACCGAAACTATCGGAAGAGGAGAGAAAGGAAAAAGATTGGCCGAACAAAAGCGACGAAAAATTAAGAAGCAACCCTGTAATATTATATAAAGCTAAGTTTATGTTCTTAGCAATAGCTATTACATACTTTAGAAAAGTACCTTATTATTTGTTAATTTTTGTGTGAAGGAATTTAAAATAAATGATTGTGTTGCTTTGATTCTATTAACTTTTTGTTTAACGTTACTCCGATGCGAGAAGGTTATTGAGAAGAGGGTATAAGAGCGTATGTGTGTGTTGTGTATGCCTTTCTCTCTCAGAGCCAGGGATGTACCTATTTCAGGTAAGTATATTATAACTTTTTACTGTTCCTACGGGATATATACCACGTACCTTTGTTTTGAGTAACCGATATTTCGGCACTGTTGCAAGCGCCATTTTCACGGATGTACTATAAAAGTATATTATACAAAAAATATCATGTGTTGTTGGATTCTTTCATTACCATGGATTGATTCTTTCATTCCCGTGGCACAGTTTTCATTGCTGTGGACGCATGTTTCATTGCCGCGCATGCATGTTTCATCGCCGTGGCACGAAATTTTTAATCTTGTATATCTCGTTAGTTTTTTAAGCTATCTGCTAGATACTAAGCAAGATTACATATATTATCAAAAACTTGATTAAACACTATTTTTTATTGTTCTAAAGTTGAAGAATAAAAAATCCACGGAAATGAAGATTTTATTGGACTTGTTGAAATTCACCCATGTAATAGGCGGCAAATGAGCAGACGGATTGCCTTATAGTATGCGATTACCACTTATTGTGATACCGCATAGTGATTTCTCTGGTATTGAGGTATTCATGAGCGGCGGTAATTGCTTACCATCAGGCGATCCGAAAGCCCACTTGCCGCCTATCACATAAAAAGGAAATAATATAAAAATAACCACTATCCTCCGGCTGTTTCGGCTTAAGCCATTCGAAAACCTCGGAGTAACATTATTATTACTACCCTTAATTTTCAAACAAATTATGCAACAAAGGATAATACAAGGATATGAGTAGGGAAATATTTGAAAGCCTTCTATATAATGAGTTCATGAGATATGGAAAGTAGCCCGTATTACTTGCCGTTCCATAAACTATCCCTATGCAAATCGATTAGACTGGTCTCTAAAAAAACACAGCACGTAACGTAGTTATAACATTAGGTATTAAATACATAACCCGAGGTCGACACAGTTATTATGAGTACTGTTTTTTCACGTCGTCGCGGTGATAAATGCCGTACCTTAAGCAAAATACCCTTATTGACCTACATTCATGGCAGTTTATTAGCATTTTTTAATCTTTACCCAGCTCTATATAAAATTATTAATATCTCTTGAGATATCATCACAGAGTTCGCTGTCAAAAAATCTTGTTTATTTTCCGAAATTGGAGGGCCTTGGCAAATATTTGCGATATGAAAATTCATGGCGCTAACATCACGATCTTTTCGTATTTATATCATAAAATTTTTTGAGAAGTCAAGTAATGTTTGCATTGTTAAGCTTATGCATGGGTGGTTAGCAAAAAGTCGCTATCACCATGTCTCGCGTATTCGATGTCTTGGGGACTGGACCCGTAATGGAATGTATTTGACAGAATATGTATAAGGGCCGGAACATATCTGACGGAAGATCCGTCGCGTTTTATCGGTCGCGTAACGCCAATACATACAAATGTATAGAAAAACGTTCAACCATTCACACCTGACCGATAATCCGTTAGTACGTCGAGCGTACTGACGGATTATCCGTCGACGTCGCGCGCACCACGCACCACGTGAATTTTGACCTTTGAGTAAGGAATATAAATGGAGAGGGCAAATAGTAGGTACACATAGAAAAATTACATTATTTACATATATTATTATATTTTATATTTATAGACTCACGGCTGTATCCCCGGAGGGGTAGACAGAGGTGTAATATTACACCCACATTTCGCCATGATTTTTTTTATACACATATATACGACATCGACATAAAGCCACCAAACATAGTGTTGTCTCGTTTTGTCTTAGAGATATCTCTGTCAGAAAAAAGAGATAGCCATAGTATACTGAATAAATTAATCATGACGATATTTTATTAGAAATGTCATTCGTGCCACTATCGCCATATTTTTCGCCAAGGTTTGTGGTACATCTGCTGTGAAATCGTTTTCTATCGAACATAATAATTTTGTTTTTGTGCATAAATATGTTTAAAAACCGATATTGGCTCTCAGAGAATATTTTGTTACATATTTCATACAAGGGTCGTCTTTCGCTTTGCCATTTTCGCCCACATTTGCATTATGGAATAAACTAATCTGGCAAAAGATTTAAACTAACAAAGGTAACTTACTACAAAAATGTATTATTCTCCTCTAACCGGCTCCATATCGTTATCGATTACATTCTGGAGAACAACCCAAATGGCAACCATTTTATTTGTTCAACGTTTCGTAAATGTGCACGCTAATTTCATAGGTGTGCACGCTAAATTCGTAGGTATTGGACATACCATATCCATGTCATTCCCAGATCGGTGATTTTAAGATCGTAAGATTCCAGGGCCGCCAGAACTTACTTATTTTTTCAGAAACGAAATGTGTAGAATAATGTAGTGTTAGTATCTGCTATGAGTGTACGCATATTTGCTAGCTTGGATCGAGGGCCAATTTTTGGGTATGAGGTGCTAAAGGTCCACGGGAACAATTTCCATACATGCCTATATAGAAAACATTTTGTGTCTTGCTCTGCAACTGTAGTCTGTAACCCCTTCTAAATCATTTGTATAAGTTTTGTGAAAAACCGTAACCAAATCGTATTATCGTCTAAATAGGATATATATTTAAATAACGCTTGTTGGCTACTATAAAAAATCTTCGAAATCCGACATATTTTTAATAGCACTCGAATTGCAAAATAAATAACTACAAGACTTCAGTGACTACATAACATCAGGGAACACGAAAAATGATTAGGTAAAAGAATATGACAGTAAAATATTGAGCTGCCCTGAGTACGGCCCTGTACGAACAAAATTATATGTGTGCATAATAGCCACGCTTTCAGCGAATGTGTGCAGATACGCTCGACGCATTTTCCGTCAGATGTGTACCGATTCATTTGACGGAATAGACGCGACCGAAGATACGTTCGACGCATCTTCGGTCAGGTATGTTCCGAGAGTTATGCGCGTATTCAATTATTGATTATCGCTTTCTTAGCCTGCATGTCGACAGTTTTTCTCAATGTTCTCGAAAGACATGTAAAGTAAGTATATGTACAATAATACATCGAAATATCGAGAGGGACTATACAAATAATCAGTCAACGAAGTCAGAAAACACAGAGGATAAACTATTTGAAAAGGAAGATTCTTAGGGAAAACTGTAACCATAATAATAAATGATAAGGGTAAATTTTGATGCTTTTTCTGATAGTTCAAACTTCCTGCCAGTAAAAAGATACTTTAACTGACTGGTTCAGCTCTTTTCTTGTCAGTATAGAATTGTGGTGGCTGAATCCCGCATTTGTGTAATGGCTAGCTTTAGAAATACCGTACTTTCAACCCCACTTTTATCTCCTTTGGGTTGCAATATTATAGAATCCTTCCTTAGTGGATGCCTACGTTACAATAGGTATTATTTCATGTTCCTTACCTCAGTAGGTTAGGCAGTGCGATGATGTATCAGGACTATTGATTTTATATAATAGAAAAAAATATAGATGAATAAAGAAATTATCTTGGTGTCTAAATTAAAATAAAAAGAGTGTGTTTTCTGTAACCTATGGGTAATTTATAATATACATATATCCAGACAAAGTGATGAGTATAAATAGGCTATACGTGATATGATGTCTGTACCGAAATTCTAGTAATTGCTTACTGCTAGCACACAACTAACAATGAATTTACGTTTTACTTGAGAGAACACAGATTGTTAGGTACCCGATGACATTGTTTTGAACAATGATGTTAAAAAAGTAACAAGAAGTAGATATGCTATAAGCGTACCAAAAGCAGGACGCTCAAAATAAGCCAGTGTGTGTGACGTCGCGAGCCGGCATCAAAGTGAAACTGACACATCTTGTCAACCGAAAATAAAATAAGATATGGAGTTATCGATGTGTGCGTTAGTGTACCGTTTCCGCGGTTTGATTACTACGTAGGTAACGTATCTAACTTTTTCTTGTAATATCTTTGCGTAGCAAAATACCACAAGCTCCGGTTAGGTTACACTGGCTTTTGTGTTTTAAAAGGCATAATAATATATTCTCTATCCGTTTGAAATTATGTTAACCCTTAAGATGAAGATCTTGTCTATTCGTCTTATATACGTAAAATAATCTCAATTAGATAGCAGCCGTCTGAGATTTTTAGACTCAATCATTAGCTATTCACTCAGGGCATAATTTTTTAGTTCTTTTATAAATATTTTACTTCCACGCATTTACAGACATATAACATATAGGTAAATTGCGACGACTTCCCAAAGCCATGTCCCTGAACAAGCTTAGTGCTACATACGTACCTACATATTTTTACAATATTTACATATAATTTCTTTAAATTCCCTCCAAATGCATTGTAATAAAGTCGTGAATATCCACAACGCGAGGACAAGATACATTTTACTTAGAGCGAAAGAATTATCCTATTGAAGGTCAATATTTTATGCTTAAAGTAAAGCTATTATACTTTGAATGATCTATCCAGTAAAACTGTGGGCCCTCAGTGAGCCCCAGCTCGTTGAGGTCAAACCTCTCCCTGGCCAGTCTCATCACCTCGGCTAAGGTGGTGTTGGACCCCGGTGGAAGGGTCACTGTCACCGCCGATGTGGATGGCACTTTGGGCAACGCGGGCTTCTTGGTCTTTGCCTTCCGGGTCCTGGCCTTTGCAGGGCAACTTGTCACTGTGGCCCAGGAGGCACTGGACTCAGCTTCAGGTGCCTGCCCAACAGGGTCGAGGGTTGACAATGGGGCAAGCACGGGTGCAGGCGGCGCTTTCTTTCTCCTCCTTTTCTTCCTGCTCCCGCCACCGGGCGTGACTGCGGCTGCAGTAGTGGACGCGGTGGCAATCGCGACGTCTGGTGCAGCTATGGGCGCGACGTTATGTGCCGCGGCTATTGGCTGCGCGAGTCGCGGTTATGCCACACGGTCCGGGAAGATCCGGGCCCGAAGTTCTTCGAACTTGCGATCCATCTGAATCGCAAGTTGGGCCGAGATTTGCGACGCCAGGTCCGTATAAGTGGAGCCATCGTGGCTCACGCATGGATAAGGCGCCGCGACAACTTGTTGCTGGACCCGATCCCTATTCTGAGCCTGGGCGGGGCGGAAGGGAAGAGGAGGGGGGTACTCCTCTCGGTGAAGTGGGGCCCCACTTCTTGGAGGCTTCTTGGCTGGCGCGCTCATTGCCGGGTGCTTGGCAACCGGAAGAGGAGGTGACCCGGACACCTGGGGAGGCGCGCAAGTCTCCGTCGTTGGCGTTCGCGGTGACTGAACAGCTGGATATGTCAGCGGCGCACTCTTACGGAGCTGCTCGAGCTCCCTGGACATCGCGTCTATCGCAGTCTCAAGGGAGGCTAGGCGGGAGTGGAACCCAGCGTTAGATGCCACCTCCCGCCTGATGCGCTCAGTCTGAGCCGCAATTGCAGCAGCGATGTCCTGAGCAGCGTCTATCAGGGCCTTAACAAAGGCTCCCTTCAGGCTGCGGCTCTCCTTGGCCACTCTCTCTACAACCGCAACAGAAAGGAGCGCTTTCTCCTGTATTGCGGCTGTCGGTTGCCCGCGCAGCTCCTCTAAACGCTGCTTAATCTCGCGAGCGCGTTTTGTTGGGTCGGACGAAGAAGTTAACGGGTCTGACAATAACCTCAGTTCTCCATCCGAATCAGAGACCTCCGCCGTCCTGGCCCTAACCCGGGCCACCACCTCATCCGGTCCCTCTGGGTGACGTTTCACGGCGCGTTTTCGTGCACCTCGGGTCGAGACTGTTGCCACAGACATGGCGGAGCTATCGCTCTCACGCGCACTGTCCGCGGCCCGCTCAACTGACGACTCCGGGGTATGCGCAGCTGGATCACCCAAAGCCTTCTTCTTCCCCGAGCGGGTTACTCGGCCTCCGCCATCAAAAACGTCTGGCGACGCCCGCTTAATCAACCCAGGGCCTTCGGCACCCAATAGGGTGGTGGTGGTGGTCTTGAAGACCGCCGCGGATATGGCAGTGGCTGGTACCCGTGGCAGCCCCGGGCAAGGGGTGGCTGAACGAGAAGGACCCGAACGCCCCCGCAATCTGCCCAAGGACCGAGAGCGGCCCCGGTCACAGGCTGAAACACCAGGTAAAGCTACCCTTGGTAGTGATGGATCCTCCACCTCTTCATCAGCGTCATTATTGGCGCGAAGAATGGAGCCAGAGTTTAGTGAGCGTGGCTCCTCGCTCGAATTAGTGACTAGCGAACTATTCATTTGATTCCCTCGAGAGTGGGGGAATAGATGGTCCGCCCGGATGGTGCCCCCTGTACCCGGGTAAGCCTACATTTAGTACCCAACCAGGGGGGCGGCCTTTGCCCTGACTGGAGGAGCGCTCGCGACTGATCTTCCCATCAGCCATGCATCCATCGGCGCGCGCCAAACCTTGGAGTTGGGGTAATTTTTATAGAGGTTTTCTTCCTCGCGGCCCGGGCGGTTTAGCCAAGACCTTCGCTCCCAGCATTGGGTCACAAAACATGACTGCGACCCAGTGCCGGGGTTACGATTTGCCACGGTTGGCAGATTTGCCTGTCCAACCACTCGTAAAACGCGAGTGCCTGGACCCATCGCAGCCGTACCCTTCCGAACAAGGGGTACCGCGGGATATCCTTCACTCCTCTATGAGAGGAGCAAAGGTGACTGCTTGCAGTGACAATTCACTGGGCGATGGGGTCGTCACTGCCCGATGCCGGGGTATTAATCTACCTAAAGACTTTTGACTCAATTCAACAGTCTAATTCTCATGCCATAGCATGCACATGGCACAAGTCTTAACTCTGTGGCAATTAATCAAGAACAACATAAATTGCGTTTTAGTGTTGGGCTTGATCAATTAGGCTATATCGTACTTATGTAGCAAGAGTAATTAAAATAAGAAACTTTTCAGCAACCATTTCGCACAAGTCCACATGCTAATTAAAACCAATTTAAATTAAGGCTAATTTTCATATAACGAAACTTCAACAAAAACTTTGCTTAAACGAAGCATAATACATTTACGAAAGGGCGAAGTTATACCACGCAATATTTTTATAGCAGCAGCAACTTCCATTTGGGCTAATTTTAAAATAAGTAACTTTAAAATCCATTTCTTATACTTTAAAAACCCGTTTCAGTTGTAACAGTTCTCATGAAAAGATTTAAGTACCAATAAAAATTTAGACGCCTATATCCTGGACGGTCGTTTAATTAACTTGAGAGTTTTACTGTTAATTGAAAAAATTAAACAACATTCCTATAGTTAGATGACATTTTGTCAACTGAATGACTACGACGTCTCTCGAAGGAAATTAAATTTTAACACAAATTGTACGGTGTAACCGTACATCTTTTAAATCAGCATTTTACGCGACACACGCGCTCCAATAACATATTCATTTTAGTATGCGTCGATCCACCAAGGGACTCGTCCCTGCTCATTAGCAAGTCTTAACCGCGTTTCTCCAATCAAGGGAGTCGTGTCTGTATCCATCAAGGGATACCTAAACCTTAGCAAATCGTGAAAGTAGTCGATTAACCGTTAAGCCAACAAGGGCCGCGTGTATTCGCTACAATTCATTCAATTCATACAATCAGTCCACTCTCATTAACTTTAGTATTTTACTGACAATATACAAAGTTTATTTGAGCTATCGAGTTTTATTCTTTACATAACATACAAAAGGGTGTGAGGTTAGCAGCAAACCATACATCTTTTTTCTGGTCCTTCTGAAAAAAGATGTATGGTTTTCTGGGATTGATCAAGATAATTTCTACTTCAAGGCGACAAAATCAACCAAAACATTGGGACTGCGATGGAACCCCACGTCAGATCGGTTTACTTTTCAGTCTAAGATTGAAGCTTCAAACAAGCCGCCCACTAAGCGAAATATGTCGCAAACATAGTCCAAGCAAAATGACACAGCTGATGGGTGACTTACCTTCACAAAGATGCAACGTAGCGAAATCGTTTTACCATACAGGTGTCGACTATACTGGGCATGTATTCATTAAGGCGAACAAGGGACGTGGAATCAAGACCACGAAAGGATACATATCAGTATTTGTTTGTATGGTCACAAAACTCATACATTTTGAGTTGGTGTCGGAACTCACTTCTTCAGCATTCTTGGCTGCGTTACGCAGGATGGCAGCAAGAAAGGGATCACCAAAACATCTGTATAGTGACAACGGCACAAACTTTATCGGTGCAAACAAAATTCTACAAGAAGAATTTTCACAAATACAGAAGACCTTCGATCAAGACTTTTTTGATGAACTAACAAACCTGAAGATCGAATGGCATTTTAACGCACCCTCGTTTCCCTCAGGAGGCGGTCTCTGGGAGAGCGCCGTAAAAAGCGTGAAATTTCATTTGCGAAGAGTTATTGGGGAACAGAGATTAACCTTCGAGGAGTACTCCACGGTCCTAGCTCAAGTAGAGGCCGTTCTAAACTCGAGACCCTTATGTCCTCTTACAGAAGATCCTAACGATTTAGAGGTCATATCACCTTCTAGTTTCGTTAACATCAACCAGAATATGAGTCTTCTGGAAACCGAAACCGATATGCGAACCAGGTGGCACATGACGCAGAAGATAGTACAAGATGTGTGGAAAAGGTGGCGGGCCCAATATCTCGCCCAATTATCAGCCAGATGCAGGTGGAGAAGCCCTCAAGAGAGTATCAAGATCAACGACGTCGTTACAATCCATGATGCAAATCTACCGCCTGGCAAGTGGGCAATGGGTCGCGTAGTTCATTTACATCCAGGGGCTGACGGCCTCGTCAGAGTGGTCACGCTTAAAACAAAAAGTGGTCTAGTCAAACGCCCTATTCTCAAGTTGTCAGTACTCCCCGTAAACGATAGGTTAAGCAATCAACAATCACAACCTATTATAAACAATATGCAGCGTCCGCAGCGATCTAACAAGAGATCGTGTTACAGTTTGATGTCATTAGCCATGTTATTTTTAACGTTCTTGAGCATAATAACTACTGCGCATTGTAATTATAATGTTACAATGTTGAAGGATAATCAAGGTCTATATTTTAACAAGATTTCGAATATGCAGCTGATTAGAGATGAATGGAAAATTGTTACATACTATGATATGAATCCCTATTGGCACGGTAATGCAGCAAGCAGTAAATACCTCGACTATCTAAAACAATTATGTAACAAACTGACAGATGTTTCGCATTGTGATACAATTGCAACTGCAGTAAGAATACTCGGAGCTAGAGTACTACAACAATGTGTTGTTGAGTCAGCATTCCAGCACGAGACCCATGCGCCGTCAACGTCGGCGGCGCGGGCTCATTGACGGTGTCGGGTATCTCGCTAATTCATTGTTTGGCGTGCTCGATGAACGTTTTGCAGAGCAGTATAAACACGATATTCTATTAATACAACACAATGAAAATCATTTGGTTGCACTTATGAAAAACCAGACATCTGTTATAGAAGCCGAGTACAACATATTGAAGAGGAACGAAATTGCCATAAATAAACAGCACAAGATATTAAACATGTTATCTATGAAACTAGATAACTTAGAGAACAGCGTCAAAAATGAATCTATAAGAATGGCAATCATGAGTGACTTTAGTTTAGCAGCAATAGTAACCAGCAACCTGTTGAGACATTTGAAAACGATTCAAAGTACATTGTTAAACACCATCACTGACGTTTATCACGGAAGACTCAATATACAACTGTTATCTCCCGAGCAATTGGAGGAAACCCTAAATACGATTTCTTCACACTTGTCGAAGGATCTATCTTTACCAGTCAGCAATCTGCACGAAAACTTAAGAAATATTTACTATTTACTCAAAGTAAAGGCAAGATTGTCCAAAGACTATCTCATATTTGAGTTGACATTACCCTTAGTCACTCGAGATTCCTATGAGATAATGAAAATTATACCTGTTCCTCAAATAATAGATAACAAAAGCATGGTGTCGATAGTACCTATTGCTGATCATGTGGCAATAAATTTGAGACAAGATTCATATATAACTATGTCTGCACACGATGTTGAATCATGCTTGATAGATAGTACGGCAACTTTCCTGTGTCAAACTAGAAACCCCGTTTACCATCTCACAAGGGATGAAAAGTTTTGCTGCCTTAATTTTAACAGCGGAAATTGTAAGATGACTACATCATCATGTTCAAATCTGTGGACAGAGATCAACAAAATAAACAAGTATTTATTTTTCTGCTGCAATCAATGTTACCTACGAATTCTCTGCGATGATCACGTTTCAGCAGTACGCCTGGAAAACGCAGGAATATTAAGCGTCGAGCATGGATGTATTATCAAAACAGATAATTTCACTGTACACTAACACAACCGATTTTCGACTAACATGAATGTCAAGGAGCAGATGGTGGTACCAGACATGGAGCCCATCAACCACATGTTTGATGTAAACATGCTGATCCCCCAGATACAAAATGATTCTACCTCAAATAGCAAGGAACTGGAGGAAATCAAGAAACAGTTGCGATATCTCAAGGAAAATGAAAACTTGACGCAACAGGTATCATTGCTTGACATCCACCACTATGTCGCATTTTATATAGTGGTTGGCGCAGGAGTAGTCATCAGTGCGGTCATAGTATTCCGACGAGCTCGAGGCAAGCGGGCTGCTCGTCAGGCGTTGGCAAGGGACGCAGTGGCGAGCTATCAGGTCACCGGCGCCGCACAGGCGTCAGCGTTAGCAGTAGACGTGGAAGCTGGAACACCAAGCTCATCATCCATCAATCAGACATTAAGTGAAGTGCAGTGTAATTAAAGTGCGAAAAGTGTAAATCCAAAAGTGCTTGTGGACAAGTGTACAACCCCTATACCGCGAAAAACAAAATTCAACTAGGGACGTTACAGCGTATCATTTAAAATTAAGGACCCAATGGTTTCACCTGTTATTCATATCTCATTATAAATCACTCATTCATCTTTGTGCTTGGGAGCATGTACGGTGTAACCGTACATCTTTTAAGTCAGCATTTTACGCGACACACGCGCTCCAATAGACAACACACACACAAACAGTGCCCTTTTTTGATAGCATTAGTGTGAAAGAGATTGATTGTTGTGTTGTGTTGAAGTACCTGCAGTGAAAACCACTTGAGCACTGAACTAGCGCTTAATTGGCTGGGCTTGAGAGCTAGTTAAAATTCTTAACCGGTGCCAAAAAAGGGTCATATTTTTTCTACATGCTGTCTTGCATTCTGGTTTTACGAAACTGTATTTGGTATTAGAACGGAAAGTCTTTAATACTTTTAATATTTCATGATTTGTACAAATTTTAGAACTAAAAATTTTTACTCCATTTACTATAGCTGACGTTACATGTCATATTTAAGGTGTCATGCCAAAACGTGTGAGGAAATAATAAGTAATTGCGTGAATAAGACTCGCTACATAAATATAATCGACGAATGTAATTAATACTAAAACGCTTACTTATGTCAAAAATTGATTTTTTACCTTTTAAAAGTTTAGAGATCTACTTATACATGTCATAATTAATATTAATTTTGGTTGAACATTCAACAAAAGCAAACCTGCCTTACAATTGTAAAACCTACCTTTTATTAAAATCTTGTACAGTCACTTCTACCTGTAGTCCTATCATGTGAATAAAGCTCGCTGTCCGCGAGCGTTTTTCTGTTTACAAGTTTACTCAATGTGTTTTGATCGCATTAACTAATATGTTTAAAGTGTTAATACGTCTTTTTGTCTGATGTTTGTTTGTATCGTTTTTTAGTGCCGGACTTTCTACATTTTACCACTTTAGGGATATAATATAAAAACCTTACAGTACAACACTACAAACAAATAACAGTAGACAGCAACCAGGTGTTGTTTTTTTTTCTTGGTAGTGATTTTAAATTATTGGCACGATTCGAGAAAATTTGTGCCTGTTGTGCCTTGAATACCAAGCTTTAAATGCAGCATGAACTTGACAATGCTGATCATTTTAGATTCGGCGAAGATAATTTGGAATGAAGCCAGATGTGGAAGATTTCACTTTATTCTTTATATTTATTTGAGCTAAGTTTTGTCTTTTAATGTTTGCTTCTATTGTGAAGCGGCCACAATCAGTAAATTTTTGTTTATTTACAGATTTTCCTTTAAAATAAAGGTAAACTGTTTTGTGTACTGTTTCTATTAAGAAATATACTAGAATATTATAAGTAACAACTGTTAATATATTTTTTGATTATTCTGTATTTCAATTTTATTAAAATTATAATTTTACTATATTTTAAGTAACCATACTTAGAATATAATACAATTATAATGTTTATCGGGATATATATACTACATACCGACAACTGTGTAACAACATACATAGTTTCCGTTAATTTTAAGGTGTATTTAAAATTTTCCTTTTTTTTATTTATCCAAAAATTCAATCCTGTCCAGTCGAAATTAAGAATTCATTCAAGCGTACAAGAGCTACGCGTTATACAAAACTACATACCATAGTACCCACAACGGCACTATTTCATCTACAAAAAGAATTCAGTTGCAGCGTTTCTCGTTCAGAATAACGTCAGCGTATTTTTAGTTCGCCATTATTAAAAAAAGCGTTTGCATGACATAGCTTTGACACAGCGTCCACTTTTTATCACACGCTCGCCGCGCTAACAGATTTATGTCTCAATTTCTTAAAGCTTATAAATCGTCCTCATTTCAAAGATACTGCTTTTGGTATGTTGTTTGTGAAATATTTTTGAAGATATCTGGGTGAAAATTTTACGACAAACTTTATGAACCTCGGGGCTTTACAATTTGCAGTGAACTGATTACAATATAGGTTTCAGGGTATGACTGTCATCTATAGTATGTACTTATACATCTTCATCCTCTACATGTAAATAAATTTAAGTGTCTATCTGTGATTGCCAAATTGTGTAGCCATGGTTTCTTAAGTGTTTATATTAAGTATTTACATCACGCCCAGCCATGAACAATTGTCTTTTTTTTGTCTGGCATAATCTTTGGAACGGATTTAACAAATTTTAATGGGACTTTTGATGGGCTTGGTAGATGTCTAAACCAGTAAAAACCCGATCAATTGACATATTTCTTTGCAATGACACTTAACAGAACTGTCGTTGTGTTACTTAGTAGAAATATGTTGTATAAAACCAAAATGTTGATGACAAATTTACTACCGATTAGCTGAGCAAAAACTGACCAAAGAATGAATCTGAATCTTCATAAAGAGATTTCAGAGCTCGTATGAGGCTGTCGTTCTAATCTAAAATCAATACATCACTATTGTACTCGTACGTTGTTCGTTACGCGCGAAATTACGCATCCTATCAGTGACAGGGTGACCATAAATCTATCAGAAGCAGGTTATTTGACCTCGGACGAGCCAGACGAGGGACCCAGGCCGCTTCACACATATTTATACACTTTCGGAGCAATGAAAACTTTACAATGCGTAAGTGACTTTTAGTACTTTTCCCTGTTTTTTATTAATATGGTATTCTTTAGGCGAAATGTGGCTGGACTGTCTGTGTCAGTTGAATTCATAAAATGTTATGAATGAGAAACTCTGCATTTCTGTCTGTTATGCTTCCATGGCTAAACCGCTGCAGCGATTTTGATACAATTTTACATGAAGATGGGTGAAGGCTCAGGGTCACACATACAACGTGTAATGGAAATAACGCACATCCTCAGAC
The DNA here is from genome assembly GCA_944739405.2 of Euclidia mi. Classification (NCBI taxonomy): domain Eukaryota; kingdom Metazoa; phylum Arthropoda; class Insecta; order Lepidoptera; family Erebidae; genus Euclidia; species Euclidia mi. The sequence continues at coordinate 77,824,766 of OX123190.2, forward strand.
ACCCCAATTAGAAAACCTTGTTATTATCATAATGCATGCATTGAAATATTTTTTTTATTAGCCTAAACATTGTTTTTGATCGAAAGTATTAACTTCATTATAAGTAAAATGCGTGGTCACTACAAACCTGCGCACGCACACAATCACACAAAACGTTTGCTGTGGTAAACAAACGACAGCGAAATACGATACGGTCTATCATTTTTTAACATCGTTAGTGGCTATTGTGACTATCTTAATTTAATCATAATAATCATACCTAGTTAGCATTATTGATACATTAGAAATTAAAGTATTAAAATGAGAGAATTAAAGAAGAACGGCGTGTTTAAAGTTGTGAATCATAATTTTTTTACAATAAAAGAATAACCAAATGACTCACAGGCTTATTGTCACTTGTTCGGCGTCCTCTGTTTAAAATGCTGACATCAGGTGTCCACCACCCGGCTTAAGTATTCCTTTAGTTCACACACACACAATGTTTCTTTTCACTGTTTCAATAGCAGCTGATATCTTATTTTAACTCCCCGGCACTTGTTGTCTCGACACAATCAACTAGTGGTTTAATAGGTATGTCCCCATAAAGCAAAAGTCCAGCGGCGTCAAGTCAGGCGACCTAGGAGGCTACTGGACAGGACCGCCGCGATCGATCCAGCGCTCCTTGTATTCGACTTCACGATGATCTCGAACGTTCTACGTCAAACGCGCGGGGGCGCCATCATGTTGATAATACACATTTTGTAAATAAACAAGTAAACTTGTTAAACATTTTTTTTCACTACACTCACAGAGAATCCAGGTAGATGACTAATTTTATTTATCTAAGCGCAACAATGGCCGCCCGGCCGGCCGGCCGGCGCTGTACCTACCAGCGCGGGCGACCGACGCGACGGTGACAAGTGAGACACATTACGTCTCACTCTTTCCCGCTGTTAATACGTAAGCGTAAGAAAGATGATAGATATTTTGGTGGTCAATTGTGTGTTATTGTCTTGTACCGGCTGTTATGTTGTATTAATGTGTGCGTTCCTGTACGTGGAACCACTAAACAAATGCATTTAAAAAGAAGCCGTTCTACGTTGACTTAAGGTTTATTTTCGTATATTTTGCCTTTTCAAAGCAATGAGTGACTATAATTTACGTAATTTTAATTATTTTAGGATTAAAAAAAAATGATATTAAAAATGTCAGAAATGGATTCAGTAGCTGATTCTGAACAAAGTACTTTCAAAATGTGCATTAAACTTGTTACATGTTGTATATGAGTCGTTAATAAAACTGATCGAGTATTTTTCAAACACCTCACAAGTGGCTGGTATTAAGGGTGAAAGTTCAAAAATTAAAAGTGTAAATTCACATGGTTAGGCTGATATAATATAACTGTAGAAGTAGCGTTAGCGAGGGCAGATTAGCGAGTAGAATCCTACAAGAAGGGTTGGGAATATCAAAAAGAAAGAAGTGAACCACGTCACGAATAACAGCTAGTGTACCTAGCTGTTATTCGTCTCCGTCGTTCGTCTTCGTCGCTGTCGTTCGTCGTTCTACATAGCCGAGTGGATATACCAACAGACTGCCATGCAGAGGGTATCGGGTTCGAATCCACGGCGCGCACCAATGACTTTTCGGAGTTATGTGCGTATTGAATTGTTAATTATCGCTTGTCCCGTGCCTCGGAGAGCACGTTAAGCCGTCGGTCCCGGTTGTCATGAAGATCTTTGACAGTCGTTACAGGGCGTCAGTACCTTCTAAATAAACTGACACTAGTCTAAACCATGGAATATCGCTATCCCTTCGGGTTGCGGAGGTCAGACAGGCAGTCGCTCCGTGGAAAAGCTAATATTCAGCCAAATCTGGTTAGACTAGAAAGCGGACCCCAGATTGAAAACTGGGATAACGCTAAGAGGATGATGATGACCTAGTATATATTTGTAGAAATTCTGATCTAAATTTATTTCAACGATATAGGGATGTTTTTAGATAGGTACATAGTTGTTCGAAATTAAAATCTAATATATTGTGTTAAGTCTTTGTGCCTTTTGTTTGCGGCCGAGTTTACACATAATAATTTCCTAGATGGAATTTCTACTTGAATATTGCTTGAATGTTTAAGCTACGACATATTACGTAGGCTGAATATGTACACGGGCGATGCATAACAATTTTCCGATCAATGACAGGATATTTGAGGGTACCGGCTCCCTGTAACGACTGAGATAATCTTCATTATAGCCGGAACCGACGACTTTACGTCCTCTACATGGCACGAGGAGTGTGATGTGTACTTTATAACCTGTCACCATCTATAAATCAGACGGGGACGAATACGTTTAACTAGAAAATTTATTGATTCGTGCCACTTTGTTACGGGCCCTTTACGTAAGAGTAAATAAATATGACTTCCATAAAAACGAATAAAGTATTAACTTATAATAATACTATTCATCGCGAAAGTTTGAAAGGATGGATAGATGTATGGACGTTTGTTACTCTATCACGCAAAAGCAAAAAAATTAAAAAAACTGATTTGTTAAAATTTTATACTTATATATAGTACAGGTACAGAACAGCACATATGCCAGGCTTTTTGCAACAACGCGGAACCGCGGGCTAAAAGAAATCCACAAACATCCAAAAAAAAATCGGGTGAGTCTGACCCGCGCACCGAGGGTTCCGTTCGCATTTTACCTTATTTGAGGTTGGTGCTAATTAGTAGCTAGTCTTCTAAATCTGTATTAGCGCCCATACAACTTAGAGGACTATCTTAAATGGAGTCTACTATGTATTATGACACTCTTAAATTTTCCACTTTTTTATTTTTTGTAATTTTTCCTTTATTTGTGCTGTAAGAACCTGCTTTTGGTCAAATTTCGTGATTCTAGTTCAACGGGAACTACCATATGGGTTTTCGACCCAAAACTTATAGGGTACTTGCGGTTGACCTAGAATTGACAATTTTGGTTAAAACCAAGGTCTTACAGCACAAGTAAAGGAAAAATTCCGAAAATTAAAAAATGACGAAAATTAAGGTTAATTTTGGTACTTACAAGTTTTCGCAAAAATTTAATAGTGACCATATCTTTTTATCGGGTTGACCCAGGACCCTGATTTTTATACACCTAATAGGAAGCATAGACCTCAGTATCTGGTATAAATTTCAATTTGCTAGGTCCACCCGTTCCTGAGAAAATCGGTGGTGACACACAGACAGACAGAAAGACAGACAGACAGACGGACAAGAAAGTGATCTTATAAGGGTTCTTTTTTTACCTTGTGATCCATTTTCTTTACTTTAACCGAGCTTAATCATTTCTAAGCTGTTAAAGGGATTAACATAAATACCCGCGCCTTAAAGTACCTTGTAACAAAACCTGGTAATACCTCAGTAATTGCTAAATAATTCCTGGGTAATTATATACCAGTAAGTCAATAGTTAAAGCTCAGATCTCACCTTGTTACCTTATATTGAGGTTGGAGGGTTAAACCCTGCGGATGGACGACATTATCCAAGATAGATCCAATTTAAATTACCGGCGTAACTAATAATTAAATTCACAGCTATTCCGATCCGCCGGCTTTGCATAGATACTACTCTGATTGAAAAAAAAATGGATTAAATTTTATTTCGGGTTCAGATAGCTAATTTTATTACTGGAGTATTCCTTGTGATTGCATTAATTCTATGAATAGCGTATTATTGGTAAGATTGAAATAGGTTGAAGTAACAAAATGGCTTTTTAAGAAGTTCGTATCTTAATTGATAAAAAGGAAAGTTTGTTTTGCGTGCCCATTTGTTGTGCGTCTGTGAAGTAATTAATTTTTCTGAAAAATAAATCGTTTTGCAGTGAAAGAAGTGATTTATTTTGAGAAAAAAGGGACTTAAAGATACAATCATAAAATTTCTGTAATTTTCATTGACTTCTGCCCATTTTGAAAATGAAAAGCAATGAGATACCTACTTAATGTTTGAAAAACACTAAACAAAGAAAAAGCAGATGCAAATTTTTCAAAAAATATGTACATAAACAAGTCAGTCTAACATGATTAATATTTTTGAGATAACAACTCAATATTTAATCTAAAAATGAAACAGTTATTTTTTGAGCTAACGAATCACCTAGATAAAAATATATTTGTTGCCATGATTCGGTAAATATTTGGTCAATCCATAGCAGGGATGAAAATATTGTTCTAAAAATATGAACTAGAATTAATCTGAGCGCAAATTTTATTATTAAGAATATTGTCAACCTTCATTGAGCTCTTATTTATTGGGTAAACTTAATTTTCTTATATGGTAAGAAAAATACGTACTTGTTAAAAATAACATAATGTCTTTCTTTATAGTGACTGAGATTATGATCGATATATAGGTAGTAATTGCCATGTATCCACGTAATTACGCATTCAATAACCCCAGCAATATTTCAGCTATTTTTATTTGCAGTCTATCGACCGCATGAAACGGTTTTATTACAATATTAATTTTATTTAAAAATAGTGCATGTGTTTCGTTATTCTCGTTATTTTGTATTTGGGACGAGGGATGGAATAATACTGCGGTCGCAGTTTATTTAATCTGCAGGCTTTTTGTTGAAGGCTCTGGTGCTGACGAACTATTGGATGAAATACTGGTAAGACTCTCTGATCACTTTAACCGTCCATGTCTGTGTCATATACATCACATAATATTGTGAAGGTCGATGCGGGGATACAAAAAAATCCTCCTCCTGTATATCTATCTGATTAATTTGCAAGTTGGATATCATTTTACAACATGTTTTATTTTATTTTCAGAATATTGATTGAAACTTACTATCCAGCCATATTTGATAGGTAGAAGTGTGCTTAAGAATTATAAGTTTACGCTTGTACTTTGAAAATAGAATATTATTCCTGTAACTTTTCAGACTGTGCTGTCTTCAGTTTACTATCTTCTACAGATATATCCAGTGTTCTATCTACATACAGATATAACACTGCTGGTCCTATGTAACAAAGATGGTCTTCTCGTTAGTTTATTTTTGCAATAAAGACTAAACTATTACTAGTTTCGACATTAAAATAAAAATCGTAATTACAATAATATATTGTTTTCCTAAATAGTTGGTTAGTCAAGCCAATGTCTATAATAAAGTTATCTTGTTAGTGGCGAGAAAGCCCAATACTGATAGTTGAAGATCCGCTTCTCGGAACCGGACTACGGCTACAAGACGTTTATGCCTTTTAACTCGCTTTAAGTAAGCTCAAAATATACGCCGTACACTCAAAGTAGATTTTCCAAGTGCTATAGATAGATTTTAAATTTTCGCGATTTATATACATCATACAAAATAATTATCATCAAATAATTATCCGTGTGGTGACGGATTAAGAATACGGATTGTCACCACCCCATATCATCCCATGGGTGTCGTAAGAGCCGACAGAGGGAGCATATTATGCAGAAAACAGCACTGTAAGAGAAGGTAAACTTGATACAAACCCTATAACAACCCGTTTGGCCAGCGTGGTATAGTAGGCCAATTCCTCCTTTCAAAGGAGAGGCCTAGTCCAGCAGTGGACTGATAAAGGCTGATGATGATGACAAAATAATTTAGCGGGTCTTAATCGTGTTAACTTAACTTATTTAAGGTATAAATACCAATTTTTTTCCGACATTTCGCTCGTCTTGCTCCGAGCGAGGTCGCGGAGAGACTGATGAGAGCTCAGCGCCGTCTTGTGGAAGTGCGGGTTTCGGCACCTACCCTCACTTGGTCTTTATTTAAGTTCGCAATGTCGGTACTCCGACACACTGCACTAATGACGTCTACACACTGTTGAGATTTATTACTGCGGCGGTGTTTACATTTGCTGATGACTGGATTCCAAGTAGCCGATAATCTATATCCATCCTTCCGGTTGAAATTGTTATATTTCTTGATTTCTACCGCTTCACGTACTATCCTGGAGTAATAGTGACGATGGGTGGATAAGACTTGTAGTTGCTGCAGGTCTATCCAGTGGTTTGGTCCATACTCCAACAAATGCTCAGCTATCGCCGACTTATTAATATGTCGGTTTTTTACAGCTGCGATATGTTCTTTTACTCTTTCAGCGATTGTACGCTTAGTCTGCCCGATATATGAACTACCACAGCTGCAATCGACTTTGTAGGCGCCAGGTGTTTGGAGAGGAATGACGTCCTTTGGAGTACGCAGATTGTGTGCTATCTTAGAGAGCGGACTATATACAGTCTTGATGGAGTATTTCTTGAGTACGGTTCCAACTTTGTCCGTCACTCCCTTTAGATACGGCATGTAAGCGGGCACTCTGCTTACTTCAGGTTTACGCTCGTTCCTCTTCCGACGGAATATGTTTTTCTTGTATCCGTTGCGCCTAAGTACCTCCCGAACATGTGACAGCTCACTATTTAATTGTTCAGGGTCACATAGGTCATACGCTCTGTTCACTAACGAGGACACAATTGAATCCAAGTGCCGCGGATGGTGGTGCGAGTTCGCGTTGAGATACCTGTCGGTGTGTGTCGGTTTCCTATACATAGTGTGTCCAAGGGTACCATTATCTCTCACTGTCACTTTAACGTCAAGAAAGGGTAACGATCCGTCTACCTCCATTTCGAATGTGAATCGGATGTTCGGATGTATGGAGTTCAATTTGTCTGCGAATTGTACTACGTCCTGCTTGTTGCCCTTCATGATGCAGAAGATATCATCGACATACCTTTTCCACAGTTTGACATTTGACGCCTGCATGTCTATGGATTCCTCAAAGTGCTCCATCCAGATGTTGGCCATTACCGGTGCTATAGGGCTACCCATAGCCACTCCATCGATCTGAAGGTAATGTTGTCCACGATATAGGAAGTAGTTTCCATCCAAGCAATTCCTAAGTAGAACGATGAATTCGTTAGACAGACCGTTTTCCCTTAATTTCCTCTCTACGACGTCAAGGCATCTTGAATAGGAACATTGGTGAATAGTGACTCGACATCAAAACTCACCATCACCTCGTCCGGTTCCCTTTTCATGCTCTTCATGATTTCAATAAAGTGGCGAGAGTCCTTTACGAAAGAGTGCGTCTTGCCTACTAACGGTTGTAGTACCTTGCTTATGTGTTTCGCCAAACCATATGTAGGTGAATTTATATGACTCACAATCGGTCGCAAAGATACGTTAGTCTATACGGATTACCTAAAGTATATACTTTAGGTAATCCGTACATCTAAGGCGGCTGCACTATATTAGGTTTATGTAACCGTTCAGATACCTCTTCCGTAAATTTTTAATTATTCGGGAACATAGCTTGATGTATTCATGATCTTACAGTAGTCGTGACTAAATAAAAGCTTTGCAACCAGGTGAACGACATTCTGCTCACATTTTAGCTTTTACTGGCATGTTATATTATTTTTATTTTATTTATTTAATTAAAACTTCATAAACACAGAGTACATAGGCGGACTTAATGCCATGGGCATTATCTACCAGTATACCTTAAAGTGGTGCAGAGAGGAAGAAATGTAAAGTGTATTTATTTATGGAACCAACGACATACTTACAAAATATTTAAAATACTTTGTAAAGTCAAACAAATTTGATGCAGTGCAAGTAAATCATTAAATATGTGCACATAATTATCATTCACAGAAAGTGCTTATAATGTTACAATAATATTTTCTTTTACTAAAAATCCATGAATATCTATCAACATAGTGAATTCAAACGAATAATATGTTTACTCACAGTTGATACAAAATAAAGCACCCTCTCCATAAAACAAGGAAATGAACTAAAAGACCTGCAGAAAACACTCCCAAACCAATTATTCTAAACATCTTATAACTGTTAAGTTCCATCAATACATTAATCTCTAATACGGAACACGGTAACAAAACTATCTGGAAGATGAGCACAAAGCAAATAAAACAGCTTACGATGTACCAAGTTGTACAAAATTGACTGGAGCCCTGGGGCAAGCCGAGAACAAATTGTTCGAAATAACTTTGCGTGAAGTCTCATACACCCCTCCGATCCACACACGTTTACTTGTGGATACAAATATGGTAATACTCTGTTGATTTATGTTCTTGCCGCAATTGTTGAATTTGTGCTTATTGGAAGTTTGGTGTTGTTAATTTTGCTTTGGTGGTTAGGAGTGTTTTGTAAAGGAGAAATATTGATATTGATATTGACGTTTTCTGTAGAGTATTTGCTTGGTTTAAGTTATAAAAATTTAAAAAGTTTAATTTCGCATGTTATGCTGTACGTCAATTTTGAGATTATCTTACGCTGAAATATGAAGTGGCATAGGCCACTCCTCGTTATAATTATAGAATTATAACGAGGAGACCTCATAACAAAATATATCGAATAACGGACCTTTACAAGTAACTCCACATCAGATCAATTTTAACTTGGTAAATATTTTTATATCTTGCTCTTCACCAAATAGTATTAAGATAAATACTAAATATTATTAGTATATATTTACAATATCGAGCTAATAAGTAATTCCAAATAGGTCATTACCTAATATGAATATTTCTTAACGTAATTTTTAACTCACACCATACAAGATTATTGTCAATTCTGTCCATGCCTTGTTACATTTGCACGTTTTACATAATACTATAGGAAAATTAAATAAACTTACCATGTCAAAGCCGACCATCTTTTTTATCCACACGTAACACAACTCAAGAAATAGATTCAACATCTTCACCTACGTGCACATGTTCTGGGATAAAGTGCCCGACTTCAATAGTACTATACTGTGCTGCAAGTGAACTTTGAAACTATCGAGGGAGCCAATCGCTTAAGCGAGCTTAAAGCTCGCATCAACGTTAATGTAGAATGGCAGGCTTTTAAGTACTGACTTTTATCAAGTGTCAGTTATACAAGAGCGTTTGTTATAGGAAGAATCTGTTAGGTAATACAGGTTAGGCAGTGAGAAAATTTTAATAGGATATTATTTTACTTTGACGATGTTTTGGTTTGCTTACCGCCGAACTCAATAACGATCTGTCCATGGATTTAGAGATTTGAGATGCATATTTGATAAAAACTAAATAAAAATTTGTACAATATCTATCTCTAATCTCCAGGTAAAATTATCATTTCCCACGGGGTAGATATTTTCTGTTACAGTAAAAGACGGCGTGTTATGCGAAAACCTCTTTGTTTGATTTATTACTTCATCAATAACTAATCTGTTGGGTAGTTAATAGTTAGTCACCTTGATAACTAAACCAGAGGTCTAAAGTTCCATTCCTAAGACAAATATGTATGTGTTTCAACACGATGAATTGTTCTGTGTCTGTGTAACATGTTTTCTTCGAGCGCAAGATGCACTTAAGTTAGTTGCATTTATTTTCTACACTTATATATTCAAAGTGCTATAGTGATACATTAGGATGTTTTAATTTTTCAATGGACCGCAAGCATAATTTGTGTGAGGAAGCGATGAAAAATTGCTGTTAAATTCGATGTGTTTTTTATATGTAAGTACTTATGTATTAGGAGAGTAAATCTGTAAAATATTGAAATGACGATGTGTATTGCATACCGTGAATTGCGACAATGTGCATTGTCGTCTGATTTCTAAAAGTTTTATATTAAAAAAAGCTTACGACTAAACGAAAGTTATAAAATACACCAGTGCAAGAAATATTGCAGATTCATCTTAACGCGCCCAGAGCGGGCTTAATCCGATATAATTATGTATGAGATATACATATGAATACGAGATTTTATTCTCATCGGGAGCAACACGTTCAGATTTGCATAGCAGCTTATATTAAATCTCGTTAATTTCCAGCTGTAAAAGGCAAAAAAATATTGCTTTTAATATGCAGAGGCCCCATAACCGGTCCCTGAGGCATTCGAGTCACGCTCCCAACAATGTGATGAAATGATAACTTCCTACACGATCCTTTCTACGTGACCGCTGGGATATTGAAGCCACGGAAAAAAACGATGGTGGTTACGGTAGCTTTTAGTATATAAATTTTAAAGTGGATGAAATATTTGTGGAATAGAATAAAATTTATAATATTACAAATGATTATTTGCCTAACCATTATTTTTTCTAATAATAATATTATTTAAATGCTGCTTCTATAAAATAATAATGCAAAATTCATGTCTTCAAATAGTTTTTTGACTGCCCTTTTGATGAAATTCATCGATGGGGGAATAAAGACTAAGAAGTATTTCAAGCAATTGTGGAAAATAAATCGTTCAAACATGCTCTTCATGCTAAAAGAGAATTGACGTTTAAGTAATGTCTGATACTTATAATAATAAATAGGCTAGTAATATGTAGTTAGCTGTACTATTTTAGACGTTCGCCGTTTATGATTACATCATACTGTAGTCCACTGTCCGACATAGGCCTCACCAAAAGCAAGCATCTGAGCTCGGAGTAAATACAACGCGTATTGTCTAAAAGTATTATCTTATGTTTAATGTTACACGTTCACACGTTTTATTAAGTTTCAATTGTTATTTTATGTAAATCGAAAGATCTATTATAAAATGTTCACTGTTACCCAATGTTTCCATTGTTAATTTTGAAAGGAACTGTAGTCACAGGAAGACCGACGTGATAACTTTTCATGTCAATGCAAAGTAAACCACTATAAAAATATAAATCTTTCATGATCTACTTGATCGATACGAGACGTAGATAGTTTATTTTCAAAATTATTAAAAAAAGGGTAATGTCTTATCTGCAAAGTTCACACTACTTTCTCAATGTTTTCTAATATATTAGTAGTAGTGTAGAAAAAGAAATCTTATATTTATAATTGTTTTGTCGCGTGATCTTGGTGTGATAAGCGGAGCGGGTCATTCATTTAGTAAGTGGTATTAGAGTAAACAGATAAAAATATTTGTTGTATACCACAAACTAACCACTATAAAACTCCATCCCTTTTCTACATATTCGTTCCACAATTAGATTTAACATGATTCTGCGTTTATATGCTATGGCAGTTACGTACCGTTTGGCGATAGAAAAAGATTTTTAATTACATGATCAATATCGACATGTCAATGTTTCCACAATCACGACATGCGATGGAGTTTTTGTGCTTGAAGCAAATTTTCAGGTTGATAAATTCACTCTCTTGGTTTTTTTCAATCGATTTATCTGTAAATGATTAGGTTTTTATCGTGAACAGACTGGTCGAAATTTAATAAAAAGAACATGATATAAACTTCATAATATGCAGTGCTTTTTAAAATGGATCGTTTGTAGCAGAAAAGATCTGAAGCTCCAAATATAGTATCAAAATTGTGAATACAATATCTAGCTCGTCTTTCGTCAGTAAAAGCAAATGTCCTCACCGCTATAAAAAGTTAAGGTCATCTTTTACATTATGAGAAAAGTAATTTCGGTCCCAGCTCTCAGAAAAAGTTCGCACTTCTAAACTAATAATATTATTCAATTTTCATATCATATTCAACACAGTTATAAACATTCAAGCCTCAATATTCTGAGGACTTATAAAATTAGATTTATACATCTTTACACGTAGTCTTATTCAGGGATTCCAAGTTTTGATAAAATTATTAATCCGTTGAGACGGGGATTAAATGATTTCTTCAAGTAACAAAGTAACCTCTTGTCTCTTGAGTGACGAAAGAAATTATATTCCATCCTATATGCCAAGGGAACAGTATATTTAATTTAATATATTAAGTATTCAAGGCTTTCATGTGTTGAAGAGATTTGTTCATGATGTTTTGTGATCCGGGTAATTCTCCTTTATCTTAATATATAAAATCCTTGCGTTACTGACTGACAGACACGCTTCAGCCGAAACTATTGGGCGCAGGAAGTTGAAATTTGGCATGTATGTTCCTTGGGGACCGTAGGGGTGCACTAAGAAGGGATTTCCCGAAATTCCCACGGGATCGGCCAAAACGGGTAAATTTAAAAAAATGCAGGCGTAGCTGCTGGCGTCCTCTAGTTGAATATAAATAGGTTAACATATTAGCAAGGTAATGGGTTGGCGGCGTTACGCTGTTAGTACACCTACACGTTCGCATGCGCTTGCGAAACTATTGCGACGACGAAACATGTACGAAACTGTCAAAACAAGAAGAAAACCTCGAAGCATGTTCTGTCAAAACGCCTGCGTCTGGTGTAACGACAATTTCGCAGTTATCTGCGGAACAGTATTGACAAGGATGCAACTTATTAGGTAATCTTAATGTGTAATAGAGTGAGACATAGCAAATACAAAACGTTTTCATGCAACTGACAGATATTTCGTAGTTTCGTTGACGCATGCGATTGCGGAAGTGTACTAACAGCGTTAGTACAAACATTTTCGCATTATTGGACCGTTACTCAAGGAGCTGTCTAATGGGCTTGTACGCCTGTTTACCTCGTTCGGACACTAGTTAGAGGTTTTATTATAAACTAGAGGACGCCAGCAGCTACGCCTGCATTTTTTTAAAATTTACCCGTTTTGGCCGATCCCGCGGGAGTTTCGGGAAATCCCTTCTTAGTGCACCCCTACGGTCCCCAAGGAACATACATGCCAAATTTCAGCTTCCTGCGCCCAATAGTTTCAGCTATAGCGTGTCTGTCAGTCAGTCAGTAACGCAAGGATTTTATATATTAAGATAGTAAGTAGCAGGACAATATGTTTAAAAGAGTGATCGGTATTTGGTTGAGTTTGGTGGTTATACTATACTATATAAAATGTGCTACGTGATGCACGTTGCACGTCATGTAAGCTTGTTTAACTTTCTCCGACTTGTTTCATAATATTACGGAAAGATTATTAGAAGATAATTAGGAGCTCATAATATTCTAATTTTATACTCTCTGGAACATAATGGTATAAGAAGTAGTATTAGACACTGACCCATAAAGATATTAATAAAATTAAACCCCTGAATCAATATTCAGATATGGTGAACATTTAAATAATAATATATCCAATAGTACCTATCGCTAATAACGCGCTACCTAATTTCTAAGACTACAACAGACTACTAATTGAAAACCACGAAAAAAGTACTTTCATTGTTTTTTTCTTAAATTACTAACAATTTGTTTTACTTGAAATTTAATTTCGTAAGTAATTTAATGTAAAAACATCTCATAGTGTTTACTTTTAGTAGTATTGTTTTTATTTTTATTAGGACGAATAATTTTTTTGCCGATGTATCTAAGAAAAGGTTCTAGGAATATTTAACTTTTTTATTGACGTTTATGTAAATATCCAGTACATCAATGAAAAGGTGATTTGAAAGATAATTACTTTATATCTTTGAGGCGTTTTTACCTGAACGGTCCCGGAATACGAGCCTTATTATTGGATATTCGTTTGAGATATCTTTTAGATACTGTAAATGTAATATCTGTGTTTAAAAAAATTTATTTATTTTATTTGGTGAATGCATACATTGGCTCTAACGAAAGCTAATTTTTGAAGATAACTATTCAGTAGCCAGCCAAATGTATGATGCTGTAAAATATCATATATTGGACACAATACGAGGCTCTGTGTTTTTCATTTGTCCAATGCATTATGCAAAAACACATCAATTTACTTTGCATGATAATCTATATATTTATTCAATTATTTTACAACTTTATAGTTAATATCAGATTGAAACGTAACTAAGTCTTAAAATACTATACAAAGAAATATATACAGAACATACAAATAAATAAAAAGAAAATAATTTATAGGGCGTCATGAAATTCATCCACATCGCCGTCAACTGGAAGCGTGCCCAGAACGCTGGCAGCATTGCCACGTTGTATGACAATACTTACCTTCTGGGCCAAATACAACCCAGCCACGCGAGGTCACGCGAGGCGTCGACCAGTCTCTTTGCGAGGTCTCTAAAAAGAGATCTCGCACTTGGACCCCATGGCCCCAACGTTTCGACCCCAAACGGCTCAAATACGTAATCCCCTACGAGGTTTACGTATTTGCGCCGTTGAAGATGTGATGGCGTGAGGGTATCAAAGGCCTACTCAACTTCCAAGGCAGTAAAGACGTACCGTTTAGTCTTTTGCCGGCGTCGCGTACCAGGCGCTGAGGTTCAAGGTGGGCTAGAATGCCAGCGGTGACAAGAGCCAATGTCATTAAGGTTGGCGTGTTGTGAAATACGACCTGCGCTCCTGCTGCATGACAAGCCATGGTTACCAAGGCTGTCGACAGCCTCTCCACGGTCACAGCGATGTGGAGTAACACATAGCGCGCCTAAACGGAGGCAAGAGGCGATGCGGAAGGTCGTATCGTCCAGCATGGTACATATCTTGGACGATGGCAGTGCTTGAAGCCAGAGGCCCGACTCCCACTCTCCCACAGCCAGTAGACGAGCACGCTCTGCAGCATTAGACGATGTGCTAAGAAGGTTTTCTCGTATTCTGCTGCAAAGCGGTCCATCCCACTGCCTCTGAGAGGATAGGTTTCAGGGTAACTCAGTGCTTGGACAAGCTCTTCTCCAAGCATTCATGGCATCGGTCTTACACGGCATCTCAGAATCGACCAGTGTTTGTGCTAAGATTTGCCTGGTCAACTCTGCAGTGCTGTGGACCGAGGACAGGAATGCAGGTAGGCTAACACCAGAAATTTTTCGAACGCCGAGGCCGTCAAAACGTCCAGGTAAGAACGCCTGTAGCCACAATCGGTCATTCAGTGCTATATTCAAAATTTGACTAAGAGTATTTTGTATAATTTTGTCCATTTCAATGAGTAGGCTTGAATTTTTCCAAAAAAGCGAAGCTCGAATAGCGTGGGTAAATTTAGGCAAGAAAAGACAATACCGAATTATAGTGAAAGCAGAATGAATGTTAATTTTGAGGAGCCTGTCAAAAATTTCACTAAAATTTTGAATTTTTTCATGAACAAATGTATCGAAACCTTCGTCTAGAATCGGGGACCCAAGGAGGCGAAGAGAACTTTTTTCAATGTGGGTTATATTGGGAGTCAGAAATTGAAATTTGGAAAGTATAGGGGATTTATTTAAATTATCTTTAGGTCTAAGTCTATGGATGAAAATTTAGATTTCAAGAAAGCCAGATCTTAATAAACAGTCTCTACGTCGCCTCCCAGGGTGCCATCATCTAGGTACCAGATATTGAATTTTGAATTTAACTGGATATTCTATGCAAAGCTTTAGTATGTTACTTATGGGCTTGCCAAAAAATTTTATGGTAATTAATATTGGCACCGGTAATAAATATTGGCACCACAATCCACAAATAAAAAGTTCCATAAACGTACGACCACCATACTTGCTTTGCTCATTATTTCCATATATGAAAACCAAACTTTGCCATCAATCGTTAGAATCATGTTCAAACTTCTAGTTTTTAGCTTGTCGAGCGACTTAAACTTTCTAACTAGACGAACTGGGAATTGTTCGTTTAGTAACGAAAAAGGGTATTTTTTATTATTTGTTTGGATTTTGATAACAGTGAATGAAGCAAGAGAGATAATATCGCACCCCCAGGGAAACAAAGGCGTAAAACGAAAATACTAACTTTACAGGAGAGCAAAAAAACTGTTTAACCAGATATACGTACTTTAGTTTTCATGCTATGTTCTTTTGTTATATACTAGAAAATAGGAAAAAAATCAAGCTTTTTTTTGTTTATATTTAAAATATCTCAATGATCTAGTTAATAAATAAATTAATGTTTAAAGTTTTACGAACGTTTATTCTTATTTATTTACGACTAATCCACAAACGTAAAGATTCTTACTCCACTCATCGTTTTCTAAATAATTATTATACTGTAACTATTTATGGTTACACCTTTTACGAAGTTTCATACTATGATGAAATACAGAGCGTAAGTACTACTTACGGCCTTTTTTGCTTGATTACGGTTTAAATTATCAAAGTGTAAGACGTATTTACATCTTTGTTTGTTAAAAAATAAAAATAAAATATGATGATAAAATCGAATATAGACTTTTTTATAGATTTTTTCTGTTAATCCATAACTGTAAGCAATGTTAAGCCTCTTCATAAAATACATTTCAGTAGTGTAATAAAACAAGTATTTAGAAAATTGCACTTTACTTATAATATTAGACAGAGAGGAGCCTGTTATAATAGAAAACTAATAACATTTAATTATAATCATTCTGATAAATGCAACTTAAAAAGATAACATCTTAAATTTCTCGAAAAAACCTCACAAATCCAGCAATAACAAAACCAAAATTATTTATTATCTCAATTAATAATCATACAATATATAGGTACATAACTAGAGGACGCCAGCAGCTACGCCTGCAATTTTTTTTTTATTTACCCGTTTTGTCCGATCCCGCGGGAATTTCGGGTAATCCCTTCTTAGTGCACCCCTACGGTCCCCAAGGAACATGCATG
Organism: Euclidia mi; assembly: GCA_944739405.2. NCBI lineage: Eukaryota > Metazoa > Arthropoda > Insecta > Lepidoptera > Erebidae > Euclidia > Euclidia mi. The sequence goes on from OX123190.2 coordinate 77,841,142, forward strand.
CCAAATTTCAGCTTCCTACGCCCAATAGTTTCGGCTGTAGCGTGTCTGTCAGTCAGTCAGTAACGCAAGGATTTTATATATTAAGATTATATGTTTCAATACAAATTAATAATTTGTTTTGAAACGTAAATTAGGATTCTCACTTATATTAATCATAATTAATCCTTCAATTTCACATAAATAGCCTCAGGTTCTAAAGATTAAGTTGTACGTCACCGCGATGTTGGCGAAACATTAAATGTATATACCTACATTAGGTGCTAAAGTTATTGAAATGACTATTTTTGTTTTTGAATTTCAAATTCAGTTCCAAAATAAAAGATTCATGACTATGAACATTATACAAAGTAAAAAAAAGTATCAGCAGTTTATTTCTTAAACACCAGTGTAACAAGGGTGAGCCTCAAGAAGAGTTGGCAAGAAATACAGGCCTCTCTTAACAATTGAAACACAAAATCGAAAAAAATAGGACCAAAACACAATACTCGGTTAAACTAAGTAAATAAAAATTTAAGTAATAAAGAAGTAAGTGTTTCATTATATAAAACAATAATTTGTCATTGTCGACATACACAGAATCATCAACATTACAAATGAAGACTAAAGCATGTATTTGTGTAAAGATTAAAACATGTTTTAGTCTTCATCTGAATTATCACTTGGCAATTGATTATGGGTATCGTTCAGACGTCAGACTTCAATAAAATCCTTGATAATGTACCGGAATAGCATTTGAGTCACATAGACTTTTTAAATTATTGTACAACGCAGTTGACACAGGTAATAATTCATTAAAAGCAGTTTTGAGCTCAGGATCCAATTGAGTTGCTTGGGATTTACGTGTTCTAGACGAACAATATTTTTTTGTATCTAACTCAAAATAATCACTTTGCTCGAAATCATATTTGTAAAATAATCTACCAGGAGCGTCAGGTGTAACTTTGACCTCTTTTAACGTCGAAAAATAAACTTTTTCAGCTCTAGTATCTCTAAACCAATTTTTATTCGAAGATAATAGTGATTAAAAATCATAAAATAAATTCTGGGACATTTCAGTCACAACAAATCTCTTATTGACCTTAGCGTTAATGATAATTTCGTATAATTGGTCAGGTGTATAAACGACTTTATTTTTTAAATTCTTTTCTACGCAAGCATGCACACAGTCCTCTTCGTTTTGGGTATGACCTGTTTGTAAAAATCTATGTACTATATCCAAATTTAGTGTACAAGAAGAGCACATGTACATCGCAAATATAAAGCAATTTCTATTCTGGCCCCGAACAATTATCAGAATATAATGAAACTAATTTGATACCATTCTGAGCACAGAAGAATAACTGATTCTGAGCTTTTTTTTTGAAAAAGTCAAAGAGACAGCTTAAGATTTCATTAGCACCTCTTTTGGCTATCTGTGCATGCCATAAAAAACAGTAACCTTGTAAAGATAGTTAATTGTATACTGTAAAGTTATATACTGGATAATTCCTTTTATAATGAAAAATACCCACGTTAGATTGTGGCAAATTTAGCACCTTTTCTAAGTCAAACACAGCAACAGTTTTAGTCTTTGGATTTGATGAAGATTTTTCGTCATCTTTAATTTTGCGTACAAGAGATTAATTTTTTAAATGACTTTCGTAATTGTCCTTTAGTTCAATCTTACGGTCAGGGTCAGCATTTTCATAAATACTACATATGTGACACATATCTTTCTTTGGCTTTAAAAATGATAAGTTAAATTGCGAATTAAAAATATTACTAGATTGGTATAAACTTGCCACTTTTGCTGTGTTCAAACTTTCGGACATCCAAATTTATCGAATTGCGTCCTATTTCTAACTGATTATTATTTTTAACTATTTTAGCTGAGCCAAATTTCATACAACTACGCGCAAGCGTAATTTTAGTAAAAACTAGAGGACGCCCGCAGCTACGCCCGCATATTATTTTTAATTTAATACGTTTTGCCCGATTCCGTGGGAATTTCGGGAAATGCCTTCATAGTGCACCCCTACGGTCGCCAAGGAATATACACGCCAAATTTCAGCTTCCTGCGTCAAATAGTTTAGGCTGTAGCGTGTCTGTCAGTCAGTCAGTAACGCAAGGATTTTATAATCGATGCATTTTGGCAAGATTTAAATCAGAAGCGAGATATTGACGGCTTGTTTGTTTTCTTAAATAGTGTGATTCGATACATGGGAATGCTGTATTACACTTTATTCAGTTTCATCACTTGATTTATGGGGATGGTTGGCATGCTTTCCGCGTACATCTGTTATTTGCAGGTTATTTGTGTATTTATTCATAGCTGAGTAAACAGTTTTTTCTTTAGTACTAAGTAAAAAAGTTAAGTAAGAAAGTATTTAAAAACATTACTTTACATACTCTTACTCTTGTAAAATTAGCATCTTTATTAAATGGTAGATAATAAATTAGTGTACGACACCTATCCCGCTTTCTTTGAACTTTAATAACTTTAGGCTCTTCAACTTCTATATTGTTCAGAATATAAAGCCATTGTTTTTCATGATCTCCTATAGCCCAATAATATCGAAATAGCTCAGAACGAATTGCTTGAGTAAATGTATCATAACATTTCATCTTGCATCCGCAAGGGCTACCTAGTTCCTTACATTGCCGTAATTTCTTTGTATTATTGCTATGATATTATATCCCATTATTTTTAAAAAAAAATGTTTATATTTAGACCACTCCTCTGTATTTTTAGTCCTCTTTCTGCATTTAATATTATTTTCAGACGTTAGCAAAGCACGAGAAGAACCAGCAATATCCGTTACATCCCTTTGATCTTCATTTGTATGGCAGTCCGTTGTTATAATAACATTAGTATTAGAATTATCATTATGAGAACAGGTATTTTTGGAAGCATAACTAGTACTAGGTAGCAACATATTTTGTGAGGTAATATTATTATATTCTACGTTGTCAATTTGGTTAGCTGGAGTTAGATCTAAATATACCCTATGCTCATCATTATGACAAATATTATTAAATTCTACTAGATCATTGTTAATTGGAACTAGTTCTATTGATGTTATTGTTTGATCTGATATAGAAACGGCTTTATCGCGTATACAAATTGGATTTGATGGTAAACTACTTTGTGTATTAGGTAATAATTGTAAATTTAAGTTATCAGAAGAAAGATATGTTAGGCTAGTACAATTATATCCGGTTAATATTGGGTAAACACTATCAAAGTGTCCGCAGAGTTCTGATGTATTATTATTGGCTAAAATATCATTATTAGATTTATAAATGACAGTAGTTGAAGCAATTAAATCAACATTATGGTGACATTTAGACGGTGTGCTAAATTGAAAAAGATTTTCTGATATTGCTGGGGGCGTAGCAAAACCAACCATTAGAGCCAACGTTACATCTTGCACCAATGAAGAACATATTGTCATATTTAAACTTCGAACTGGACTAGAAGACCTACAAGGGTTCAAACTAGGTGCATACTCGGATACTGCCGGGGAGAAGGGTTCTTCATTTTCACTAATTACACTCAAACGTAATTTTAAGTAATCAGGGCTTCTTTATTTGTATACATTAATATTATAATGCGGAAATACAAACAATTACGTGCTGTGGTCACTGAGCGGCGCGTGAGTTATGAAAGGTAATTAAACAATCCGCACGCGCGCATGCGCTGTAAGGATGAGTACCTGCACGTTACGACTTGTTTGTGCGACGTGTTCGTGGTTACGCCCGCGAACTTAACAATTTTGTGAACGGAAAAAAGGCGTAAGCATGATTATTTAAAAACTTATGTTACAGGTGTACACGTAAACAAGGAATACGGCATTTTATGTTTGATTATTTTTGAATATGATTGGATGTAATCAGTATTATTTTAGGAAATTTGTTTTTTTATTAAGCAAGAAATAGCATATTAGGCAATACATCTATTAAATGTTTAAATTATGAAATTAAACAAAAGTTTAAGTACGATTAAGTATATTTTGATACAATTTTACGTGGGTATGCTGGTTTAATGACTTCTTTAATTAAAAAATATTACAAATTTACAACGTCAAAAATTGTCTTTTTGGTATAAAATTCTAATTTAACGTCAAAATAGAACGAAAAAAATTTATCATATATATTTTGACTTGTACTATTCAAAACGGCAATAAAAAAAAATGACGTATCTAGACTTACGCCTTTGTTGAACTGGGTGTGCGATATGTCAGGATCGTACTAAATAGCGAACCGTATTCTCTTCCTAACCCTACAGGGCACAGGCGTGAGACTATGAATATAAGTCCATGTTCTCAAGCCTGTTTGCTATATTAAGTTTCATAGTTTGGATTTTGATGAAACTTAATATAGATTCAGAAACATAATAGCACATAGGACACACGTATAATTAAAAAATGCTAATATTCTGTCAAATCTGGTTGGACCAGTAAGTGGATTTCGAGCTCCTAGGCGAGAGTCTTTTATACAGCCAGAGCAATGTTAGGACGACGATAACGATGAAGAGAATTTATTCATGGGTAACGTTTTACCCAACCTACAACTACGCGGGCGAAGCCGCGGCCAAAATCAAGTATGTATTAATACTGTAACAAATTTAACTATCCCTCAGAAATACCCGTGACATGGCTGCAGAAATAACTTTTATTCATGAGCCGCCCGAGTTACATATGAGTCAACCCTTACACGGCACAGATGGGAATGATGTCCCCAAATGCTTTCAATTTCGACTCTTAATTGAAACCATTGTACGTAACTCAATACGTGAAAATTTAATTAATAAAATTTATTTTATACTTGTTCGCAAGAATTAGGATATTGGACACAATTATTGAGATTACGGAGTAAAATATATGATTGGGATATCTGCCATTAATATATTAAGGTATGTAGCAGATTATGCTATGAACCGATGAACATACTTTTGTATCTCTTAATATATCTACAGGCTGACAAGTAATTTGTCTTATTCCTTGGAGGAGGTTATATTTGAGGTAATTTGTAACAACTTGATCCCCACCAACTAGGAGTCCAAAGAGATATCTCTGAGATATCGAGCCCTTAAGCTGTTTTTTTTGTAATTTTCTACCTTGTTATCGTAATAAACGAAATATGTAAAATAACTTATTTTGGTTTCTAAAATGAATAATTTTATTACATAGCAAATAAAACGGTTGTATAGACAAAGCAAAATTATTAAGGAACCTTGTAGTATACCACGTTACCCTTAAAAATCTATTGCACCAATTTTCACAGCGCACTTAGGGCCGGTTTTTTGATCCCTAGTAAAAGTCAAGCTTTTTTTTTTTTTTTTTTTTTTTTTTTTTTTTTTTTTTTTTTTTTTGGTATCGGGTTGGAAAATCCTCATGGAGTCCCTCCGCCCCGGGGGAAGGACGAAGGGGACTGTCAGACTCTTACTGACTAAAAACCAACCCGTGTTCCTCATGTACCCGTGTGTCGGAGGGTAGGGATTCGCATAAGCATTCGTCACTACCCCCCGACGGGTATTGGCCCGCCAGATGGTCAGGCGGGCCCCGAACAAAACCCCCTTGGCGGCGGATGAAGGTGTTGGGCTCCGCCGCCAAAACACTCAGCGGCCGCAGAGGATAGGGAGGACGGCAACGCAACACCGCATCTCCTCTTCCTCTGCGGCCCCACCGCGACGCAACGATGGTGCGCCTCCATTTGGTCGCGGGAGATAGGGCGCGCGGCAACGCAACACCGACACGCCTCTCCTCCCGCGACCGCACCCGACTGTGAGGGACAGAAGAACTGTCCCTCGCACCCGCCCCTTTGGACGCATCCTGCGCAGGCCTCCGTCAAGCCCACGCGGAGCGTCCCCTCCTGGATCCCTCTTAGCTTCACCGCGGGTCACCAATCCACGGTTACTAAGCCCCCCCACCACGACAAGGTGGAGATCCCACGGGGGGGAGTAAAAGTCAAGCTTACCATTTGTTAATCTAACTATAGTTAAGTCTTAACCTAATGGTTATCTCATGTTTACGTTTTTTGATCCACATTTTAACTATGGTTAGAATTGACTATAGTTAACTATGTTGTCATTTCAATGAACACTGCTCTACCGATAGAAGAGTAGGGGGTGATTATTTTTATATGGTAATACTTGTACATTTTGACAGATAGTGCGAAAATTAACTTCAAAGTTGTCATAACATAAGTCATTATTTGTTACTTGTCAAAAGATAAAGAGTAATGTCGTGGTTGTTTTCAAAGGTAATTTTGTGGTGTATTTTTGTAAAAACGACGTATTTAAGTAATGGAATTAAACAAAGCAGAAAACGTGAAGTAAGTAATCTTTGTAAGCTGTTTTATGAAAATTTGTATTTTATACACAAGTATAATTTGCAAATAGATATCTAATGTTCCTAATATATATTTACGCATTTGTAATTAAAACGTTTTTCCAGGGATCGTACCGCCAATTTTAATCAAGAAGAGACAACAAAGTTCGCTTAATTAAAGACTTTCCCATCAAAACCTCAAAAAAACTGATCATGTTAGTAATCAGCAAAAAGAAGCAGCTTGGCGGCGTCTTGCAGAAAAATTCAACTCGGACGGAGAGAGATATAGGAGCATAAAGCAATAACAACAAAAAATCAATAACATGAAGAAAACAGCCAGAAAGGTGAGCATCTCTATTAAAATTTGACTCTTTTATTTCAATATTAATCTTACATATTTATTTCCTCCTTTCAAAGGAGAGGCCTAGTCCAGCAGTGGGCTGTTAAAGGCTGATGAAGAGAGAGAGAGAGATTTATGGTGAATTATGAAATACAATAATAATCACATTTAAGGAAATGAGAGCAGAAAAGAGAGGCAGAAAGCAAACCGGAGGTGGACCACCACCACCAAAGCCATCTGAGACTACGGAATGGCTAAACTCTATCATGGGAGAGTCAATATCGGGTCTGCCTGCAATATATGATAGTGACGCATTAGGTATGTACCATCACTTTTGAGTGTGACAGGCTACACTTATATAGGAGCAGGAAGGAGACCCGCAAATGTTATGTCAAAGATTGTTGGTATAGTTCTGTAAATAACTTCGGTCATGTTATTCAGTTTAAAATGTAGCTTAATAATAGATATGTCTTGTTCCAAGATTGTGACTACCTACATATGTACTCGTATATCAAATTCAATCTTCCCATTTGTTGTAGAGATTTCTCTGAAATGTATGGGATAAAATACCAACATACTTGCCATTCTGCATCGATGCCCCATGTTCTGAAGCCTAGCATTAATTACCTAGTTGTCACATATTTGTGTCTTGGCTCTACACTCAATTATTGTTTAGTGCCTCTAGTTGGTACTTTGCTAAACCAACCCAAAGATGAAAGCAAGTGTACTCCATATAAAATATGTTATATTTATATTAGTAAGATAATACCTACTTAAGTAATATAATTTCTTTGTTTTCAGCAAGCAGCTGCAGTAAGAAAAAAATATTTACACCTCAAGAAACAAGAAAAAAAAACTAATATGTCATTTGGAAAGCAAATCTGATTTAATTCTGAAAAGAAAGGCATGTGAAGAAGATTTGAAAAAGTATGCAGGAGAGGAGCATATATTATACAAAATTTAAATGAAAGAAAAGAGATTCACATGAACAAAATTACACTTATGCAAGAAAAACCCAATTTATACATTAAGTAACAGCAAGAACTTCATAGTCTTGAAATTGAATTTAAGAAAAAATATCATAAATTGCTATTAGAAAAAGCTATGTAAAAAATTAATGAAATAAAATAATCAATACTTTTCTAAAGCACATTGTTTTTATTTACACTATATAGGTACATATTTATAATGGGTTTAAGTACTTATAACTTCTGGGAATTTAAACATTATTCATTTGATGTCAGCAACGATGAAAAGTGTGTCTCTATTAATTCCTGCCGCTACTGTTGATCACTACTGGTGGACGTTATAGTACTCAAACTACTTTCCTCCATATCTTGCATTTCATCATGAGCTAATGCTTCCCTGGTAGAATATCATTTTTTCAACACAAATATTGTTCAGAATAGCAGTACTCACAATTATTGGTTGAACATTTTCTAATTTAACTCTTAGTTTTGATCCCACACATGGGAACCTCCGCTTCCACACCAAAAGTCCTTTCAACCACATTTCTTGTCCGTATTTGACTCTCATTGTATAGTTTCTCAGCAGCTGTCTGTGTGTTGCAAGTACTTTTTTAAGGCATAGCCACGGTCACCCAAAAGCAGCATCTGCCATATCGTTGTGATTGCATTATATCTTTCACATTGCCGCTATTAAAAATTGTACTGTCGTGCACAGATCCTGGCCATCTAGCAACAATGTTTCTTATTTTTAGGTTTGCATCTGCCACAACTTGGGTGTTGATAGAAAATACATCTTTTCTATTTCTGTACAGCTCTGCATTGTCACCTCCTGGGCTCGCTATCCGTATATGCGTGCAATCGATTGCTTCTATCATACTAGGAAATTTGGCAATTCTATAAAAAGCACCTATCACTTCTCTTATTTCTTCAATCAATCAATTTGGCATCTCAATTAATCGTTTTGATGTCAAACAAATTTGTCTTGGTACGGCATGAATAGCTTTGCATATGGTGGATTTGGATACCCCAGACAGATCACCAGAACATTGTTGCATATTCCCAGTGCCTTAAAGCGTAAAGTTATTAGTAACTGTTCCTGTGGTGTAACGGTGTGATTTCGCTCAGTGAGTGTTTTTAATTCAAACTACGGTTTGTTTCGAAAGCCGGTAGCGCTTGCAAAAATCTGTATCGTCCCAATGCTCTAGCGGTGAATTCCGTGGTCTTAATACCTTCGGCCTTCTCATAAGGATATATTACATAAAAATTTCATCATCTGATGAACTCTCCAACATATCAAAGTAACTTGATATTCTAGGTACCTACGTTTAAATCCATATTATTCACCAACACAACATCAAATAAAATCACACGTAACAATGGCAAAGCAAAGTTAACTATCCGCCAGCTTGCTAAACCCTCGATGGAGCAGTGGTTAAATATTTTGACCAATGGTTACTTATTTGACCATTAGTTATCTTAACTAGAGATCAAAAAACGGGTTTTACGGAAATTTAACCATTTGTCATTATTTTTAACCATTGGTTCACTTAACTAGGGATCAAAAAACCGGCCCTTAATGTGCAGTAAGCATATTATACTTAACGACTAATAAATAACCAGGGTATTGTCATAATAGCAACGTTTGGCAAGCGAATAGCGTGTAGGCATTAATGGACAGTTATTTACTGAACGACGTTTTGCGCCTTTCCCGAAAATACATACGATAATGGAGCGTTCAGCTGCCAGATTCGCAAACAACTTCTGACTGACTAATGGTTGGATTGAAGCAATAGTGATATTACAGCGACGTTATTACACCAGAGCGCAAACAGTGTAAACAACTTTGTCAATTTTCATACATACATACTCACGCCTGTTTCCCGTCGGAGTAGGTATAGATAACAAGACGCTATTTGCCTTTATCCTTACAAAAATCGAAAATTTTCGGATAGATAAAAATCCCGTTTTCAAATGGGTGCACCAGGACAATTTTATCAGCGGGTGTACTAAAAGTGTGACAAGTTTTTGATAGAATACGTTAGTGATTATTGTGACAGATTATTTACTGCAATTGGTTGTAGCATAATCATTATTCCTCCTAATACCAGAGTTGTATTTTGAAGAATGACTAGAAATAAATCTCTCAAAAGTTTTTTTGGCTGTGCTATTAAACTTATCACGGCATAGCTATAGAACTATGTTTGAAATGAAGGTGTACACGATATATTTATCGAAGGACAATTTTAAATTGGTTGCTTCTGTTTTATTTGTGTTACTAAATATAAATTTATAATTAGAAGGAACTGCTAAGACACATATATGAGAGACTTTTCTTAACTGAAAAATAGTTTAAACTGTTGTGTTTGTGTTATACAAATAAAAGTAACAATAACACACACAAATATTATTATTATTCTTACATTACTGAAACAGTTTGATGCAACTTGACAGTAAGTTAAACCTTCAATAAATTATACAGCTCACATGGATGAGTAAACATAGTTACTTCATTTTCAATTCTATAGTTTAATCATTAAAGTAACATTGTATGGTTGTCTAAACCCCCAAATACGTTGTTATCCACATGCAAATCGCGTAATCCTGGATAATACCCAAGGATATATGAAACGAGCACAAAGGGTATAAACCAGTTAAATTCGAGTTGCATTTAATACCGCTTACATTGCAAATAGATGGCGGATTTATTTGTCTGCATTTCGAATGCCTTGTTTCATTTCGAACATATGTATATATTTCACTGTTAATGACTAATTTGTTCCATTCTAGATTAATTTCATGACGAAGCAAAAATAATCTCACATACCTTCAAAGGTATTATCTATCTTAAGAGTAGTGCTCGCCGTAGATGTGAACCTGATACATCCAGCCTGGCAGAATTTTAGTATCTCCTTTAGGCTCTCGATGCTTTATCTAAATATTCCAAGAGGTTAATTGTTTTGTTATCTTTCAAACGTTTTACTTATGCATTCTACATACATAATCTTTATCCAGATATGCTGTGTAGTACGTCTGATAATCTCAGAAATTCATCAATTTTTCTTTTCCTCCTAACTAGCCCTGTAGTTCCCTCAAACAACTCAACATGTTCTTTAGAGTGGAAGAGCATCTCAATATATTATGACGTAATTATGCTAGGTCAGTGAGCTTCAATAAAAATCCAGTGAAGTGTGAGGCGGAGTTATACTCTACGGGTTCCACGCCATTTACTATTGGTCATCTTTTGAAAGGACAATCTGTTGATACGAGCACAAAACGCTCTTTGATTTTGGATTTCCAGGCAATTAGTTCCTGTAAAGCTAAAGTGAACTATATGTAATAATATGTAGGTAACCACGATCGTGCGACGACGCGACGCGGTGCGCCCCGCCCGATTTCTTTTTAGTAATAAAACAGCATTTACTTTAGACGCACGTCGTTTTATTATTGACCACCGACACACTATCTGGCGACGAGTTGGTTATACCCACCTAATAATTAATTAGTGAAAATAAAATGAATTTTATTGGTAATATTACGGAATTTGACCATAAAATTCATCATTGGGACATCTATTACAGTAGATTGACCCAATTTATTAAACTAAATGGAATAACGGATGTAAATAAAAGTGCAGTGTTGCTAACGCATTTGTCAGAGGAGTCTTACCGTCTAGCTCGTAACCTCGTACACCCAAAGAAGCTCGAAGAGGTCACGTATGATGAGCTAGTAAAGGTACTGAGCGATCACTTTACTCCAAAAAGGTCAACTTTCGCCGATAGGGCAAAATTCTACGAAGCCACAAAATCGGACGGTGAAGGTGTCGAAGAGTGGGCTGCCAGATTGCGAGGATTGGCCGTGTATTGTGAATTTGGCGCGGAGCTGGATACGCTTTTGCGAGACCGCTTTGTACTAGGATTCAAGGCGGGACGGGAGCGTGACAAGCTTTTTGAGAGCGACTCCAAAACGCTAACGTTCGCACAGGCGTTGGAAGTCGCTCAGAAGGCTGCATGTGCACGGCAAGCTCGTGAAGAAGTTGTCGTAAAGGAGGAGCCGGTGTACCATGTACACGATGCGGGCAGGCGCAGCGCGCGCGATGGTAGCGGCAGCGGCGTCCCGAGCTCCGGCGCCGGCTCGGGGGCCGGCGGCAGATACGGCAAAGACGATCATAGGCAGTGTACAGTGTGTGGTTTGAAAAATCATAATGCGGCTAAGTGTCGGTTTAAGAGCTATAAGTGTGCTATATGTGGGCAAAAAGGCCATTTGAAAAAGGTTTGCGCTAACAAGAAAGCGCGTGTTAATAATATTGGCACGGATGAAGTAGTTTCGTCACAAGAAAGCGACTGCAAAGAATGTGAGCTTTATAATATGAGGTATGTTAATTACAGCCCTATTAAACTAACTGTAAATATTAATAATATATGTTTGTGTATGGAACTAGATTCGGGTTCGGGTGTTACAGTTATACCGAACGATTTATACCTACTTCACTTTTCTAACCTACAACTACATAAAAGTAATATAACTATGTGTCTGTACAATGGTCATAAAATTACGCCATATGGTTATTTTGTAGCAAAAATATCTTATTCCAATATGTGTGAAGAAATCAAAATATATGTTATGAAAAAAGGTGGACCATCCTTGTTGGGTCGAGATTTCATGGTCAAATTCAAGATGTATTTTGTATCAGAAAGTAATATTAATTATTGTAATAGTACTGGCAATGATATGAAAGAAGTGCAAAATGTATTAAACTTATACCCAGATGTTTGGAAAAACGAAGTAGGTTGTTTTAATAAGTTCGAAGTAGAATTACAATTAAAAGAAAATACTACACCGAAGTTTTTTAAGCCCCGAACTGTGCCGTTTGCTCTCAAGGACAGAGTCAGTAAAGAAATAGACAGGCTAGTAAATTTAGGGATTTTAATACCAGTCAGTTATTCTGAATATGCCACGCCAATAGTACCGGTTTTAAAAGAGAACGGAAAGTTAAAAATTGCGGGTGATTTTTCATGTACCTTAAATAAAGATTTAAAGGTAGATAAGTATCCCCTGCCAAGGATAGAAGAAGTTTTTTCTAAGATAGGGGGAGGAGAGAGTTACTCAAAAATAGATTTAAGTAACGCGTATAATCAGTTTAAATTATCTAAATCATCCCAAAAACTGACAACTATTAATACGCATAAAGGTTTATTTGCTTATACTCGTCTAGTTTACGGACTAGCTAATGCGCCAGCCATTTTCCAAAAGGCTATGGAGACTTTGCTGTCCGGTCTAGAAGGAGTTAGTGTTTGGCTTGACGATATTTGTATAACGGGACCAACGAAACAGATTCATCTGTCAAGATTAAAGGAGGTTCTACGTAGATTGCAAGATGCAGGGTTACGTCTTCAGAAAGATAAATCTGTTTTCTTTAAAAACAGTGTTACTTCTTTAGGATATGTAATAGATAAAAACGGGTTAAGAACGTGTCCGAGTAAGGTTCAAGCAATTCTAAAAGCGCCGGCGCCCACCTGCGTTTTGGGTGTTAAACGATTTCTTGGGGTAGTAAATTATTATAGAAATTTCATACCCAATGCGTCGGCATTACTGAGCCCACTCAACGAATTATTACGCGCGGGGACACAATGGCAGTGGTGTAGTGAACATCAGGCGGCGTTCGAGAGCGTGAAGCGCGAGTTGGCCAGCTCGCGAGTGCTAGCGCATTTTAACCCAGAGGCACCTCTGGTACTCACAGTAGACGCGGGGCCGAGAGGACTCGGCGCCGTACTGGCGCACAAGGACAAGGAAGGGAGTGAGAGGCCAATCGCGTTCGCCTCACGTTCGTTATCGCCGAGTGAGAAAAATTATAGCCAAATACAAAAGGAGGCTACAGCTATTATATTTGGCGTAAAGCATTTCCACCAATATCTTTATGGACGGGAGGTACCGTTTGTCTTGAAAACTGACCACAGGCCGTTATTGTCGATTTTTGGTAAAGGGAGTGGAGTGGCCGTTACTGCCGCTTTACGTCTGCAAAGATATGCCTTAATTTTATCTGCGTACAACTACACTGTGCAGTATATAGACGGTAAAAATAATCAAATAGCCGATTATTTTTCACGATCTCCGTTGTCAGAGTCAGTTAGCGATAAGGAAGAGGACAGTAGTTCGAAATATTTTTTATTCTTGGAATCTACTGTAGAACCGGTTTTGTTTAGTGATATTAAAGCGCGCGATCACGGCTGACAAAGTATTGCAAACGGTAATGAAGTACATGAATAATGGCTGGCCTAGAAAAATAAAATGTAAAGATATTTTGCCGTATTTTAAGTGTAAAACTGATCTAGAAATTATAGATGGTTGTTTGTTTCGTGGCCATAGAATAGTCGTTCCACCTGTCTATAGAAGAGACATGTTGAAGGAGTTGCATTCGGCACATTTCGGCGTTGTTAAAACGAAAAGCGCGGCACGTAGTCGTATGTGGTGGCCGGGCATCGACGCTGACATCGAGCAGTGGGTCGGAGCATGTGGCGCATGCGCCGCGGTCCGGCCGGCGCCGCCGCGCGCGCCGCCTGCGGCCTGGCCACGCCCGCCCGGCCCGTGGCACCGTCTCCACATCGACTACATGACCGTAGACCAATCGGTATACCTTATAGTTATAGATGCTTTTTCCAAGTGGCTGGAGTGTGTTTATATGGACCGTGGCACTTCAACTAATGCACTTATTCTTAAATTAAAGGATATGTTTTGTAGGTTCGGTGTGCCTAATGTAATCGTCTCAGATAATGATGTAAAAATTAGTTCGAACGAGTTTCATACATTTTGTAAAGTTAATGGTATTGCATATTTAAATTCACCCATTTATCATCCTGCCAGTAACGGTCAAGCGGAAAACTCGGTAAAAACATGTAAGAAAATGATAAAATGCATTTTAACAAATACGACGAGTCAAAACAATATTGTAGAAAAGTTACAAAACTTTCTGTTTAGTTATAGAAATACCATTCACTGCGCGACAGGCGTCACGCCTGCAATGTTAATGTTAGGTCGTAATTTAAGATGTAAATTAGATTTAATTTTGCCGCAAGACGAAAATCATAAACACACCGATCACGTAGTTTTAAAAGGAAGTAGATGTTTTAACCTGGGTGAAACTGTCTGGGCAAAATGGTTTATAGCCAGAAAAGGTATTTGGAGTGAAGGTACAATTGTAAAGATATTGGGTTCGAGAACTTTCGAAATTTATTTTAAACAATATGGTTCAAATGGTATTAGGCACGTAGATCAGATACGAAAGTTCTACAGAGTGGACAACGATATGGTCAAATGTCCAACAGCTGAACAATCCGACAGCGACAGTTCCATAGTACCTAATCGGTCGCAATCAAGACCGTCAGAGGGCCCCGAGGTACAAGCCGCACCGTCATCTCCCACCACGTCCACAGGTCTATGCGATCAAGGGGCCTGTCCCACTCCGGCGTTGACAGGGCCACCACCGGTTATTTTAGTTGGGAGCGAGGGTACTGCCACAACAAAGGCAACAAACGCAACCAACGAAGAAGAGAGGGATGTGGTGGAAGGTGAAGACGCGCCGCTAAGTCTAGAGGCACGGGGGGAAAAAGCACCAATGGATAGTTCAGACAGCAATAGCACAGTCCGGGATAGCAATGTTACCACTGTAGGTCGCACTGTAAGACCAAGGAAAGTGGTTAATTATAAGCAATATTTTTAATAAATAAAAATAAAATGTAATGTAATAATGACATGTTGTAATTATATGTATTAGTAATTAAGTACCTGCACTATTGTTACAGATTCTCTATGTAATGTTGGAGGGATGAACTATATGTAATAATATGTAGGTAACCACGATCGTGCGACGCCGCGACGCGGTGCGCCCCGCCCGATTTCTTTTTAGTAATAAAACAGCATTTACTTTAGACGCACGTCGTTTTATTATTGACCACCGACACACTATAAAGACTATCGTTCAGAACTGTTGTTAGTTCAGTAACTAACAACAATTTTGCTCGATAGTCAGTTGTAGTTATTTGCAATTGAATGAAATAATTGGTCTGGTAATAATGATACATTTTTGGCCTATTGATCATATTAATCAGCCTGCCATAGTCCACTGCTAGTTAGGCCTCTCCAATGGCACGCCACTGAGTCCGATTTTCGGATTTTCGTGTCCAGCCGCTGTCAGCCACTTTGTCTGTTTTTACTTAGTGAAGGGAAGCGATAAAAAGGGAAATTAATGATGCATTTAAATATATTTAAAATGGTGAAAAATTAAGTTAGATTAGGTGACAAGAATGTTGATAATATTCGTTGTCATCGGCGTATGATTATTCAAATCGCGATTGGACATTCAAATGCTGACGCATTGATCTGGACGCGAGATACATTCGCTGATTTCCTCTCGCCGATCACAATAATATCGTTTTCGTACCGGAGCTGATAGTTGTTTTTACTACTGCACCATTCAATTTATGTCGTTGTATTTTGCATGTTATTGATATTACACCGAGACCAGGACAATTTATGCTTACGCACACAAATGTTTGACTTGAGCGGGAATCGAATACGCGACCTTCGAAGAGCCAGTCATTTACACTTCTGCTACGCCACCAAGTAGTAATTACTGAATTTAATATATGCAAAGTCATCAGTTGATCCCCACTTTCAGTCAATCTTGACACAGTTAACCCATTTTGAAGAAAATAGGTAACATGTGCCGAAAGAAATGAAAGGCATAAAATACTATGGAATAAAATTTGCATACATTCAAATTATTTATAACTTAGTGAAAAACAGCTATCATAGTCGATGTAATTATACCTGAGCTTTCACAAAGGAAATATAAGAATATTTACATGGTCATAACTAAAACAAACTTTTCTCTAACATTATACAGTTTTACAGATTGTATCTATTTGCGACAAGTAGATGTTACCATTCCTTTTGCATTTCCATGACACTGACACCCTATATGTGCACAAGGGATAATAAACCTACACCATCAAACTTTAAGATCCAATTTTCTATTCTTTACGATTGTATCTTGCGGTGTCTTCTTGACATTGAAAATTCAACTTTGTAATATGGAGATAAGGTTTAAATTTGCGAGTTGTTGAGCTTTAAAAGAGTATTTCTTGATGTAACGTGATGTGTATAACGTAGAGAGCATTATTCAGCGAAGGTTTCAGTGGTATCTATTTCCTGGCGTCTTGAGTAAGGCTGGCGGACGGATACTAGTCACCAGATGTCCCAGTTAGGCTTGATATGGATTTGAGATTGATGTAGGCGCGTGTTATAAAAGAAAAATGGAGTAGAGATAAGTGGCTGAAGGCAGGGTAACTGGACGGACCTATTTTAAATTGATATACTCGCTTTATTTATAGCTTCCGTTATGTATTCAATCATTTTTGATGTATTATGTAATGTCTCTTTATTGTAGTATATCCGGTCAATATAGTAGCGGGTATGTCACAGCGAGAACATGACGAAAGGCAGGAATTTTAAGAGAATTTAAGAGAGATTTTGAGGAAATGTAAGGATAACGAAAGATTGATCTTGTAAGGTGATTTCAATGGATGGGTGGGAGTAAAACGAGATGGATTTGAAAGGGTTTTAGGTGGATTTGGTGATGAGAGTGTGAATGGAAATTAAAAAGTATTGCTTGAGGTTTGTTTAGAGTGGAGCCTTTGTGTGACAAACACCATGTTTGATCACAAAAGGATACACATGTATACACGTGAGGCTAAAAATAGAAGAAGTATGATTGATATTGTAATTGTAGATGAACGTTTGAGAAAGAAAGTGTTAGATACATGGGTATATCGAGGGATCGGCATCCACACCGACCACTTCTTGGTGATGAGCCGGATAAGTGGGCTCTTTAAAGGATGGCGATACCGAGAACGTAATGAAAATATGGTCTTGGAAAGAATAAAAGTAGAAAATCTGCAAGAGAAAGTTGTGAAAGATGAGTATGAGCGAAGATTGATAGCAAGCTTTGAGAGATTCGAGAGCATAAATGATATGGAAGAATTATGGCAATCTTTTAAAGAGAGATAGTATGTGTGGCGTCTGAAGTATGTGGTGTGATCAAGAGAAGGAAAAAACCGAAAGGTTAAGAATACATGGTGGGACAAAGATGTACAATCAGCAGTGTCAAAGAAGAAGAAAGCTTGGTTAGATTGATTGGCTGCCAGAGCAAATGAAAGAATGGGAAAGGCAACGAGTGATGACAAAGATGAAGCAAGAAAGGAGTTTCTTAGGTCAAAAAGAATTGTGGAAGAAATTGTTAAATGGAAAAAAGAGGAAAAGAAAGATGAGTTTGATAGCAGACTATCTGAAGATTTACGGAGAAACATAAAGTTTTTCAATAAATCCGTTCGTGCAGTTCAAGGAAAAACTCAATCCTCAGGATACACGTCAATCAGAGACAAGAATGGAAAGATACTGAATGGTGAATCATGCGTGCTGAAGAGATGGAAGGAGTATTTTGAAGGTGTATTTGAAAGAACGGCGATAGAGACATCGATCGATGAAATGAATGGTAATAATAGCAATGATGAAAGCGATATTGGCGTGGATGAGATTGTGAAGGCGCTGGGAAGTGTGAAATTAGGTAAGGCTGCAGGATATGATAGGATTACAGTTGAAATGCTGAAGGCTGGATAGGGCATCATAGTTGGTCAGCTGCAGCGCTTATTTAACTCGTGTTGGAGCACCGGCCGAGTACCTGATGACTGGGCCACAGCGGTGGTTGTGCCTCTTTATAAGGGAAAAGTCTCGCAATAAGACTGTAAAAACTATAAAGGCATTAGCCTTCTCAGCATTGTTGGCAAATTGTATGCGAAGGTACAGATTGAAAGAGTTATGGAAGTAACCGACAAGAAAATATAGGATGTACAAACGGGATTCCGAAAGGGTATGGGGTGCACGGATCAAGTCTTTTCCTTGCGGTGCATAGCCAAGGAATTCTTGGCCAAAGGTCAAAAGCTCTATTGCGCATTCGTGTATCTGGAAAAGGCTTACGATAAAGTGGTGAAGAATTAAATGTGGTCGGTACTGTCGATGTATGTGGTAAACAGCAGCCTCATACGAGCTCTGAAATCCCTTTATGAAGATTCTAGAGCTTGTGTGAAGATAAGTGGGTCGTACATTGATTGGTTTACCATCGAGACAGGTGTTAGACAGGGATGTGTAGTGTCGCCGTGGATGTTCAACCTCTTCATGGACAGTTGTTTGCAAGATTTTAAAAATAGTGACTGTGGATTAAGGATAACTGAGTTACTTGTCAAATGCCTCCTTTATACTGATGATCAGGTAATGTTTGCGTCTTCAGTGGAGGAGTTGCAGGAGATGGAAGCAATCATGCATGGTGCTTTACTCCCTAAAGGAATGAAAGTGATTGTGAGCAAGACGAAAGTTATGGTTTTTGAAAAGAAGGAATGTGTTACGGCTTGTAATGTTATAATCGATGGACAACGAGTAGAGCACGTGAATGATTTTGTATATTTAGGTAAGCTGTTACCTAGGTATGGTAAGAATGAAGAAGATATTGAAAGAAGAGTTAATGCAGGTAATGGGGTGAATGAAGCTTTGAAGGCCTATATGAACAGTCAAAGTGTGTCCAAAAAGGCACGTTTGGCTGTGCATAGAGGGGTGTTAGTACCTACATTTATGTATGGAAGTGAAAGTTGGGTATGGCAGAATAGACATGAAAGTAGAATAAATGCTGTAGAAATGAGAGCACTGAGAAGTATGTGTGGCGTGTCTTTGAATGACAGAGTAAAGAATTGTGTGATAAGAGAGTGTTGTGGTGTAAAAGAAGATGTAGTGACAAGCATCGAGAAAGGCATGCTAAGGTGGTTTGGGCACATGGAGAGGATGGATGATGAAAGACTGACCAAGCAGATATACAGGATGTTTGGCGATTGGACCGACACAATTTTTTGGGGGTTAGGGGATGGGGTTAGAAACCCAGATCCCGGGTAAATTTAAAAAATGCAGGCGTAGCTGCTGGCGTCCTCTAGAAAAGAATATAAATTGTAAGTATTTTAATAGGTAACTCATAAAATACTGAGGAAGTAGATTGTATAAGTAATTTTACGGAACTGTTCAACTTGTATCTTTGCCAAGAAACTATAATTAAAGTATATAATATTTAAAACTGAAACAAATGGCTCCCGTCCATTTGTTTCAGTATTAAATATTATAGGTACTTACCTAATATTTCTATACTAAATTTTGTTTGGTGTTCGTGTGTCCGGCCAAGTGCTTTTATTGCGTGAAGAAAATTATCTACCTTATAAAAGTAATTTTAAATTATAGTCCAAATTTTATACGAGAAAAGTTTTTATTTCTATTAATAGCTTATTTTTAGTGTCCCACTGCTAAGCAAATCTTTACATATTATCATGTAATACACTCTTGTGAAAACTAACAAATAAATATTTTCACACTTGCGATTTGTACCCCAACAAATATTATAAGTTATCTCAGTCACACGACTGAAGACTGCGAGTAATGCTTACCTCTGCTAGATGCTGTAGTGACGTCATTTTGCTTTATACGTGGAAAATGTGAGATCACATTGCTATTGTCCTCAGAGATTATGAGTGGTGTATTTCAGTGAACTCCCACAGCCTAAATTAACACGGTGTTCCGCGAACTCTCGCCACGGTCTCAACTTATGATATTGTTTGTCCTCTAGGAGGTGCATGCAGGCACGATGGCGCATCTTTGGCCCGTAATTATTATTCACCCGTACCGCTTTTGAATAGTGTATTGGCCCATATAACTCAGAAGACAAGAATTAGAGTATGTAAGTGAACTTTATAACAGAAACACAACAGAGACTTATTTGAATGGAGTTTTCTGAAGTAATCTTCTCTCGGCAGTATTTAACTCCTGTTTTCTGTAGCTATTCATTGTCTAGTGTTCCAAGAAGCTTCATTAATCTGAAAGTACTAATTTAAATGTCTACCCAATATAAAATTAATGTATACAATAACTGAAATAAGTAAAACATTTCTAAACTTTACAATCTTAAAGTTTTGATAACAGAAAGATAAAAGTGGCACTCCGCACTTTAGCTGCCAATAAGTTTAGGTATCGTTCGTTATCTTGAATATTGCAGTAAAAGTACTGTCGGTTTTATACGATAATAAACATAATATTTTTACAGTAAGACTTTCTGTACGCACTCAAATTTATAGAGGATAGTTTGAAGTTATTTTAACCTTTTAGTATCTATGGATGTCACATTTTTATAAAACTACCGCGGACGTGTAGTCTCACAGTAGTTTATAGTCTTATTTTTTAACAAGATTATGCAAAAGAGCTTCAGTACTATATGTAACTTGATGTATGGGTTGGTTACAGTGAAAAAACTTTAACATATAATCTACGTTTTAAGTATACATCTAGGGACACTGATTTTGTATCAAAACATTGGGACAGTCTTTGAGTAGTTTTATGTATATCTATGTTTTTTATCTGATAAACAATTAAAATAATATAAAAGAACAATATTAAAGTTCGTTTTAATAATTCTTACATTCAAGGAGGTCAAAAAATAAAAAACATCACTTAAAAACAACAAATATCAACAATTCTGAGAACTACTCTTTGAGCTTAATTGTTGACAGTCTTTTCACGAAGAACGAGGAAATTGTTAGCACACTGGCTTGTTGTATGCGACACAAATTATAATAATACGCGCTGCTTGATCTTAAGAGAGACTCGTCAATACGAATCAAACCAAAACTAAACTCGATGGGGTTGAATCAGTATATTGCAGAGTGTCTATGGCCACCAGCTCCATCATCAGATCTGCTCCATGATATAATAATATGGTATTGTCACAAGACATACACATAATTGCAACATTTCGGTTCAATAGAAAACTGGGCAAAGTGTCTAATTTATCTTGCAAGATACAGACACCGGGGCAGGAGAAGTACATAAAAGCTTTTAATGTAAAATCGCTAGTAACTTGCGCCACAAATTAGATTTTTACCCTTATCAAACTTGCTCAATTAGTTTAATAATATTGCGAGAATATCTCCGTAGACCTGTTAAAACTTTATTTAACCGATATAATGATCGCACAACGTAATTGCAAATCAAATGACATTATATAATTACAGCACGAGTACAAGTTTTCATTAATTTTGTCAACTGCGTACCCACAAATCAATATTATTAATCAGGGCTGATTAAAATAATGCTTTTTTTGTATGTGATTGTTAAATTCATGTATTACGAGTTTTATAGCTTTTTAAAAGGTTTTATCTTTATAAGGTTATTATTCAATCGATCACGATTGAAAAATGACGTTATAAAAATAAATTCTTAATTATATTTATTTATTTTTTATTTATTATACACTTTATTGTACACTTTTCCAAATATGGTAAAGAAATTTACATATGTAAGATACAGTACAATGGGCGGCCTTATCGCTAAAAGCGATTTCTACCAGGCAACCTTTGGATGGAGATATTATTGGTAGGATAGAAATGGTAGTTGTAAGCGTACCAGCAAAGATGTATGTAGATATATATTATATTTAAATACATACAAAGATATATTATACTAAGACAATTTACATACACATACATAAATACTTATACATACATAGATATACATACATAAATAATATTTAATACATATACATATACTTAGTAGAACAGGAAGAAACAATAAATATCATAATGAAAGATAGTACTCCTTAACTAAGGATTTGAACCTGGTTACCGTCTGAGCCTGTCTTATATGTAACGGTAATGCATTCCATAGACGAACAGCTGTGACAGAAAATGACTTATCATAAAAGGTTGTGGAATGTACCGGCATCTTCAGTTTCAAATTTTCTGATGACCTTAAATAACGGTTATGCGTATCATGAAGGAATTTGAATCGTCCTTTAAGATAGGAAGGAGTTGAAGGGTTAAAAAGTATATTGTACAGCAAAAAAAGAATGTGAGCATTCCGGCGATGTCGTATAGGTAACCACTTGAGCTGTGTTCGAAATTGTGAAACATGATCATATTTACGAAGTCCAAATATGAATCGTATACAGAGATTTTGAAGGCGCTCAAGTTTGTCTAGCTGGTTTTCGGCGAGATCTAGATAGCTGACATCTGCATAATCAATAATGGGTAAAAGAAGAGAGTTTGCAAGTGCAATTTTGGTGGCAGTTGGGAGAAAATTTCTAAGTCTTCTCAATGAACCTGCTGAGGCAAACACCTTTCGGCTCACCTCTTGTATCTGCGATTGCCACGTAAATGTAGAGTCGATTGTTATACCGAGATTCTTTACCTTATCTTGTATCGGAATAACAGTGCCATCGAAAGTAACGTGAGGCAGCTGAGACCAGTCGATTTTCTTTGTCATTCTTGCGCTCCCAATAATAATGACCTGGGTTTTAGAGGGATTGACTTTAAGCCCAAAGGATTTGCTCCAACTGCTGATACGCGTCAGGTCACTGTTAATGGCACCTATAGAAGAAGACATTTGGGCCAATGGCGACTGCGTGTAGATTTGGAGATCATCTGCATAAAGGTGATAGGAACAGCGAAGGTCATTTGATATAGAATTTATAAAAATTGCGAAGAGTAAAGGAGACAACACGCCACCCTGGGGCACACCAACAGTTATGTCACACCAACAAGAATGTGAATTTTCGATGCGTATACGCTGTCGGCGGCCACACAGGTAACTACGAAACCAATCAACCACCGTAGGAGATATGTTAAGAGAGTATAGACGGCCAAGTAGAATATCAAAGTCCACTGTGTTAAAAGCGTTGCTAAAATCTAGCAGAGCAAGGATCGTAAGCTGACCGTCCTCCATACCAGCCCTAATATCATCCGTAATATTGACTAAGGAAGTAACGGTACTATGACCCGAACGGAAGCCGGACTGGAAGGGATTAAGAAGATTATTTCTGGAGAGGAAGGAGTTAATTTGGTTGTAGACGAGACGTTCGAGAACTTTGGAGAGGAATGGTAGGATAGAGATTGGTCGATAATCAGAAAAGGATGAAGGATGAGATTTTTTTGGGATTGGGGTTATTAAGGCGTCTTTCCAGGATGATGGGAAAACACCACTAGACATGGAATAATTAAGGATGTGGGAAATGATAGGTAGGATTAAATCGAGGATTGGAAGGATCATATTACGGCTGACACAGTCGCTACCAACAGCATTGGACGTGATGGATAAAATACTCTTCTTAACATCACTATCGGTGAAGTGATTAAAGACGAATGGTGAATAACTAGGGGTGGGCAGTGATGAAAGATAATTAATAGTGCTTGTCTTAGTAATCCTATCAATATTGGACGAAGCAGAGAAATGTTGATTGAGCAAGTCAATATTGAAGTCATGAGGAATAGTGTCTAGACGTGCTTTGCCAACCCCCAGGGTTTTAAGAAATTTCCAGACTTTTGCCGGATCACCGTTTTTTACAGAACTATGGATATGTTGGCGTTGTGCATCCCTACACACCCTATTGCAGTGATTCCTAATTGCTACATATTTTTGTAGGTTGGAAGCATCCGGTTTAATTTTATATTTAAATTTAGCTGCAGCTTTTTTGTGTAACAACCGTTTGATGCTATCAGTGAGCCAAGGCGAAGGACGGTGCTTTAGTTTCACAGGTCGAATTGGCGCATGCTTGTCAAAAAGTTCTATGATTTTATTTGTAAAGACGCTGACCTTTTCATCGACAGATTCGGAGTTCATGAGTGCATTCCAGTCGATATCTCTGGTATCTTTATATAGATTTTCTGTGTTCATGCCACCAAAATTGCGCTGCAATAGAACTTTAGGTTTAGTCTTAGGAGGGCGGATTTTATAAGATATAAAGAGTAAGTCGTGATAAGAGAACATGTCTGCTGGGTATTGCCCGTGCGTAGCGACATTTTGTCTTGAAGAAACTATGATTAAGTCAAGAAGAGAAGGTGTAGAATTCGGAAAATGATGAGTAGGGTTTGAAGGCAGTATTGTCATATTACAGGCTGTAATACTGGAAAGAAGGGAAGAAGAGCGGGAATCATTTTTAAGTAGACAGGTATTTAAATCACCCATTATGATAATGTGACTGTAAGAGGGCACGAGATCAACCAATAGGGTTTCGAAACTTGAAAAGTAATCTATACGTAATGAAGGAGAATAGTAAACGCCGAGGAGGACTTTGGTGTGGTTTAGGACAACTTCCAGAAATAAATGTTCACCGGCATTAAGCGGGGGAGGCTGCGCAGACATACTTACAACGGAATAGGGAATATGAGAACGAAGATATATAGCAACACCCCCACCGCCTCTTACCACCCGATCATTTCTGATAAGTTGGAAACCAGGTAAGGAGTATAATGTAGAGGGCAGACAGGGCTTTAGCCATGACTCAGAAACAAGGATAGCATGTATACTCTTACAGTCTAGATTGGCCAGCATATCAGAGAAATGTGCCGGAATGCTCTGGGCATTGATATGAACGGCATTGAAGTTTTTAGGTACATCAGAAAACTGGGAATTGAGACAGTCTGCAAGGGACGGCACACTAGAAAAGCTTTCATCAGAATCTAAACTACTTATTGAATGGAAACTATCATCACTTATTTCGTTCAAATCAATGGCGGTAATAATAATGTAATATACGGTCTACGTATATAAAAGATTATAATATATAATTGTTTATATATATCCAAATAAAATATATATTATAAATATATATTAATATGACTATGTTAATAAATAATAATATATATAAAAAAGTTAATAAAAACAAAAGTTACCAATAATACACCACCTGCCAGTAGTGCCAATAGTAGAGGGACATCAAGTTACACGTAACAACATAAAAAACTAAAAATAAAACGATAAACATAAAGGCGAAGCAACGGTCCGGGTTATTGTGAATATTTTAGATAATTATTATATAAAGATACGTGAAGATGGGAAAAAGAAAAGAAAATAAATTACATACATTAAAAATCTCAAAAGCCTCGTATTCAAATAGGTAAAGTCTTAGTTTGACAAGTACATGATAGATAGATTTGAAAGATGACATTTAAGAAAAATACAAGAAAAATATCGTTCACCGACATATACATTTTTGAAAGTAATAAAGTATTGTAATAGTAAACGTGGGTATAAAGCAGGAAAAAGTATGATTCTACTTACTACTGTAACTACCCGGACCGGAAATCTACTAAGACAAACGATGTATCACTTCCTTTGGGATGCGGTCCTTTTGGACTTTGTGGCTGGCTTGGCTGCCGTTGGTGCTTGCTCCACGCCGTCCTTCTGCTCAATCTTGCCCAACTCGCTGAGATTGACGACCCGATGACGCGAACCGTCCGGTGCCAGCACATGTATGATGCCCTCTTTGGTCCAGCATTGAGAGACACCAAACTTCAGACGCGCAGCCATAAATGTGTCGTGTCGCGGCTTGGTCAAGAACTCCGATATCGTGACACCAGTGCCCTTGAACTTCGTTTTGCCATACCATATACTGTCACGTACAGAGAAGCTATTGAACTTCAAAACTATGGGCCTAGGCTTGTGGTTGTTTGATGTGCGCCCCATTCTGTGGCACCGCCGAATATCAGTAATAGATATATCACACTTGAGGTGCTGCTTACATACATCTACTACCACTTTGGCAGTATCCTCTTTGCTGCCCTCTGTGACACCGTGCAACAGCAACATTTTTCGCCTGGTCCTCATCTCCATTGAGTCCACCGTTTGTGCGAGAAGCTCAATCTGGTTCTGCAACCCATTCAGAGCCTCCATGACAAAGGTCTTGAAAGAGCTGTATTCAGAGGCCAACGCCGGCATGGTTGGAGTTCCCTGTGATTTGGGCAGCTCAGCTTCAAAGTCTGCCATCCGCTTCAGGAACATATCTTTTAAATTGCTCACAGACTCTTGTAGTGCTTGAGACATTGCAGTGAAGTGTGTGATGACTTGGATTTTATTAATGCAGGAGAGTGTTAACACTATACTGGCAGGTACTGTTTGTATTCAATTAAATAGTGTCATTAAAACTTATAAAAAGATGATTTTACTATTTATTTTCAATTTTTAAATGTAGAGCTATTAACTTTTAATGTTAGTGCTACAACTACCCACATGTATGATCTGATCTGATGAGATATATTAATATTATAAGCGATAAAATAGAGTGGCGATGAGTTTTATGCCCGTTCTCTCTCGTCGTTCTATGCGCTTGCATTGCGAACGTGGCACTAAATGTAAATGGTAATCAACGTCATTTTTGTCGTTCATTAGCATCACATTGTCACCTAAGTGAACAAATGACTTTGACTTTGAATAAGTAAATGTACAATTGTAAATTTAAAACCGTTGCCACAATTTAAGCCTCTTCTTTTCACTGTTAAATGCAAAATCTTGTAGAAAATCTTGTTTCTGTTGTAATTAAAGATATCATATATTGTTATATGTTACTAAAGTAATGCATGTTATATAAACAATCGTTGCAAATGGCGTTTCGTAGTCTCTGCCTACTCCTCCGGGAAACAGGCGGGAGTCTATGTATATATTTTATTTATGCCGATTTAATTTTTTCAGTTCTATGCCGGCAATCTAAATACAACTGGTCCAATAACTGAAAACCG
This sequence comes from Euclidia mi, assembly GCA_944739405.2. NCBI lineage: Eukaryota > Metazoa > Arthropoda > Insecta > Lepidoptera > Erebidae > Euclidia > Euclidia mi. The sequence continues at coordinate 77,868,404 of OX123190.2, forward strand.
AGAAAAGCATTTTTTTATTCACGAAGTGATTGAAAGAACAATACATCTCTGAACGATTGACCAAATTAATTCTCGCCCGCTCGAGTAATATTAGGTTAAGTTATGTTTGCACAGGCCCTGCACGAAAATAAGCTGAGCTTCATAAATTTAGCATACTGTACTAATCAGGTGTCAATTTTATTGATAATAGTTCACTGGATATTACAAAAATATCGTATCGTCCTTCAAAATTATAGTGGTAGGTCTCTTAAGTATTGTAAATCTACAAAAATATGTTTACGTACTGATATTCACAAATCGCCTCATTCTTCCCTTGTCAACACACTATTATGAGCTGTCGTGTTCATTTTATTTCACCGATCGGGCGTTGTTTTTCCTTTTGCAATATTTATGACTCGCTGTTTTCCACTACCGAGTATTATTGGTTCCATCTACCCATATTGCAAACATTTATATAATTCACAAGCTCTGAGATATTTTTCTTCATTGTTTGTATAATATAGTATGTAAAGTCACTTACAATTTAATCCGAGGCTAGGCGCTATTTCTGAATAAATGACCTATTTAGTTGAAAGTTTGTAGACAATTTGTTGAAAGCAAGCGGCTCACCCAAATAACGCAGGAATTAAAACACCTCGCAAATTGTAGGTGCACTAGTCCGTCTAGGTAGGCCTATTTGAGGACATACAACAAGTAAAGGCTTTCGTCTCAAGGTCACAACGGCTCGACCACAGAATAAATTAGATTATCCAATGTAAACCTGGTACAGTCTATAAAAAGACAGACGTTGCTAAAGAGGATGGTTCACAGGGGCAGACAGGAGCAGCGTTGTGACAATAATATCAAAATACAATTGCCTAAAAGCAAGGATTGCGATTCTGTCATTCTGTTGGCTATCACACAGCTTCACATTTCGTCAAACGCACCAGCTACCTGAAAAATCGTAGCCACAGCACAGTTTTGCCATAACTGTAATTCGAAACGGCGATCTCGCTGGGCCATAGCAAAAATGAAATGAAAAACCTTGTCTTTTACACGTGTTTCACGCGGAAATCCACGGTAATGTGCGGCTCATTTTTTGACGAATTTCATAAAACTTACTAATATAGGTAAGTAATATTTATTTATTCATTTATTAACACTTCCTGCAATTACAATGCAAAAGGCGGACTTAATGCTAAATAGAATTTTCTGCCAGTCAACCTTCGGGTGGTGCAGAAATGATTGTGACAGGTGTCTAAACTATAAAGATGAAATATTTAATTATTTGGTAAAAATCCATTAGCATACATATCTGTGCATATAAACGTATATATATAATAAAATAATATAATATAAATAATACATATTATAGTAATAAATACATACAATTTACATATATTTAATACACAATGTAACACACGTGAGAGATGGTTTATTATGGCCTTTCAAGAGACAGTTTGTTGTAATACTGGCGCACCTGAGCCCTAAACGTGAATCGATTAGTTGCCATCCTGATATCGAGAGGAAGCGCATTCCAAAGAAGTATAGCTTGTACCGAAAAAGAAGAGTGTACAAGGCTTGATCTATGAGAAGGACCCTGAAGAAGAGAATTATTAGAATAGCGAAGATATCTTATAAATATAGGTAATAGATATCTAATAAATATAATAATAATATAGGAAATAGTAATTGGTTTAAATCCATTATAAGACAGTGCTGTGCAAAAACGTGTCCACGTTTAAGTCAATCTGACAATGTGTGCGCAGTACTCGGTACGTATTTCATAAAGCGTGTGCTGTGGTTGGAATGCCTGTAGCTACGACGGGAAAAGAGAGCTCACTCTTCTCAACGATGTCACGTTTTCGTGAGCCATATGGCATGGGCAAATCTATCCATTTAAATCTCGGGTTCTCAAGACGTCACAAATTCAAAGTATGTATTACAAACGTCATTAAAGTTAAACACGGACTCCAAGACACACTCCATACGCTTTGGTCGACCATAATAGTCATGGCCAATGCACCGTGGTTTTACGGTGTGTGTACAGGATCCTTAAAGCCGGACCATCAAAAACTAAAACAATATAACGGGGATAATCTGGCGCTTTGACTTAACGCCACTCTGTTTAGATTTATTACGGTAACAAAGTTTGTTAGTTTATTAAGTACTGGGAAATGTTCTGAATTTATTTCGCTTCACTTGTTTTTAGGCTGGTTAATATTAGACATTTTTGGAAACATAAGGAATATTTTATAGCCATTTTAGTGATACTGATTGGCTATTTTGCCAACAAAATCGACGAGTTCATTTTTGTCAGTTTAAACATTCGACATTGTATCTATAAAATATTGTTAGAATTACACTAAATGCGTGTACGTGTGTTTATAACAGATTAAAATATATTATTTTTTTATACGAATACTAATGTTGGTACGTTTCAAACGTTTGTTTCAGACATAAACAAAGAAAAGCTACATATATTTAAACAGGTTTTATAAACCACTTACTATATACTTAATCCGGCACAGATTCCCTTTTACACCCATGCACACAGAAATAGTATACTTACTAGGTTTACAAACGCTATAGTTGAACTAAACAATTTGTCCTTAATCGACTCGTAACAAAACACGTTAGTACCGTTTAAACCTTCAAAGGGCGCCGATGGTGAAACTTAACTGCAGTTTAAGGTAGTTGCCAAGTTTAACTGTATTTAAGGATACTTAGCGGATGTAATTGACTTAGATAATTTAGTTGGATTGGAAGATTAGGGTAGGTCAAGTGGTACTGATTAGTTGTATCTACTATGTTTGGGACTTAGTGGTGAATGTAGGAAACTATACAGGGTGTAACAAGACCCTTAACGAAAACTGAAATCCCATGTTGTACCAATCATTACGAAATTTTTTTACTTCGGCACCATAGCTGGGAAATTACTGGTTCAAGAGATATTGAGGCTCAAAGTTAGTATGAAATTTTTCTAATTAGGTACAAAATCGATGCAGTTACCCCGCCATGCGCCAAGATGTTCTTTAGATGCCCTATAACCCCATGGATGAGTAGGTATTTCGAGCATTGCACGCGCGCGCTTTTAATTGCGGTTTAAAAAATGTGAATACTCAAAAAAAAATCGTTTGCCAGGTATTATTTTTGGTTAGTATGACTTGGCATGATGTCCACAACGAGTAGACTTGACTGGTGATGGGTCTTGTGACACCCTGTATAAATAGAGTAATGATTAATGTTTATGTAACGGGTATATATGGCGTATATTATCAGTATATATATAAAATTTTTGCATTCCTGACTGACTGACAGATAAGCTACAGGCACAACTATTAGGCGAAAGTTTCTTCGGGACCGTGTACGTGTGTGTGGGTGCACTATGAAGGGATTTCTCAAAACTCTCATGGGAACGGCAAGAAATGGTTTAATTAAAAATAAACAGTGCGGACGTAGCTGTAAGGATCCTCTTGTAACTAGAGGATCCCTACTTTTATTTTAAACTAGAGTCTAGTTGAATAAAAGTGAAATACCTTATCTTACTAGAGATCGGTCTGTGTGGAGTACTTTGGAGGAGACTTACGTCCTACGATGGACGTCTCTAGGATGATGCCTCAATGTTTCGACATAGGTTACATCAGCTGTGATCACGAGAAGAATGTACTACACAGGACTGCAGTTACGCATAACTATGACTGCTGTTACCTATGATGAAACGTTGGGAAAAAATAAGGTATTCTACCTTGCTATCTTCCTAAATAGATGCAATATTCGACAATATGACCTATACCAACTCGTCTGGCCAGCTTGACATAGTGACTAGTCCAAATCCTCATATTAACTCACAAATTCATTGTGAATCAAATTAGCAGAGTCCAGCAGTAAACTGCTAAAGCTTTTTGATAATGATAATATAGAATATATTCCTCTATAAAAAGCAATGTATAATCTAATTCTCAGTAGCAGCTCGGAGTCTGGTAATGTGCCCGGTACGGTAATAGGCTCGCCCCCTATTACGTGGGTCTAAAATAAAGCTGGCGAAAAGTGGGTGTAGCAATATACCTCTGCCTACCTCTTCGGGGATATAGGCGTAAGACTGACTGTGGCATGAGAGCTGAAACGTCGCACGGACATAATCATTTCAAGTAGCTCCCAAGTTAAATAAACTTTTATCGTGTATTTTGTAATGTATCAGTGTTAATAACATGTGTTTTGTGATAAATAACCTAAGATACTAATAAACTCTTATTAGTTACGGCGAAAAACATTAAAACAACAATGAAATACACCTCAACAATAAGTGCTCCATTATATTGTCAACATTGGAAGTGCATGGTAATCGCGGTTAATTGTAAGGTGTAAAAGCTATATTAGCTTGAGCTGTCATCGGAAAGCTTTCGCGGGTGAATTAACAAAGCGCGTTCCAGCGCCACACCAGTTGTTAATTGATGCATTCACGTCAAAGCATTTACGAGGTTCGCTTCATTACGAAATTTGAATACTTGTCTTTTGAGTCACAAAAATAAATAAAATATCTGCTGCAAAATTTAATTGCGCGGAATGTCAAAGTGTTATAAAAAATAAAAATATGATGAAATGTTGTGGTTGCTTGTTGCCGCTATAATGCAATGAGGAGTACTAGCAAACAAAACTAGAAATGCTTTACTTGCCAAAAGGATGAGAGCGAATCAAACAACACTGGCACTCCACTAAAACCGGACTCCCCACAGCAACCTGCTTCTTTGAATGTTACCATTCGGTCCAACAATAATAAATTAAAAACATTGAAAATTGATTCCACGACAAACACTGGCGAACCGACAGCCTTGAACTTATTACGGGAAACGATCCGTGAAGAGTCGAAGAGCCTTCGTTAAAATCAACGATCAGGGAGCTAGTAACGGAATATCTCCAAAATATAAATGAAAAATTATCTGGATAATGATAGGGATATAATAATTTAAAAATTGGAAAAGGATCACGTGCAACTGATGGCATCCTTGAGGGATCTAAATCACCGTATCAACTCAGTTGAACAAAATATGCGTGAGTGCAATGTTGAAATAAATGGAATACCCGAGCCAAACGAAAAATCTGGCCAATGTTACTCTGCAACTAAGTAAGAAAATTAGTTGTCCCCTTCAAATTGAAGACATCCTCCATGCTACCAGGGTGGCTAAGTTGAATAAAAAAACAGACCGACCAAGAGCAGTGGTCGTCAGGCTTCGCACCCGTGCGGTTCGTGACTCCATCTTAGCCGCTACGTCAAAATGTAACATAGACCATCAGGACGATAAACTTTCAACTAATCACTTGGGCATTAGTGGCAAGCGTGGACCCATCTTTGTCTCTGAACACCTGAGTCCTACCAATAAATACCTGCATGCAGCTACGAGGCTGAGGGCTAAGGAAGCTAATTACAAGTTTGTCTGGGTTCGTGACGGCCGCATCTATGTCAGGAAGAACGAAAGAAGCCAAGGCATACATGTTCGTAACCTGGATGGTTTGGCGCTGCTGAAATAACCTGACAGACAACGATTATCACATATTCTAGTCACATTCACTCCTATCAACATTTATTTCCAGAACGTACGCGGACTACGGACAAAGACCAATGAAGTGCACAATAATATCCTCCAGAACAATTATGATATAATTACATTTTGTGAGACATGGCTCAATTCAAACATATTAGATCAGGAAGTCATTGACGACAGATACATTGTATATCGCAGTGATCGTAATTTGTCAAATTCTAATAAATTGGATGGCGGGGGAGTACTGTTGGCAGTGTCTAGGCATATATATACATATATTCCCTCATACCGTATTACAAAATGGGAAAGCGACTGTGAAGACATTTGGGTGGTCTTAGAAAGTGTTAAAAATCATAAAATATATAAAATAGCGTTATGTATTGTTTACTTGCCTCCGCCTGTTAAACACGATGCTGTTAAGTTTCTTGATAAAATTAATAATGTCTCTGAGACAGTAGACGATGTTGTAATAATTGGTGATTTCAATCTGGGTTTTATTGATTGTCTAACTACGGAATTCAATATTCGAAATATAGATCGATCTGTAGATTTTAGATTCGTTTTTGACAGCTTTTGACATAAGCTCCATACAAAATATGTCAAACACGACTCTAAAATCTACAGATGTATCTATAGTTCGAATATTGAAAATGGCCGTTAAAGTACCTAATGTGTCATGTCCTGCTGGTGGCACTGGTGATAGTAATGAACAAAGACTGACTTACACGTTATTAGATTTTATTGCATTGAATGATTTGAAACAAACAAATCATGTAAGTAATAATGACAACAAAATATTAGATCTAATAATAACTAATTTATCCTGTTCTGTTGCTAAAACGAGTGCAATTAGTAGGCCTGATTTATACCATCCTCCACTCGGAGATATCGTTAAACTCTCCAACAGTACCTAGGCCTCGCTTGGACTTAAATTTTTTTAAGGCTGATTATAATATAATCTTACCTGCCCTGAAACGTGTGGATTGGGTAAACGGTTTTTGTTCGTGTGAGGGTGTAGATGACATGGTATCTTTTTTCTACGATAAGATAAATTTCATTGTCAAAGAATATGTACCTAAACGCAAACCACGCCAAGCTTCTTATCCTATGTGGTTCACACGCGATCTTATTTGCCGTTTGAAAGAAAAAGAAAAGTTAAGGATTAAGACACGTAAGTATAACAATCCGCGTGATAAACTTGAATATGAATTAATTAGGAAAAGATGCGATAAACTTATCCGTCATTGTTATACTGACTACATAAACTCCATAGAAAACAATCTTAAAAACAATCCAAAACTTTTCTGGAGCTATATTAAACACAAAAAGTCCAGCTCTAACACCCTACCCACAGTAATGCACAATAACCAGCAACATACGTCGTCTAATTGTACTGACATCGCCAATATGTTTGCTTCCCACTTCAGCTCTGTTTATTTGAACTCATCTTATCCTATGTCATTTGTACATTCATACTCTGTTAATGATTTATCTGGAAGTAGCTTCTTATCTTTTATCCATGTCTCCAAATATGATATCCTATTAGCATTGAAACGCTTAGATTCTCGTAAGAGCGCTGGACCTGACGGTATACTACCTTTTTTCATAAAACTGTATGCTCCAGCGCTCTCGTATCCTCTCAAAGAGATCTTTAATAAGTCACTCAAAACTAGCCAATTCCTCAGCGAGTGGAAACGAGTGCAAAAAGTGCCAAAATTTTAAAAAGGGAGACAATAGTGATGTTCGAAATTACAGACCAATATCAATATTGTCTTGCTTTTCAAAAATATTTGAGTCCCTCATCTGTCCAATTTTGACTAAGCACACCAAAACTCAGCTAACTTTAGAACAGCACGGCTTCCACGCTAATAAATCAGTCAAAACTAATTTAACATCTTACATAACCTCTATCATGGAAGGTGTCGATAAAGGCTACCAAATTGACTCAGTATACACTGATTTTGCAAGTGTATTCGATCTGGTGGACCATCATATCCTGATAGTTAAACTCCGGTCGCAATATGGAATTTGCGATAACTTGTTAGGTTGGTTGGAATCGTACCGCAGCAACCGGGAATATAATGTGGTAGTGAGAGGACACGATTCCAAAAAATAATTTGCAAAGTCGGGAGTGCCTCAGGGTTCCCATCTAGGACCAATTTTGTTCCTTCTCTTTATCAATGATATAGTCAAACATATCCGCCACTGTCAAAGTTCCCTATTTGCGGATGACATGAAAATATCTAGACAGTTTGATTCAAATGACGACATGATATTGATGCAAGCTGACCTTGATCATGTTTACGAATGGTGCATCGAAAACAACATGATGCTTAACGCTGCCAAATGCCAACATATCCGTTTCACAAAAAAAAGAAAATACCTTCCAACTCAATATCACATCAACGGGGTTCCGATCGCACAACACAACAAGTGCGTGACTTGGGCATTGTCTTGGATTCAGAACTCACATTCATTCCTAACTATAACAACATAGTAAATAGAGCAGCCAAAATGCTGGGTTTCATTAAACGCAATACCAAAGCCTTTAGGTATTGAACGTCTAAAATACTGCTATTCAATGCTCTAGTCAGAACCATCCTTGAATTTGGCAGCACCGTTTGGAATCCCCAATACGCCGTCCACGTGCAACGGATTGAGTCCATTCAACGCTCATTTATCCGGTACCTGGCATTTGTCAGTCCAGGCATTAGGGCAAGATGCTCTTATGATCACAGACTAAGTTACTTTAAAATGAACACCTTGCAGGATAGGCGGATGATGTTGGATCTCCTTCTACTACAAAAACTAATAAAAAGCACATCCCACTGTGAAGGTTTACTGGATCGCATAAACATTTATGTCTCAAAACTAAATGCTAGAAGGGAATGTTCTAACTTCTTTAATGTCCCCATTCATAGAACTAACTTAGGCTCTCGTTCCCCAGTTGTAAGACTGACCACCGTTTACAACCAATTCTGGCGAATATTAGACTTGGATATATTCCATGACAATCCCACACGTTTCCGGGCTAAAATAATTAAAGATAAGAATAAGAAATAAATAGTAAGTACCTATCTAGACCGAACTTAAATAAACATTTATCAATTGTAATAAAATTCAAGTCTAGTCTCAAAAAAATACAATATAATATATTTTTTTACCTAGCATTGCAATTATAATAAATGTAGTATAAGTCGTAAGTGGATGCTCCTGTTACACAGAATTCACACTGGAAGGCTACTACAGCACTTAAATTGGTAACTGCATTAATTATTTAAGTATTATGTATGTTCCTAATTACTATTTACAAGTAATTAATTACAATGTGAAACAGTTGCAACTCCTTACAAAAACAAAATATGTAACATAACACTGGCGATTAAAAAGAGTGGCCACGAGTTTTATTGCCCGTTCTTTCTCGTGGTTCTACCTATTGCTTTGCGAATGGGCAGTAAATGTATATGTAGAAGCATTAAGGACGCGTTTACAAAATTAGTAGGTACAAAATCGCGTCACTACAGCGACACGGCGGCAACAGTACGTACTACGTACGTTAATTTGCGGAAATGTAGTTCAACTAAATAACTTTGAGACTTAGAATTTTTTAGAATTTTTTGTGATATGTATCTATGTGTTATAGGCCTGGCTGTGCAAATTACGTACAAATAAGTTTCTTATTTTTATATACCTAAATGGACATTATTACTTTATTTTTTCCATTATGTTGATTCAGGATATATTTCGGTATTTAGATATTATTTTTTTTCTTGCGTTGAAATCTAGTAAGATTATGTGGACTGATGGTATACCATCCCATTCAAGTGTTGCGACTGGAACTCATAAAAGAGTAGACCTAGTTATGCCAGGTTGGGGCTCATTTTATTTGTTTTAGTGAGACCCTACCACTGGTACTAGTGAAGTAACCTTCCAAGGTTATTCGATGAGTCTTACTGGTACTCTTATGTGAGTAGAGCTAGGCATGCCGAGTTTGGGCTCATTTTGTTTGTACATAAAAGACCCTACCACTGGAACTTATGAAGTAACCTTCCAGGGTTATTCGATGACTCTTGCTGGTTCTTATATGTGAGTAGAGCTAGGCATGCCGAGTTTGGGCTCATTTTGTTTGTACATAAGAGACCCAACCACTGCAACTTATGAAGTAACCTTCCAGGGTTATTCAATGACTCTTGCTGGTACTCATATGTGAGTAGAGCTAGGCATGCCGAGTTTGGGCTAATTTTGTTTATACATAAGAGACCCTACCACTGAAACTTATGAAGTAAACTTCCAGGGTTATTAGATGACACTTGCTGGTACTCATATGTGAGTAGAGCTCGGCAGGCCGAGTTTGGGCTCATTTTGTTTATACATGAGATACCCTACCACTGAAACTTATGAAGTAACTTTCCAGGGTTATTCGATGACTTTTGCTGGTTCTTATATGTGAGTAGAGCTAGGCATGCCGAGTTTGGGCTCATTTTGTTTGTACATAAGAGACCCAACCACTGAAACTTATGAAGTAACCTTCCAGGGTTATTCGATGACTATTGCTGGTTCTTATATGTGATTAGAGCTCGGCATGCCGAGTTTGGGCTCATTTTGTTTGTACATAAGAGACCCAACCACTGAGTTTTATGAAGTAACCTTCCAGGGTTATTTGATGACTCTTGCTGGTTCTTATATGTGAGTAGAGCTAGGCATGCCGAGTTTGGGCTCATTTTGTTTGTACATAAGAGACCCAACCACTGCAACTTATGAAGTAACCTTCCAGGGTTATTCAATGACTCTTGCTGGTACTCATATGTGAGTAGAGCTAGGCATGCCGAGTTTCGGCTAATTTTGTTTATACATAAGAGACCCTACCACTGAAACTTATGAAGTAAACTTCCAGGGTTATTAGATGACACTTGCTGGTACTCATATGTGAGTAGAGCTCGGCATGCCGAGTTTGGGCTCATTTTGTATGAACATCAGAGACCCTACCACTGGAACATACCTAGCTCTACTCACATATGAGTACCACTAAGAGTCTTCGAATAAACCTGACAAACCTGAAAGGTTACTTCTTAACTTCCAGTGGTAAGGTCTCTTATGTACAAACAAAATGAGCCCAAACTCGGCCTGCCTAGCTCTACTCACATATGAGTACCAGCAAGATTCATCGAATAACCCTGGAAGGTTACTTCATAAGTTCCAGTGGTAGGGTCACTTATGTAAAAACAAAATGAACCCAAACTCGGCATGCCTAGCTCTACTGACATATGAGTACCAGTAAGAGTCATTGAATAACCCTGGAAGGTTACATCATAAAATGCAGTGGTAGGGTCTCTTATGTACAAACAAAATGAGCCCAAACTCGGTATGCCTAGCTCTACTCACACATGAGTACCAGCAAGAGTCATTGAATGACCATGGAAGGTTACTTCATAAGTTCCAGTGGTAGGGTCTCTTATGTACAAACAAAATGAGCCCAAACTCGGCATGCCTAGCTCTACTTACACATGAGTACCAGCAAGAGTCATTGAATAACCCTGGAAGGTTACCTCATAAGTTCCAGTGGTAGAGTCTCTTATGTACAAACAAAATGAACCCAAACTCGGCATGCCTAGCTGTACTGACATATGAGTACCAGTAAGAGTCATTGAATAACCCTGGAAGGTTACTTCATAAAATGCAGTGGTAGGGTCTCTTATGTACAAACAAAATGAGCCCAAACTCGGCATGCCTAGCTCTACTCACACATGAGTATCAGCAAGAGTCATTGAATAACCCTGGAACGTTACTTCATAAGTTTCAGTGGTAGGGTCACTTATGTACAAACAAAATGATCCAAACTCGGCATGCCTAGCTCTACTGACATATGAGTACCAGTAAGAGTCATTGAATAACCCTGGAAGGTTACATCATAAAATGCAGTGGTAGGGTCACTTATGTACAAACAAAATGAACCCAAACTCGGCATGCCTAGCTCTACTGACATATGAGTACCAGTAAGAGTCATTGAATAACCCTGGAAGGTTACATCATAAAATGCAGTGGTAGGGTCTCTTATGTACAAACAAAATGAGCCCAAACTCGGTATGCCTAGCTCTACTCACACATGAGTACTAGCAAGAGTCATTGAATGACCATGGAAGGTTACTTCATAAGTTCCAGTGGTAGGGTCTTTTATGTACAAACAAAATGAGCCCAAACTCGGCATGCCTAGCTCTACTCACACATGAGTACCAGCAAGAGTCATTGAATAACCCTGGAAGGTTACCTCATAAGTTCCAGTGGTAGAGTCTCTTATGTACAAACAAAATGAACCCAAACTCGGCATGCCTAGCTCTACTGACATATGAGTACCAGTAAGAGTCATTGAATAACCCTGGAAGGTTACATCATAAAATGCAGTGGTAGGGTCTCTTATGTACAAACAAAATGAGCCCAAACTCGGTATGCCTAGCTCTACTCACACATGAGTACTAGCAAGAGTCATTGAATGACCATGGAAGGTTACTTCATAAGTTCCAGTGGTAGGGTCTCTTATGTACAAACAAAATGAGCCCAAACTCGGCATGCCTAGCTCTACTCACACATGAGTACCAGCAAGAGTCATTGAATAACCCTGGAAGGTTACCTCATAAGTTCCAGTGGTAGGGTCTCTTATGTACAAACAAAATGAGCCCAAACTCGGCATGCCTAGCTCTACTCACACATGAGTACCAGCAAGAGTCATTGAATAACCCTGGAAGGTTACTTCATAAGTTCCAGTGGTAGGGTCTCTTATGTACAAACAAAATGAGCCCAAACTCGGCATGCCTAACTCTACTCACATATGAGTACCAGCAAGAGTCATCGAATAACCCTGGAAGGTTACTTCATAAGTTCCAGTGGTAGGGTCACTTATGTACAAACAAAATGAACCCAAACTCGGCATGCCTAGCTGTACTGACATATGAGTACCAGTAAGAGTCCTTGAATAACCCTGGAAGGTTACTTCATAAAATGCAGTGGTAGGGTCTCTTATGTACAAACAAAATGAGCCCAAACTCGGCATGCCTAGCTCTACTCACACATGAGTACCAGCAAGAGTCATTGAATAACCCTGGAAGGTTACTTCATAAGTTCCAGTGGTAGGGTCTCTTATGTACAAACAAAATAAGCCCAAACTCGGCATGCCTAGCTCTACTCACATATGAGTACCAGCACGACTCATCGAATAACCTTGGAAGGTTACTTCACTAGTACCAGTGATAGGGTCTCACCAAAACAAATAAAATGAGCCCCAACCTGGCATAACTAGGTCTACTCTTTTATGAGTTCCAGTCGCAACACTTGAACGGGATGGTATACCATCAGTCCAGATAATCTTACCAGATTTCGATTTCAACGCAAGAAACAAAATAATAAATAAATACCGAAATATATCCTGACTCAACATAATGGAGAAAATAAAGTAATAATATTCTAGCTCGTCTCTGCTTGTACGTAATTCGCACAGAATACGAGAAGTATCAAATTGATTTTAGCGAATATTTTGTATTCGTATATTGCTTATTTCGTCTTCGGGCTGCAGCGACAAGCGACATAGAGTCCACTCCCGACGGCGCTCAAGCGCAGACTGAGATCTCATTGCAGAATTTGGATATATAAATCAAGAAAGTGGCTAAATAAAACGAACCTTATTGCCACATATTAAGACACACGTATGCGAGCAAAATATAAGAAAAATGTAAGATGATTTTTTGCTTTTTTTGAGTCAATTTACAATATTTTGAAAAAAAATAATCAAATTGTTTTTGAGTTGACTATATTTACTACCCTATTCTATCTTTGAAAATCTAAATAAATGTAAAAATAGAGAGAAAATTGTACCCAAAAATAGCAGTATATGCCTATTTTTGATTTAAGAGGCCGTTTCGAATCGATTTTACATTAATATTAATTAAATATTTTTTATTTATTTTCAAATTGATTTATAGATAAAAAAGTAATCAATTTATCGTAATCATTAGTTTTATTAGTTATTATCTAAAATTTGCGTAAAATGTACCGGAAATATGTGGTTTTTTGATACAAGCGTAAACGCGTCCTTAAGTAATGTACTTTAAAATTTGACGTTCATAAGCGTCACCTTGTGACCTAGATGAATAAATGATTTTGACTTTGACTATGATTATGTCACTCAGTAATTGTGTCAATTTCAAATTGTCAAATTTTACTGAGTAGCCCAATTACTTTAACCTGCTGTAGCTTACATACACATTGTATTTTATTATGTATTTATGTGTGTATATCTAAGAAACGTGCATAGTATTTTGTGATAGTTAGCCAGTGGTCTCGCGATAGGAGAGTTTCTACCGATTGAGCTTCTCTAATCGACTACGTTCTGCTTCAAGGAACGATTAAATAAGCTTTTATATACCTAACATATATAAATAGTATAAGAATGTTTCAAAAGTTGTTTCAACTGATATCCCTTTTTGAGAATATGAATTATTATATTTTGATTTAGATCTAATGAAGTATGTTTTCGATAGTACCAATTATATATTTATGTATCGAATTTAATACAAAAAAATACAGTGAGTGGGATTACTATTAGTTTTACATTTATTGCCTTGAAAATATTTTTTTATTTATGTATATTTATTGACATTCTCAAACCTGGGGAAAACAATATGCCTTTCGAAGAAGGAGGTAGGAGGACTTAGGTTCAGTCAAAACTCGTTAGAATTTAGATCTTTTCATTAGACCGTCAGCATTGTACCTACAAAAGTAAACATAATATTTTAATCCACATCGTATCGTCATAAATAAACTGACTCAAATCGAACAGCCCTGGTTTAATCAAAGTCTATCTGAAATACGGTGTCCAGAAGGCGGTGTCAGATAGATACCCATAGATACAACTCCGCCATCTAAATTATTGCTTACAAGTGATCGTTCTTGTTATTGGAGTTTATCTGAACAATCTGGGATGCAAGTTTGCTACAGTAAGTCTTGCTGATAGAATTTCTAATGACTTCCTATCAAACTTCACGTCCAAGACAAATTACAGTTAAGAAATAAATATTGAATGCAAAAATTAATCTAGTGAGAAACTTTTAAAAGTAAATATTGATATCAGAGAAAATAGAGTTTAAAAAGTATCATAGAACTTAGAATAAAATATTATGAATCATAGAGTCATATAGAAAACATACATACATACATACATAGACTCACGCCTGTTTCCCCGAAGGGGTAGGCAGAGGCATATTAAACGCCCACTTTTCGCCAGTGTTTTGATCCCACGTAATAGGTGGCGAGCCTATTGCCGCTTATTGGGACATTTTGTTTGCCAGAGCCTCGTCCATTGATCGGCAGGTGCACCACTTGCAGGTGAGGTTGGCTTGGGACCCTAAGTTCTTGGTGGGAACCCTATGCAATATAGAAAACATTTTCAATTTAATTTATTACAAAGCAAAGTCCTTACCTAAGTGTGTTTCATCATCATCATCGTCAGCCTGTATTAGTCCACTGCTGGAAGTAGCCTCTCTTATGGCGCGCCAATGAGCTCTGTCTTCACCTTCTCTCTTCCAGTCCCTGCCCGCTGCCCTACGAATATTGTTTACCCATCTGTCGCCTATCACTTATAAAGTATGTTTACAATTCACTAAATATCCAAAATTGAAGGACAATCGCACTATTTCTAAGTAGTACTACTTATTGTAGTCATGCTGACATTCTAAAATGAAACAACATATGTACAAAATAACCTAAGTTATTAAAACAAAACATACCGGCGACTAGCCCCCAATATCACAGTGTTACGTACCTAATGTTGTTTCGAACACGCTAGTACCCTTTCAAACTGAACCATCTGTTTTTAGAAATAATTTGCTACACTAAGAATATCACAGAGAATTCTAGAAAAAGGCACCACCTTTACAAAGCAAAACAATACACCACACAATCCTAACAATCGTTAATATCCAGCAATGCAAACACTAATACTGAAACTCCACACACAAACTCTATAACCATTAATACGTGTATGTAATTTGTATTTAAAATTTAATATTATGCTAAAATGTTTTCTCAATTTATGCCCCGGTAGAGAGTGTTTCAAAACGGGGATTTTGCCAGCAATTAGTTGGAAGTAAACGTTCACTCGAGCCGCCACCGAGTTAAGGGTTAGCGCGGTCTAAAACTGTGCTTTAGCTGCCTTACACTATAGTAGCAAAACATGAACGTGTTGAGCCAAAACAAATTGATAGAGGTATTTCATGTAACGGGGGTGTTGCTAATCAATTTATTGTACGACTTTTTATGATAAATACAAAATCAGTATAGTACGATATTCCTATAGACTGTGGTATAATTGAAAAACTCTTTCTTGATTACAATCTAAGATTTTATTTTTGCTGTTGGATATTGTAATTGTAAAACACTCTATCTGTGCATATGTATGTTGTGTTGTGTATGTTATTCCTCTCCGTTGCTATTAACTTGGCCAATAAACTTTTCTTGATTACAATTTATAACTGCAGTTTTGTCATTATAATCATAAAGATAAAACTTTTATACATAAAACATGTCAGATGTTTTTTTCGACTTAATAAAGATGAGTTATTGTTTGACGAAATTATGTACGGAGTAATATTGAATTCCAAGAAAGAAGACAATACTTGCGCCTACTTATTTATGAAAAAGTGTTAAGGAGATTTGTATACTGGTTATGTACTCACATATGTATTATTTGCTTCATACGAACTGTCTAAATGAGTAGTTGACCTGCGTTATTATACCCAGGATATTGGTTATAATATCTCGACAGCGCCCTGCCGAACCAGTTATTGCGTATTATTAAAGGTTCAGTTTTTCTTGTTGTATCGTAATTTTTCTGGATTGAATTTTAGCCTATAGATTGTGCTAAAAACTATTTTATTTTCAGTGAAAGTATTGAAAATCGCTTCAGCCATGCTAGACAAATTCTTGGACAAACAAGATAGAGAGGAAGACAAAAAAAATAAAATATTTATGGCTTGGTATTATGTGAATAGCTGGAAACACTTGAGAAAACATAGTTATTTTGAAATCACAGGCAGCACTTCAATTGCATTAATATGTGCAGATCTACAGTCCCACCAAAAGGCCGTTGAGTATATTGCTCATTCTTCACAGAATCACTCTCCGAAACAACTCATTGCACCGAGTTTCTTACAAAATTGACAATTTAAAATGTAATACATATTCCAGTGAGATACGTATTAATGGTAATTTATTTCATTTAGCAAAGTGAAGAGCGGCCGTCATTGAATAATGCAACGAATTCCTTCAAGAACCTTCGCCTGGCCACTTGTTTTATTGAGTTCTCAGTACCACTGTTTGTTAATGTTCTATGTAAATAATCTATGGGCTGAAAGGACGGTTTCACATTTTATAGAAGGCTGCCTGGTAATGGATTGGAAAGATTAATATTATTTACGTGGAGTACGTATCACCTTTCGGTGAAGAAAAATATTGAAGAAATCTACTCTTGTAAGTGTAAGCATAATTTTGAATTATTGTGTACATATTTCTAGGACTCCTTGGGAAATAAAATGTCTTTATACTGTGATAAAAGTGTCTTACGATATTAGTTTATACTCTACTAGACGTCGCCAGCGGCTTCGCCTTGTACGATCGCGGTCTAAAAATGTTTACCACTTTTCAAATTACATTCTTTGTCACTCTGTATTCAGCAAGGTCTAAAATGCTATATCTGAGTACTTATTACTTTTCAATAATTGGTAAGGCATCGATTCAAACAAAAAGAGTATGAATATTTTTAGGTCGATGAAATAATTTGATGTAATGACAGAATTATTTTGCATTTATTTTGCTGTAAAAGTTCTGTATTTTAATATTATTATAAAAACACTTACTTATTGTAATAAAATTGCAAGTTTAACGGTGCAAAAAAGAGCTATTATTTCATATTATAGTTATTTCTGCCTATTTTTTTTATAAAGCACGATTCGCCTGCTTAAGGGCGCACACTATGTAAACAAAAGCTCACTAATATGATCAGCATGCACTTTAACGTGACTAGCATACCATCCACTATCATTATAGCTCACAGTCTGACCACGCCCTGATTTTCGCTAGATGATATCATCATCACCATCACCCTTTTTTTTTTTTCGAGGGGATACCTTCTAAAAAGGCTGCCGGTCTCCTAGGGGGAAGGTCGGGGTGTGTGGGATTTTTACCGCACTAAAACCACCTTGGTGGCCATCTTCTACACAATAGAGAGAGGGCTCCGGGAATGGGTTATGCTACCGGAGCTCCTCCTGTGCTGCGCCGTTAAGGCACATCACGGTATGAAATGAACACACACGGTGGCACGGGACCACTACGTACCACCGTTGTCTCGAAAGCCGTTATTTAGCGTCCAAAACTCCTATTTTGAGACGCTAACGACTTCAATCATCATCACCCTAGCATTTTCTTAGTTGAAGTAAGAATTTCTTTACAGAAATTCCTAATAATTAAAAAAAAAACCTTAGCAATATTTTCGGAGCCCGACCCGCGAATCGAACCCGAGACCTCATGATCAGCTGTCCTATGCACTACCGCTAGACCAACGAGGTAGTCTTACGCTAGAAGATATAATTATATTGTATTTTTTTCAAAAAGGTTTTATATTCAGGATGTCGTGTTTTCGCCATCCCTTTCATTATAATCTGTCAATGTAAAAGTCATTTGATAAACTTATTAATTACAAATACCAAAATCGTAAATAGCAAGTTTAAAATTACATTATTTGAAGACTACAAATATTTTAGTTTCAGTGTAAATATCACGCTTGTATTTAAATGAATGTATATTATTAATGTGGAATAATAAATAATTATTGACACCAGTTGCTACGCAACGCATGTTATCATAGATTGGTTGCCTAGTACAATATCGTCGTCGGTCCTTGTGTCATATATGTGTTCATGCAATTATAAGCCTTAAGGTGGTAAACACTTTCAGACCGCGACTGTACATATACAGGCAATGATAGCCTAGTGGAAATACCAATAGACTGCCGTGCGGGGAGTTCGAATCCACGGCACGCACCACTGACTTTTCGAAGTTATGTGATATTTAATTGTTAATTATCGTTCGCCTCGTTAGACTAGTAAGCGGAGACCGGTCGCCAAGGCGTGCAACGCCTTGGCGACCGGTGTCCGCTTATCTAGACCAGTATCAGTTTATTTAAGGGTACTGACTCCGCATATGTAACCAGCTGCTACAGGAAAGGGAGGACAGCAAAGAAGAAGTTAAGAAAATAGTTGACAAGAACACTGAACTCAAGGCACAGCTGGCTGAAATGCACACACACCATCTCGAAATACTTGAGCAACATGAGCATCTTCGACTGACGGTGTCCAACTTCCAATATTGCATGGACACTCATGAAGAAGCACTGAGACGTGTTGCTGAACTGGAACTTGAATTGAGTAAAGCTCATAACACCATCTCTAACATACAAATAAATAAACACATATTAAAAATTATGTAACGGGTCTGAATCGTGTTAATAAACGAAAAGAAAGATGAAATACCTTTCTATTTGTCCCGACGTTTCTTAACACGATTCAGACCCGTTACATAATTTTTAATATGTGTACAAATCGTGGTAGTTTAAAGGTAGTTAAATAAACACAGTCAACAGATTGCGAATACCTGGAGCCTATATCATGAGTTGGTTAGTAGTGAGTCTGATCATGTGTGCATTAGGCAGCCAGTTGTGACAATAGACCTGACCAGGGAGGATACCATTAATAATAAAAATAAAAAAATAAAAAATCTTTATTGGCACAAAAATACAGATACTCATTGTTTAGAACTCTTGACCTTCAAACTAAGTAGAATACTTGTAATATGAAGGTCAAGGAGTGAACTCTGGTTACACAGTTAATTTCTGTATGAACATAAATAGGTAAAGATTATGATGGCTTACAACTTTATAAAATAAAAGCAATGGATAACAAGAAAGTCAAATCAGGAATGATTTGTTCGGAAAATGGGTGTGTATGTGTGTGTGGGAGTCTTTCTCTCTCTCTCTCTCTCTCACTCTCTCTGTGTGTGTGTGTGTGTGTGTGTGTGTGTGTGTGTGTGTGTGTGTGTGTGTGTGTGTTTGTGTGTATTGTAAAGCACTCCTATCAAAATATACAACTGACAATGAGCTTAGCTTCCTCATATGTCATTTTGAGCAACCATTGAGTGACGATTGTTTTACAGTTGTATTTTACTTTTTTATGAGCTATGTTGTAAATATGAATTCCCATAATTCTAAATTGTCTCTTGGCTAGAGTTGTATTGTGCTTTTCCAAGCGCAATAGGTTTGATGTTCGCCGAGAGCTACTTAGTAAAGTATATTTACCAGTATGGATGGTCTGATGTAAACGCTTTATCATAATTAATAAATAAAGTCGACGTACTGATAACACCTGGCATTCCGAATAGAGCTGTGTGGTAGGGTATCTTCTAGGTTTCGAAGTTAAGACCTTAAGTGCTGATCTTTGGGCTCTCTCAAGCTTAATCAAAACTGACTTAGGAGATCCACCCCATACACACAAACAGTACTTGACAATAGACTGACAAAGAGCGAAGTAAACTAATTTGGCGGTTTTGAAATCCGCGCAATATCTTATTTTTTTAAATATAGGCATTAGTTTTCTAACTCTGGAAGATAGGTGATTTATATGGGCGGACCACGATAGAGTTTCATCGATCAGAATGCCAAGATATTTCATGCGTTTAGTTCTGGTTATTGAAGGACAGGAGCAGTTAGACGTAGCCGTAGATCCATGACACGTATGATTTCTTATTATTAAATCGTTAGGAGGTGGTAAGTGATTTACTTTGGTACCGAAGGACATAAAGTGGGTTTTATCCATATTTAAAGTCAGTTTGTTAGAATTGAGCCAGGAAGAAACTGAGGCGAGTGCTAATTCGGCGCTGGCGCGTGTTTCAGACCATGAGTTACTATTTATAATTAATGCGGTATCGTCGGCGTAGGTGTAAATTTTGGTATTGGGAATGCTAAGGTTACATAAGTCATTTATGTAGACCAAGAATAAAGTTGGACCAAGAATCGAGCCTTGGGGGACTCCGCAAGTGATTGCCGCATCATTACTCACGAGGCACTCGATCTTAGTGCATTGCATACGCTCAGAAAGATAGTCTCTAAAAATATTTAGTGTATTTCCACAAATTCCTATGCGATCTAACTTAGCCAGAAGGGTGTCCACAGGGACAGTGTCGAACGCTTTTTTCAGATCGAGAAAAATGCCTATACACTTTCGCTTATTGTCGAGGTGACTTACAATTTCATCAGTTAAAGCTAGCACGGCATCCTCGGTTGACTTGCTCTTCCTAAACCCGTACTGATTACACGCTAAAATATTGTTTTTGTTCAAGAATGATACCAGTCTATTATTTAAGGCTTTCTCCAGTATTTTAGACACTATAGGTAGAACCAAAATAGGCCTGTAGTTATTCACACTGCCCCTGTCTCCATCCTTATAGATGGGGTGGACTACAGCTTTCTTTAACGGTTTTGGAAAAGCACCATGCGATAATGACAAATTGCATATATATGTTATTAGGGGAACCAGTTTAGCCGAGCAGGCTTTAAGTATGCGAGGGGAAATTTTATCACAACCGAGGGCACAATCATCCTTCAGATTCAACACTAAGCTCATAATTTCTGTTTCGTCTACGTCTAAAACTGCCATAGAGTTGACATTGGCTACGATTGTATTTTGAACGCCGAGGACAACTTGTGAATGATTTTGAGGGAGAGCCAAAAGTAATTCAGAGGCAACATTTGCAAAGTAGTTGTTCACGGCATTGACGGATTGATGTTCTGTCAGCAATATTTTCAAAAGTTCTTTGGCTGATGAGTAGTTCACGGGGATGTTGGAAATTCTTTTAATTGCTGTCCATGTTTCTTTAATGTTAATCGCTTTTTATAACTCACTTCGGTCATGTTCAATTTTGAGCTTTCGAAGAAGATTGTTGCAAAAATTGCGGTATCGCGTGTACGTGAGTTTTAGGATAAGATTTTCGGGATTTTTCCTGAGACGAATGTGCATTTTGTCGCGCATGCGAATGCATCTTAAAAGACCAGGCGTGATCCATGGTTTCAAGATCCGTTTTCTGCGAGGCATAACGACTGAAATAGTGTGTTTCAATGTGACTGCTGTTAAGTAATTTATAAGTTTTTCGACGGCAACATCTGGTGATTTAATGGACTGGATGTAGGATAGATCAGCATTGTTAATATCTTGTACAATTAAGTCATAGTTAATTTTTTCGTAAGTGGTTTTGGCGTAGTTGAAGGATTGTTTGCCATGCAGTGATAATAAGGTGGGCTTATGGTCAGTGAGATGGTGATCTATGGCTAGTACCGTGGAGTGGGCTTCGGTTTTAAGCATAACATGGTCTACACACGGATTTAAATCTATTTGAATCAGCCAGCAATAAGTCAAGGTCGTTTAAAAAACGATCCAGGCATTTGTAAGACGGTGAACGATAGATACCCACTATTGAGAGCTCACTGCCTACATTGCATACTAAACAGTTACCTTCCAAGAATTGCGGTTCATACACATGGCATTTAACGGTTGATTTTATGTACATAGTCACTCCTTCGTTTTGATTACTCAGTCCCGTCGTTTTATGGCAGTTATAACCTTCCAGAATCATGTGAGTAACTTTTGAGGGCCAGCATTCGGAAAGAATAATTATATCGCAGTTAACGTTTATACACTTGAGAATCACCTGAAGACCCTCAAAATTACGATTAATGCTTCGAATGTTCAGATGTAGCACGGAGATCCGCCTGTTTAGATCTTTCAGATGACCAGTACATTCATCAGGTTTGCATGAATAAGCCTGTGAAACTTTAATGATTATCTGTAGGCGTTGAATCTTGAAGTGGGACATTGCGTATTTCTACACTGGATGGTCGGGTAGAATAGGGTATTTGACTAAAAAAATCAAACTAGTCCGTCAGTTAGATTATCGAAAAATATTAGATACGTATTTTTTGTTTTTTCAAATCAGTAAAAAATTACGAAGATAAAACGCATCAAAGATGGAGAAACGTCTAGGAGTGGGGGTTTGTAACGTCACTTGCCAGTAAAAAGTGTACTGGCAAGTGACGTCACACGAGTTTTCAGCGAAGTTTGTAGTCTTCATTTTTTGTTTACGTGACTAAAGAAAAAATACGTATCCAATATTTTTCGATAATCTAACTGACGGACTAATTAGATTTTTTTAGTCAAATACCCTATTATGTAAGTCTTGGACTTTGCGTTCCAGGTCACTGATATGATTCAGCATCGCATTACGCTCTTTGAGCAGACCATCAATCGGAATCTTCATCTCCTCATACTTGCTATTGAAGAAATCAATCGCCTTTTCGATTTCTTTGTTGGATTTCTGTATCTCTGTGTTTTGAGCCTTAACTTGCGACATTTCTTCGATTAATTTTGACAACACTTGATCCTGGTCTTTTTTCCACAAAGATAACATATCCTTTATTTCATCCCTAAATAGCTGCATTTCATTTGTAACTGAATCCGTCCTAGGTCGTTTAGATCTTGATGTGATGTTAGAAAATTCAGGTTCATGCGAAGTTGTAGGTATGTCGGGATTCGAACGGGAGATTTGAATTTCGGGGTTAAGTTTCTTCATAGCTTTCTCATTAGGTGGTGTTCTAGCTGTCTTAGGCATTATTACATGAGTAAAAATTTTAAAAATTAGGTGTCCCGTAGTAAAGTTGAAACACTAGACAGTAAGATGTTTACAACGCTCGTCTCCGATTTGCTATGAAGTTTTTAGTAGGCGCCTTTGAGAATAATATACGCTTATCAATGTTGTATCATTTGGCACTAGATGTCGCTAGGGTCTTCAATGCAGCAGGTAACTAATTTCACCAGCGCACGTACCTGTGTCAGTGGCGTAGTGGGGTAAGCCCGCTGGCGTCTTCGTCACGTAGCGGTGGGTGGAGGATCGAATCCTAGCGGTGACCAATTGAGCTCCTCTTCAAAACAATTGTGTTGACAAAAATATATCCATCCCTTTTAGGGGGCGGTGAGGTGTGGAACAAAATGTTCTACGTAGAGCGAGAATTTAAATTCGGATGTGTAGCCAATCACAAATTTTGATTTGTATTTTTCAACACGGATTTACGAACACAGTGTACGCGACCGACCGTAGCGACAGCTTAGAGATCACTCCATTCCACCATTATTATGAGACCCAGCTTTTCTAGTCATAATAAACTTAAACGCTACATTAAAATTACTAAATTAATTAAAAAAATGTCATAAATCTATTAGGAAATATCATATGCATAGAGTTAATTTAAATCTCAGAAAGGAGCGAATAAACTTAGTTAACCAACTATTTGAATACTATAGGAACTTGGAACAAAGTAGATCAGTGTATGATATGGATACTCATCGCTTAAGGGAAGAGATATTACTTAGGGAAAGAACCTTAAATGAGATCTTCAAGAAATACCAAGCTTCTCAACAAGAACTGAGCAAGCGTATAGTGGAGGCAGGTGAGCTCGTAGACTTGGTGAGGTGTAATGCAAAAATGTATGAGTCTCTGACCAATAAGCTCTCGTGTTCTTGTACTCATACTCTTATACCAGCAGAGCCATTGAGTACCATACTACCTGAGAATTTTTCTAACAATCCACAAAACTCACACTCATTACAATCAAATTTAAATAAATCTAGGCTTCCAACATCTATTAATAAAACTTTTATTTTTTCTGATAGGCTAGGTCACAATTTTAGTAGTCTTCTCAGTGAATATACAAATCAGTGTGTTATAAATTATTGTAGGCCAGGGGATAGTTACTGTAGTTTAGTTAATAAAATTAAGTTTCACCCCTTAGATGAGAGTAGTACTGCAATATTATTGTTTGGTAACAGTTTAACTGTAAAGAGACAGGATATCATAGAATGTGTTGAATTGTTGATAGAACTTAATTCTAAATTTAGTTGTAAATTTATTTTAGGTGCTTTACCTTACTCAAACAACTTAACACACACACAAAATATGCACATACACTCATTAAACATGTTATTGTATAACATAACTTGTCGTCATAGTGAAGCAAAATTGTTTTTTGACAAATAAATTTATTTTAACTAAAGATACAATGAATCTGCCATTTTATATTAAGCAACAAATTGCTAAGTTATTAGCATACAATTTACAGCAAGGCAGTGAGCCTTGTGTTGACAATTTATTTGATAGGGTTAGTACATGTACTAACAACGTTTTTATTAACACATCTTGTGATTTAAACTCCAAGATAGGACAACAGTTAGGCTGCAGTATTTGAATTTAGTACATCAAAACATGCAGGGCCTATCTGGCAAACAGTTAAAGTTAAGTTTATTTCTAGAAAAATATGACGTTAAGGTTCTGTGCTTAACTGAACATTGTTGGTTAAACACCCATGAGGTTATTGTTATAAATCAATATTACACAGTGCAGAGTTCGTATATAAGAAAGCAGGCTATTAGAGGCGGTTCTCTCATAATGACTTCAAATTTATTAAAATGCAAAGAACGTAAGGATATTGTAAACTTATCTATTGAGCGCACTATTGTATAATTTATTTTTTGTTGTAGTAACTAGGTTATTATGAATGAAAATGCCACGCTGTTTCCACCACTAAATGATCAATTCAGTTTATTTGCATGTTAGTGATATTGTTCGAATTTTATCATATTTGATTATAATGATTTATTTGTCTACTATGTTTGTTTATTTGTTCACGAAATATGGACTCTCATGCTAAATCAAAAAGAAAATATTGTATTTTCCTGCGGTCTAAAACTAAACAAAAAAGCTATGACAGTCTACTACTGTATATATGAAAAGTTGAATATTCAAATATTTTGTACCTAAAAGCGTCATACCATAGTAAAAACAGAATAGTAGGTTAGCTAAGGCCGCTCGACGAGTTAAGGCGCTGTTATACCTCAGAAGCCGTGAAACACCTAATTTTTCGTCGCGCACCTAGCCATAACGGTACATATTACAACCTAGCAAAAAATAGAGCTTAAAGTCAAAAGTCTGAACAAAAGACTTTTGAAAGAATTTTTCAGGTATGTAAAATAGAATCACGGTAAAAAAATCACAAAATCGAGGCAGAAAATAATCTTTCGTCTCACTGTTTGCAATATTTTGATCGTAAGCTGACATATATTTTTTTATAATATTGTAGGAAACCTAATGAACTAAAGAATTACCTAATTTTTTTTCATATTATACGTGTATATTTTGTAAAATTAAATAAAATCTGCTAAACGTCTATGATTTTGACGCTCGGTAGATCCCATCAATATCAAACGCTTCAGCAATTTAAACCTTAATATCATAAGCGGTGTACTGAGTGTCAGTTGCTAGTTTACGCCCCGCCCAGACCTCATCATTCGGCTATGAGCCCTGTGAGAGATAGGTCATGTCGCTTGCATCTCCGCTGCACGAAATTTTACGTAAACCTGTTTGTTATTCTAATACGCCAATTTGAGTTCGTAATTTCATGTTTTATGTTATAGACTGAATACTTTGAATCAAATAGGCTTTTCATGTAACTATGGGCACATATAATTAGGACCTTAGTTTATACTCTTGTTGCGTTTAATGTGTTATTGTTTCTGTGCTTATAAATATACTAGAGGACGCCAGCAGCTACGCCTGCATTTTCTTTTAATTTACCCGTTATGGCCGATCCCGTGGGAATTTCGGGAAATTCCTTCTTAGTGCACCCCTACGGTCCCCAAGGAATATACATGCCAAATTTCAGCTTCCTGCGCCCAATAGTTTCGGCTGTAGCGTGTCTGTCAGTCAGTCAGTAACGCAAGGATTTTATATATTAAGATAATTAGATGAATAAAATATGGACAATTAGAGAAATAAAGTTCTACGTAGGATTTGTACAAGAAAGCGTCGTAATAAAATATAAATTCATCCATGGCCAAGTGATTATGAAATATGTAACATTTTTACACAAATTATTTTCATAAGAGTCTTATATGCCTGACTATGTTAAAGAATATCGATTATGCATAATATAATTACATAAACTATTCTCACAATACATAGCTGCCACAGTTTTCAATTTTTGAAAGAGTAATAACATAAAATCGAATCATTTTATGTACTTATATTCCAAATTCATTAGCTTGTCAGAGCGCCTGGAGCGCTAAGATGCTGCCACGGCGAACAATAAACAGCGCTAATATGGCGCTCCGCAATCCGCACACAAGCGGTAACGAATGTTGTATTATTGTGTTGTGAACATAAACCTATTTAGGTACATCGGGTAAAACTTTGATTATTCATAAACTATTAGGTATGTATCAGTACATCTAATATCTTTTTAATTTCTATAATAAATCATTTATATTATAAGTAAGAAAGTGACTTCTCTGTTTGCTATAAGCCTATAACACAAGATATAGTTATTTTTTTAATAATAAAGTACCTAACTAATTATCTTTATTGTAATTACAGTGAAGTTAAAGATAACAGTTCTGCAACGTCTTACACACACATGACTGCAGTCATTCCTAACACGATTTGTTCAAGAGCTAGCGAAAGAATGCCAAACAATTTTTTAACAAATTTGACTCAAATTCCGTAGTGATAAGCAAAAATTACAAAAGGGATAGCAGTGACTGGTTCGAATTGCGTAAGAATATGTTGACAGATTTAAATTTTGGTATAGTGGTAAAAAGAAGAGATAACAGCAGTAAAGCCAACTTAGTAAAAATTATTTTGTACATATAAAATATTTGCAATGTAAAAGCATTTGCGCATGGAGCCTAAAATGAACAACAGGCTTTGCAACAACTGGCGAAGCAAGACAATGTAACAATCGAGCCTTGTGGATTATCCGTTTATTGGTGCCACGCCAGATGGATTAATAGGTTTGAACACGATTTTAGAAATGTTATGTTCTATAGTTGCCTATAAGAATGGCCTGGAGAATAGTATAAGAGCAAATAAAAGACAAATATGGAAAAATTATAAAAAAGTGAACTGACTAGTCTAAACAAATATTGTAATTGTTATTACCAAATTCAGGGGAAACGCCACCTTACACGCAAACAAAAGTGTTTATTTGCTGTGTGGAGTGGCGAAAGTATACCACTAAAAATAGAAATTATAGAAAGAGATGATGTTTTCTGGGAGAAGAAAATGAAAGAAAAGCTTGTGGCGTTTTATATGAATTGGCAGTTGCATGAAATTCGTCAAGTTCAAGGGATGGCATTGCGAAATCACGGAGAGGAAAATGTTTCATCAGTGCTTGAAATTACTACAATACCAAGCCGTAAAACGAAAGTAAATGAAACTGTGCCTCGTGAACAACAGCAAATAATAAATATTGAAGCCTTATCACCT
Source organism: Euclidia mi (assembly GCA_944739405.2). Taxonomy (NCBI): domain Eukaryota; kingdom Metazoa; phylum Arthropoda; class Insecta; order Lepidoptera; family Erebidae; genus Euclidia; species Euclidia mi. The sequence goes on from OX123190.2 coordinate 77,896,384, forward strand.
CACACACTGCCTTTAACTTTCGATGAGAATAAGGAAAACCTGCCGGGTTGTAGCAGACAGCTAACTTTTGATGAGCTGTAAACTCTGTATTTCGTTAATAAATGATAAATGAATATAAATAAATATATTTTAATATTTATTTTCTTTGAAACAACACATATTTGATGCGAAAGAAAATTCTTATATTTTCCCATACAAACATGTATGAGGAGAACTAACGAAAAAGCAGTAACTCAAATTCTAATTCTATAATTTTCTAAGCGACATAGCAGTATCTCATGATTATAAGGTATATTCACATATATTTTTGATATTTCATCTATTTTGAAAAATAATAATGGGTTGGGTTTCGAAACGAGTCGCCTGAATTTGAGGGTAATGGTAGTGTAGGGGGCTTAAGGGAGTTCGTTTTAATCCCCTAAAAGTAATTTTGGCTGCCGGAGTTGCGTCTAAATATTTTTAAACAATTTCCAAAAGAACAATGCCCATTTTTCTTAGAGACGCCGGCCCAGGTGTAGACCGTCAAAAATCGTAGTAGTTGTTATTGCATTCGATAAAAGAGTATTAAACTAGAATTTTGATATTAATTAGAGGTCCGCCACATTCATAGTTTTATTACAAGAAGTACTTTTTATACTCCAGAAACATTAGGTATGTACGTACTTTTATTAGGATAGTTACAGTATTTCGTAGTTTTGAGTAGAAAAGAATGAGTTAATCGCTGGTAAGGTTGGAAATCCGAAAGAAAAAGCCAGAAGTCGTAAAAGATCCACAAACATTGACAATGCGCACGAGTAAAACAAATAACAAACAAAATAAATTGAATATGACTTGAACATGACATTATTGACATTTACTAAGAGTCAAAAAAGTGTTGCCATTTTACAGTTTTTAAATGATATTTGTTAATCGATATAGATTTCGGTCATAGGTTATGTTGTATGTTATGTTTGACTCAAAATGGAACTTATTTGTAGTTAATCGCATATATACCTTAAAAATACACATATTAAAATGTTTAAGGACCAAGTAGAGATTTGCTAGCCACTAAAATTATTTTCAGTAGAGAAAATGTAAAATCGATTAAGATAATCGATTTAATATTATGATTTCTTTACTGGCAATTTCTGATCTATTACGTGTTGGCTATTTAGACGTTAACACATCTTTTTAAACCTATTTATTGAATACATTTCTCGGCACACTTCTAGTAACTCCTATAAATTAAGTTATAAATAAAAAGGATTATTCAACAACAAATTAAAACTCTATTGTGCTGTTCATGAGTTCCAAACTGGGCCAGAAATGGGCATTGTTCTTTCATAAATACTTCGGCAATTATGTAAACCGGAACGTAGTTTTTATACTTTAGTACTGTTTTACAAATGTAATTTTTAGGTTTTATGTAAAAAACGTGAAACGAAACGCAAAACCGCCATCTTGGAATGATCATATTGACAGCTAATGTCAAATTTGTGCGTCATTGCTTTCGAGTGCCTAGGGTTAGGTGCGACTGTAATAAATAACTAAATAGGTTATGTTAGGTTTTCTTTTGAGCCTTAATCCGAAAATAGGAGCCCTTCGCAGGGCTCCGTCAACCTTTGTTTATTAAACTAGTGTGATGAATGTTGAAGTTGGCAGTGCCATACACACCGATGATTGGCGATTTTTTTTTTCAGAGGAAACCAAGTATTTCCGGCAAGTGAAAAATGTGAGGGGGGTTTCGAGACCTCCCCTCCTCCCCCCCAATCACTCACAACCCCTAAGAACTGCGACGTATTTCGAAACCTTTACCGTAATAATTATACCTATAATAAAAATAAAACATCCATAAATAAATAAAATAAATCAACTTTTACTAAACTTCAATTATCTCGTAACTCGCTTTAGTTGCGATACGGCTTTTGCGCTTAGTAGGGCAGTATTGTGGTTTTTAGGGTACCGTAGCCAAAAATTTAAAAAACGGAACCCTTATAGATTTGCCATGTCTGTCTGTCTGTCCGCCCGTATGTCACAGCCAATTTATTGCAAAACAGATTTGAAAACTGGCAGGAATGGGATTAGATGTAGGTATTCTATGAACTGCTTCACTATTTTTATACAAAAACTAGAGGCCGCCCGCAGCTACGCTTGCATTTACATTTTATTTAATTTAACTGTTTCTACCCGATCCTGTGGGACTTTCAGGAAATCCCTTCTTAGTGCACCCCTACAATTCCCAAGGAATTAATATACATGCCAAATTTCAGCTTCCTGCGCGTTATAGTTTTGGCTGTAGCTTGTCTGTCAGTCAGTCAGTAACGCAAGGATTTTATATATACATATAAATATAATGGCCTCTCCATACATGGAACTGACTTAATTATTTTTATTATCTTACGGCACGTAGGTATTTACCTACTTTCGTCAACTATTAATATATACCTATAACGTCTAATGTAAACCAATTTTGCTCATGGCTGCACTGAGAATAAAAATTGCGCTATGCCTATATTGTACAAACAGATTGATGTATGTAATATAAATTTTAATATCAGTATCTCAATTCAATATGCTAAAACATTTTGCTTGCGATTTTGAAATATTGGAATACGGATGTCGTCAGAATACGGCCGCACGTGACGAGAATGAAGGGGGGCGCCCCGCAGTAGACGGAGCTAAGCTCCCTTCACCTCCCCTGCTTCACCCCCTTATTTACCAAAACAGTCGCTTAGTACAGCGCCTTAATTGCCTACTCTTGCGTTGACGCACGGGTTGTCACTTGTTTACACCGCGGCGCCGGCTTTGTCGGCGCTCGCGCTTTTTCGCCGCTTTTTTTAAGTGATCGCGCTGAATACTTCAAAATTTAAGCTTGAATTTATTTTTTCTCAAATACCGACTACCTAAGCGTTATACACCATTATTTTTTAATTAGTACAAAAACTTTAAGGACATATTAGCGAAGACATTATTATCATATAAGTGACGTAAACATTTCATAATATCTATAAATAGCAAAGTTATAATCATTTGTTTTTTGTAGAAAATCTCACCCAAATCATAGACATATTTTACAATCCATTCACTACTTCATTGATAGTACTTACTTGCCGTCCTACTCTTACGCATTCTTTCCGTCGCACTTATAATGCAGGTAGCCGTAGACAATAAAATGAAGCAAAATAATAAGTGTAGGTAGATATTTTTTATTTTTTTAATTCTACCCACTCCTTCATACTTCATCCTGTTTTAGGACCGGCAAAATTTACCGTTTTACAAGTAATTAAATACGTAGGTAGGTATGTAATTAGAAAGCAAACACATATCAAAATAAAAGAAGGTATTCTGTAATAAAAGAAAATATTAATTTTGGCGTATTTATGAAGTTAGAATCGGCTGCTATTTACAATTACTATTTCATCATCATCATGTCAGCGTAGAAACGCTGGACATAGGCCTCCCTCAAGGTTCTCCACACATACCGATTTTGAGCCGCCCGCATCAAATTATTATTTAGTTAAGTAGGTAATATTTACTTTACTTACAAGTTTTTCAATTGTTTTTCGAAATATCCATCACTATTGTCAATACACAGCACGTTTTATTTAATTGTTTTTTTAACGAGATAATAATAATAAGTAAGCTTCTCTGACTTTTCACTGCATCAAAAGCGTCCAATATGCGCTGTTAATTTGTTCGACACTCACACTCACAACGGCTCACTTTTGTACACAGTGGTGAGCATGGAGGCCAAGCTACGACCCGCCTCGACCGATCCACTGGCTTCCAAACACTTCCCTGTACAAACGCATAGCTGCACTCGCGTGATGTGAACTAATAAGCCATCCCGTTGGGCAAACGTAAACAAACAATAATTGTTTCCACGAAAAAACATCCGCTCGCTATCACCTTCAATTTAGTACTGCGGCGCGCGCGCAGAGGGACAGGGGGTGGCGAGCTTCGAGTTTGCACAAATTTATCAATGGAGTAGTGGCGCGTAAAATTACTACGACAACATAGTATTTAGTAATGCATTTACCAAACATTACGTATTTTTGTGGACAGTTTTGGAACTTAGTATTTTTATTTCTTAAATACATATATATGATTAGATAAAGATGCCTAGAGCCCCATTAATTTTTTTGTACTAATTAAAAAATAGCGGTGTATAACTATCTAAATGCCTTTTTTAATGAGAATAAGTAACAAGTTAAATTTACTGTCGTTTAACACATTGTATATTATTAATAACGTTTATTACAAAACTGAATGTGTATAAACAATTCAAGCGGGCGAGCAGTGAAGTACCTACATGAATGCGCTCGATCAGACGCGCGGCGTATCCCGTACTGAATCCGCGCCGAGCTTGCCGCGCTCGAGAGATTGTGTGCGTGAAAAGTGCATGCGTACACGGCGCCGGCGACTCACGCGTACATTCAAACCAGCGCGGCAGCGCGGTGGCCGATTTGTATGAAGCTATCTTACTATTCTGTTTTTACTATGGTCATACGCAATGCACAGCCGCGCCAAATCTTATTTTTTATGTTGACACAAAAACATACACTTAAAAATATTAAAGTCTACTTTTATAACTAGAATACAGATTTTATCATAACACTTCACACGTTTAGTGCGCGTTTAGCGTGTTTTCTATTGTTTTTTAAACTATTAATTTATTTTAAACTATTTGGTCTTTGCTAACGAAGTATTATTAACATTTATACATTTATTTTAAGTAGGCGAATGAGCCCGCATCCTCTCCATCTCCGTCTGTGCGTCTGTATTACATGGTGTTTTATCTGTCAGCTTGTAACAATCTAGCTCTTCAATCAGGAGACCACTAAGTGATTTTACTCTACTCAGGGCCACATACGCTTGTCCAGCTGCAAAAGTACGGGCCCCTTACTATACCACTGCGTGGTTTACAATATCATGAAGTTCCAGTTCATGTCTTCCAGCTCTATCATCAGTTCAGTTTGACAGTACCATATTATTGTATTGTCATCAGAACTACATACAGCTGCCAATTTTCATTACGCTACGACCCTTGGAAGATGGTTAAATTAGTTACCTTAGTTTCTATTACATAGTTAGTTACATGTCGAGTTCCAGTTCATATCTTCCGGCTCCATCATCAGATCAGTTTGACAGTACCATATTATTGTATTGTCATTAGAACTACATACAGCTGCCAATTTTCATTATGCAACGACCCTTGGAAGATGGTTAAATTAGGTAGCTTAGATTCCATTACATAGTTAGTTACATACACGACGATCTAATAAAAAGCGTGTTAATAAGCAGAATATTATTAAGCAGATACCACTCTAATATGACGTTATCGATATTGTGTAAATTTAAGGGACCAAGGGGGAATAATCTTGCCAAGTTTACACGGTTGTGACCTGAAACTCGTTGCTCGTGATTCTGTTATGCTCCAGAAGGAAGCCGCCGAGCGTGAAAGGCGCAACCCCGCTGGCAGGCGAAGGCGGCGTTGAGGCGGCGGCAGCGGCCGTTGAACCCAACTCTTCCTTGTCAGGTCTGCGGGCGTTTGAGGGGCAGCCTCTAACGACCCACGACAAGCGGATCCGAGGAAGCAGCGGACTATGTGGCGCAGTCTGATGTGAAAGGCATTGCACACCCCGCCTTTCCCCGGGCACGCGTCCCAAGCAAGGGGACGGACGCGACAGGCACAGCGGAGCAATACAACCACAGTTCCTGTTGTACCTGCTAGGCGTCGAGCTACGGAGCCATCGTGTGGTTTTTAGTCGGTAACCCAGCCCACGGGATGGGATTCCGACATACCCCCTTCGACCGCTCCCCGGTCGGATGGGCATGAGGTAACTCATTTTCCACAGGTTAAAAAAAGGCAATCACTGACTCATACGTCAAATCCTATAGTAGTTAATTTCATTTGAAGCTAATGCACCTGTGGATTGAGATGCAATGAGGTTTGATAACAAAACTCTATAATACAAATGGACGAAAAGGGTCATAGCAGTAAAGAGTTTGAGAAACGCATACGTATGCTAAACAAAGCATATTTTACGGATATTACTCTACATGACACATTGAAAGCAGTGGTTATCTCGCTTTTATCTAGCGGCCAAACCACACGGAGATGACCTATTATTATACCAATGTCAATATTGCAGCGTAGCTCTTGCTTTTTGATGGCTTTTTTTGTCTTTTGCTGTTAGTTGGGTAATAGAAGATATTTGGATAGACATATTATATGAATATGCAGTCCTCTTTTATTCAGGATTTATTCGTTTATTTATTTCCTTTCCGTTTTCGTAGAGTTGGTTTTGGTGTTGCGAGGTTGGTAACATATGTCTATGAATTATATTTAGCCGTTTGTGTTCTAGCTGGTGAAAATTCGTTTGCCGTTATAGCCATTATCCTGAAAACAGCTTATTGGAGCATAATTTTGGACAGTACTTAAAATTTTGAATGAGGAAGAAAATATCTACAAGTGAGACAAATGTGCCACTGACGTGTCCATTTAAGCGTTTCTGAAGATAAATTGGAGTGCTGGAATACCGTAGTGTTTTAAGTGCAACCAGCGTTTAACACTACGGAGTGAAGTGGTTTCATAAGGCGTTGTGTTAAACGGTGATGCTAAACTTAACGGTGAGTGACTGCCTCCGTGGTCCAGTGGATAGCGTGTGCGACTGCTGATGGGACCCGGGTTCGATACCCGGGTCGATTAGGGTCGCCCCCTATTACGTGGGACCTAAAAATTCATGGCGAAATGTGAGTGTACCACCTGCCAATATCTCTGTCTATCACTTCGGAGATACAGTCGTGAGAGTCTATATAAGAAAAAAATAATCATATTTAATTACATGTCATGAAAATTTTAATATTATCTACCTATTTACCTAATAATTATGTGAATACTGAAACAGATTATTTCCAAGCGCATTTGTCATTAAGAATAATACCTAATTTAAATTGTAATAAGCCTTTTGCATTAGGCTATTTTTAATCTTTGTCTTAAATGCGCTAAACGGCAAGTCCAGAATACATATCGGTATCTTGTTGTAGATACGTAAACTAAGTCCTATAAAAGAATTATGAGTTTTACACAAACGGAAATACGGGACACATAATTTATGTCTATTTCTTATATTAATAGAGTAAATCTCTTTGAATATGAATTTATATTTTTACGCACATGCAAAACACTGGCATAACTATACTGAGACGCTACAGTTAAAATACCGATTTCCTTAAATCTTTCCTTGAGCGAAACTCTTGTTCGTAATTGGTAAATGGCCCGAACTGCTACTGCATCTAGATGACTAAATTATGACTAAAAGCGGAAGTTAATATTATTTAATGTAATTTTAACTAAATAACCAGTAAAATATTAATTACATTTGCTTGTAATTAATCTACACTATATAATATTATAAAGAGGAAAAAATTGTATTTTTGTTTGTATGTTTGTAATGGATAAACTCAAAAACTACTGGACCGATTCACCATTACCATTAGAAACCTACATTATCTGCGAGTAACATGGGCTATATTTTATTTTAGAAAAAGTAGGGGTCCGTAAGATATTTGGGTTTTTCGGGTACGCGAAGTAGTTCCCTCAGGACGCAGGTGAAACCGCGAGAAACGGCTAGTATTATATAAATTGTGTTACATTTCTGTATTTACATACATTTCTTAACGCAGTATTGGTTGATATCATCTTTAAATAGTTTGGTTAGCTTTCTCGCCCGCCAACACATTTTGGTAATTTTATAACTAATTAAAATCAAGACGTATTTCGACGCTTTAGCTGAAGTAATGGGAATTCTATACTGTTTCTTAATTATAAAGATTAATTGAAAGTTCATACATACGATAGTTCAAATATTGTAATTAAATGTAATGTTTTGATACCAAGTAAGTTAATTTGATGCGACGGCGGGCGGACATGACAGTTCTTCCCGGACTTTTGTATCGTGAGGTTCATTTCGAGAATATATTGCAGTTATCAGTGAACTTAACTAGTTTCATTTATGGATCCTGGGGTGTCCTGACGAGTGAGGGTGCCCAGGCGCCGACATATACTTATGTCATTCTAGAGGATGCCCGCAACTACGCCCGCCATTATTTTGATTTAACCGTTTCCTGTGACAATTTCAGGCAATATCTTTCTTAGGCTGTACGTTGCGTTTCATTGATTCTGTACCGCAAGAATTTTATATATACTGATTTAATCCTAAAACACTGAAATCATAATCCAACTGCAATCCAAACTTACGTGTGTCCAGACTGACCAATACAGAATCACATCAGTATACACAAACAACCCTTTTTTCGATATTTAAATTAAAAGTCTATCCGCCATCATTGAAATTCGGTCCCCAAACTGAAATTGTATTCACGGAATGAGCAAAAAGATCACTGATATACCATTTGTTGTTCATTTACATAATATCATTATATCGGTAACAATAACATTGGGATATACCGTTAGACAATGGTAAAAGTCAGGCCAAACAGAATTAGTCGCTATGTGCGGTAGTTGATAAGCACGGTTTAGTGAGCAGACAGTTGTATCGGTTAATTAGCAGGTTGTTATGATTTGAAGGTAGATTGGGCGAATACCTGCATAATGTTATGTCACTTGTGATGGTCCGAACATGTAATGTTATTGGATGTATAGTCAGACGAAAAATGTGTATGTCATGTTGGTTTATGACTCTGAAGTGGTCATGGAACAGGTCATTGTAAGGTCTTAAAGCCAATAATTTTCGTTGCTGATAGACTGTATGTAGAAGACAACAGTAAAGTTAATGCGCAATTTAAGAGGACTTGTAAAATGAATATTAGTCCATAAAATGACCTCGATTTTAAAGCCTAAATTACAACTTTCCGGGAGAGCAGAGCAGCTTCTGTATTTGGAACAGTCTTTTTTCTGTAGGCAAGGTTGTTACGGTGAGACGTAGGATCTCAGGTAGGATGTCGGGGTTCAAGAGAAACACTGCTAGGCTGAACAGGTTCTTTATTATGTCTCACTACCGCTCATATACAGTATGACCGAATTAGATAAGCACTGGCCTGAAGGCTGGTGTGTAGACTCCTGCTGCTCTCCGACGCTCGCAGGGTATCTGCTTGTAGGGTCGCCGATGAGCTGGCCAAGGTGCGCTGGGTGTAGGCAGCTCGGTGGTCGAGGTTCAGGCTGAGCGGGGTCTCAAGCGGTGCAGCCGATGTGGCCCGAGCGGTGAGGCTCAGACGTCAGTGGCCTGGCTGTAGGAGGCTCGTAGGCAGGAGCTGATGAGTGGCGGCGGCTGGTAGCGGCACGGCTCCAGCAGCTCGTAATTGTAGCCCGTATGGAGAACTGGAAACAGCATAGAGAATACACAGCAACCGGTCAGCAACAGGCTATCCCTAGATCGGCTGTTATGCTTAGGAGACACAGATACTACAGACAGAACATATAGGCACACAGACGACTAGAATATGCTTACCCCCAGCGGGACAGTAGATAGGAAGTAGAATGTAGAATAATCACGAGGTGTAGCGACAGCGTTCCGACCTCTAGGGAAAGTGACCGATTTAGATCGCGCACCCATCTTATATAGGCATAAACCTATGACTCATAGACTGCCTTTGGCTCTGAACATGACTATAATTGTGACATGACGGTAATATTGCGAATGCTCTGCGGCTAAGCTGGCGTTAAGCGCCTGCGAGATATTATAACGCTATACGTAGAGTATTACGTTACAATACACCGCTCTGTACAACAGGATTTTTCGTGTCTAGACAAGAAAAATCCATCTAAATAAGTCCTCCGAACTTCTGTAGACAGTGCTAAGTAGATAGTGACTATGAAATTCAAACTGCAGGTAGGTACAATGAAAGAATCTAGTTAGGTTAGGAATCAGTGTAGTTAATTAGTTTTAAATCTTTAATGTGCCAACTGCCAATAGATTTACCCGACGAATCCGCTAATTCGTATACTAGTGGTGAATTTTTAGGAATAATAGTACACTTGGTAAACTTAGGAGCTAGTTTTTTGCCAAATGATTTGTCGTAGGTTCTTTTCCACACAGTATCACCCACTTTAATCCCAGCCGGTTTACGACGTAAGTTATACAACTTACACATACGTGTTTGTATATAAAGTACCATTGTTTTGGTGTTTATGTGCGACACAAGTATCACACGAAGATATAAATTTAACAACGTCAGCGTGCATACCAGGCCAATAATAACGCTGCGCTAAACGTTTATACGTTTTAAAAATGCCTAAATGACCCACAGTGAGTTCCGAATGGTATTTTTAAATGGCGGCAGTTCTATCCGAGGTATGCAAGATCTCTTTCCAATCGAATACTTTACGCAGTGTACATTTCGATACCTATAGTTATCTATATAATTTATCATTTTTGATAGAATAATTAGGGAAAGATGTAGGTGAGTTTCTACAGCCATTGTAGATTGTAGTATACCACTGATCGGAGGTTATAGTAGTGTTGTTATCAGTGTTACTATCAATAGCCGATACGGTAGCATTAGGTTTGTTAGCCAAGGAATCATTACGAGAGTCATTATTAGATAACGGTACAGAGTAAATATGATTTGGTAACATTTTAATTCTTTTCCTGAAGTCAATACCTAAAATTAACAAACTAGTAACTTCTGGAATTACGTACGCTTTTAAATAACAAGTTTTATTTTCAAAAGTGGTGGGTAGGTTGATATAGCCGATCGGTGTCAATCGATGACCGGGTGGTCATCGATTGACACCGATCGAAAAATTATAGCAGGGTTGTCACACTTATTCAACAGAAGATTAGTTTTAGAAATAAGTTTTATATGAGAATTATTGCCCAGTATAGTCACGGCAGAACCTGAGTCAAGTAAACCAGTAAGGGGTAGATTCTTAATGGTTACATTAACATAGGGTCGAAAATCAGTATTAGGTTTTTGATCACAGATCGCAGCCACAGAATGACTAGAAAAATACACTTTTAGAGTGTTCAGCCAATTTTTCCAGTCTTCTTTGTCAAAATATTTAGGTTTAGAAGATGTACAAACGGTAGGGTTTGTCATCTTATTTGACGAACGACGATCCGAGTAAATTAGTTTTTTGAAAATGATTTATTTTTACAATTAGGACAATTTACGAATGTGACATCCCTAAGGCCGCACTTAAAACATATTGGATAACGGTCACGCTTGCACGTCCCTAGCGAGTGATCAGTTGAACGGCATCGCGGGCAGAACACAGACCTCTTATTAGTCATTGTTGTAGGAACAGCTGATTTAGATATCATGTCGACATTATAGTGTTGTAGGTTAGGCACAGGTGTATCGTTCAGTTCAACCTTTATAGATGCGATGAAAGCGTAGTTTTTTAGTTTAGACGGTTTATAGTACTGTGAATTATTATAGTGTCCGTTCGTGTCCTTTTTATTTATGTAAGCTAAATCAGGTGCTACTGTGTTAGACGTAGGGTAACTAGGTTCATGAAATTGTGAACTTAAACACTGGAACCTCTCATAGTTTAGGCAAGGTGTTTTAAGAGTATCTATAGTGTCTATAGCCGTAGTACATGAAGCTAGTACAGTAGAATAACACGGCCTAATATTGTGAAGCAAAATATTTAGTTTCTCATGTTCGGTTAGTAACGTATTCAGTGATAATCACTCAAAAAGTTGGGACATAATTGATAAGTAGATGATTATACCCTCAGTTTGCCCTTGAGTACGATTACGAATCTCGGCTAAAAGTTTATAGTCATAGTCGTACGGTGTAAAATCAGCTGTGAGTTTACTAGCTAGTTCGTCCCAGGTAGAAATGGAATTTTTAACACCGCGAAACCAGTGTAACGCATTACTAGTAAAAATTTCGGACGCGTAATCGAATAATCTATTGGCAGGTAGATTTCTAACCGTCCTAAATTCAGTCGCGCGTTGTAGGAATTCACGAACGCAGCCTGTTCCGTCGAATTTGAGTTTCGATAGTTCACCAAACCTCAAATGCTCACAGTGGACAGTTACCGGAGTCGACGCTGCCTGTGCAGGGGAAGAATCCGTGCAAGTCATCGTAACTCCGACTTTCGCCGACGGAACATTCGAGTGTTCTATCTTAGATAGCTCTGCCGACAGCATCCGAAAGCGTTTAGTCAGCTCGGATATTTTCTTGCCGTATTTAGAATCAGTATTATCAAATCTACTCAACCTGTGGTAGACATGGTTGTGCAAGGCCGCAGTTCGCTTCGCCAAGTTGCAGTCGTATTGTTCCTGAAGGGAAGAGATTAGCGAATCTAAATCGGCAACTGACAGGCTAGCTCTCTTGAAATCGTCTGCTATGTCTAGGCCTGACTCTAGGATTTCGTCATTCGGAATCAGCTCGAGTAGTTTAGGTAGCTGCTTCCGTAAACCTAGAACAGAGGTAGCCGGCTCCTCTCCGCGAATAGCGACCTCGTAGGCCAATTCATTTTTATTAAGTAGGAAGTACTTAATAGGGTTAGTGCTCATGATGAAATGAAGTGTATGATAGAAAGGAAACGTAAGTATATTTAAGCCCTCCGTGTGCACTAGTTCTGCTTTACAAAGAAACTACGACGATTCGGTGTAAAAATGTAGACAATAGATAGTGACTTGCAAAAGAAAAAACCGTTATTTCAAATTGCGAACTGTTACGTAGGGAATCGGTAGTTGAAATGTAATTTAGACAATAGTAGGAGAACACATAATAGTTATACAAATCAAAGATAGACAGCAATACACAGATACACACAAGTTAGATAGTACGTACCGGTTCGCTGATGTCTGCACCTCCTCGTTTACAAAGACTGACCTCCTAAACAAGAACACTTGCAGTAATTGGAAGTGAGACAAATAGAGTTGGGCGCCACTGAGACGGAGGATCTCAGGTAGGATGTCGGGGTTCAAGAGAAACACTCCTAGGCTGAACAGGTTCTTTATTATGTCTCACTACCGCTCACATACAGTATGACCCAACTAGGTAAGCACTGGCCTGAAGGCTGGTGTGTAGACTCCTGCTGCTCTCCGACGCTTGCAGGGTAGCTGCTTGTAGGGTCGCCGATGAGCTGGCCAAGGTGCGCTGGGTGTAGGTAGCTCGGTGGTCGAGGTTCAGGCTGAGTGGGGTCTCAAGTGGTGCAGCCAATGTGGGCCGAGCGGTGAGGCTCAGACGTCCGTGGCCTGGCTGTAGGAGGCTCGTAGGCAGGAGCTGATGAGTGGCGGCAGCTGGTAGCGGCACGGCGCCAGCAGCTCGTAATTGTAGCCCGTATGGAGAACTGGAAACAGCATAGAGAATACACAACAACCGGTCAGGAACAGGCTATCCCTAGGTCGGCTGTTATGCTTAGGAGACACAAATACTACAGACAGAACATATATTATTAGTGGATATAGGAGTATTAGTGGGTAGTTGTGGCCACTACAGCAAAAAAATTAGCTCACGCTTTTTATTTAATTATAATTTAATTTTAATACTTATTTAGTAATTTAATGATTTATTTTAATTTATTACATAAATCTACCTGCCAGACAGTGTTATCTCCTTTCCACATTCACTATCATACATATTAATATGGAGTCATTACATTGCACTATAGAAAACTTGAACACCATGTTCCACCAAAAGATGTCGCAGTTTGAGGACAAACTGCAAAGCAACACAACTCCTCCATCCAATGTTGCTGGTCTCACTACAGAGTTTGCTGCATTCCGAGCATTTGTCACGGAATCTTTGAAGGGTCTGCAACAGCAAGTACAGCTGCTAGCGCACAGTGTGGATCAACTAGAAATGCTGGGTCGCCGCAAGATTCTTCTATTTCATGGAGTCAGCGAGGAAAAGAAGGAAGACCTTGTGCAGACAATTGTTTCAGTTATGAAGACGCATCTTAAGCTTGAGGATTTCACTCCTTCCTGCATTAAACGCTGCCATCGGATAGGGAGACCTGCTGCTCCAAACAGACACCGCCCAATTCTTGTCAAATTCCAAATTGTCTTGGTGCGTGACAAGGTCTGGTTTTCTAAACCCAAATTCAAAGGTTCAGGTATCACAGCCTCGGAATTTCTGACCAAAGCCCGTCATGACGTTTTCATGGCTGCACGGGAGAAGTTTGGCATACATAAGTGTTGGACTAAAGAGGGGGTTGTTTATGTCCTGGGGGCGAACGGCGAGCGACATCGTATGAATTGCTTGGTCGATGTTCAAAACCTTTCCCTTGTCAACGTGGACCAGCAGAGGCAGACTGTTCCTGCTGCAAAGAACGAGCCAGCATAAACTAGAAGAGCAGCTGCGTCTAAGAAATAGTGCCTTGTAATTTGTTCGCATCTTCTTCTATGTTGAATCCCAGGTGGGTGGTTGTATATTTATTAATTATATTGTTTTTGCAGGTACGAAAATCTACTTGACATGTTTTTATATTCATTTTATCTAGTTACCGACTACTTGTTTACTTATAATGCATTAAACTTTTAATGTTTGATGGTTCGAATTATGTCAGTGACACTAGTGACAGTACTGACAGTTCACATATCGTTCTAAAACAGTTATATTGTCATTTAAGTTGGGCCATAGTAACACGCTATTATAGTTTAATTTAACTTTGTTGTTACATAATTTATTTAGTTTAAAAATTCTCCTTGTTCATTTTTACAACCCGAACCGCCATTCTACCTGGGATTTAGTTAATATTGTGTATGTTTCTTTTATTTTTTGTTTAAACGTTTCTTCCATACGCCGAATTTTGCGATTAATTGTATTTATATTGTTATTATAAACGGTGTGACGTCGTGCCTCCGCGCTCGCGAGCCCCACTGCGATGACGCACTGCGGTGGGGAGCCTCACCCGCTTGCCGACCGTATATATGCCGGCGACACACGTGGTTGGGGCTTGCTTCTGCTGGGAGACACGAAAAGCTGAGTATCCATCCGTGGACCTGTGGAGTGTTAACTTACGACCTACGCCCTGGATAACTATCTAGCCGGTTAACCCCTAGTGTCGGTTCTTTTGTTAATCAAAATTGTGAATCTGGAATATAACGCGAGTTTAATCTGTCCTGGTGATATTTTTATTTATTTCCCGTAAGACAACCTAAGCATCTCTTTTTATTGCTCGGCGAGTGATCGATCCCGGCTATCCCGTGAAAATCGATCACCCGTGCGACATTGGCGCCCAATAGAATTTTTAAATATATTTTTAAAACGTAAGTTAGCACTTTACAGGTGAGTGAAATAATTTCTTTTTCTCTTGTATATTTTTCTCCTGTGTGTGCATATATTCTGGTGTGGTGAATTGCGTACAGGTACAGTTTCTATCTATTTTGGTTGGCCATAAGCAATTTAACTGTGTAAATAACATAACGGTGATTTAATTAACGTCGGTCTAAAATCACGTTTCACTGCGGGCAGCGTGCCCAGCCGCCAACCGGTTCTAACCGCTTTGCCGTTGAACTACGTGCCTCGTGTTCGCGAAAAAAATATTGTGATTCAACCTTTGAGTGACCTTTAAGTAATTTTTCTTAATCCTTTACCAATCATCACACCATTGTATAATTTAGTGTATTTCAGCTTTTTTAGCACGGTATTCGATTTTCTGGCGATATTTAATTTTTTTTCTAGTACCGGCGTAAATACTTAGATTTTCTATTATTGTTTTGTAATAATGGCTTACATTATAAATTTCTCATTATTAACTAAAGCGGAATTAGAATATGAGACCACAATACGCGGCGTTTCAAAGCCTGACGATCCCCGCAAACAAATCGCTAAACTTTCAGTTAAAATTCCCTCGGAGGATATATTATCTTCACCCTTCCCACCAGAGGAGGATGTGGCTGAAGTGGAAAAGTCATTATTAAGATCAAATAGACACTTATCTATGTTGGAAGCAAACTATACCTCCGAGCTTCAACAGAAGGTCGAAACCGTGCTTCACCATTGTTTTCATCGACTGAATAGGGTGGATACCGGCAGTCTTGATATTAAAAAAATTGAGTCTGTGTGGAATAAATTTAATGACTTATATGCGAAATTACAATTAATCACGCGTCGTAGTTCGCGGTCGGATTGCTCAGTGGCAGAGGGAAACACTTCCTATAATTACGACCGTAAGCTTTTCTCGGAATTAGGTAAATTCAAATTTAACGGTAAATCATGTGTAAGATCTTTTATTGAAAAAATTGATGAATTTATGTCCTGTAGATCTATTCCACATGACAAGATGTTGTCTTTCGCTTTTGAAATATTTTCGGGTGACGCATTAGTTTGGTATCGTTCTGTTAAAAATAACGTAAAGACTTGGTTAGAACTTTGCGAACTTTTAAAACGAGATTTTAGTCCGCATAACTACGATTACCGTCTTATGACGGAGATTCGTCAGCGCTCACAAGGCGAGAACGAATCAATAACTATTTACGTGGCAAAAATGCACGGTCTGTTTTCGCGACTTAGTTCTCCTATCGCTGATTCGGAGAAGCTAGAAATTTTACTAAATAATATTAGACCTTGTTACACTAATTGTCTGCTCACTGCAAAGGTTGTTGACGTTGATAGTCTGGTCGAAGTTTGTCGTCTTTTCGAAAATTACCAAAGTCGCAGTAAGCAATTTTCCGAACCCCCTAAAGTTTCAAAGAATACTGTAGCACCCGATCTAGCGTATAATTATCCGTTTTCTAATTTTTCTTCAAACAAAAATGTTTACTATCATAATAACTTCAATAAATATAACTCTGTCGCCGATACATCGAGATACAAGTCTGTGCCACAAGTCAACGCCGTATCGAGTACTTCTAATATAAATAAAACTTTTTGCGTGCGTTGTAGATGCAATTCGCACTCATTACGTAATTGCCGTCAGCCACACTACCTAATCTGTTTTAAGTGCGGCACAAAGGGTTTCAAGGTGTCAGACTGCCCCAATTGTAAATCTAAGTCGACCCCTACAGTTTCAAAAAACTAGTTAATAAGGATTGTGGAAAATCAAATTATACAACTAATTGTAATAAAACAGAGTGGAATAATTGGTTAGACTTTTTAAAAAAATTCTTTAATAGCTATCATATTTCCTCAATCCGTAATTCTAAAGTAGAATATTTACCTTACGTTACTCTAAAATTAAACGGAATACCTACCACAGGTCTTTTAGATTCTGGATCTTGCGTTACAATTTTAGGTAATAATTTGCATAACTTATTTTTGAAAGACAATGTTTTGGATAAATCGAAACCTTTAAGGTTAATAACAGCAGGCGGTGAACGATTTGAGTCCTTGGGATCGGTGTTTCTACCCTTCGAGTTTCAGGATAAATTGATTAACTTAGAAGTTCATGTTGTACCTGGGATTCAAAATTCCCTTATCCTTGGCATGGATTTTTGGCGAAGCTTTGGCCTATTTCCTAACAAATTGGAGTCTGTTTTGATTGTGAACAAGTCTGACGCTCAAGTAATGGAGTTGCAGGCAGTTCCCCCTACACATCTTGTTTCTTATGATCATCTTACAGTCGACCAGAGAGCTACCGCTGACAACATTATTTCTAAATTTACCGATATTTCATACGAGAAGCGGGGTCTCGGTTGCACAAATATTATTTCTCATTCAATTGATACAGGTGATTGTCCCCCTATTCGGCAAAGATTTTATCGCATGTCTCCCGATAAACAAAGAATATTAATAAAGCATCTTGACGACATGCTCTCAGAGGATGTTGTTGAACGATCAGAAAGCCCGTGGTCAAATCCGGTCATTTTGACACCAAAGAAGAATGGTGAACTGCGTTTCTGTTTGGACAGTCGAAAATTAAATTCCGTTACAAAAAAAGATGCTTATAGCTTGCCTTATATTTCGGAAATTTTAGATAATCTGAGAGATGCTAAATACTTGTCTAGTTTAGACCTGTCTAAATCTTTTTGGCAAACATTAATTAAAGAAGAGGACCGTTGCAAAACAGCCTTTTATATTCCCACGCGTGGCACATTTCAATTCAAAAGAATGCCTTTCGGTCTTACGAATGCACCAGCTACTCAACAACGATTAGTTGATATTTTATTTTATGGCCCAGAATTTGAAAATAAGGTTTTCTGTTTTATCGATGACATAATCTGTATCACGTCCAGCTTCAGCGAGCATATTACTCTTTTATTACGCATTCTTGATAAACTAAAAAGCGCTAATTTAACAATTAATCTCGAAAAATGTCAATTTTTTAGAGATAAACTAAAATATTTAGGCTATGTTGTCGACTCTAGTGGATTGCATCCCGATCCGGATAAAGTTAATTCAATGAAAAATTATCCCACTCCTTCTAATAGAAAAGAAGTACGTCGATTTTTAGGCGCAGCCTCGTGGTACAGGCGTTTTATACCGAATTTTAGCTCTATTGCTGCACCCTTAAATAAGTTAACATCTCAAAGTAAAAACGCACCTCCATTCTGCTGGACGACAGAGGCTAATGAGGCGTTTAATAACCTAAAGAATTGTTTGATTTCCTCCTCGGTGTTGGCTTGTCCTGACTACTCGCAACCGTTTGAAATACACTCAGATGCTAGCGATTTTGGTCTTGGCGCGATCCTCTGTCAAAGGTTAAATGGTGAGGAAAGAGTCATAGCGTACTATAGCAAATCACTCAGTAAGCAAGAAAAAAATTACAGTGCCACTGAGCGAGAGGCCCTGGCTGTTCTATCTGCTATAGAACACTGGCGTTGTTATGTTGAAAATGGTAAAAAGTTTATTGTTTACACTGATCACGCTGCTTTGAAATGGTTCTTGACCTTGAATAACCCTACTGGCCGGTTAGCCAGATGGGGAGTTCGCTTATCTTCCTATAATTTCGAAATACGTCATCGTCGGGGTTCCGATAACGTTTTACCTGATTTTCTGTCTCGCTCTTTACCCGTTTCTGCTATTGCTAATGATATAAATATAGATATTAATCCTAATCAGAATTTACCAGTTTCTACTAATGATCCTTGGTATTTAAATATCTATAAAGGCTGTTTAAGTTCTCCGACTTCCTTTGTTAACTATCAAGTAATAAACAATAAATTGTATTGTTTTAAAAAAACATTAAACCCTCTCACTAGAGAATTTCAATGGAAAGAGGTTATTCCGTCTGACCAAAGAACTGACATTCTAAGGGAGAATCATTCTTCGCCCACTGCTGGACATCTGGGTATCTTTAAGACATACAAACGTCTTGCACTTAATTACTTTTGGCCTGGTATGTACTCCGATGTTGTCAAGTTCGTCAGTTCATGTGAACCTTGTATCACCCATAAACACCAAAACCACCCAAATTTAGGTCTAATGGGAAAACCCAAATCATGTCAAAAGCCCTTTCAGACGATTAGTATTGATTTGATTGGTCCATTGCCCCCCAGCAGAAAACAAAACACTTTTATATTTGTGGTCAGTTGTTGTTTCTCTAAATATTGTTTGCTTTTCCCCATTAAACGGGCAACTGCAGAAGTGATAACAAAAATTCTCGAGGAAAATGTATTTTTGGTGCATGGAATTCCATCTACTATTGTTTTGGATAACGGTAAACAATTTATTAGCGCAACCTTTAAAAGTATGTTGTCAAAATATAAAATTCCAAATTTGCATTTTACACCGTTGTATACTCCCCACGTTAACTCAGTTGAACGCTACAACAAAACCATTATTACAGCTATTTCAACTTTCATAGAATCTGATCATCGAATCTGGGACACTTTAATCACTAAGGTTCAGTTCGCCCTTAACTGCGCAGTTAGTGAGGTTACTGGTTATTCTCCTAATTTCCTTGTTTTTGGTAGGGAGGTCATAACATGTGGTTCTCAGTATATTGACAAGGAATTTAATTCCAATATGGTGCTCGAACCACGGGACGGCTATGCCGAAACTTTAGGCTGCTTATCCTCTATTTTCGAGAAGGTACATTCAGCTCTGTTGTCGGCCCACCAACGAAATTGTTCATCTTATAATCTTCGCCGTAAACCGGCAGAATTCAATGTCGGTGATATAGTTTGGCGCAGAACGTTTCTACTTAGTGACAAGGATAAATACTTTAGCAAGAAATTGGCGCCTAAATTTATTAAATGTAAGATTGCCTCAAAAAAGTCACCTCTAGTATACAAACTTAACGACATGGCCGGTAAACCTTTAGGAGAATGGCACATCAAAGATCTAAAGTTGATTAATTACAAAGAATAATAAAAGCATAAACACAACAATGTAAGACGCATATCTACACTAAGTTATAATTACCTACATAATCATTTGTGAAGGCCAACAATGGTTCTTATGTTTTCGAGTCGAAGCCCACAAGATAATGTATTGTGTTGTGTTAATGATTTATGTAAACAGGCCAACATAAAATGAATAAATGTTTCAGTTATAAATGGTAACAAAGTTTATTACATGTAATATTGTTACAAAGAATCTGTTGTTTATCTAACTATCAGTTATGGCTCAATGGTTAAAAAGTCGTTGTAGGATCGGTCTAGTGTTCGATTCTCGCATGTGTATTTTCTATAAATGCATATTGATTGGCGTGTTGTTTTTCGCTGTGCCTTGTTCTGAAGTTCTGTTGTTATTCTTAATTCTGTATAAATTCCATAATCAATTGTTATTATAGGTACCTTATAAACATTCAGAGTAATTAACCGTGCGTCGCGAGCTCGGAATAGTCGAATCGTACCTACCTAGTTGTCGTTATGACGCACGCGCGTTCACTCAGCGACGCGCCGATAAATAAATGCCTAACTAATGATTCACCATTGTTTACATTCAAAAGGTGTTTACTGGTCGTGTTGTAGTATTAATTAGAGCAAAATATTTATTAAATTCTTTCCTTTGACATTGAGCGGTCCGGTCGTGTCTGAGGCTTATATTACTTTTGTTCATCGTTACGAAAAATTTGTTGTTACACCTAACTATATTCAAAAAGTTTACTTATCTAGTGGCAAAGGCCGAACCCAAGATTTTTAAGTCGTAGGGCTAGATCAAGTTCTTATATCTACAAACCATTATTACCTAATAATTACCCTAAGCGCTTCTCCATAGATTGTTATCTTTGCTATTGGGCCATTACACTGGCCTTGGCATTTACTTGTAGGTATGTGTGATGAATTAGGAATGATAAATGTTTATGTTCAAGTTCAGACTGCCGTTGTACGCGTGAAGAATGCAAGCGTGGGTCATTATTATTTAGGTATACTAATTAGCGTATAGGGTTGTCACTTGTTCAAGGTACCCATGCCCCTGTTTTCTCTAATTCCAGGGAGTATCTTCAGGGCTGCTACGCCCGTTGGGCTAGGGAATTTTCCTTAGGGAAAATCCCGGCCTAACGGGGGGGGTGTGTGACGTCGTGCCTCCGCGCTCGCGAGCCCCACTGCGATGACGCACTGCGGTGGGGAGCCTCACCCGCTTGCCGACCGTATATATGCCGGCGACACACGTGGTTGGGGCTTGCTTCTGCTGGGAGACACGAAAAGCTGAGTATCCATCCGTGGACCTGTGGAGTGTTAACTTACGACCTACGCCCTGGATAACTATCTAGCCGGTTAACCCCTAGTGTCGGTTCTTTTGTTAATCAAAATTGTGAATCTGGAATATAACGCGAGTTTAATCTGTCCTGGTGATATTTTTATTTATTTCCCGTAAGACAACCTAAGCATCTCTTTTTATTGCTCGGCGAGTGATCGATCCCGGCTATCCCGTGAAAATCGATCACCCGTGCGACAACGGGCAGGTGGGCTTTGTTGAATAGTGTTGAATAGTAGTACTGAATAAACAAGATAAAGTATTATTTATATATTATTATTATTTATTTATATATTATATATATTTGTTATTAATTAGTGCATGGATAGCGACAGTGACGATTTCTTTTCTGCTAGTAGTGACAATGACAGTTACATTAGTGTTCCATCTTTGGTAGACAACTTGCAATCTTTGATCTCTGGTGTTTCGAGAGACTTTAATGTGGTCCATATTAATGCACAGAGTATTCCCGCCCATTTCCCAGATATGCTGGCTAGTTTTGACTGTAAGAACATCCATGCTATTCTAGTCTCTGAATCATGGCTTAAGCCATGTATTCCTTCGGCTTCGTATACTCTGCCTGGCTTCCAGCTTATTAGGAATGACCGGACTTGGAGTGGTGGCGGTGGTGTTGCCATTTACCTCCGTTCATATATTGCTTATTCAATATTAAACATGTCTTCACAGCCGCCCCCACCCAATGCCGGTAAACATCTCTTAAGTCGAGCTGCACCATACAAAAATTCTCCTTGGTGTTTACTATTGTCCGTCCTTGCGTGTTGATTTCTTTTCGTCCTTTGAGAATCTCTTACTTAATCTATCCCGCTCTTACAGTCAAACCATAATTATGGGTGACTTTAACACCTGTCTTTTTAAAAACGACTCACGTTCCTCTTCTCTCTCTTCTATTGCTGTCTCCACTAATCTGCATATACTTCCTTTGAATGTTACTCATCACTTCCCAAATTCTACACCTTCACTTTTAGACCTCATTCTTGTCTCATCTCTTGACCATGTCGCTACACATGGCCAATGTAGTGCAGATGCTTTTTCCTATCACGATCTGATTTATCTATCCTATAAAATTCGTCCCCCCAAGGCAAAGTCTAGAACTCTCTTGCTTCGCAATTTTAGTGGTATGAATACTGATGATCTCATTGATGATGCTAAGGCAATTGATTGGAAACCATTACTAGATGCTGATACTATTGACCGTAAAATTGAATTATTTGAGAGAAATCTTATTGACCTCTACGATGCCCATGCGCCTGTTCGCGCTATAAAATTAAAGCATGCTCCATCTCCTTGGCTTACTGAGGAAATAAGGCTACTTATTCAGAAAAAAGCAGCGGCCAAATCAAAACTGAAATCCAAACCCACTGAGGTAAATAAATTAAAATACATAACACTCAGAAATCACTGCAATAGGGTGTGTAGGGATGCAAAACGCCAGCATATCTACAGTTCTGTAGAAAACGGAGATCCTGCGAAAGTATGGAAATTTCTCAAATCATTACGGGTTGGAAAGCAATAGCCCAAGAGCCCACGACTGCCAGACCTTCGTTATTTTATAAAAGCTGAAAGTTTGCCTGTGCATGCCCCCTACAAAGGTAAGAACGACCACCGATTATAGAGTTTGGGTTGTGGTTACTTTGGCAGTTATCAGGTAGTAAAGGTGGATAAAAAGGTACCTAAAACTCGTTATAGTATAAAAGCAAAATTTTTTTACAAGTCTCTTGGCTTCGTGATGCGCATGTCTAATTGTTTTACTGATTTAAAAACAATAAAAATATTATATTGCACTTTTGTACGCAGTATTTTGGATTACGGTTCCCAGGTTTGGAATCCTCGCTATGCCACATACATCGACCGTATCGAAAACATCCAGAAAAGATTTGTAAAATTCCTATGTTATCGTCAAAAAATTCCGTATCATTCAAATAATTATATTAGTATGTGTAAAAAACACCATCTTCTACCTCTTAAAGAACGTCGTGACATAGCAGATATTATATTCTTACATAAAACTATACATAACGAAATTGATAGTCCTGAGCTCCTGTTTAAAATTGGATTTAATGTGCCCAGTAAGGCAGTGCGTTTTAATCCTCCCATAAATGTACCTCGAGCCTCTTCTAACTATAGGCAAAATAGCTATTTGGTGCGAGTAAGCAGGCTCCTAAACAAAATATGTAAAACTCATGACATTGACCCATTTTCTAGTAGTATGACGCGAGTAAGGAAGTGCTTAACTGAATCGTTTTTCAAATAAAATTAAACCTTTATTTTATCTCTGGTTTTGGTTGTGGAGAGTTTTCAACTTTATAAGTTGTTAATAGCTTAGTTTAGTTAATACTACTTTAACAGAAAGCAGTTTGTATGTGTGCGTGTACACGGGTTACTTTTTGTATTATATTATAGTTCTATAAGTGAAAACTTGTAATTGGCTTACCGTTACCTATCATGTTGTTGTTATACGCTGTATGTAGCTGTAAGTTTTCCATATCATAAATAAATAAATAAATAAATTTTATATATGTTACTTGTTGACATATAAAAAGATGTTAGCCTTACAGCCGGACAGTTTCAATGGTTTTAACATCTTGCCAGACACTTTGAAAGTCCGCTGTAGGTACGAGCGCGAGAGCTTAACCGATTGCGATCTTATAAGATATCCAATAAAATAAAAATTATTACGTTTATAGCTATGTTAAATAAAGTAAAAATGTTATTTAAGTATTATAAACATCTAAAAAGTATTATTACATGTCAAAAAATATTTTATTGTTTATAATTATTATCGTCAATATTTTCATTTATTTATTACAGCCCTACTCTTCGACTCGATGGCATGATCGCCTTATGAATATTTAAAAAATAAATTTTAATAATTTGTTATAATAATTACATACCTGATAGAGTTTTGAGCGAATCACTAACATAACAGGTAGTTGATCCGGGTCACACCATTTGAACAAGTATGTGTCGTCTTTCAACACCCAGCCGCTTTTGTCTGGTTGATAAGAGGTTGGATTTTTCGGATAAGCGATATTCTAAATGGTTCGTATATAATTTGCTCGCAGAAAACGCTGCAATGAAATTGTTAATTATCGCTTGCCCCATGCCTTGGAGGGCACGTTAAGCCGTGCGTCGGCCCCGGCTGTCATGAAAATGATCGACAGTCGTTATAGGGCGTCAGTAACATAACATAACTTCACGCCTTTTATCCCCGAAGGGGTAGGCAGAGGTGCATTACACACCCACACTTCGCCAGTTATGTTTCGGTCCCAATGTAATAGGGGGCGAGCCTATTGCCATCTACCGGGCACATCATTAAGCGATCGTTAGTACCTTCTAAATAAACTGACTCTAGTCTAAACCATGGAATATCGCTATCCCTTCGGGTTGCGGTGGTCAGACAGGCAGTCGCTCTGTGGAAAAGCTAATATTCAGCCAAATCCAGTAAGACTTTTAAGCGGACCCCAAATTGAAACTGGGATAACGTTAGGAGGATGATGATGAAACGTTGCAATAGCTCGCTCTTGCAAGGTGGTACATTGCTAGCGTCAAAATGGATTCGAACCCGATACCCTCTGCATGGCAGTCTATTGGTATCTACACTAGGCTATGGGCTGTTTACGTGTACGTGTACGTGTTTTATTTAAATATTCATAAGACGGTCATGCCATCGATTCGAAGGGTAGGGCTGAAATGAATAAATAAAAATGTTGACGACAATAATTTTATGAACAGTAAAATATTTTTTACATTTTGTAATACTCTTTTTAGATTTTTATAATATTAAAATAAATTTTTTACTTTATTTAACATAGCTATAAACGTAATAATTTTTATTTTATTGGATATCTTATAAGATCGCAATCGGCTAAGCTCTCGCGCTCGTACCTACAGCGGACTTTCAAAGTGTCTGGCAAGATGTTAAAACCATTGAAACTGTCCGGCTGTAAGGCTAACATCTTTTTATATGTCAACAAGTAACATATATAAAATTTCGCTTTTATACTTTAACGAGTTTTAGGTACCATTTTATCCACCTTTACTACCTGATAACTGCCAAAGTAACCACAACCCAAACTGTATAAACGGTGGTCGTCCTTACCTTTGTAGGGGACATGCACAGGTAAACTTTCAGCTTTTATAAAATAACGAAGGTCTGGCAGTCGTGGGCTCTTGCTCTAAAAGTCAGAATATTAATCCTTACAATTTTGATATTAACATGCTTAACCAGCACTTCTCTGCTTCGTCCAATTATGACGGGACAACCAAATTGAATACAATAAATTACCTTTCATCGCTTTCAACTCCTGATTATACTCCCTTTGTCTTTAGTCAGTTTAGTGCATGTGATGTTAAGAAGAGCATTTTATCTATTAGCTCCAACGCTGTTGGTTGTGACGGTATCACCCATAATATGATCCTCCTTATCCTTGATATAATCCTACCTATTATCACGCACATATTTAATTCCTCAATTTCCAGTGGCGTGTTTCCTGCAGCTTGGAAGTATGCTCATGTGATTCCACTACCTAAAAAATCCAATCCTGTATCCTTCTCTGAATTCCGACCCATATCCATACTACCCTTCCTTTCCAAAGTCCTTGAACGTCTCATCTATAACCAACTTAACTCATTCCTTATAAAAAATGACATCCTCAATCCTTATCAATCAGGTTTCCGTTCTGGTCATAGCACCACTACAGCCCTTGTGAATATTACGGATGATATCAGGTCAGGTATGGAGGACGGCAAGCTCACAATTCTCTGTTTGTTGGATTTCAGCAATGCTTTCAACACCGTTGACTTTGATGTTCTCCTTGCCATTTTAAGCTCTCTTAGCATATCTCCATCCGTTGACTGACTGGTTTCGTAGTTACCTGTTTGGCCGCCGGCAGCGTGTCCATCTGGATGAAACTTATTCGTCCTGGTGCGACAATTCTGCGGGTGTACCTCAGGGCGGCGTTCTCTCTCCTCTGCTCTTCTCGATTTTTATCAATTCAATATCTAATTATATTTCAAGTTCCTACCACCTTTATGCAGATGATCTGCAAATCTACTCACAAGCGAAGCTTGAAAATTTATCTTTAGGCATCGCCAGTATTAATCAGGACCCAGTTGCCATATCAGAATGGACTAAAACGTATGGTCTTAAGGTTAATCCTGTTAAAACCCAGGCTATAATTATTGGCAGCTCTAGACTGATATCTAGGATTAACTGGTCCGTGCTTCCCCAGGTGTCTTTTGCAGGTGTTTCTATTCCTTTTCGTAAAGATGTTAAGAATCTGGGGATATACATAGACACAAAATATTCGTGGGCCGTCCAGCTGCAATACATCAGCCGACGTCTTTTTGCTGCCATAGCATCATTGAGAAGACTGCGTAATTTCCTTCCGACTGCCACTAAAATTGCACTTGTGCAATCTATTCTTCTTCCCATTCTTGACTATGCCGATGCCAGCTATCTCAATCTCAATAATGATCAGCTTGATAAACTTGAGCGGCTCCAAAATTTCTGTATAAGATTCATATTTGGTTTACGCAAATATGATCATATCTCTGAATTTCGCACGAAGCTCAAGTGGCTGCCAATCCGCCTTCGCCGGAATACTCACATTCTCTGCCTTCTCTATAATATTCTATACAACCCTTCTTTTCCCATTTATCTGAAAACTCGCTTTGAATACCTCCATGACACACATACAAAGTGCTTAAGATCATCGGAGAATCTTAGGTTGAAAGTTCCTTCACATTCTTCGGTTTTCTACGACAAATCTTTTACTGTCCAGGCTGTCCGATTGTGGAATTTGTTGCCTGAGACAATAAGACAGGCTCAATCGTTGACATTATTTAAGAAACTTGTCACCAAACACTACTTAGCAGATTTTCCGTGACTACTCTCTTAAACTTGCATTGATATTTTTTATGGTATCTATTTATTTAGGTATTTATATCTATTGTATTTATTTATAGTATCTATTTATATATTTTATTAAGTATATATTTATGTATGTTATAATATTAGTATGTAAGTACATAGTATTCTTATTAGTTTAGTTTTGTTGAGCTCTTTAGGATACACTATTCCTCTAAGTAAATACCTACCCATTCTATCAGTCACTCAATTATGTATTCCATTTGGTTGTCTGGAAGAAATCGCATTTTGCGATAAGACCGCCCTTGTACCTAGTTTTAAGTCGTTTATAATTTGATCACTGTATTCTTGTATATTTTTGTTTTTCTGGTGTACAATAAAGAGTTTTCAATCAATCAATCAACATATAGGCACACAGACGACTAGAATATGCTTACCCCCAGCGGGACAGTAGATAGGAAGTAACTATTCCGATCGTTCGAGTTTTCAAGGACGTGGCTTCTGCATTGGAAGAGGTGAACAAAGACGTGGCTTTCATGGTGGAAATGGTGCCAAAATCCTTCGTGGACAATCATCTAACCGGTACGTACGTAGTCAATATTTTTCTTACGCTAACACTAATTCTCGTGGTAATCGTAATAACAGCTCGTTCAGCCCCCGAAATGGTTGTCCACCAATTCGATATTTTAGAGGTCGAAATTTTTATAATTCTAATCGTGGAAATACGCGTAAAATTTTTACGGCCCAAGAAAATAACTCGACTCCTGACTATGTTTTAAAAACTGAGGAATCAAACTTTTTTCGTGAATAAATATGAAATTTTTGCTACCAAAGGATTATCGAAATTAGTTTCTTTTAATTTAGATAATCTTAATATATAAAATCCTTGCGTTACTGACAGACACGCTACAGCCAAAACTATTGGGCGCAGGAAGCTGAAATTTGGCATGTATGTTCCTTGGGGACCGTAGGGGTACACTAAGAAGGGATTTCCTGAAATTCCTACGGGGTCGGCCAAAACGGATAAATTAAAAAAAAATGCAGGCGTAGCTGCTGGCGTCCTCTATTTATAAATATTATTGGTTATTGGATACAGGCGCTTCTTTATCAATTATACGAAAGGAAAGTTTACCCCAAGATATTCATATTTATGGAAATGATGTTTTAGTTTCTGGTAAAGGAGGTCAAATTAAGTCACAAGGTCATGTCTATCTCACGTTGTCTACTGATGGAGGTAGTTCATTTCAACATAAGTTTCACGTATTCAGTAATCTACCTCTTATGGCCGATGGTATTATCGGATTAGACTTTTTAAGTACTTATTCGTCAAGAATTGATTTAACTACTAATATTTTGACTTTAAATATAAATGGCAAAGACGTTATAACACGAATATTTGACAGAACAGAATTCAAAATGGATTATTTGACGATCCCAGCACGAAGTGAATCTTTTCATTATGTAGATTATAATTCGAATTTAAAAGAAGATGTAGTTTGGTGTAGTTTTTCCAAAAGATTTGGGACAAGATTTATTTTTAGCTGGTGCTATAGTGAATGGCAGTAAAGGTAAAATACCTATTAAAATGTTTAATGTTAGTGAAAAGGGTGCACGTATTCCTAAGTTTACTCCAGTAGTAGAACCATTATCATCCTGTGAATGCCATACTTTAGATAAAATTAAAGCAAACTCGACTAGAGCAAATACGTTGAACTCACTTTTAAATTTAAAACATCTTAATGCCGAAGAGAAACAGTCTATCGAAAATATTTGTAAAAGGTATTCAGATATTTTTCAATTACCAAATGATAAACTGACAGTAACTAATATTTATGAACAAAAAATTACATTGAAACCAAATACTACTCCAATTTATACAAAACCGTACAGGTTACCACACAGTTTGAAAGGAGAATTAAATAAACAAATTGAAGATATGATTAAAGATGACATTATTGAAGAAGCTCATAGTGAGTGGTCTAGTCCAATATTGCTTGTACCTAAGAAAAGTAATGATGAGAAAAAGTGGAGATTAGTAGTAGATTATTGCAAACATAACGAGAAAGTTCAAAATGATAAGTTTCCACTACCAAATATCACTGAAATTTTAAATTCTCTTTCTGGTGCAGTTTTATTTAGCCATCTCGATTTACATTTTAGTTACTATCAAGTTTCATTAGAACCTTCAAGCAGAAAGTGTACAGCATTTTGCACAAATTCAGGACAGTTCCAAATGAAACGCTTACCAATGGGTTTAAAAATTTCTCCAAGTGCTTTTAGTAGAGTGATGACCATAGCTATGTATGGCCTTACTTTTGATAAATGTTTTGTGTATCTTGATGGTTTGATTGTTATTGGACGTAATTTAGATAACCATAACCGTAACCTTATAGACATTTTCGAAAGACTGAGAAAGGTAAATTTAAAATTAAATCCCGCTAAATGTAAATTTTTGAAAAAAGAACTGTTATATCTAGGTCATGTTGTATCTGCGCAAGGTGTCTCGCCAGACCCTGAAAAAATTAAAGCCATACTAAATTACCCAGTACCACAAAACTCTGACGATATAAAACGTTTTGTTGCTTTCTGTAACTATTACCGAAAGTTTATCCCTTCCTTTGCAGAAATAACATTTCCACTAAATAGATTGTGTAGCAAAAAATGAAGCATTTATTTGGTCCCAGGATTGTCAAAATTCATTTGATCAACTTAGACATTTCATGAGTAATCCACCAATTTTGCAGTACCCTGATTATTCAGATGATAGCAAATTCAAATTAAAAACGGATGCTTCAGGAATAGCTATTGGATCAGTTCTATGCAATAAAGACATGAAACCCATTGCAAATGCGAGTCGACCCTTAAACAAGGCTGAAAGTAACTACCCAACAATTCATAAGGAGTTGCTAGCCATAGTGTCTGGTCTGTAAAATATTTTAGGCCATACCTTTACGGTAAACATTTTACTATTGAAATAGACCATAAACCGTTAATATTTCTTTTCGGAATGAAAGATCCTAGTAGTCGTTTATTAAAATTTAGATTGACACTTGAGGAATATGACAATGAAATAGTTTGTGTGAAAGGTAAAGACAATGTAGCTGCAGACGCATTGTCGAGGATAGTGATAACATCAGATGAATTGAAATGTATGAATAATGACGTAGTAAATGTTTTAACTAGAGCGCAAAAGAGAAATCTTACAGATTATGAGAATAAAGAGGATACAGATTTGCTTAGTAATTCCGTCGACACAACCAAGAGTTGCGAAAATGTTAAAGAAATCTAAAGAAAGTAGAAATGACTTTGATTAAAGGAGATGATTTTTGAATAAGTTTTTAAAAGATAATAGGATATCCTCAGAAGAAGAATGTTTTGCTTATGAAGAAAACAGAAAGATTATATATGTTAATCTCAACTTCAGGTTACATTTTACGCGAGCCGAATTTGTGACAAAGTTGAGTACATTTTGTA
This sequence comes from Euclidia mi, assembly GCA_944739405.2. NCBI lineage: Eukaryota > Metazoa > Arthropoda > Insecta > Lepidoptera > Erebidae > Euclidia > Euclidia mi. The sequence goes on from OX123190.2 coordinate 77,927,240, forward strand.
ATAAGTTAAAGATTAAAGAGATTTGTATAATTAAATATATAAATAATGCTAGCTTTTTGAAAGAATTATGTTAAGAAATATATTCAATGAAAACATGGTCCGGACCACAAATAATTGTTTTACGAGTAGTTACAAGAATTACTAATGATGAGGACATTTAGTTTATCTTACATGGTTTTCATTTATTACCAACCAGTGGACATGCTGGTATACGTAGAATAGTAAATAACATTAAAAGACAATTTTACTGACCAGGTCTCGAAAAAGACGTCCAAGATTTTGTATACAAGTGTGACAAATGTCGAAAAATGAAATACGGTAAAAATATTAAGGAACCCATGTTCATAACAACCACAGCGTCGTATGCATTTGAAAAAATATTTTTGGATATTGTAGGTCCACTACCACAAGATTATGACGGCAATGTATACATTTTAAGTCTCCAGTGTGAGCTGAGTAAATTCGTGGAGGCATATCCACTTAAATCTAAGGACACCGTAACTGTAAGTAAAGCATTAGTAGATAACTTTATTTTATGATTTGGACTACCGAAAACAGTTGCAACTGATCGCGGTACTGAATTTATGTCATTAACTTTAGAACAGGTTTGTAAACTTTTAGATATAGATAAAATATCCTCAACAGCATACCATCATCAGTCTATCGGTTCGTTAGAAAATAGTAATAAAAATTTAGGAGCTTTTCTCAGAATTCAATGCAATAATAATCCACAGTCTTGGTCACATTGGCTACCCTACTGGTCTTTCAGTTATAACACAAGTGTTCATTCATCAACAAAATATCGGCCGTTTGAACTTGTTTTTGGTAGGCCTTGTAATGTTCCTTCTAGATTAATTAATATAGTTGAACCATTGTATAACTCTGAAAATTATTGTAGTAGTCTTAGATATAAGCTTCAAATAGCTAATAGAGACGCTAAAAATAACTTAATTTTAAGTAAATATAATCGTAAAATTAATTATTATGATAAAAATGTAAACCCTATTAAGTATAAAAAAGATGATTTGATACTGTTGAAAAATGAAGTTGGAGGAAAACTAAATCCTATATTTGACGGTCCTTTCACTGTTTTGGAAGATGTGGGATGTAATGTCAAAATTCTAAAAAATAATAAATGCGATATTGTGCATAAAAATAGGACCAAACCTTTTGTAACCTAATAATATAGTAATTTTTGTCAAAATTGTTGTATAAAAATATAGCTTAAGTATTTTTTTTTTGTAAATGCCGGAGGTGAAGTGTGTGTATGCTCCCTTACATTATTTAGCTAGTAAGTACGCTCCTTAAGAATCATAAGTCTCGTATTTGTAACGCGTCAGCATTTTACTTGTGGGAACCATTTTATTGTAATTTTCCTTTCATATAATTCTATTCCATAGTGCATAGGGTTCCCGCCAAGAACTTAGGGTCCCAAGCCAACCTCACCTGCAAGTGGTGCACCTGCCGATCAACGGACGAGTCTCTGGCAAACAAAATATCCCGATAAGCGGCAATAGGCTCGCCACCTATTACGTGGGATTAAACACTGGCGAAAAGTGGGCGTTTATATGCCTCTGCATACCCCTTTGGGGAAACAGGCGTGAGTCTATGTAGCTATGTATGTTTGTATGTATAATTCTATTCGCTGAAGTGAACGAAAGTCTTTTATTTAACCCTCGCAATACATCTCATGGCGACCTAGCCATGGCCAATACATTTCAAGGGATAGGATGAGGAGTGGGATTAGGGAGAAGGAATAGGAGATAGGGCCTCCAGCACTTTCACTCACCGAACGAAACGCAACAGTTTAAGTACTGTTACTTTACGTTGATTTTCTGTGAGAGGGTAGTACTTCCCCGGTCGAGCCGGCCCATTCATACTGAAATCAGCAAGGCTCTACTACCTGTCGTCTCTACTACTTGACCTTGTTTTTGATTAAAAAAATTGTAAGGTGCCTGCTCTAAAGCGATTATCGATTTTAAACTTTCGCGATTTGTATACATCTTACAAAATAATTTAGCGGGTCTTAATCGCGTTAACTTAACTTATTTAAGGTATAAATACCTATTTGTTTCGACGTTTCGCTCGTTTTGCACCGAGCGTGGTCGCGGAGAAACTGATGAGAACTCAGCGCCATCTTGTGGAAGTGCGGGTTTCGGCACCTACCCTCACTTGGTCTTTATTTAAGTTCGCAATTTCGGTACTCCGACACACTACTCTAATGACGTCTACACACTATTGAGATTTATCACTGCGGCGGTGTTTACATTTGCTGATGACTGGATTCCAAGTAGCCGATAATCTTTATCCATCCTCTCGGTTGAAATTGTTACATTTCTTGATTTCTACCGCTTCACGTACTATCCTGGAGTAATAGTGACGATCAGTAGATAAGACTTGTGGTTGATGCAGTTCTATCCAGTGGTTTGGTCCAGACTCCAACAAATGCTCAGCTATCGCCGACTTATTAATAAGTCGGTTTTTTACAGCTGCAATATGTTCCTTTACTCTTTCAGCGATTGTACGCTTAGTCTGCCTGATATATGAACTACTACAGCTGCAATCGACTTTGTTGACTCCGGGTGTTTGGAGAGGAATGACATCCTTTGGGGTACACAGATTGTGTGATCTTAGAGAGCGGGCTGTATATAGTCTTGATGGAGTATTTCTAGAGTACTGTTCCAACTTTGTCCGTCATTCCCTTTAGTTCTCATCAGTCTCTCCGCGACCACGTTCAGTGCAAAACGAGCGAAACGTCGGAAACAAATAGGTATTTATACCTTAAATAAGTTAAGTTAACGCGATTAAGACCCGCTAAATTATTTCGTAAGATCTAAAGCGATTGTTAAATATAGGTAGAATTGAGGCTATTTTTAACAAATATTTAATTGTCCTGTATCTTTTGCACTTTTGCCTAGGTGTTAGGCCCCATCTCGAGAGGTACTGATATTTTTGAAATCATTAACTACTTAATTACTCACACGTCACAACCCAAAGTTAAAATAGAATTAACTTGAAACTGACAGTTCATTAAGCAAATTCAAAGCTCTACTTACTAAACGAATACCCAAATTACTAATAGTTCGTCGCTCCAACTGCTTTGGTCTAAACATTCTTAACCTTCATCTATATTTAGCTTGGAAACAGTAAGAAACTATTAACAAGGCTAATTGATAATATGTAAATTATCTTTGAGTATTTGAACCAGTGAAGCGCTTGAAGAGGCTATTGGAACGCGTCAACACACCTCATTAAATTTTGTCAAAATCGCCTAATTGGTTAGAAGTAAAGCAATCATGCTAAAATACATTATTGATGTTCTAGAAACGTGAAATAGCCAATTTGATGGCATATGGAATGTTGCTAACCCATTGGGTTGCGCAGTCCTTAAAAAACGCGGGTGTAAACGCGGGATTAGCAAGTGTGATATAAATATATTGTTAAAATAAACAAACTAAATATAGGGTATCATTTAAAATATTGCATGCAGGCAGAGAGCAAGTAATTAGGCAATATTTACTTATTATTTACCGTTTTTAAGAAGATAGTATATTATTTAAAACTGTATGTAAATAATACAAACAAAAACCTTGATTCCAGAAATAAAAAAATAACAAATCAATCAGCTTATGATTAAATCTTCTATTTGTTCACGTTAATGGTTATTTCTAGAAAGGCAGTTTTAAAACATTTTCATATTGTGCTGAATCTTGTAAGGGTGATTGGGTAAATTTATACTAAGAATGTTTTTTACCTTTTTCGCAAGACCTACTGAATGGATTTAGATGAAACTTTGCCGTAATATAGCTTATACATCAGATTAACACACAGGCTTTTTATCGCGATAACCCACTTTCATGCGGGTGAAACCCCAGGCGGAGTCAAGTTGATAAATAAACCAAAAGGTATACTAAAACCTTCGTTTTATCCTACGCCTCCAAAATATAATCCTGGACACATGCTGTTGAATTCAGAACTATTAACCTAGTCCACAACACAAAACGAAAGTTCGATTTATTTCGCACGGCGCGGTCGCCATTGTCACATATTTTATTCATACTCACGTCTCTCATACAGTAAAAATCCTTTAATTGATTACTATGGACGTTCAGTTTCAGTGTTCACCTTTGCTTTTTTGATGCTATGGTTGGTGTAGGGCTTTTTATTCGGGTGTGTAATAGTTTGGTACCTATAAAAGGTTCTAGTGTAGCGAGATTTTGGCACATACACTCATACGATTAATATTTTTATAGTACAGTCAACGTGTTAAAACATTTACCTCAGACCTCAACAGGCGTTGTGCCTCAATCGAGAAAAGTTTTATCAACTTTATTATAACCTTGTTACTAAAGTTGTTATTTAATTTATTTATTGCGTAAATATTAATTTCCTAAAAGGTTCCATTACATTATCTGCAGAAACTACTTTTGTCCAAAGTATCAGAGAAGCATCACCGTACAGCCTTTCGCAGCCCACAGCTGGGCATAATGATCTTCTTATATGCGCCACAAAATCATTGCGCTTGCCAGACGGGTTGGTATACAAGTTTATTTCGGGTTTTGCGTCAACCGAGAATACCAGAAAAACTTGGAACTTTGGAAAAGGTTTTAAATTTCTGAGCAAAAAGACTGAGCTCCACGAAGTAATCGTCACATATCGCATTACAAAAGACATTTCCTTTGAAAGCAAGGTGGAGAATTAACAAGTGTCGTTGGGTAAAATCAATACTCGCCTTTGTACATAAGTTTGGTATTGCTTAACTTCTTTATGTAAGACCAGCTGTTCCCGCGGTTTTACCCGTAGTTTCGGCATCTCGACAAGGGCCCTTACAGGGTCAAATTAGCCCTATTTACCTTTACAGCCTATATGTAGCCCTACAAAGTTCCATTAAAATGAGTTAAGTGATGACGCTAATGACTGGACTAAAACACAGTTATTTTTTAATTACAGACAGACACTCTAATTTTATTTATATGTCAATGTATATGTATGTATTTATTTTTCTTATTTTCAATTTTCTTTCGGGATATATACCACGTATATATCCGGTCCACGTACATATATAAAGGTACGTGGTATGTATCCCGAAAGACAATTCAAAATAAGTTTAAATGACCACTAAAATAGAAATTTGTTTATTTTTCGATTAAGGATTTATGCCTTTGACTGGAAAAATGTGGTAAGTTTGAGTTTTGTTTTTTTCGCAGTCTTCGAGTGGCGCTAGGCATGTTACTAGATTTACTTTTATATCCAAGACTTTAATTTGCTTTTGGCAAAAGTTACGTTAGAAGATTACTTACATTGACTATTTGTATAAGGGGTTGTATATTCCCAGACTAACAGAGTAAAGCTGCGCATTTGTCCAGCTTCCCTCCATTATTTAACGAAGTTTTTACGCAACGTGACATATTTCACTAACTCCTACTTTAGTATCATCCTCGCTATTAGTAATTAAGGCTTTAGATACATCAGTATCTAAAGCCTTAATTACTAATAGCATTGGTCACGTAAGCGGCGTCAAATTTTTTCTTGGCACCAACATACAGCGTACCCGTAACGTACTAAAGTTTTAACTGTCGGCCACAGACTGGAATCGTGCCGGCATTGCGACCAGCAAAAAGCTATTTTTTAAGTATTATTATGTGGGTTTTTTTTTTTAAAGACAACTCCTGCATTAGGACTACATCCTGTGTCGCGGGGGACTTTACAAACATACAACTAACGGACACAATGAACACCCAGACTCGAAACAACAATTATTTATGAATCACACAAAGTGTTGTCTTGTGTGGGAATCGAACTCACAACACTCGGCGCAGTGTCAAGCGGCGAGGCGGTCGCTTAAACCACTACGCCAACCGTACAGTCTGAAACATGCTTTAGGAGATTCTAAGCTTTTGTACACGTTATGTTATTCGCTTTAGTGATCAATGTGGTATAAGCAGAGATACAAGTCTGTACGGTTTCAGATGTTACGTTATTGGGGGATTTTGTGCTCCTCTGTCATAGTTGGGCGTTTATTACTCCACTCTGAGTCCAAACAGGTGAGACAACTCCAGCCCAGAAGCATAGCAATATTCCAAGGCTTAGACCAGTGTCAATGTCTTCAAGGCTGCTGACTCCCCAAAATGACTTTCACAGATCTTCATGACAACCAGGACCACCAGATCAACGTGCTCTCCGAGGTTCTGGACTAACGATGCTCAATTTAATTCACACTAACCAAGAAAAGTCGGTGGTCGGCGCCGTGGATTCGAAATCGGTATAGCAGTCCCCCAACAGCAGTCTCTTGGTATATTTATAAAACTACTCATATCCCTAACATCATATTACATAATACAACAAAGTGTCACCCAGGTAACACTGTATAATAAACGTAGAACTCATTCCAAACAGAAACTGTAGTAAAAACTTTAACGTACCCAAAACTAACGTGACTACAAAATTCACAGTACGTTCGAGATTTAGCTCTCACGTTATAAGCTGTTGTGACGATCTTTTGATGGCTGCTCTCGAGTTAATTTTAATAATGTATAATGTTGGAGACTGGCGTCACTGCTTGACGTCATGTGGGAAGTATGTAATTTGGAAGTTTGACTTAGTTTTACGTTTATATGTTAGAGCCGCTTCAAATTTTGCTTTTTGCTTAATTTTTGTGGATGCTTGACTCTTCCTGCATTGGTGCGGATGATTATAAGGTTCAGGTTAGAATTTATTTTTAAGGGAAAATAGCTCTAAGAAGCTTCGTAAGATATGCTGTGAAGCAATTGTTCTACGAAGGATTGCCTAAATATTATTTTTGTAATCAATTTATAAATCTTATATATTGACCTTAATACTTGGCATAATCCTAGATATAAATATTATTGTCTAGTTTTTAAATATATAACCCTTTCTATACCACTAGTGGATGCCGCAGCTACGCCCGCAAGAAATCCCTTTTTAGTGCACCCCTACGGTCCCCATTCCAAATTTCAACTTTTGCCGTCCAATAGTTTTGGTCGTGGGTTGTCTGACATTTAGTCAGTAACGCAATAATTTTATATAAATATATCTACAGATGATTGACTAAATTTGTTTAAGTGGAATATTTCTTTTAATTGTAATGCTAGTGTAACATCCTTGTAACCAGATCTCTGCGAATTAAGATTTCATTTCATTTTATTTCATAAAATGTTTTTCTGTTGACTCCCGCGGTTTAAAAATTCTAGTCTAAAATGGAAATTTTATTTTAAAATAGTAATCTACTTAACCAACCACTCGAAGAAAGCTAAGCAATGAAAGAAACAATATAATTAACTGCGCGATTAACCAAAGAAAAGTTCTCAATAAACTTTATTACGGCAGAGGCCATTAATTTTACGTTCATCTTTAATCTTCCACTTGGAAATCATCCAAATTTTAATATAAATGAGATCCAAACTTATTACAATAAGAAAAGATCTTCCGGAAGGACTCTTCTGTTATTCTAAGACTTTTTTATTTTCAATCCTTTGTCGTTTCACAAAAGGAAGGTACAACCCTAAAAATAAACTTAAAATAAAACTCCGAATGGACAATACGTTCCTTAAGCCACAGTATAACGAGAATATAAACAGACACGGATGTCCATTGGACTACTATACGACAAAGAAATTTATCTAATAATATAAATAATAATCTGGACGCAGTAACCATGTGGCAGCAGGGAGCTTATAAGTCAAACTTAAACTGAATATTCACTTGCTTGAAACGTTGCTTAGGGCACTTTAGCACACATATATTACATGTTAGATGGTCTGACCGAGAGCGACGAGCAATACCGAAGTGCGACGAGCCAATATTAGCGGCATGGAAGCTTATTTAATGCTACATCAGCTAAATCGGTATGGTTACGTATCGTGTATGGCGGAATAAAGAGTGGCAAGGCGCATCTCCTATTCCGACCTAGAAAGAGGAGAGAAGAGATCTAGATGTCCAGAAGCGTCAAAGGTGGGTATATACATGGGTCCTACATAGTGGGAATTTTATAAATTTTATCAGTGTTAGTTTTCTTTTCGTCTGAGTGTGTGGCCAACTCTGGTATCGGAGTTTTCAGACCCTCAAAGCCCTCTGACAAAGTTTAACGATTCTTGTACTAGTACAAAAACCGGGATCGAAAGCTTTACCTGCTCTCTGAAGCACGGTAGCGCTCTGATGTAAATGCACGTAGTCACTGAAGTCTCTCAAGTGGTGACTTGTATAAGTGTTGCTTAACTTAGCTGACCCATTAAGAACAGCGCCAGCCAATGGACGCGACAAATAAATATTAAAATAAATGTGAGCGCCCTACATTAAACTTGGCAATAACGTAATGCAACTTGCCAAATTCAATAAACTGCTGTTATTTTTAGTCTGTGTTTTATCCTGGCTGTTTATTGTGCTTGTGGCTAAAGAAAAATAAAGTTGGATCGGTTATTATAATATTCATAATTTTGTGTTAGGAAAATATGCGGCGCGCATAGAAAAGCACAAGGTCGCTGGACGTATGTACCCAAAATATGCAGAGCTTGTACTACGCCAGCCAGATAAATGATAAATATATACTTATACATATTTATGTTTTTGAATACATAGGTACCCACATATTATTTTCACACAGGCTGAGAATATAAATTGTTTTCAATATAAAATAAATGTATCAAAGGTTTTTCTTGTAACTGTGCTAGTCTATCATCTCTGTAGCCTAATTTGATGTAATATTTTTCTTGAAAGTGTCTTGGGTTTTACTATATATAAAATAAAATGTTCAATGCTCGAGGAACCACGTCTTTATTTCTAAAAGACATTGCAAATAGAATCACAAATTCGTTTGGCATACATGTTTATATATAAGAGCACAAAACGGGTACGAACATTTTGTTCCAAGTAGAAATCGTTTCTCATTGCTGAATTACACACGACAATAATAGGATCAACGCCGGTATTGAAATAGCGTTGAACACGCTATCTGCTGTTATCGAACTTTTTCTTTTCATCTGTTGAAACTCGCTGAAACTCATCTAGTAACTTTGCTAAATCTTCTTAAAGTCTTAGTTAATAGCCGAACGCCTTAGCACAATTTCGATTAAAAGCTTTTGTGTGAAAGAGAAAGAATTATTATCAAATCTGTGTGTTAGAGCGTCTGCTCTAACACACAGATTTGATATTGCGCGTCTGTTATGCTAGAAACTTGAAAGGACTTGTAATCTTGGTGAATCAATTTCACTATTTGGTTGCAACGTGGAGATGCGATGAATTCAGCTTGAACTGGGACTCCATGCTCGGCAAACTACGGTAGTAAAAGATACACATGTATTTTCAAGGAAGAAGAAAACCAAGTCACCTTTCTCCTTTCTGATGTCAGGTAGCCTTTTGGCCTCAACACCAAAAAAACGTTCATCTTACAGAAGATCACGGTTCAAACTCTTGTTTTATTCTCTCCAGTAAAGTGTTGCTCTTACATGTCAGAGACTTATTCTGAAAAGTGCCACCTCGCAATCCCAACAAGATCATCGCTACACATTGCGTGAGGCCTACCTTAGCGGCGTTAATATTACCATAGATAAAATCGATAGATAAAACCATCCTAGCACAATTTTATTCGGAATAATATGAACTTTACGTGGTATCATCAAATTTATTACATTATTCTAATTAGACTGTTCGAGTTCGGCTCGCGACGGCCGATTCTAAAGTTATAATCGACGGTATTATTATTATAACTAAAATTTATTACCATCGCGTAAATTTTAGTTACCATTAAATATGCATAGCTTCATTCCACATAATTTATATTAAATTATCATTATTTAAGGACGTGTACATTTAGTATAATTTACGAGAACTTTATGCGACCCCTGAATTGGTTTAGAAAGATTATTTTTAGTTTTAAAATGTCGAATGCATTGACTGTGATAAATGTCCACCCCGTAATAGAACGGAGAGTTAGTTCTCGTGTGAGGAATTGATTCTACTTCTACTTCCACAGCAGCTTATACAGGGCAAGGTGCAGTTTGCATAAATAAAATTGACGCATACAATACTATAATTTTTTTTTTATAGACTCACGCCTGTATCTCTGAAGGGGTAGGCAGAGGTGTAATATTACGCCCACATTCCGCCATGAATTTTTTGGTCCCACGTAATAGCGGGTGAGCCTATTACTGCTACCGGGCACATAACCAGACTCCGTACTGCTAATGAGAGTTCGAAAACACTCAGTATCACTTTTGCCCGACCTGGAAGTTGAAGCCGGGACCTGTGATCAGCAGACGCATACGCTCCCATTCACTGGACCAAGCAGGCAGTCTATAAATACAATATATAATAAAATTGTTAATAAATTCTGGCTTGCTCCATGCTGAGTACGATAAACTATAATTAAATGGAATGTCATATACGACACGACCGGAGGAAGATTGACCGCAGTACCTACCAACGGGCTATCGTGCTTGTCGAGGCACGGGGGTGTACCACCGCCAAATTTCTGACTCCGAACTTCTATTGGATATAAGCCTATATAACTTATTGTTCGAACAGCGAATCGAACCCGAGACCTTATGATCCGCAGTCACTTACACTACGACAAGACCACAGAGGCAGTCGATTTTATATATACAGATGTAGGTCAATACACTATGTATTTATCAGGCAAATTTAAAATTCTCCTCTTGCGTTGCCTTCGGCAAAGGGAAACTCTACCCGTCTATCTAACTGCCTGACATTGATTTCACTCTACCTAAGTATTATAAAAAAACATTAAAGTAGCTATAATGCTATAAGACTAGATAACTTTCCAGTACCTAGTGCTTAAAATCTCATTTTCGATACGAGTAGCAGGGTAACTACGATATCGAAGGTAGTATTTTTTTACGTCAAAATTTAAAAAGCAAACTCGTTTTTGCTTACACGAAAGCTCTGAAGACTAGAGGTATGAATGCATCGAGCAAGCCTTAACTTATTAATATACCGTATGCTTCTTGGGGACCGTATAGGTTCACTAAGAATGGATTACCAACTGTTCCTACGGGATTGGGAAGGAATAGTCTAAAAAAGTGCGGCCAGAGCTGCGGGAATCGCTAGGTAATATTTTATCTCTTTTGATAAGTTATAATATGTCTGTCTTTTGATATTGTATAACGTATAACACCAGCCACAGTAGGCATGCAGATCATTAACATTTTAATACACACATATCTTCGAAAATTCAAAGGTGTGTGTCTGGGGTACCTGGGGATCGAACCCGAGACAATCGTCTCAGCAGTCCGTTACGTACACCACTGGGCTATCGCTATCGCATAATTAAACCTTAATTTTACCTGTCAATCCAGAGACAAATTACTTAAAAAGATCAACTTCTCCAAACAATTTTGCCTTTAAACTTTCCCGTCGAAAATAAATTCGTAGAAAACTGAAACACAGACTCTCAATGACAGACCGTAATTAGTAGGTAGGTACTATTGTGAATTATTTAGAAGACAATGGATAATTAGCAGTCGATTCAGCTCTAGTTTGTTTTACCTCGAACCCTTTGGAAAGTTTGTTTGTTTTGATAGGAAACGAAGATTAATTGTTAAAGACTTCAATGTTTATCGTCTTGAATTGTCAATGATTTTTTTGTGATGGCCTCTGTAAACAAGTTAACATTACATAGGCAAATGTATTTAATTTATTGATAGTTGATGAGATTTATAGAAGTCTATTTTAGATATTACTTTGATAAAAGTATGACTTTTTAGCCGTGTGGTTTGCTTTAGGAGCCGTGTGGTTGACGGCATAGAATACAAGTGTCACCACCCCCTATCTTCCCATGGGTGTCGTAAGAGGCGACTAAGGGATAACACGATGCAAATACCATCTTTGCGTAGAGACAGAAAACTCGACATCAAACCCAATACGACTGCCTCGTTGGTCTCGCGGCATAAATGTGCGCGTGGGGTCGGGAGGTCTCGGGTTCGATTCCTGGGTCGGGCAGTGTTATTGGGTTTTTCTCTCACGAAATTCTCAGTAGCAGCACGGAGTCTGGAAATGTGCCCGGTACGGCAATAGGCTCGCCCTTATTACGTGGGACTAAAGTATATCTGGCGAAAAATGGGTGTAGAAATACACCTCTGCCTACCTCTTCGGGATTATAGGCGTGAGACTATGTATGTATGTATGTAAGTATGACTTTTCTCATTTATCATATGGAGTTGAGAGCCATATTGATAGATTATACGAAAAAAAAAATTAGGATTAATTGTTGTTAGTCTATAGTAATATGAGGTGAGAGCATTAGAAAGAAAAGGAAGTATAAAACAGAAGGCAAGAACATATTCGTCTAGGCTAGCACTACGCAGAAAAGCCTTATTTGGCATCAGTAGCATTTTAGTACTATGATAAGCCGAACCTTTCATCACTTGACAGCTGTTACTAGTTTGAGGTCCTTAATCCACTGAATCACGATCAGGTGGCCTATAGCTATTTCGACATCCATAATAAAAACCCTCAGAAATAATCATGCAAGATGATCTAAGTCCGCATTCAATCACTATCCCACAATTAGCAGCATACTAATCCATGACTAATCATTCCGCAAACATAAGACTCTCCAAGATAATTACAAAGATGTTTGGATTGAGCGTACGTTAACGCGTATAATGACGAATGAATTAATCAGTCAATATTGAGCCTCTTCATTTGGATCTCTATAATTGATCCTCGAAGACAAACACGAAACAGTTTGAGTAAACTCTCGTACATTGTTCTATTTATCTTCTTGTGAAAGGTTTTGTCAGTCGAGTGGTGGTTGCATAAGAAACAATTGTCAATTGTGAGGTAAAATATTAGATTTCTGTGACTAGAAAACAGTAAGAGATTTTAAATTCAGTTCGATACGTCGCCGAGTATACAGGTATTTTTACCTTAAATCATCATCATCCTCCTATTCCCGTGGTCCGCTTACTAATCTGACCGGATTTGGCTGAATATTAGTTGTTTTACATTGCGTCTGCCTGTCTGACCTAAGCAACCCAAAAGCATATTGATATTCTTTGGCGTCAGTACCTCTAAATAAACTGACATTAGTCAATATCAATTGATTCAGAGGTACTGATGCTCTATAACGGCTGTCAAAGATTTTTACCTTAAATATTCTAATTAAAATGTTAGACACATACGAGGAAAAGAATAACCGAAAAAATCATATAAATAAAATGCTTCTAAAGCAGGTCTAAGTGTAGTTCATACTGATTCAGACTTCACTGCGCACGGTGAATTAGGCTCTTAGGTAGGTTGAGATCTTACAAAACAACATTTTAGCTATAAAAAACCTTATAAGTTGCATTCATACACAAATGTCAGTTTAAAAAAACATTTTTAGATACTTTGAAATGAAATGAAAGCATTTATTTTTATAATATACACACAACAGTATGATAACTAACAATTTGTGACACAATTAAATATTTTTTGTCGTAATTCATTTAATTCCTTGGCACGCAAATTATTTTTATAATTCTGCTGTTGGGTATTACTAGTACTCCTACTCTACTATTTGCTTCCAAGTATCCACGACCTTTGACCAATTGGACCAACGACGCTTATTGGCATGCGCTTAAGTATTTGATAGATTTTTGGATTCCTGCAAAGTGTTATCAAGATTTTGTTGCTACAAGTTCTTTGGGCTGTGGAAAATTAGAACTGTAATCGGTTAGTAGGCGGATTTCACGTAATGGAAGTCAAATCTAACCACCACTTTTTTACGCTTACAATGTTAAAAGTATGACTGCGTATTGAACCCTTTGTCGCAGGAATCTTCACAAATATACATTGGACGGAGACAAAGTACAGATTCAATACAATAATAATTAGTGGATCACAAAAATCGTAGGCTCGTGTGGTGATCAAATAGATTAACAAATATATCAGTAAATATTTGCATTGGCTAACTATTTTAAATAATATTTCCAATTATGTGTTCGCAAAACATATGTATAAACAAAATGAACGAACAGTAATATTCTGTCAGAATGAAAATTATAATTGGAAATTTTTGTGAAAGTTAACGCGGCTATTTCGCTGCTCGCGTCGCTTAATCCCGGACAAAATGGCGTTGGAATTGTATCCAGCAGTCGTCACAGTCCAGTATTTACCGGATAGACTCTGTTTTAAATCACGCTAATCCGGTTCTAGTTCGAATAGTTACGGCTTCGAGGATTTTGCATTTGCACCATTTCATTTTGTGTCGAATTGAAATGTTGAAGTTAAAATTTTTTGGGATTTATTTACTCTATGTTCGAGCATAAATATAATGGAGAACCTAATGGATTAACATACAGGGATTTGGATTTTAAATTTACGATACATTCCGTAGATTTAAAGTCTTGGACTTTTTGGAATGACATGGATGTTAGTATTTTATATAAAGTAGTAGTAGCGGTTGGACACGAAGAGCTGAAAATCTGGGCTGAACGGCGTGCTATTGGAGAGGCTTATATGCAGCAGCACACTATGTCAGGTTGATGTTGATGATGGATATAATGACATTTATCTTATATGATAAACGTGTGTAGATTTTGACTCTAGAAAGATGCTTGAATGAAATGAGTGTTAGGCACATATTTTAATTTAATTTCAACGCTCGTACGAGTGGCGCGTGTGCCAAAAGGCGCGGCTATACGCGCCTACATGCGCTTCCAAAAATGAGCTTATACGCGCGTATAAAACGCTAATCTGAAACCGCCCTAATCGGACCGTGGATTCCAAAGCGAGAATTTTGGATTGCAACCGGGACAGTGCTAGGACGATGATGACGATGAGTAGTCAACTGTGTGTTTGAATGCTGAGATCACGTTATGTTATAAATAGCTTCATATTAGGCCAAGGAATGTGTTTGAAGATTTTTATAAAACTGAGAAACCTACGGTAAGTTGCATATTGTCTGAAAAGGTTTTATACAGAAATGTGGCAACGTAAAACAAACGATTATATTTGGGTGAAAATCTTGATAACGAATATTTTAAGCACGTTAGGTGATCAACCTGTTTATAAACAATCCAACTAAAAGTAGGCAGAAAATTATCTAGCTGAATCTAAAGTAAAATATTCTATATTTTAATGCTAAAAAACATTACGACACAGCATATATCAAAGCACATAGCATAATATCAAATGTTTTTATCATTTAAAGCAAACAATAGTTATATTGTAAGTCATTGATCTCCAGACTTTCACGTGTCATAAAAATCATATTTCAATGGAAATTAATGAACGCTCATGTAATTCCTTAACCCTGTGAAAACCGTAACACCGCAGAATTCGGGAAACTTCAAGAATGCGAATGGACCTAGATATAATCAACCTAACCTACCTACGATAAGGACTAAGATAAGATCCCGCTTCGACTAACTATTGTGGTGAACCTACTTCTAAGCTCTAAGTAATACCCACGTACCTAGATCGGCTAGAGTGGCTATCCGAATATTAGATAGGTTGGCTACAAATATGTACTAAGGGGGTCGTGGAATAAAGTCTTTAAGATGGATAGAATGTTTTAATTGTGTTTTTTGTATTACTGAGTATGGATCTCATTGCTTATGTGGTCTTAGAATTAATTTTAAGGTCGAAGGAAACCGTTATTATGATGTTATGTAAAGAAATTCTTTGCTTCCAGCTTTATTTTGGATATATACACACATGACGACAATACCCTAGCTTAAAATGTAAAGATGATGTTTAAATAATAATATTCTACCAAATACACAAGACACCTTCTAAACCCAAACCAAGCAGTGTTTGTACAATGGGTACTAGACAATAGATAAACTAAATATATTATTGTCCTTTTTTTTTGCAAATACATGTGGTGACGGATTAAGAATACGCAATGTCACCACCTCATATCTTCCCATGGGTGTCGTAAGAGCCGACAGAGGGAGCATATCGTGCAGAGAGCAGCACTGTAAAGAAGGAAAACTTGATACAAACCCTATACCAACCCGTTTGGCCAGCGTGATATAGCAGGCCAAGTCCTCCTTTCAAAGGAGAGGCCTAGTCCAGCAGTGGACTATTAAAGGCTGATGATGATGACATATAAATTAAACATCGAAACACCCAGACCATGACAATCAGCTATGATCACACAACAAATGTCTATCTTGAGCAGGACTCGATCCCGCGACCTTCGTCGTGAAAATCGTTTACACTCCCATCGGGTTGTCAATTAAGTATTATATAATTGTATTGTAAGAGTTTAATGTATAAAAGTATTTTCTATGCTTAGGGCATAAAATAGAAAAATTTAAATGAATGAATATTCTATTTCAAACAAAATAAATTTCTGGCACACGTTCCTACTTTCACACAAAGCTTCTTAGTAAAAGTGTTTTTTCATATCATTAAAAAGACGAACTCATTTGACTTTGCAAGTCTCTTTTCCGAACGAATAACATCAAAAGGAACTTTTGAATCTTTGACGTTTTACATCAACGCCCCATTATTACTTTTAATTACAACAGGATATTAAACTTCAAATTTAAAGGAAGATTGACTTTCACTTGGATAACATACTATACGCGTCCTGGTAAGAAATTTTCAACGGTATCGTGATAGAAATTGAGCCCAAAGTAGCTTTTTTTATTGATCAATCTATGATACACAAATATAATATATTATTATGTATATATGGCTCTGAAATAAGTGATTATTTAAAAAGAAAGAAGAAAAGCAAAGATTTTTATTTCATTCCGACGTTTCAGCACGGACTTCACCAGCCGTGGTCATGGGATAATTTATCAGAGAGAATAATGGGGCTAGAAAGAGCGTATTTCACCTGTGTTTAAAAAAAAATACGCGCAGATAAGTAAGCATACTAACACTTTTACTAACGAAAATAAAATTCACATAATGTATCGGACAGCATAGTCCTATTTGGACACATTTTAAGTCAAGGAACATTGTATCTCACACCATTACACAGTTAACGAACGGCACCTTTTGTGGGTGAAAACGAATGTGTTACGAGGTATAATAATTAAATTCCTCATACTTATTCAGATTTAGCCGCTTATTACATCAGTAACGGGATTCTTTGTTGTATTTATAAGCCAAATTAAGTACTTACAGTTAATTTATTTCGTGATGGGATGTTCTGGTTGTTTTAGCAGTAAGTAATCAAAATATTAACGCTATGTACTTAGACTGCATTATAAATATTATATACTTGAAGAATTCCACAATTATAGCTTTATTGACATGTGAGATACAAACAATTATTATCTTAAACACAAAATCTTTATCACGATCTTCTCATTCATAATTTAGCAAGTGATATTTAGCAATTTTTCACGACCTTTACTTCGAAAAGTCTGTAGTCCGCGCGTTGAGTCTCTCTTAGACCCTCTAGTATATTACTATCTCAACTAGACTATCACTATTGCATGCACTGAGCTAAAAATCTTTTTAACACCTGTTAGGATAGGCTTTCCTGTATATTAATCATCATCAGCGTAGTTTTCCTCATGGCACTCTTAATCTTTTTCTGCGAACAAGCTCCTTAATGACCAGTAGCACTGACTGACATCTGCTAATCTTTAACCTTCCTGCGAGATCGTTAAACTAACGTAAATTCTTTCTACGCTTTAGTTTTTTGTTTGCCGTTTGTTGGATTTGTGATTTCTGATTTGAAAATTAATGATTTGGGACGAATAAAATCGGAACTATATTATCTGTATATGTACAATTCTTGCGTTACGAACTGACAGACAGGCCACAGCCAAAACTTGGGCGCAAGAATCAGAAATTTCACATGTAGGTATGTTTTTTCGGGACCGTAGAGGTGCACTAAAAAGGGATTTTCCAAAATTCCCAAGGGATCGTGAAGAAACGGTTAAATCAAAATAAATAGTGCAGGCGGTGCTGCGGGCATCCTCTAGTATGCAATATAATTAAATAGGTACATGTGAAGGTTTTTTGTATAAATGTGAATAGTCTACATAAATCATGTACATGTGTGTTTGATGCTTTGCTAAATTAAATTTGCTGCTGTAGTAGACGCCAAGACAGTTGGTATATTTATGCATGTTTGTTTACAATTTTTTTTATAACAACAGAAAAAAGCAATGTCAAGTTATTATCAATAAAGGCCCTATTAAAAATTTGGTTGAAATTAAGACCAAAGTGAAGAAAATATTGATTTCATGTTAATCCTGATACTGAATACTCTTTTGGTAGGGCCAAAAGAATATTCAGTATTCAAAAGTAATTTCATTGGTTAACTGAGATTAAGATATAGTAAATAGTTTTGTATTGCTATTACGAGGGTGCATAGGGGTCCCACCAAGAACTTAGGGTCCCAAGCGAACCTCACCTGCAAGTGGTGCACCTGCCGATCAACGGACGAGGCTCTGGCAAACAAAATGACCCGATAAGCGGCAATAGGCTCGCCACCTATTCATCATCAGCCTTTAACAGTCCACTGCTGGACTAGGCCTCTCCTTTGAAAGGAGGAATTGGCCTACTATACCACGCTGGCCAAACGGGTTGGTATAGGGTTTGTATCAAGTTTTCCTTCTCTTACAGTGCTGTTCTCTGCATAATATGCTCCCTTTGTCGGCTCTTACGACACCCATGGGATGATATGGGGTGGTGACATTCCGTATTCTTAATCCGTCACCACACGGACATTTATTACGTGGGATCAAAACACTGGCGAAAAGTGGGCGTTTAATATGCCTCTGCCTACCCCTTCGGGGAAACAGGCGTGAGTCTATGTATGTATGTATGTATGCTATTACGATTTACATAATATTACATATTGATTAAAAACATTATTTACAAATATTTCAATACGAAAAGATTTTACTCCCCAAAAATGAAATTCTCTCCAAATATTTTTTTTTTGCTTTTCAAGCTAAAATTTTACGTTGTCGACAAAAACGCGAACCATGCCGCCCATGAACACTTTAAGTATTCAATTCCCGTTACAACTTCTGTTTGTATTTTTCGCTACATTTTCCATCCACGCAAGTGTACTAACACAAACATTAGATTTACTGTTTGACTTTCAAATTAAAGCAAAGTAAATACAGTTACCCGTTGAAATTCTACGTTTTGTTAAAATAGTTTGTATTTCAGTGTAACGTTTGATTAGATCGTGTAGTAGTTTAGTGAATAATTTGCGTTAGGTAGTGAAAGCTAATATTATTTTTAACTTGAAATGTTATCACAAAGCTTGTTAAATTTGATTACTAGACCTCATTATAAAATGATGTTAAATTTTGGTAATTTTTAATAATCATAATTATAAGTTAAATTGACGGATTTGAATAACTTGGATGTATTTCCTTGAAATACTAAGTATTTCGCCTCATGTCAGTGGGGGTAGCGGCTAGACTGGTGTTAGACAGTTTTTTGGATTCTAAATAGTAAGTCGATCGTAACATTGGGGCACTAGTATTATTAACGTGATAATATATTTTAAATAAACTTGTATGATGTGTATAAATTACAAAGCTTAAAAGCATTTTTAGGTACTAAAACTTAGTACCTAAAAATGCTTTTAAGCCACCGTTTTTGACTGACGCCAAAAACGGTGGATTACTTATTTTCTACAAATACCTCAATATGGGTATCAAATGAAAGGGCTTGATTGGTAGAATAGGGCTCATAATGAAAAATCCAAAATGGCTGCCGCCAAAAAATGGCGGATTACTTATATTCCACAAATACCTCAATATGTGTATCAAATGAATGGACTTGATTCGTAGAATAGAGCTCACTATGCAAAATCCAAGATGGCTGTAGCCGCAAAATGGCGGGTTACATATTTTCCAGAAATACCTCAATATGGGTATCAAATGAAAGGGCTTGATTGGTAGAATAGAGCTCACTATGAAAAATCCAAGATGGCCGCCGCCACAAAATGGTGCATTACCTATTTTCCACAAATACCTCAATATGGGTATCAAATGAAAGGGCTTGATTCGAAGAATAGAGCTCACTATGAAAAATCCAGGATTGCTGTCGCCGAAAATTGGCGCATTACATATTTGCCACAAATACCTCAATATGGGTATTGAATGAAAGGGCTTCATTGGTAGAATAGGGCTCACTATGATAAATCCAAGATGGCTGCCGCCAAAAACGGTGGATTACTTATTTTCTACAAATACCTCAATATGGGTATCAAATGAAAGGGCTTGATTGGTAGAATAGGGCTCATAATGAAAAATCCAAAATGGCTGCCGCCAAAAAATGGCGGATTACTTATATTCCACAAATACCTCAATATGGGTATCAAATGAAAGGGCTTGATTCGAAGAATAGAGCTCACTATGAAAAAGCCAGGATGGCTGTCGCCGCAAAATGGCGCATTACATATTTGCCACAAATACCTCAATATGGGTATCGAATGAAAGGGCTTGATTGGTAGAATAGGGCTCACTATGATAAATCCAAGATGGCTGCCGCCAAAAACGGTGGATTACTTATTTTCTACAAATACCCCAATATGGGTATCAAATGAAAGGGCTTGATTCGTAGAATAGAGCTCACTATGCAAAATCCAAAATGGCTGTCACCGCAAAATGGCGAATTACATATTTGCCACAAATACCTCAATATAGATATCGAATGAAAGGGCTTGATTGTTAGAATAGGGCTCACTATGAAAAATCCAAGATGGCTGCCGCCACAAAATGGCGGATTACATGTTTTCCACAAATACCTCTATGGGTATCAAATGAAAGGGCTTGATTGGTAGAATATCACTCACTATTAAAAATCCAAGATGGCCGCCGCCACAAAAAGGCGGATTACCTATTTTCCACAAATACCTCAATATGGGTATCGAATGAAAGGGCTTGATTGTTAGAATAGGGCTCGAATGAAAATAGAATGAAAAGTATCAACTAACAACAAAACTAAAAACTTAAAAATAAAAATAACTTAAAGAAAATAATAATTTTGGGCGTAGCCTATCCGCAGTTAACATTATGATAGAAATTCACTTGCCCAACGATTTTATATTTGTCTGATCAACACCCCAGATTGATGAAAAGATTGGTGCGAATTGCGATCTGGTAGCTAGAACTTACCGAATTACTTTTTAGCTTTTAGTATATAATCTACCTAACTACATCATTTTTATTGTAATAAAATATTATAACATCCAAAAAATATACATATAATGCTCATTCTAGAGTTTTCAAATTGTTTTCAAAGTTGATAGATTTATTGCCTTCAGTGCTTAATGTAGATTAATTTAGTCTTTTACAGTAAGTAGTTTGGACGAATAGTTAAAATCTATCGCGATACATCTGACCTAAGCACAGCGTCATTAAAAGCGCTTTCTATGAGTTGGTGCGCTTAAGCACAGCGTGGCGGAGGGACGGTCTGATTGTATGATAATATATACTTTGTGGTACCTACCTAATGCTTTTAGATTTTATTTTTGCTGCTGTTCTATTCAGTAGGTATATAAGCTCTTCATAATTTCAATAATATACTTACATACTAAACTTTACCTTAAGTTCAACGATTATGAAAAAAATTATCTGTTTATATGTATGCTACAGAGAGGTTGGACTACGTGACTTAATAAGGTTATATTTCTTTGGTATGCTACACTAGGATGATGATTCTTGGTCGAAGATGCTACACGGCTAATCTACAGAGTTTGTGATGAAATTTGACATGCATAGTCTGAAACCCGGGGAAATACATAGGCCACTCTTTATTAAAATATCATGCTGGCGAAGCCGCGGGCGAAAGCTAGTATACCATAATCGGAAACTTGTACCAATGGACAAAAGCTGCACACAGAAGCAAAATATATAAAAATGTAACATATAATTAAATGTAACCACATGAAAAATAAAACGTGTAATATTTTCTTGTTTACGTTAACATAAAAAATATAACAGTATAAAAGTGTCGCCAAAATAAATATTGAGCTTTTTCTGCAGTAGCAACACTGGCAATAATTGTTTTTGTGGCAAACTTTTTAGCATTTTCCCACGTTTTATGGCGTTTTCGTCCATATCATGCGTCTGGGTCTATTGATCTGTGGTCTGGGTGTTTGAATAATTTTAAATAACGATGATGTGCTTCAAGAAAAGTTATATGCAAGACATTAATTTTTCTAGCATGCAGGTTCATACTTTTTTGTTTATATTTCATATTCCGGTATTTTACAACATTTTTTGTTTGGTTTTATGATAGCTCATTGTTTAACAGGATTGCTAATGCTGTGTCTGATTGATATATTAGGAAGTCATAAATATGACAGTTTTGATGATTCATTTCTTTTTATGGTACAGTTTGTTGTGTACAACTAAAGTCTCTGAAAGTACTGTCCTGATTGGTGGTATAGCAAAAGTTTAATCGATCAATTCAGACTAGGTAACGGTGAGCATACCACACTGCATCTCCAGGGCACATAGACCACGGGTCAACTCCTTATTTTATCGCTCCCAACACTGGATCGTATCTAATATAAAACTGTCGTCCCATCTAGTTCTAAGACCTTTTCTAATATTATAAAATGCAATAAAGTTCATTTTAAAATAGAAATACGGCTGACTTTGCTGTCAGCAGCATCTAATTTGGCATATTGCAGAAAACTTAGTTTTCTTTATTTTCAACGACAACAGTAAGTATTTTTCAATTCTACCTGCGCAATTATATACATTCTTATAACATGTATTACAAAAAATTAAACTACTAAAATACTTAACTATCCTAAACTAATGAAAAACAAAAAAGGCAATACAACTATGAAGCGTCCAAAAATTCCTCCGCAACGCTGTTGACTGGTAGCGTGCCCAGAAGAAAATATATTTTCAGCGAACATACTAGTCTCTTGTTTCATATTTTATTGAATCATCTTACGACTTTCAAGGTGAGGAAAGGATTTATAAATATATTATATGAATTGAAAGACAATTTTCATCTAATTTTAGCTTCACCTCATCTGACCTTAGCTAATACTTATTTTTATATAATCCGAATTTAGAAATGTTTTGGTATCTTTACGATGTAACGTTTTTAAATATATTTAATTTAATTTAGTTTCATATCAATGAATATAGTTTTATTATATGTTAACCTGGTTTTAAAAGCTATTTGGGTTTTAATCCATGTTCCAGTACTTTTCAACACTATACCTCAACGACCTTTTCGAGTCAACTGATAGACTTAAGCTTCCCTTGAGTTGCGTCACGGTGCTGTTAGTCAATAAGAGGATACTATACCAAGCTGGCCCGACAGGTCGGTACAGAGTTTGATGTCAAATTGTCCGTCTATCTGCAAAGATATAATTTGCTCCGTGTATTTCCATAGTTGCTCCTTACGACACCCATGGAATGATATGGGATAATGATATTTTGTATTTTTAATCCGTCACCACACGGACATTTTAATACTATACACACAAGTAATCCTTTTTGTAACTTCTGACTTCGGTCGAAATTACGTTATTTAATAGTGATACGGAAGGGTTTCCTATGATCATTTTCCAATTTAGCATTATAAATCTGTTGGGAATAAATTGATTCCATTTCCTTAAACATATTTATAACATGGTTGTGTAACGTATTTCGTTGATCATTAAACATGTTTAACACGTGTTGCTTAGAAATATTTGCCTATAATACAGACTTCTTTATGCTCGCGGTTCTTCATATTACAGTCATGATATGATATGATGAATAAGCGATTATCCTGCAAAGTTTCATCAAAACCCGTTAAGTCGTTTTTGCGTGACAAATACATTATCGATTAGAATATTATCTCTCACGTTCTCTGATTCTGCATTAAAAGTTGAAGTCATAATGCTGTATTCAGTAAGGTCACATGACGCTTATGAACTACAAATTAAAAATTAAAAATTATTTACAAGCCCTAAGAAGTTCGATTTTCTTTAGAACCATTTTATAGATAAATCATACAACCGCTTACGCAAACATCTTACACCAAGCTTTAACCAATCGCAATACAGTACGGTTTCACAAAGCATATTTGTTCAATTGCCGACAAAAGTAATTAAGTGTTAATTTCGTTGCGAACAAACATAAAAGTGTGGGTTTGTTCCGAAAATATTAATTCAGGAGCGAATACGTGAGGCTCTAAACATTGAAAGTAAACTCGCGTGTTCGTTGCACCTAGAATTTCCTTTGTATATTCGCTGACTTGGTATAAAGAGGGTTATATACAGGTGAACAAGATGCTGTAATGATTCTTTTGGGGGTAAGTTGTCTTAGTTTATTGTGTTGTACTCTGAGGGAACATAGTTTGGATACAATGTGGTCGTATGTCTTGTGCTGATAAATTGCTATCACTGGCTGGTTGTGATTTATAAGTTTTAGCAGAATTTATGCTCTTTGTCCACTTATTAGGGAGTAGCTAGTGGTGTACTCTGGCAGCGTTGCTTTACTTTGCCGGTCTGTTACGAACGGCAATTCAAGGCAAGCCGTGAGGACTACAGGTAATACTTCCTCAGAAAACTTTAGTACGAAGTTTTAACATACGGTTTGCAAATAATTGAGAGTTAATGGAGTAATAAGTAAAGAATAAGTAAGTAATAAGTAAAAAATACATACATTCTTTCAATATTATATATAACAGTTCTCAACAGAATCAAAATCTACAATTGAACTTGCATTTATCGCACAAGTCGTGAGGGTTTAACATCAGAGGACACCAGATTTATTGTCTATCCATTAATGATACCTCTGAGTGCGGTACATTAAGCACGAAGCAAGGAAACGGAGCTATTGAGGAAATATAAGATCTTATTATACTTCTGGAATATTTCCTGACTTAATGAAATATAGTGAAGTTATACCTTTATTTAAATCTGGTGACACAACCAACCCTTCTAATTTTCGACATATTTAATTTTTATTTCGTATAAATTTTGCAAGTACTTACGAAACGTCATAAAAAAAAAACATTTCATACAATTATTTTTGTGTCGAATTAGAACAGCTCAGTTCCAAGCGTTTTAGTCGTCTTTATATTCCGATATTTTATAATATGCTTTTGAACACAATTTTGCTTTTACAATAATTTTGAACTTATTTAAAGATAGGTTTCTTATATCATAAGGGAGCTTATTATAAAAGCGGATACATTGCCCCATAAAACAGCTACTTATTTTGTGAAGAGGAATGCTATGAACTACGAGATTATTCCTGTGTCTTGTATTTACAGAATGTATATCACATTTTTTACTAAATTTGTCAATATCTTTATGTACATATAAGAGATGTTCATAAATATATTGTGATACAACAGTAAGAATGTTTATTTCTTAATTTTTTTCTCTTAGAGTAACTCTTGGACCGAGGTTATAAATTACCCTTACAGCTGTTTTCTGCAGAACGAATATTGTATTTAGGTCTGCAGCATTCCCCCAGAGAAGGATCCCATACGACATTAAGCTATTAAAGTTACTGAAACAAACCATTCTCGCTGTTTCTAAATCTGTGAGGCGTCTAATTGTCTTGACTGCGTAAGCTGCAGAACAGAGTTTGCCCGATAGCCTTTCAATATGTGGACCCCATTGTAGTTTGGTGTCGAGCATAATACCTAAAAACAGGGTTGTCTCGACGGGCTCAATCCTAGATTCATTAAGTTGCACATTGGTTTCCATTTGTTTAACATTAGGCATAGAGAACTTTAAGTTTCGTTTTCTTATTATTAAGTAATAGATTATTTACATTAAACCAATTAACAACTTTAGAGAGTGCATTGTTTACTTCGTCAAAATTAATCTGTTGTCTTTTAATGTTAAAAATCAAAGATGTATCATCCGCGAACAACACAATCTCATGATTGTTCTTTACATAATTAGGTAAATCATTAATATATATCAAGAATAGAAATGGACCGAGTATTGAGCCCTGCGGGACGCTCATTTTTAAAGCCGAACCTGGAGATGTCTTACCATTAACTTCGACCTTCTGGATTCTGTTGCCCAAATAAGAAGTCAGGAGATCGAGAGCTTTGTTCCTAATGCCATAGTGATATAATTTCCTAATAAGAGTATCATGATGTACACAATCAAAGGCTTTTGACAAGTCGCAAAATATACCTAACGCATCTTGCTTCTTCTCCCAAGCCGCAAAAATACTTTTCAGTAACTCAACTGCTGCGTCAGTAGTTGAACAACCCCTCGTAAATCCTAACTGTTTCTTGTGAAGAAGATTATTTCTATTAAAATGATTAAGCAATTGACTAAGTACTAATTTTTCAAAAATTTTACTAAGAGTTGGCAATACAGAAATAGGTCGAAAATTTGAGGGGTCTGATGTGTCACCAGATTTAAATAAGGGTGTAATTTTACTATATTTAATTAAATCAGGAAATGTTCCAGAAGCGACACAGCCGTTGAGCACTGTGGCTAGATGTGGAGCAATTAAAGTAATAATAGATGAAACAGTCTTAACTGACAATCCCCATAAATTCATAGTCTGTTTCATATTAATAGTTTTAAATTGTTTAAGAACATCTTCAGTAGTAACAGCAGTAAATTCAAAGGCTGTGTCACATTCTGGCACGCAGTCCTTAAGTAGCATTTCAGCAGACATGGAAGATGACTTGAGTGACTCTGTAGTTATAATGGTATATTAGCAAAAAAAAAATTCAAATTCTGTCGCTACTTCCAAGCCATCTGCAATACTCACATTATTGATATTTAGTAGGTAGTCGCGACTGCGTGCTTTGGCTCTACCAGTTTCGTTATTGATGACATTCCAGGTAGCTTTTATGGGATTTTCAGCGCATTTTATTTTATTTTTCAAATATTTGTCTGAATGTTTTTGAATATTTTTTTACATAATGAATAAAGGCTGGACTATTATTTCAAGTTTTTTCATTGTAAAGTTCATATAACCTAATCTGACTTTTACTAATGCCTTCAGTTGCCCAATCACTAAACGTCAGATGGTCAGTTACATTTATTTTTTTGGGTTTAAATACAGTAGAAAATTCATCATTAATCAATTTAAATAATGAATTATATAACTGATCCGGACGGTCATGCGTAGGCAACCAACGCATTTTACTAGCTAAATTATTTTTAAAAAGTTCCAATCAGTTTTCATTTATAGGTATATAATTTATAATTTTACTCTGAGCCTTAGGGCTTTTTCTTGGGCAACAGACTAACTGCCCACTGTGATCAGACTGTAGCATATTAAAAAAGGATTTATGTAAAGGTTTAGTGTTGATAAATATAGTATCAATACAGGTAGTACTTGTGGCAGTCACTCTAGTTGGTTCTAAAAAAGTATGACTTAAATTTTAAGATTTAAAAGATTTAAGAAATTAATTGATAAAGAACATTTCTCTAAAATGTAAATATTAAAGTCACCACAAACAGCAACCGTTTTATGGCAATTATTAACTTTGCTTAGGGCATCCTCCATAATTACTATAAAACTTTCAAAAGGCGCACATGGAGGCTTGTAAACACTCATAACAATGAACTGCTCAAACTCGACACATGATATCTCTATAACTCGCTCAACAGAGAGGCTCACAATATCAGATCGTTCGTGTAATTTTAAAAGTTTATTTATTATAATTAACGAGCCACCTCGAATAAAGTTTTCTCTGCTGAATGAGCTTGCAACCTGATGGTTATTAAAATTGAATAGGAACTGGTGGCTTTTTAGCCAATGTGCTGTAATACATAAAATGTCAATATTGTTACAGTTCATAAACAATTCCAATTCTAACTCCTTACTCATCAATCCTTGTATATTCTGATGCACCAGGTTAATACAATTCTTTAAAATTTTTTTTTTACAATATGTGGTTGATGAAAGTATGTTTTTCTTACTTACACTTATATACTTGGCGTGGTATTAAAAAAAGTAACTAATGTCTTATCTAAATTATTGCCAGAGATTGACTCTAAGTATTGTCTCATTACTTAATTTAAAGAATTTGCAACGGATTCCAAGTAATATTTAATGTCAAATTAGACTGCTCAATAAAAGCAGAGTTATTAGCCAAATTGTTGGGTGTGTTATTAATATAATATGCTAGCGATGATGCTATTTGTCTTTGATAATATTGAGATAGATAACAACTATCACATGTCAAATAAAAGTTTCTAATGAAAGCATTAGAGTCAATTATGTCAATAAAATCATTGTAAAATGTCAATGTATGTAATTTGCTGTTTAACTTATGTGTATAGTCGTTTTCGGCCTGTGGCAACTATTTACTGTATGGTAATGAAACTAAAATGATTTTTCTAACTTTTATGTTTAATAATTGGTTGAAATATCCCTTTATAGTATTTAAATTTGCATTACCCCTTCTCACAATAAAAATGATTATTGTTGATTTGGGACAGTGTGTTTTACTCAAAATGCTTTGTTGATTTCTGTTTGACCTGTCCTTTGTCTCAACAATTGGCTCATGTTCCTACCTATCTCATCACTAAACATTACTAAATTGTTGGTGTTCATATTTGTATTCAGATGTGGAAGGGAAGTGCCAGCATTCGTGAAGCTGTTACTTATGACCGCAGACTGAGATGACATAGCAGAACTATCTTTCAAGTTGGTAGGCTGTGAAAAACTTTATAGTGTCAGACTAAGTTCATTGACCTGATTATTATTAGTTAATGAAATGAGTCTTTGCTCATTGTATTTACATAAATCCACTAAGTCGTCCATGGCCAAGATATGTTCATTAATTTGATTTTGAGATAATTGATATTTCTTTGTCATGTTACATAGGGAATCTTGTAAGCGGTCAATCTCTGTCTGCAGACAATGGTTAACAGCATCATACTTTATAAGATTATTATCTAATTTAGTCATACAAATAGACAAATCTTCCTTTAGAGCTATATACTTCCGGCAATAATTGACATTTGACTTTGAATTTCTAAATTTTCTTAATAACTTTTCCTTTTTCTTAATTTGTTTATTCAACTTTACATACTTTTTCAGTTTATTTGATAAGTTTATGGTATTACTTCATTGAACAATTGAATGGTCATTAGTTAAGTCAATTGTAATAACTTCTTCCAACCATAGATGGAACGCTACCAACCAGCTCATCAAACAGTGATTGTGTAGTGGCTGCCTTGGAGGACCGGTCTGCACGCTCTAATCTATTAATATGATTATTAGCCTCACTTAGGAGACCCTCTAATTGGGTGATGCGCTTGAGTGCAGTCTCAAACTCATTACTGCAACTGTCAAAATTGTTTACTATTTATTGTAATTTATCGCGTTTATCTAAAGATATAATTAAATGAGAATGAATTTCTGCCATCTCAGTTCTTAGTTGAGAATTTTTATCTAAAATCTGTAGCATCTCCCTCTCATTGTCATCATGCTCACTTTGTAGTATCTCACACAAATCCTTGTATTTCTTAAGTTCAATAAGCGTTAATTGTAATTTTTCCTCCTCTTGACGCGCCTTCCTGGTCATCATCTTGTTAATAGATTAAAATAATTGGATCGCAAGAAATTTCAGAACAGAAGACAAAAATAATAAAGTACTTATTGTATGACTTAGGTTTGGGTAAGGCACCAACCAAAATGAGCCGGCTTATCGAGATATGATCCCTAGTGAACATGTTTATTACTTGTGCAAGATAGTTAAAATGTTTAATAATACGTAAACTTACCTCAACTGCTCGATTATTAGAAAAAGTAATGCAAAGTATTTAAAATTAAACAGTTCGTTTGTTTGACAGATGACTTTGCAAAACTTTTACTATGTGTTATTCACCAACATTCACTACTATGATATTAAACAGTTAAAATTAACTGTTCCAGAAGCGACACAGCCGTTGAGCACTGTGGCTAGATGTGGAGCAATTAAAGTAATAATAGATGAAACAGTCTTAACTGACAATCCCCATAAATTCATAGTCTGTTTCATATTAATAGTTTTAAATTGTTTAAGAACATCTTCAGTAGTAACAGCAGTAAATTCAAAGGCTGTGTCACATTCTGGCACGCAGTCCTTAAGTAGCATTTCAGCAGACATGGAAGATGACTTGAGTGACTCTGTAGTTATAATGGTATATTAGCAAAAAAAAAATTCAAATTCTGTCGCTACTTCCAAGCCATCTGCAATACTCACATTATTGATATTTAGTAGGTAGTCGCGACTGCGTGCTTTGGCTCTACCAGTTTCGTTATTGATGACATTCCAGGTAGCTTTTATGGGATTTTCAGCGCATTTTATTTTATTTTTCAAATATTTGTCTGAATGTTTTTGAATATTTTTTTACATAATGAATAAAGGCTGGACTATTATTTCAAGTTTTTTCATTGTAAAGTTCATATAACCTAATCTGACTTTTACTAATGCCTTCAGTTGCCCAATCACTAAACGTCAGATGGTCAGTTACATTTATTTTTTTGGGTTTAAATACAGTAGAAAATTCATCATTAATCAATTTAAATAATGAATTATATAACTGATCCGGACGGTCATGCGTAGGCAACCAACGCATTTTACTAGCTAAATTATTTTTAAAAAGTTCCAATCAGTTTTCATTTATAGGTATATAATTTATAATTTTACTCTGAGCCTTAGGGCTTTTTCTTGGGCAACAGACTAACTGCCCACTGTGATCAGACTGTAGCATATTAAAAAAGGATTTATGTAAAGGTTTAGTGTTGATAAATATAGTATCAATACAGGTAGTACTTGTGGCAGTCACTCTAGTTGGTTCTAAAAAAGTATGACTTAAATTTTAAGATTTAAAAGATTTAAGAAATTAATTGATAAAGAACATTTCTCTAAAATGTAAATATTAAAGTCACCACAAACAGCAACCGTTTTATGGCAATTATTAACTTTGCTTAGGGCATCCTCCATAATTACTATAAAACTTTCAAAAGGCGCACATGGAGGCTTGTAAACACTCATAACAATGAACTGCTCAAACTCGACACATGATATCTCTATAACTCGCTCAACAGAGAGGCTCACAATATCAGATCGTTCGTGTAATTTTAAAAGTTTATTTATTATAATTAACGAGCCACCTCGAATAAAGTTTTCTCTGCTGAATGAGCTTGCAACCTGATGGTTATTAAAATTGAATAGGAACTGGTGGCTTTTTAGCCAATGTGCTGTAATACATAAAATGTCAATATTGTTACAGTTCATAAACAATTCCAATTCTAACTCCTTACTCATCAATCCTTGTATATTCTGATGCACCAGGTTAATACAATTCTTTAAAATTTTTTTTTTACAATATGTGGTTGATGAAAGTATGTTTTTCTTACTTACACTTATATACTTGGCGTGGTATTAAAAAAAGTAACTAATGTCTTATCTAAATTATTGCCAGAGATTGACTCTAAGTATTGTCTCATTACTTAATTTAAAGAATTTGCAACGGATTCCAAGTAATATTTAATGTCAAATTAGACTGCTCAATAAAAGCAGAGTTATTAGCCAAATTGTTGGGTGTGTTATTAATATAATATGCTAGCGATGATGCTATTTGTCTTTGATAATATTGAGATAGATAACAACTATCACATGTCAAATAAAAGTTTCTAATGAAAGCATTAGAGTCAATTATGTCAATAAAATCATTGTAAAATGTCAATGTATGTAATTTGCTGTTTAACTTATGTGTATAGTCGTTTTCGGCCTGTGGCAACTATTTACTGTATGGTAATGAAACTAAAATGATTTTTCTAACTTTTATGTTTAATAATTGGTTGAAATATCCCTTTATAGTATTTAAATTTGCATTACCCCTTCTCACAATAAAAATGATTATTGTTGATTTGGGACAGTGTGTTTTACTCAAAATGCTTTGTTGATTTCTGTTTGACCTGTCCTTTGTCTCAACAATTGGCTCATGTTCCTACCTATCTCATCACTAAACATTACTAAATTGTTGGTGTTCATATTTGTATTCAGATGTGGAAGGGAAGTGCCAGCATTCGTGAAGCTGTTACTTATGACCGCAGACTGAGATGACATAGCAGAACTATCTTTCAAGTTGGTAGGCTGTGAAAAACTTTATAGTGTCAGACTAAGTTCATTGACCTGATTATTATTAGTTAATGAAATGAGTCTTTGCTCATTGTATTTACATAAATCCACTAAGTCGTCCATGGCCAAGATATGTTCATTAATTTGATTTTGAGATAATTGATATTTCTTTGTCATGTTACATAGGGAATCTTGTAAGCGGTCAATCTCTGTCTGCAGACAATGGTTAACAGCATCATACTTTATAAGATTATTATCTAATTTAGTCATACAAATAGACAAATCTTCCTTTAGAGCTATATACTTCCGGCAATAATTGACATTTGACTTTGAATTTCTAAATTTTCTTAATAACTTTTCCTTTTTCTTAATTTGTTTATTCAACTTTACATACTTTTTCAGTTTATTTGATAAGTTTATGGTATTACTTCATTGAACAATTGAATGGTCATTAGTTAAGTCAATTGTAATAACTTCTTCCAACCATAGATGGAACGCTACCAACCAGCTCATCAAACAGTGATTGTGTAGTGGCTGCCTTGGAGGACCGGTCTGCACGCTCTAATCTATTAATATGATTATTAGCCTCACTTAGGAGACCCTCTAATTGGGTGATGCGCTTGAGTGCAGTCTCAAACTCATTACTGCAACTGTCAAAATTGTTTACTATTTATTGTAATTTATCGCGTTTATCTAAAGATATAATTAAATGAGAATGAATTTCTGCCATCTCAGTTCTTAGTTGAGAATTTTTATCTAAAATCTGTAGCATCTCCCTCTCATTGTCATCATGCTCACTTTGTAGTATCTCACACAAATCCTTGTATTTCTTAAGTTCAATAAGCGTTAATTGTAATTTTTCCTCCTCTTGACGCGCCTTCCTGGTCATCATCTTGTTAATAGATTAAAATAATTGGATCGCAAGAAATTTCAGAACAGAAGACAAAAATAATAAAGTACTTATTGTATGACTTAGGTTTGGGTAAGGCACCAACCAAAATGAGCCGGCTTATCGAGATATGATCCCTAGTGAACATGTTTATTACTTGTGCAAGATAGTTAAAATGTTTAATAATACGTAAACTTACCTCAACTGCTCGATTATTAGAAAAAGTAATGCAAAGTATTTAAAATTAAACAGTTCGTTTGTTTGACAGATGACTTTGCAAAACTTTTACTATGTGTTATTCACCAACATTCACTACTATGATATTAAACAGTTAAAATTAACTGTTTAATATCATAGTAGTGAATGTGACACCATATACTTCTTGTGTAAGAAAATATGTTGTTTATAAAAGTAAATATTTATCGTGTCGTACTTAGTAATGATAATGAGCGATAAATCTGGAAATCTGTGAAAATTATCTTAAGATAGTTCTTACTCAATAATATGTTATATTTAAATAGTGTAAACTCTGCTTTACATTTCCGTTAAGTCACGATATGTTCCTACATAGTAACTGTCCTAGTTTTTAAGAACCAAATAACTGTTGATTTTCTTATAGTTTAATTATTAAAACTATTATAACTTATTAATATAATGAGTATTTTAGATTTCAGTTTAATTATAGAAGAAAAAATCTATGTTTCTATCAAAGACTGATTATCTGAAGGAAAGTAATGGTAGAAAATTGCTTAACGTGGTGACGTTTTGGATATAAAACTTATAATAGTTAGTTTTCCATTAAGATTCATAGTAAAAGTAATGCATATTATTATTCTATGTGTCATGCTTTTTAATAATAAAATAAACAAATTGTCTTGACGTGGATAGTTTTTCTTTTTAAGTCTTTTAAATTAAGTGACGATGTGGAATGAGATACCCCATACGGTCACGGAAAATTTAATTTATTTCGTGATCATACAGGGAAAAGCACGAATTAATCAAATATTCTGATACTATAGTTATCAAGTAATGTAATTACAACCCAAAACAATTGTATTATTTTTTAAATTCATTAAATTCCACATTCGTCACGTAGGCAATCTTTCGCGAAAATGCCCAATTACTATTATAACACACTAATATGCGCTTAACACACAAATAATACCTAATTAAATGAATAAAATCAAATAAAATATAATAAATTTTGTGAGAAGCACAGTTTTACGTCTTACTACCAGTGTTGCCAGAGGCCAAAAAAATCCTATGCCTTTCTGTATTGCCGACACTTAGTAAAATTTTTGAAAAATTAATTCTAATTCAGTTGCTTAGTTATCTTAATACACGTTATCTACTCCACGAGAAACAGTTCGGATTTACGAGGGGTCGTTCGACTACTGACGCAGGAGTTGAGTTACTCAAAAGTATATTTGCAGCTTGGGAGACGTCGCAAGATACCTTAGGTATTTTTTGCGACTTGTCAAAAGCGTTTGAGTGTGTACATCACGACACTCTGGTCAGGAAATTATATCGTTACGGCGTTAGGATCAAAGCTTTCGATCTCCTGGTTTCTTACTTGGGCAACAGAATCCAGAAGGTCCAGATCAATGACAAGACATCTCCAGGTACTGCCTTAGCCTCGTCCTGCCCAAGCAAATTAGAACCTGTTTGGTAATTCTGCCCACTGTTCTCTTCAAAGTACAAAATCTTACAAGTGCTTCCAGAAAAATTAGATAAAAAAAAAAAGGTCATGCATAAGATATATTTTTTTATGACAGTAAATAGATCATAATGAAACGATTCACGCTATTTTTAAAGTCATACATTTTGTTTTGATTTTTGAAGGACAGTGGGCAGAATTTAGAATTTTACAATATTTTAGATGTGCAGGAACCGTGAAGTATGTTTTGTGATTTTGAAATCACAATGGGCAGGACGAGGTTAGAAATGGGAGTCTGTCCGCAGGGTTCAATTCTCGGACCATTTCTTTTTTTTATTTATATTAACGATCTACCCTATAACGTAAAGAAGAATCATGAGATTGTGTTGGTCGCGGATGATACCTCCTTAATTTTTAATATTAGACGACAACAGAGAAGTTTTGACGAAGTAAACAATGCACTCTCTAAAGTTGTTAATTGGTTTAATGTAAATAATTTATTACTTAATGATACTGCCTCCATGGTCCAGCGGTTAGCGTATGCGACTGCTGATCGGAGGTCCCGGGTTCGATTTCTGGGTCGGGCAAAAGTGTTACTGGGTTTTCCCGAATACTCAGTAGCAGCCCGGAGTCTGGTGATGTGCCCGTTTACGGCAATAGGCTCGCCCCCTATTACTTGATACTTGTTGGCACGGGCTGTTTTCGCAACTCCACGTCTTGGCGTGTATTTTGCGGGCGGGTGGGAATGTTCTTGTCACTCGAGCCACCCCAGCTCTTCGAAGGAGGCCAGCAAACTCTTGATGTGGCCCACTGCTTCCCTCAGGGTGCTGTATCTGGACAGGTACTGCTGCCTGTACTGTGCGATCTCAGGGCAGTCGAGGAGCAGGTGGGCTGCCGTCTCGTCTGCTGCCATACGGCCCTGCACAGCGGGCTGTCGGTGATAAATATAGTAAATAGGTGTTTATTAAAGAATCCGTGTTCTGTGTAGGCGGCCGTGACTGTCCGCAGTTGTTGTTTGGACAGCCCGAGGATTTGTTTGGCTATCTTACCGTCTACTGCGGGAAGAGCCTCCTTGGCCTGCCGACATGTTTCAATACCAATCCAGGACTGGTTGTGTTGGGTCCTGGTCTTATTTGTTACCAGGTTGCGATAAAAACCAGAAGGGAGGGGAATAATGGGCTCGGGTCACACCACCTTTAAAGTGGCCCCTCTTCTGGCAAGTACGTCGGCTGCGTCATTCCCTCTTGAGCCACTGTGGCCCTTGATTCATACATACATACATACATAGACTCACGCCTGTTTCCCGGAGGGGTAGGCAGAGACTATGGAACGCCACTTGCAACGATCCTGACATACCTCAATTGCTTCACTCACTCCCATCAAGTTTCTCATGCATGCTCTTCTGTTAAGGGTACTTCTGACTTGTCCTTTTTTCAGGATGTCTCCAATCTGGTCAGAGAACGTCCGCCTAGGTCTTCCCCTTTGTCCTGTTCCATTCACACTTGCCTTATATATTTTCTTTGTCAGTCTATCGTCATCCATCCTCTCCATGTGCCCAAACCATCTTAACATGCCTTTCTCAATGCTTGTCACTACATCTTCTTTTACCCCACACCGCTCTCGTATCACACAATTTTTTACTCTGTCGGTCAAAGACACACCACACATACTTCTCAGTGCTCTCATTTCTACAGCAATTATTTTACTTTCAAATCTCTTCTGCCATACCCAACTTTCACTACCATACAGAAGGGTAGGCACTAACACACCTCTATTTACAGCCAAACGTGCCTTTTTGGACACGTTTTGACTGTTCATAAACGCTTTCAGAGCTCCATTCACACTTTTACCTGCATTAACTCTCCTTTCAATATCTTCTTCATTCTTACCATCTCTTGTAAACAACGTACCTAAGTAAACAAACTCATTCACTTGTTCCACTCGCTGTCCATCGATCAAAATATTACAAGCCGTAACGCATTCCTCCTTTTCAAAAACCATAACTTTCGTTTTTCTTACATTCACTTTCATTCCTTTCCTCTCTAACGCACCATGCATGATTGCTACCATCTCCTGCAACTCCTCCGCTGAAAATGCAAGTATTACCTGATCATCAGCATAAAGGAGGCATTTGACGAGTAACCCATTCATCCTTAATCCGCAGTCACTATGTATTAAATCTTGCAAACAACTGTCCATGAAGAGGTTAAACAGCCACGGCGACGCTACACATCCCTGTCTAACACCTTTCTCGATGGTAAACCAGTCAGTGTATGTCCCGTTTATCCTCACACAAGCTCTAGAATCCTCATAAAGGGATTTCAGAGCTCGAATGAGGCTGCTGTCCACCCCATTCATTGACAGCACCGACCACATTTCATTCCTCACCACTTTATCGTAAGCCTTTTCCAAATCCACGAATGCGCAATAGACCTTTTGACCTTTGGCCAAAAACTTTTCGGCTATGCTTCGCAAGGAAAAACCTGATCCGTCCGATCCCTTGATTCTTTGCAGTGTTAATTTGTTATGTATACCTAACTCTGGTAGTTTCTGGTGGCATTCAAGCGTGAGTGCCGAGGTGATAGTATGGCTTTTGAGGGCTGAGAGGACAGCCTTACTATCTGAGAGGATCTTAATGGATCGTTCCCTTACCTCACGTGCCATGATTGCTGTGGCAGCTAGGATTATGCCAAAACATTCGGCCTGGTAGACCGTGTTGTAGGCTCCCAGCGGTGCTGCGATGTTGATGTTAAGGTCCTCGGAGAATACTCCTGAACGCGTACCTGTATCGGTCTTAGACCCATCTGTGAAGAACGTGAGCACGTTGTGATTAACCGCTCCTTCGTGCAGATCCTCGTCCAGTTGGATTTTGTATTTCTTGTCGTACACAAATTGTTTCGGTATTCGGTCGCCAATGGATTGTGTGAGAGGAACTTCTTTATAGAGTGTATTTAAGTTGTTAGTATGCGGTGTGTTAGTGTCTTTCCAGAGCTTCAGAGCTCTTAGCCGGACCACCGACATCGTTGCTTCCTGTTGTATGAACAGGTGCAATGGAGGCAGGTCCAGCAACACTTCGAGTGCCGCTGTAGGTGTAGTTTTCATGCAGCCCGTGGCCGCTAGGCATGCAAGCCTTTGAAGCTTTTGAAGCTTGTTGGCGGCCGTTGTTAGGTTGGTCCGAGGCCACCACACTACTGTGCCGTAGCTTATCATCGGACGTAGTATTGTCTTATAGACCCATGAGACAATTTTTGGGGATAGGCCCCATCGTTTACCTATCATCTTCTTGCACTGCCAGAAGACAATGCTGGCTTTATTGAGCTTATTTTCCATGTGGCTGTTCCATGTCAATTTGCTGTCGAGAGTGACACCCAGGTACTTGACCTCGGTAGAGAGCTTAAGCTCTGTATCAAATAACCTGGGCAGTCGGTAAGTACCCAGCGCGCGTTTGTGTGTGAACATAACTTGTTCGATCTTGGTCGGGTTTACAGATAATTCGTACTCATTACACCACCACTCTACTATGCGTAGGGCTTGTTGGGTTAGGTCGTACACTGTACCGGTTACCTTACCTGAAGTGAGTATGGTTAGATCATCTGCATAACCTATTGTGTAGAACTATCTCGCGTTGAGTTTGTCTATGAGTTCATTGATGACTAAGTTCCACAATAGCGGGGAGAGTACACCTCCCTTTAGTTATCAAGGCTGTCTGAATGTCGCCGTGCAGGCGCACTACCCTTTTGCTAAGCATGTTTTGGATCCCCTGTATGAGCATCTGATCCACACCATGCCTGGTTAGGGCGTTGCTTATGCTGGAAAAGTTTGTCTTGTCGAAGGCTCCTTCTATGTCAATGAAGGTGCCCAGACAGATGCTTTTTTGTTGTATAGCAGCTTCTATCTGGTTCACGACCTGATGTAAGGCCGATTCCGTCGATTTCCTTGAGCTGTATGCATGTTGGTTGGCATGTAGGTGCTTAAGTACCCCACTTCTTAGTTCCCTCTCGCAGAGCTTTTTCAAGGCTTTAAGCATGAAGGTGGTCAGGCTTATTGGTCTGAAGGACTTTGCATTGGTGTAGTCTGTTTTGCCTGGTTTTGGTATGAAAATTAGTTTGACTGCCCTCCAACTCTTCGGTACATATCTAAGGGCCAGGCTAGCCCTCATGATTGCCAGAAGTCTTTTACGGACAGTTTCACCCCCCCCCATTGTAATAACCCTGGGAAGATGCCGTCCAGTCCGGCTGCTTTGAAGGGATTTAAGCTATTGATGGCCCATTGGAGTTTTTCTTCTGTGACCACGGTGTTTGCGTGTCTCCACTCGTGTTCGGTCGCCACTGTTGATATATCGTGCCACGTTATTACCGGGGTGAGGACGCAGCCTGGGAAGTGTGTTTCGAGTAGGACGCGTCCTCTCTCCTCCTCCGATGTGGTGTATGTGTTATCCGGTTTATGGAGAGTGCCTGGTGCAACCATTGGTTGCTGAGCCAGTAGTTTTCTTACCCGGTTTGCTTGTTGGCAAGATTCAATGCTCCCACAGAATTTCCTCCATCCCATGGTGCGTCTGAATCTGAGGTATTTCTTGGAGCTTGATTTGGCCGCTTTATAAGCGTCCCCAATCTTCATCCGCGCTTGTGTTCATTGCCCTGTTTAGAGCCCTTCTTACCTTCTTGCACTTGCGTTCAAGCTCAGCGCCCCACCAGGGTTGTTTACCTGGGGTTGAGGGTAGAGTGGTTTCTGGGCAGGCTGTGTGGTAGCTGTCTAGCATCGACTGCGTCAGTGTACACTGCTCGTCGATCTGTTCATTGTCACCCAGTACCGTCGGCGTAGCAGTAAAGATAAGTTTCTCTTTAAGTAATTGGACATACTTTGCTTTGTCAGTGTTGTGTGGTTTCCTACGTGGCTGTGTGGGTTTTATAACGACTTCCATAGAGAAGCTGATCCATCTGTGGTCTGAGCACGATGCCTCTTTTGAGACGTGCCATCCCTTAATGCGTTCAGCGGCTCCTTCTGTTGCGAGAGTTAAGTCGATAATTGTCTGACTACCTCTTGTGACGAA
Source organism: Euclidia mi (assembly GCA_944739405.2). NCBI lineage: Eukaryota > Metazoa > Arthropoda > Insecta > Lepidoptera > Erebidae > Euclidia > Euclidia mi. The sequence goes on from OX123190.2 coordinate 77,966,819, forward strand.
GGAGGGCTCCGTACCTGTGTTTAATACGGTAAGATTAGTAGTGAATAGGTATTCAACCAGTGATTTACCTCTGTTGTTATTACAGTTCATGCCCCACATTTGGTGGTGGGCATTGGAGTCCGTTCCTATTACGACCTCCGTATTGGTTCTCTCGCACTGGTTAACCAGACGCGTGAGGTCCAACGGAGGCGGGTCTTCGGCCTCGGTCATGTAGACCGATGCGAAAACAACCGCTATAGCGATACAAATTGAAATAACACAGCAGCCAAGGAGGGCTGCTCTGTTATTTCAATTTGTATCGCTGTGATATCTCTGGAACAGAACTCCGTTAAAGCTTGGGCTGTGATGTTTTTAGTTGTCAGTATGCAGGTTCTTGGATGTGTGTGGTCAGTTGAAGAATAAATCTTACCTCCCAGGCTGGAGAGGCCTCTGATGAGGCCACCCCTTATCCAAGGTTCCTGGATGAGCACGATGGCTGATTGTTGGACCTCCATCCATTTGCGCAGTTGCGTAGTGGCCGATTGGCTGTGATGGAGTTGTGTTAAAAAGCATATTATAAAGTTTTCGATTATATAGACGACAAAAATGCTTGGGATTGAGCTGCTCTAATTCAACATAAAATTATAAACTGATAAAGGAGAATGACCATCTATGTGTGGAATTCCGTCTCAAGTTGTTGCACAATAATTCTTTATTTATTATAGACTACACTTTATATATTATCGAATAAAATTGTTCATTTTTCTTCAAATACCCGGGTTTTTAAGTAATTTAACAAAAACGGAGATAACCTAAAATTATGTTATAAACCTACTCGCAACTTAAAACCAAAGATTATCATGAACTTACTAAACACATCGGCTTCTCTGCATTACGGCCGGTATTAGTTGATCAGGATCAAGCATCAACATGATGACAGGTAGACTTGAAGAGTTCATAAATACAACACATGAAACGCCCGGTCGTAATAAATTACTTAGGTAACTAAATATAAAAACGTCCTGTTGTAAATTATATGAAACACGCTAAGTTACTATTTAAACGGAAAGATTATCGCAATGAATATTCTCAATCAACACATAAACAGTAATGGCCGATGCCGGTCGCAGACGCCGGTTGTCATCTGGCTTAACAGTCTGCGTGAGACGGAACACAAAAATAATAGTAATTATTATTATAGCAAAGCTATAAAATATTAATTAAATATGCATATTTTAAAACGTAATTATGTTACAGACTATGTATCTATTTATGAATTTCATATCACTCTTGTGAAGTTTTTTTCTAAAGGCTCATGCTTACATAATTCGTACAAAGAAGAGAACGGAACGTCAATACAGAAGACTTAATACGGAAATAATGCGTAGCTATTTTTATTTTTATTTTTATGTACGGAAAAACGGAATATGACATGTCGGCGTGCTGAATAATTTCACTAAGAAAATAATTATTTCTGTCTGCTCTGAACGAGATTATAAACCATTCTCTGTGTTATTAACTCATGATCATTCGTAGTCGAACAAGAGGTTTTGGTTTAAATGTATAAATATGTAAAGCGGATTAAAATCGCAAATCGCTCAAGCTGCCAGCCGTGCCTCGCTTCGTAAATGTAAGCGACCGTATTTTGGTCGCTACCTTGGTCGCACCCAGGTTTCACCAGCAAGCAAGTCACATCTTCTTCGCGTGAGTTTTTATGCCGCCGCCGAGCAACAAAAGCATCAAAGAAATTGTTTATTAATAATTATCTCTGCCATCGTGACAGTTCTTGACATAGTGTGACAGTTTGTTTTGTAAATATTGTTAAAATGTGAATTTATTTTTGTGATTTTTTTTTGTAAATATTATATATAGGTAGTAATATAACGAATGCAATGTTGTGATGGCACTGGCGATGTGGACGTGAGTGCTAGTCAACCTACCACATCGTTGACTGGTCTGGTGCGCTGTCCGGATTGCTCCCAGGACCGCTTTTTCAAAGGTAAGCGGGGCCTGAAAGTGCATTTTGGTAAAGTACATAAATCCCAAAATGCACTTTCTGGCTCCACAATATCTTCACAACCTGTATTAGGAGACACCACACAAATTCCTTTTTGGCAAACGCTATCAAAATTTAAACATTCGATCCCGGTTGTGAAAAGAGTTCCCCATGGGGCAAGACCATCAGTATCCAAAAAATTAGCGGAATGTATTGGTCTTGTCGTCAGGGAGAACTCGAGAACAGCCTGGGAGCAATTACTGACTTTCCCTTATAGGATTCTACATGTTGATAAAAATCAGGCAGGCCAAAATTCGTTGACATCCCAAATTAAATATAATTGTCAAGTTTCGGCACACTCTTTAGATTCAAAATTTACGTTTAACAAGCAGAAGTCGCTGTATCAATATGTAGAATCTAAATTAAGGGAGGGCGATATACGGGGCGCTTCTAGGCTCCTTTTCAGTAGCGATGTGGTGGCGCCTTGCTCTCCAGACACGCTTGCGGGTCTGAAGATCAAGCATCCAGCGCCTATTAATGATCTCTCCTTCCCTGAAGCTCCCGACAGGGAATCAGAACATCTGATCACCACAGCCAAGGACGTGTTAGCAGCGGTTGGCTCCTTCCGGAGTGGCTCGGCCGGGGGCCTCGATGCACTGACGCCCCAGCACCTGAAAGACCTTGTGTGTGCCAGTGCTGGGGTGGCTGGCGATACACTTCTGAGGGAGTTGACTGCGCTAATAAATATGATGCTCTCCGGTAATGTGGACGACGCCATCGTTGACATCTTGTATGGGGCGAACTTGTGCGCCCTTAACAAGAGGGATGGTGGCATACGTCCCATTGCCGTGGGTTGCACATATCGGCGTATAGCAGCCAAGATATGCTGTAAATTTTACAGCAGGGAGCTATCGGAAAAATTCCAACCCCTCCAACTAGGTTTTGGTTCCAAAGGGGGTTGCGAGGCTGCTATACATGCCCTTTCTACGTACCTTGGAAGTGGTGATGGAGAGGTCATTTTGAAGGTTGACTTAAAAAACGCCTTCAATTCAGTGAATAGGGACACTTTGTTGGCACAAGCAAAATTAGAAACCCCTAAAATTTTTAAATTTCTTTGGCAATGTTACAGGTACCCCACAAAATTATTATATCAGGATAAGCTATTGGAATCAGCAGTTGGGTGTCAACAAGGTGACCCTCTTGGACCAGTCATTTTTAGTTTAGCAATACACCCCATAATTCGGCAAGTAAATTCTAAATTTAATGTATGGTTTTTAGATGACGGGACCCTAGGAGGGGATCCAGACATTGTATTACAAGATTTAGCTCTTCTTAAAAATAAATTCGCATCTATTGGCTTGGAACTAAATTCTAGTAAATGTGAGCTGTTTATAAATACAACAGACTCTTCAAAAAAACATTCGATTATATCTAAATTTAATCATTTGGCTTCAGACATCAAAATTGTTGATAAGAGTTCTCTTCGCCTCCTAGGTTCTCCAGTTTTTGAAGAATCTTTCGATTCTTTCATAGAGGAAAAAATTCAAAATTTTTGTGATATTTCAGATCGCCTATTCAAAATTAATGTACATTCGGCCTATACTATTATTCGATATTGTCTTTTCGTCCCAAAATTCACACATGCTTTAAGATCTTCCCAACTTTGGAAAAAATATGCACTTTTAGAACAAGTCGACAGAATTATCCAAACTACTTTAAAGAGAATACTAAATGTGGACTTGGACGACCGAGCCTGGCTACAAGCGTCATTGCCTATACGTCTGGGTGGGCTCGGTATACGCAAAATTTCTAGTGTCAGTTTACCGGCGTTTCTGTCTTCGGTTCACAGCACGGAAGAGTTAACTAGGAAAATTTTATCACCTACACTAGTTAACTCAGAAGTGCTGTGCAAATCCGAAGCTGTAAACGCCTGGAAAATGGCTTGTCCAAGCACTGTTTTGCCTACCAACCTATTCTCCCAAAGACAGTGGGATGCACCGCTTTGTGACATTGTAAGGAAAAGTCTTTTAGATGCATCTTTTAGTGTTGCAGAGCGTGCTCGCTTGCTGGCTGTGGGAGAATGGGAATCGGATCTGTGGCTTCAGGCACTACCATCGTCCAACACTGGAACCATGTTGGACGATGAGACGTTCCGTATCGCCACTTGTCTTCGTTTAGGTGCTCCGTGTGTTTCTCCGCATCGATGTCATTGTGGAGAAGACGTCGATAGCCTCGGACACCATGGGCTATCTTGCAGCAGAAGCGCTGGTAGAATTCCCCGTCACGCCCATCTGAATGACATAATTCGTCGTGCTCTTGTCGCGTCTGGCGTACCAGCTGTACTTGAACCAAATGGTTTGGTACGCGACGACGGTAAGAGACCTGATGGTATGTCATTGTTGCCTTGGAAAATGGGTAGGCCCTTGGTGTGGGACGCAACCTGCGTAGACACCCTCGAGCCATCACATGTTCCAAGCACCGGAGGCCATGCTGGCGCTGCTGCTGCAACTGCGGAAACCCTCAAACGGCGCAAATACAGTAATTTAGTGAGTAATTACGTGTTTGAGCCGTTTGGGGTTGAAACGCTAGGCTCATGGGGTCCGAGCGCTCGTTCACTATTCCGGGAAATTTCTAAACGTTTAATCGACGTCTCACGTAACCAGAAGGCTGGTTTATTCCTTGCTCAGAGCTGTCAGCATTGCCATCCAGCGTGGCAATGCTGCCAGCCTTCTGGGCACGTTACCCGATGACATTGATGCGGAGGCATTTTACGACGCCTAAACCTTGTAAATATTTTAAATTTTTTATTTGTTTTTACGGTTTTTTGTACATATACTATTTAGACATTAAGATTAGATTAAGCTACATATAGATTATAAAATTAAATACCTTTACTGTTTATTTTTAAATCATATTTCCGGATACGAAAATAAAATTCCTGACGTCAAAAGGTTGTAAGAAATAAGAAAATAATTTCTATATTAGTTTAGTTTTGCAACTTGAAACATTGCTAGACCACTTTTGGTCATTCTCCTTTAAAATGGATGTTTCGTAAGCACTTTAAACAAAGTTAACACGAAATAAAGAATCATTTCATTTCATTTACTATGCAAGATCTGTTTCTCTGATATAAGGACCGAAGATGGAATTTCTGGAAACCTATCTTGGATCCTATCATAGTGCAGTTAAGCTTAATTTCGAGGCATAGTGAGCATCGAGTTGACGGCTTAAAATTGAAAGGCTGCGTATAACATCACCTTGGGTTTTTCACATTAATTGTTCATCTTAAGGTCATATCTCTCTGCACCATACTAAGTTACACTGGTAGATATAATGCCATTGGCTATAAGTCTGCTCTTATACCTCTTTTGTTTTTACCTTTATAAAAGAATAAATAAATATAGACAGCAACGCGAAGTATGAGCAAATAATAAAGGTACATAAAAATCCCCTCAATAGAAGTAATCCTATTCCTTTCCTTTTATTACATTATAATCAAGTGTGCAAACTTCTCAAGCGTTCCCATTTTCCGTAAACACGTTGAATATTCGTTTGATTCTACCTGTACCCCCGAATATCAATGTAGGTTAAACTCTGTGATTTCGTACAAATTACACAGTGTTTTCAATATGAGCATGACACAGAGAAAATATTACTGGGACGCTTTACTTTGTAATATTGAACATTTTGTTATAAGGAATTGAGTATATTATTATGTATTAAGCTGAATACGAAGGTTTTCCAGACTTGCTTCTGTTTTGAAAATGCTAAATATTAAGGAATATGTATATTGACGTGTGAACCTAGGCATATGAAGTGACATCTATTTTTTCCGTGGTTGTCATTAGAATAACACGAAGCAAATAGTATCTTTTGGAAGTTATGGAAAATTCGACATTAAACTCTATACCAACCCGTCAATAGATTGTTTAAAACCACCCACACGTCTTGATGTTTATTCAATGTAACTACGAAAAACAACTTAGTCAGCTTCAGATTATACGGTTTGTGTTATTGTGGTCACTGGATGTAACGTAAATAATACAATTCAGGCTCTTAGTGTTCATGGCAAGTCGTTACATATTGTTCGTAACAAAAACCAGGACGCACCAACAACTAGAATTTATTTCAGAAGTTCCAATATAATTATTCTACTTGTCCCCAACCTCTAAGAAAAGTTGGAGACATATATAAAAAGATAATGGATTATTAACACTATCTACCATTAGACAGGTACTACTTCAAATGGACTGCCTTAGTTTAAGCAAAATTCTTCTACAAGAATAATTTCACTATTTAAACCTTTAAGATATTATTTACAATATGCTTAAAACAATTTTGAATTTACTATAACAACCACACTTTAACTTCACCATTTACTTTTTAACACATAGCACACACATTCCATATTTTCCTTCCTAAGCGATTCCTTCTTCTAAAATAAACTTTTCAAGTATTAAAAACTATTACTTCTTCTCAATAATTGCATTAGATTCGTTTTCAATCTCCGCAAATATGATCATATTTCTGATTACCGATTAAAGTTACGATGGTTACCTATTCGTCCACGGCGTAACTTGCGTACTTTATGTACTCTACATTCTTTACTGCGCTCTCCTTGTGCGCCCGTCTATTTAAATTCCCATTTTCAATTTCTCTGTAATACTCATGAGAAAAATCTACGTTTCTCTAACAATCTTCTGCTTCTTTGCCCTTCTCACAGTCCTAGTCTGGTACATTCATCTTTTAATATACAATCTATCCTTCTCTGGAATGCTCTCTCTCTTGAGATCAGCATGTCCACTAACCGTTTTACGTTCAAAACTAGGGTTCGGCAGAATTATTTAGACGCATTAATTGAATCGACATAGGTATTTTATCGTTTATTTATTTTATATACTTATGTATATATGTATTTATTGGAATTATTAAATATATATTTATGTATTTATAATGAATATAATTATATTTATGTAGTTTATAATCAATATATATTTACAATATATAAGTATGTATATTGGGTATATAATTATATTATATTATATTTTATATTAAATTTGTTTCTGTTTTTTTTTCATCCTCATTTATGAATAGGTGCACTATTACATGTTTCTCTGCATCACCCAAAGGTTGACTGGTAGATAATGCCTACGGCATTAAGTCCGCCTTTGTACTATTTTGTGCATAAAGTTTTAAAATAAAAAAAATAAAAAATAAAACAGTTTATCGGAGTTCCATCGCCATTTCGATAGCCAATTCGAATTCAGAGAGCCATGTAAACTTACTACCTCCTACAGACTGTGTTGGTACAAATATTGGTTCCACTATGGAAATTGGGCTTAAAAGGTACTTGCAAACTGTTATAAAACTTAGCCGTCTTAGAGGTAGTTTTTGTCGAGTCTTTTCCGGTGTGAAACAGTTTTAAGAGAGTACGTTGTAGATAGTTGGAACCCCAGCTACCAGCTTTAACTTAATCGGTAGGTACTTTGTTAACTTGCAAAGTTGTTCATTGTGTTATAAATGAATGCGGCGGTTAATGGAATCATGATTCAGTTTTCAAATTTGATGTACTTGTAAGGCAATTCATTTGACTAAAAAGCGTATCTTCACATGGTTATGTATATACAAAATTGTTTTTATAGTGTAACTTTTAAGGCATTTTTGCCTTATTAAACATAGGTACCTACAGCGTTCACGAATATTACTATTTGCCGTGGTGTTCATCTGTTATTTAAAAAGTGGTACATCTCAAAATCGTAATATACCACTTTGTTAACAAGAATATTTCAAAAGCAATGTAACATTTACCTCGAAAAAAATACCTTCCCCGCTTCTAAAGCGCGATCGCCTAGAGGCGAAATAAATTCGTCACCACCCCTAAGGTTAAACAGTCACCTTTGAGAGGAAATCTCACAAAAAGCAGTGGCGATGTTTAAATTATCATTCATCAAACCCTTGGAATTTAATCCAAACTGTGACCTAGCTCTTTTAATTCGACATCTTCAGAATGCTCTCCTATTCTTGGTCGCAAACTCCGTCCCTTACAACCCTTCCTTAAAAGGTGACGGGTCTTTTTGATCGCGGACGTCTTTATGCTAACTCTGTGACAAAATTGTCCCTTATTAGAAAAGTAATGGGATTATATCAGATATTATGTTGTATGACATAGCTTAATACTTTGGTACCATTTAGTGACTGCAAGGAGAATTTTCTCTACGTTGGATAATGGATCCAGTAAAATATTAATTTCATGTTAAAAGAAATCCGTCATGTTTTCCGACCGGCGTACTTACGACGATACGCAGCGGAGAGCATTTATCACTGTCAAACTATTATCGACATTGTTCCCATTTTAAAATAGTCCAAAATTAATAATCACAAAATAGTTGTTTGTTGATTTACTAAAATACACCTTGTATTTGGTGAAACTTTACAAAACTATCGGACACAAAGAACATCCAGACACAAACCAACAATTTGTCACTTGTAATACTTAGCATACTTGTAATATTTAGACCACAGTGGTATCCCTAAAGTCATTAATCCCATTAGCCAAACAAAAACTCCTTAAACTGTAACCCTCAACAAAAACACGCGTACCCTAATCACAAGATCAGCTTATTAGGACTTACGCTTTCCATGCTGTTTAACTTGTTCACATTACACATAGTGTATGGTCTGTTACCACACAATCTTTATCAATCTTTTGGTAAATGATTGATATTGATTAAAACTAGTAAATGGACTGTAAAAACTGTATATTGAAATTAAATGATTTATTACTAAAATGAGTGTGAATGATATGATCCGACTTTAACGATGGTACGACGCGGACTGAATATAATACTAAATAGAACACGCGTGTCGCGTAAAGGTGCTGATATAACAAAAATATACGGATGCACCGTACACATAGAACATAACACTTCGATCACGTTTTAGACAACGATTTCATATTCGGATGACGAAATAAGATTACTTTAATATGGTAAATTATATAAGTACGTCAATTTAAATTTTTTGTGGGACGTGATGTGTTGATAAGTGAGGATACAATAACGGAGACATTATCTCTTTTATCATATAATTTTAGCAGTAGTTATTCTGATGCAAATTTACAATTAAACTTAAGTAGACATTAAATTGGACATAAAGGTATTTTCTGAAAGTATTTCGTATTTTTTTAAGAACAATTTTTCACTTTTGAGGAACAGGTACCCCGGGTTAAACAAACATTAAAGTTGAACTGTGATTTTAATCATAGTATAAAACAGTTTCGGTCAATGTGTACAACGACTTTTGATCAACTAACACCACACATATTTCTTTTGACCTCTTAAAAGCAATGTACCTAGTTATGAGCCAATCTTACTAATTATACTAATTATCTTAGTGAAGAAACTTACTAGAAAATTCAGATAATATTCTGATAGATGTGGATTTTTAGGCATTAGGTATACTACTCCGTCAAGAAAGTGCCGGGCAAAGATCAATAATACACAAACTATTTGTTATACAACCAAATTAATTTTATCACCTTCAAAGTATGCTCCTTCAGAAACGGTTCACTTATACCAACGCATAATCTAATCATCAAGACATTTTTAACCCTTGAGATGCCATCAAACTAAAAGCATAGTGCACAAGTGTCGAAAGGTCACGTGGGCAAATTTTCATTGGCATAGGTTACCGGAAAAAGAAAGTTATGACACCTTAATATAATTATATCACATAAATTGTAATGCATTGTGTTTAGTATAAAATCAGCTCTCATATTTATTACATAACTTATCACTAAGTACTCACCTTTGCGCCAAAGAAGAAACAAACTTAGAGGTTTGAATTTTTTCACTCGTTCACATAAACATTTCATCACGTATTAATGAATTTCATTACTTATTTGATTCATAAACACAAAAACATTATCACATATACCTTTAGGTTTTCACACAATACATTATTTATTTGTAACAAAAGAATCTAACGCCACTAAAAAAATTATATTCCAAACGCGTAGCAAAAAGTTCGCCGTGCCAGGCAGCCATGTTACTGTAACGAACACTGTGGCTGTGAATTATTTACCATTTGAAACACGATAACAGTGAAAATGTACAACAATGCTAGTATTTAGTTGCTAAAATATGTTTTCAGATAAATAATCTGGGTACTTTTATGTCTTTCATAACTATTAAAAGAATATTTATCATAAAACTATTACGAAAATAGCGAGTTTCAAGAGTAAAAATAGCCCTTCTAAAATGTTTTTGCCTTTTATCACTGTATTTCTTGTCTTTGTCACGAATAATGTCACTTCACAATTAATATTTATTTATTTCTGAGTAAATCTATATAAGTTTCTTTATAAAATATTCACCGGTTTCTTCCACAAGACAACTTTTATTATAAAGCTCGCGGAACAAAACATATCAATGGCAGATGCTTTCGCAACTGAGACACAGATAATTCTATTTCAATATTTTTTGGCACGTTTCGTTTCCCTCACCCTTCTAAAACTATTTAAATGCATAGAATATGAACTATTCTAATAGTTACTACTTTCGCTTCTTGGTTTAAGTAAAAAAAAACGTAAAAAAACCACGACCAATAGAACGATTTTTTTCGAGCACGACCGTGCGTGCCGCAAACACTTTGACCACCAAAATTGGAGCACGACTGTGCGTGCCGTTATCGCGTGGAGGGTTTCCGCTGTTTCCGGAATTTAGTTCAGTTCTCCCCGCGGCTTCTCCTTCTACCGATTGAAAACGAAGTGGTTATTTCAGTGTATGAAAATAAAAAAGTCAGCTGGACCCATATCTGGTGAATATGATGGTTGCTCGATGATATTTGTTGAGTGTTTGGTCAAAAATTCATTCACAATGATGGCCTTGTGCGAAGGCGCAGTATCGTGGTGCAAAATCTAAGAATTTTCTTTCAATCCACAAATCTTTGATTGAATTTGCTGTCTTAAATGCCGCATAACGCTCAAATAATATTCCCTATTTATCGTTTGACCTTCCGGCAAGAATTCCGAGTGCCTTTTGACTTTTGAACGAGTTTGGCGTGGTTTTTTTGGTTTTGGTTCAGTTGAAAGGCGCCACTCCGAAGCTTGTTGATTAGTTTGCATGTCAAACTCGTAAACCCACGTCTCGTCACCAATAATAATGCGTTTCATGAATGTTGGGTCGGAATTGACTCGTTCTAGCATGTCTTCTCTGGTACTATCTAGCGTCTGTCTGCTCTGGTACAATCTCGCATACTGAAATATTTCGGACACGTCTCAAGACGACATAGCGGCTCTATTGAGCGCTTGGTAGTTCAAGGTAAAGTGGAAGGTACAAGACCACGTGGCAGGTCACCAATGCGATGGACTGATCAAATAAAGTCCGCGTTGGGTCAATCGCTTCAACAATGCACTAGAAGTGCCGGAAACCGGACGAGATGGCGAGATGTCGTCAAACGGGCTACATCAACCCCTCACACTCCCTCATGATGACCACGACCGCTCTGCCAAGAGCGAAACGAAGAAGAAGAAGAAGCATGTCTTCAGCGACTCTAATGCGATTGACTTTTTGGAGAAAATTCAGGTTTTGGGACTAGCCGAGCGGCAACATGTTTCATACCCAAATTTAGTTAAATTGGCACGGATCGTCTCGTGAGTTACAGAAAGTTCGGTGGCTATCTCTCTCAAAGTAAATGAGGATTTTCTGTCACTGTTTCCTTCACTTTTGCGATGTTAACTTCAGTTGCAGACGTTGATGGCCTACCAGAGCGTGGCAAATCTTCCATAACATCTCGACCGCTTTTGAACTTTTTATACCTCTCATAAGAACAAGTTTTTGATAAATTCGATTCACCGTAAGCCTTCAGTAACATTTTCATTAACTCCGATCACGAAATTCCACTAGCGATGCAAAATTTAAGATAAACTCTTTGTTCGATGTTTTTGTCCATGATGAAATTCGCTATAAAGACTAGATACGATATTACTAAAAAAGCATAGTTTTATTTATTGTTATTTATAGTCTCACGCCTCTATCCCCGAAGGGGTGGGCAGAGGTGTAATATTGCACCGACATTTCGCCATGATTTTTAGGTCCCACATAATAGGGGGCGAGCATGTTGCCGTACCGGTACATAACCAGACTCCGTGCTGCTACTGAGAATTTCCTAACGGAAAAACCCAATAACACTTTGCCCGACCCGGAAATTGAACCTAAGAGCTCCCAATCCCACGCGCACATTTATGCCGCCAGACAAACGAGGCAGCCGAATTTGAAATAAGAACAAATAAAAAAAAAAACATCCTTTTTTGTAATATAAAGCTTTAAAAGTTTGTATGGTCAATGTTCTGTGTATATAATATTCTATTTACAAATTAATTTTGTCACACATCAATTTCTGAAGTATTTCATTTGTACACTTTTTGTAAAGAACGGAACATTCTGGAATTCATAAACGATTGGTATTTTATATACTGAGTTATAGAAACTAACAGTGAATAACGGTGTTAGTTAAATATAAATAAATTGTTAGAAATAACAGTCTTAAATAGAAATGTCGCGCCTGGGCACTCTCCAATTTCACACACACGAGAAAAAGAACTTGTCACACATTTTAATTGCAACTTATCGTCACTATGTCACTAGCACTTAATTTTAGATATAACACAACATTTAATTATAAACCAATTGAAATTTAACGTCCGCACCAATTTTTTTATAGTGAAAATCTTTATATATAAAATCCTTGCGTTACTGACTGACTGACAGACACGCTATAGTCGAAACACACAGGAAGCTGAAATTTGGCATGTATGTTCCTTGGGGAACGTAGGGGAGCACTAAGAAGGGATTTCCCGAAATTCTCACGGGATCGACTGAAACGGGTAAATTAAAAAAAATGCAAGCGTAGCTGCTTGCCTCCTCTAGTAATTAATAAAAATATTCGGTTGACAGATTAACTTTTGAGGGAAAATGGAAGCGATAATCTGTCTTTGTTTTTTTAAGAACCTTTTAATTGGTTACTTACCGACACGCCTACAAAGATACCGCTTCTATTCAGCCCGCGTTTCATTCGCTAAATTCTAAAACAAGATAGACCACTCATTCGTGTGAAGTGCGGGACTACTTATCGGGACGTGATTGTAGTTTTTTTTACGTTTGGTGTCAGCACGTCTAGTTTCATTTTAGAATACGATCTCTTTGGATATTGGGTCATTGTAAGTTGGTTATTGGTGCACCTTTATTTCATGTAATGAGACAAAGTGCGTATGTCTGACATTGTGCCATACTTGACATTCCTCCCCTTAGCTTAGACATACAAATAAACAACTAAGCTACAGATACTTCTTAAAACTAAACAAATAATAAGTAAATATAATATAAAATCTAATAAAACAATTTGTAATCGACTTTTGCCCGATTACGTTTAGACCGTAGTGACATAGGCTCATGTGTCTGCTGTTGCATCGTCAGTAAGCTAATGCTTGGAGGGTCGGATATAGCCTCCAGGAATTCCTTATCCTCCTCCCCTTAATTTAATGATGAGATTTGTGGAACTACGATAGGCAAAACGGGCGGCGTGGTAGCCATTGTCAGCTCGGCAGTTCTTGCAGCAACTGATGTATCTTCTTGCTCGATTCGACATCTCTTCTGTTGACTGTGACTGTAAAGCTTGAATGTCACTTAACTCCTTTAGATCTATATCCACTTCATTGTAATCATCGCCTTTACACGAAATAATCAGATTTTTATGCTCCTTTAATATAGCCGAAGTCACCAAGTGTTTAATTGAATATACCACCTTGCCGATTCTTTTGATTACTATCCCTTTGCACCAAGCATATTTACTGTGTCCAGATTGTTTTTTATAATAAACTGTTTACGTCTAACCACGTTAGCAAGATCCGTGGATGAAAGCGATGGCAACTCGGGTTTAATCAGATCAAGACGCGTCCTAAGTTTTCGACCGTAAATCAGTTCAGCCGGTGAATGCCCGGTTATTGTGTGAACGGAATTTCTGTAATAAAACAAGTATTTTATTTTATTTATTTTCTTTTACTTATGGTCTCACGCCTGTATCCCCGAAGGGGTAGGCAGAGGTGTAAATATTAGACCCACATTTCGCCATGAATTTTTAAGGTCCCACGTAACAGGAAGCGAGCTTATTGCCGTTACCGGGCACATCACCAGTCTCCTGCTGCTGAGTATTCGGAAAAACCCAGTAGCACTTTTGCCCGACCCGAGAATCGAACCTCCGATCAGCAGTCACATACGCTATCCACTGGACCACGGAGGCAGTCTTTAAAAGTTTGTTGTTTTGATGATAAGATAAACAAAACTTATCGTAAAACACGTGTGGGTGTATCATCTATTATTAGTGGTTCGGGACCGAGACTTGTGGTTTGAGATATATTTATTTCTCATAAGAATTATACATTCACTTACATGAGAAAGTTCACAATAATATCACACATTTTGTTCAGCGCACAGTAAAAACAAGTTCACAATAATAAAGACTTGGTGATCTTTGACTCCGTCGACTGAATGTTTGAAACTTCTCGAGACATAGAAATTACTGAGAACAATTCTTGCGGGAGTAACTTTAAAAAAAAAAGGAACAGGAGATAGAAAATCTCATCAGCAATTTTTTAAAACTCTACCATTCTCATCATTTCTCTGCTAAAAAAATACACAATTTATATAACTACCTCAATAAAAGCCTCAATTACTTTAGTCGAACTTTCTTAAACACCCCTCAGCTACATTTAATAAAAAATCTTTCTTTCCTAAGTGTTACTCCGAGTTTTCTAGAAAAAAACATTATTATCGCTCCCCAGCATAAAGGCCTGAACCGGGAGTCGAATTAAGTGAAACGTATCGCGCATCGAGTTACCACCTGCCGCCTTTGAGCATTTAACTTGCAACTAAGTTCGTGCGACGTAATTGTATTATTGTCTGTGTGTAGGGTGGCAAGGAATCTTACAATTAACCTTTGACATGGCAGGCTCCTATTGATTTTTGTAATTGAGTGATGACTTGCTGTTGCTAGCATGAATGATCTGTCGTAGTAGTATCTCATTCACTGGACATCGAATTGACGTTGCGTTTCATTCAGCGGGACACAGCTTTTCAGCCCTGAGACATTTCAGATCTTTTGAACCACATCGAAATAAAGCAGGTGTCTTGAAAATGCCTCCCGCACTCCCTACTTCTTCTGTTTTACTAACTTTACTAATCTGCTTCCCCAGTGAAGTATAAAAATGTCACTCGTTCAGTTAATGCATAAGAACTAGGCATGTTGGTCAGCTTGAAAATTAATTCCAGTAGTCCAACAGTCTTTTAAATAATTATTTTTATGTTGTATAGCCTATTTATCGAGGTATAAGGCAATAAAAACAGGTTATATAAACCACGGGTGCAGCGCAGAAGCCTAATAAATGGAGGTGTAACCGTGGTCTCATTTAGACTAAAATAGCCCGCCTAGTGCTGGACAAACACACGGTTATGCGGGCACGCTAGCGTTGCTCGAACTGATGCGTTTTCGAGAAACACTCCGCAGGATGTTACGTAATAAAAAAACTCAACTATTTCCCGAAATCACAGTCACCTTACCCTTAAGTACGTGAAAGCAATAGTTCCCCACTTGGTTCGTATTTCACATCATATATGGTTCACTTCGCTTTAACTAGTTTCTTACACTATACAAACTCAAGTGGTTGTAACGTACAAATTGGGTTGCCTAACTTCTGTTAATGATATTTTTGCTTTATCGTCAAAACGGTTGCCATGGGAGTGTTTTGCTTTTTAATGTCTCTCTTCTCTTTTGGTATAAAAGTAATGGAAATGGTTATGCTGTGTGAGTTCCAGAATAAGATTTTTGTTTATTATTTTAACACCGTCCGTATGGTGACGGATTAAGAATACGGAATGTCACCACCCCATATCATCCCATGGGTGTCGTAAGAGTTGACAGAGGGAGCATATTATGCCGAGAACAGCACTGTAAGAGAAGGAAAACTTGATACAAACCCTATACCAACCCGTTTGGCCAGCGTGGTATAGTAGGCCAATTCCTCCTTTCAAAGAAGAAGCCTAGTCCAGCAGTGGACTTTTAAAGGCTGATGATGATGATGATGATTTTAACACGTTCCATGCGGCACAGATTTATCTGTACTTTCCATTACTTCGTTACGGGTCGTTTTAAACCTTGTCCTATACCAGAGATTGTGGCGGCACGAGGCATATTAAACCCCACCGCCCGTAGGAGACCAAAATCTTTTTTTGGCGCCAAATAAGACAAAGTGTACGACTTTTGTCGTGATTATTATTAACAATGAGTTGATTAACCTAAATCTGCCGCCGCCCGTAGTTAGATTAGTTAGTTTAGATTCTATGGGTAAAATAAAATGTGGGATCTGATGAACCCCGTACCGCACTGAAAAATGGCAGATTTCATGTTATTTAGTGATGGGAAAATAAACATCGGTTTTATTTAATTGTATTTATTTATCAAACTTATGGATGCTTTTCATTAAAACAGGTCAAACAATAATAGTTTTTGCAACCAGTGCATTCTGTGAGTAATATTCTTTACTTTTTTGTCAGCCTCACGACTTGTTAAGAAGGTGTGGAGTTTTTCATAACATCCTACACATGTCCTCTTCTTTGATCCCTTTTAAAGTAGGGTCGAAATGAGTAGATTAGGGTAAGTGTAAGGTAGAGTCGAGTAGAGTTGGGTAGAACATACTTGACATAATTATTTACATTTTACATATTACATTTACATAGACTGAGTAATTATATTTGTGACTGACCTGTTTTTGAAATATCTTCCTAATTCCTGATTTTGACTCAGATTCAACAACCGGTTTTTCTTCACCTTCCTCCTTAATTAACTTTTTCCGGCAACATTTCGACATAATCGGCAGCAGTCTTACTGAGTCGCGAGCGCAGCCTCGAATGCGTTGCACAACACTAACCGCGTGAAGCTAGCGTAGAGACCGGTACGAGGTGCGCTGGGCTTAAGGTGTTCGCAACCTCGTTCTGCACTAATTAGAACTATTATTTGTTCAGTGCGGCACGAGGTCTAAGAAACCCGGCATTAAGGTTGGTGTACCACAGAACTAGGAATCAATAGCACATCTCAGATATAAAATTATCTCTTTCCTACACTGAACCGGATGGAAGTTATTCCTCCCGCACGACAGCGAAGTTTAAGATTTTTCTTACCGCTATAAAGACGAGACACGAACAGGGTGTTTCAAGCCCTGTTTCGCACTTATCGTGTTAATATAGTTTGATTGTCTGCCTACAAAATGTCTTCTGACAACAAATTCTGAGTGTGTAGTTTACGCTCGTAGATCTAATAAAAATATGATTTTCTGTCAGATCTGGTTAGTCTAGTGTAAGCGCACCCAAGGCTCCAAGTCTTGTAAGTCTTGGATGCAACCAGGATAACGCTAAGGCGATGTTGATGATCTAATAAACCTTTTCATTATTGTTATTAAATGATTCATTCCTAAAAGCTAAATTCACAGAAATCTCTTCAGCTTTATTATATTAGCATAGATTCCAAAACTACCTGGTGTGAATCATATAACCAGACTTCTACTCCAATAATAGGCTTAAATATATCGACGGAAGAAAGCGAAATTGTCGTAACTTGAAAAAGCCAACTTTACACCAGAACCAAAAAAATATTTCAAAAATTCATAACTTATGTATTTATAGAGATAGAAAGTTGAAAATTGATATATATTTATTTTAATCTAAGGCCTATCTGATGCTTTTGTCTAAATGTTCGTAAAGTTTGTGTATCATTGATTTTTTACAAGTCACGATAATTCATGTTTCAATTTCAGGCAGCAGAAATGTTGTATCTGTGAGATGCAATGTATGGACAACTTAGACAGACATGTTTTTTGAGCTACAGTTTTGCTGTATCTTAAGTATGAAACCTTCGATATATGTTTCATTTAGCTGTATGTCGTTTATTTTATTAAATTGCATCAAAAAATTGTTTCAACTACAAATATGGCGACAGATATAGAATATTTTATGAAATTTTGGAAAATTTTATAATCAACTGACTATAAAAAGAACATACAAGCTTTCAAACGGTAAATATATTTCTGCAATATGTGGCTGTCCTATTCACAGTTTTGAAGTTTTCTGAAATCAAAATATCGATAGTGAAACCGATAGTACTGTAACGCTATATAACGCTACTGTATTACAGGCACATAATGCAGATAAATATTGCCCTTTTAGAAACTCTTAACAAAGAAAGTTACGTAAAACTATGAAAATCTCAACTTAAGCAAATTATTTCTTAATCACAACCCTCTTCCTCTTCATCAGTTTCAAGCAAAGTATCTTTAACTTTATTGTCGTGTTTTAATTTCAAATATTCTTGAAACCTCATGGAAGGAAAGAGGAACCCACCACGCATCCTCGGATTGACTACCCCAACTATTGGTTAAAAAATCAAGGTACGATATTTATCAAAACTTAATTTTCTTCTGAAATTCCTTTTTGTACCTATTCTTTTGCTTCTTTCTTGAGATGTTGTGCTATTGTTGGCTTCAACATTTGTGTCGATGGGAATTGGACTTGAGACTTGGACTTCATAATTAGCATTCCTAATTTCTTTTTTTAATTCATAATTCTAAGAAGAACTTTTATGAACGGTAAGTAAGTAATTTTTATCTTCTAACGAAGTCGCGAAGTCTGTCTGTCGTGAAGTTAGACTTTTGTGGTACCTATTGTATGGCAGCAATCTTTTGATTTTTCAGCAGAAGAATTTTCAGCAGCGCAAAGTAACGTTTGTACACGACAAACGTTTTGTAAGCAATCTGTAATATCTTTATTTTCAGGAGAATCTTCAGCAGTGCAAGGGAACTTCGTAAGTGTGTTAGGTAAGCAGTGTTTATTTTCATAAGAATCTTCAGCAGAGCAAAAATACTTCATAAGTGTGTTAGGTAAGCAGTCTTTATTTTCATAAGAATCTTCAGCATATACCTACTTCTAGACTCACTAGACTTTCGTCAAAATCAACAGTATCAAAACAATTGGAAGATGCATGACTAGTATTTTGAATAATATCAGATATACTGATATTTGAAAGCGTTTCCGAGCCTGATGACGTCTGAACAGAATCATCCTTTTTTTTGTCTTTCTGCTGTGTACTATGCACCGTCGATATATTATGTTTAATAATACACTTCGTTTCAGACATCTATGATCTCGGCTTGCGAAAGGTGAGAGTACCAGACTTTAACACTCTCCTCCAGTAGCAAGGCAAGGTAAGATTTATGAAAACATCACAGCGACAAACACGCTTTCGGAACTCGACGCTCGCGCATCAACTGAGGTGCGACTGGAACGGCGTACCTATGAAGAGTGCACGCATTGGTATGCTATGGTTCTAGATTTTTGTAACCGATCTTTGCATACAAAACCAAACTCTATTGTTTTAGGTTAAGTATGATATTAGCAAAAAATATTCTAATGTTTCAAATGTAGTAACTATTTTATAATGTATGTACCAGTATGGAACAAATTGTTGTATCTCTATAATGACCAAAAATATCATGGAGCAGAATTGTCGTATCTCTGGCAACATAAAATTAATTAACATATATATATATATATATATTAATATATATAGGCATATCACAAAATATAAAAGTGGGTACATCAGACCAGACTTCATTCACGGTTTGTTTTGGACTTTGTGATATCACTAAATTCACAATGAAATACAATTAAATAAAACCGATGTTTATTTTCTCATCTCTAAATAACACAAAAAGCTGCAATTTTTCAGTGCGGTACGGGGTTCATCAGATCCCAAATTTTATTTTACCCATAGAATTTAAACTAACTAATCTAACCACGCGCGGCGGATGATTTTGGTTAATTAACTCATTGTTAATAATAATCACGACAAAAGCCGTACACTTTGTCTTATTTGGCGCCAAAAAAAGGATTTTGGTCTCCTACGGGCGGTGGGGTTTAAAAATATCATGGAGCAGAATTGTCGTATCTCTGGCAACATAAAATTAAGGGCGACAGAAATGTCGTATCTTATTCCAAGCAGACACTGTGACACATAAACAAAGTAGTATCTATTTTATTTAAAAAAATGCATATTTTTCATTAGTTACAAATGTGCAGTGCTAAAACTAAGCAAAAATCCAAGGTCGTATCAATAAAAAAATGATCATAGAATAACGAGACCCAGATCATTCGAAGCGGTATTTTTTTTTATACAAGAATATGGTAAAAAGTGATTTAGCCCAAAATGCGAGTTACGACGTTTTCGCTTTCTCCCGTCGATATATATATTATCCGTGTGGTGACGGATTAAGAATACGGAATGTCACCACCCCATATCATCCCATAGGTGTCGTAAGAGCCGACAGAGGGAGCATATTATGCAGAGAACACCACTGCAAGAGAAGGAAAACATGATACAAACCCTATACCAACCCGTTTGGCCAGCGTGGTATAGTAGGCCAAGTCCTCCTTTCAAAGGAGAGGCCTAGTCCAGCAGTGGACTGTTAAAGGCTGATTGATGATGATGATGATATATATATATATATGCAATTTTTCAGTGCGGTACGGGGTTCATCAGATCCCAAATTTTATTTTACCCATAGAATTTAAACTAACTAATCTAACCACGGGCCGTACACTTTGTCTTATTTGGCGCCAAAAAAAGGATTTTGGTCTCCTACGGGCGGTGGGGTTTAATATGGCTCGTGCCGCCACAATCTCTGGTATAGGACAAGGTTTAAAATGACCCGTAACGCAGTGATGGAAAGTACAGATGATCTGTGCCGCATGGAACGTGTTAAAATAATAAACAAAAATCTCATTCTGGAACTCACACAGCATAACCATTTCCATTACTTTTATACCAAAACACGTACGGATCTTGCGTCTCTGGCGGCTGGATGTGAATAAAAGAGTTGGATGAGTACAGATGGTTAATGTAGGGTTGTGGCGGCACGAGCCATATTAAAATTAAGACGTATGCTGTGCGAAACGTGGCATAATCTTAATCAATAGTCTATCATTTATTGCATTCTTAGGTGAGGTAATCATAATAATTATATATATACCACTATTTTTGAATTAGTACAAAAACTTTAAGGACATATTAGCGAAGACATTATTATCATATACGTGACGTAAGAATTTCATAATATCTATAAATAGCAAACTTACAATCATTTGTTTTTTGTAGAAAATCTCACCTAAATCATAGACATATTTTACAATCCATTTACTACTTCATTGATACTTACTTTCCGTCCTACTCTTACGCATTCATTCCGTCGCACTTATAATGTAGGTAGCCTTAGATAATAAAATGAAGCAAAATAGTAAGTTTAGGTAGTTACTTTTAAAAAAAATTAATTCTACCCTCTCTTTCATACTTCAATCCGGGCTTAGTACCCGGCAAAATTTACCGTTTTTAAAGTAATTAAATACGGAGGTATGTAATTAGAAAGCAAAACACATATCAAAATAAAAGAAAATTTTCTGTAATAAAAGAAAAAAGTAATTTTGGCGTATTTATGAAGTTAGAATCATCTGTTATGTACAAATATTATTTCATCATCATCGTGTCAGCCTAGAGACGTCCACTGCTGGACATATGCCTCCCTCAAGGTTCTCCACGCAGACCGATTTTGAGCCACCCGCATCAAATTATTATTTACTTAAGTAGGTATTATTTACTAAACTTACAAGTATTTCCATTGTTCTTCGAAATGTCCACCAGCATTGTCAAGAAGCACGCTTCCGTCTTTTCACTTCATCAAAAGCGTCCAATATGCGCTGTTTTAACTGTTCGACACTAACCGGCTCACTTTTGTACACTCACAAAAAGATGTCCATGGGTACACAGCTGCACTCTCGATTCCTCCACTTAAAAAGTACGCACGAAGTATAGCTACATATGATGTGAACTGATAAGCATAGCATCGGGCAAACGTAGACAAACAATTAAATAGATGCGCGAGCGCAGAGGGACAGGGGGAACTTATCAATGGAGTATTTACTACTGTAACAAGTCATAGTACGCGGTTGTAATTATGCATTTACCAATTATTGTGTATTTTGTGGACAGTTTTGAGACAATTTTGGGACTTAGTGTTTTTATTTTTTAACTATGTAAATTTGATCAGTTAAAGATACTTAGTGCCCCGTTAAATTGTTTGTACTAATTAAAAAATAGTGGTGCATATATATATATATATATATCTATTTATATTATATTTATATTTTATTTATCCTTATATTATGACGGCTAGTAACCAGTAAAACCTGCATTTGAAGTTTGTAATAGTTTATTTTTCTTACTTTTGTCTTTATTCTTTCTAGTTTCTTATGAACTGCAGTAAACTCAACAATTGAAAAAGCCATTGTTTATCTTTTTGGCAACGTTCAGCCAAACTATCGGCAATAATACCTAGGAACCGTCGACTCTAACCCTACGACAACTGTTTAAAGTAAACTTAACGTGGTGTTTCATGCCAGTTTTCAATAGAAATAATGAACTTCCCGATTTCCGGCACGGGTGACTGCAACAGAATATGAACGTCGTGTTATGTTGATGCGTTATTTGTGCGCAGTTGGGTTTAGGCAGGTTTTTTTATTATCTTTTAGCTCTATGTTTGATAGAGCACCGTAACTGTTTAAACTAGTTTTGAACACTCAGCAGGATATATCTACATACATCTACGTGATTTTGTATGGGGCTATGAAGCCCCAAATAATATTAATTTTCAACATCAATATAGAATTTCTAGACGAGGAAAACTAACCTTTATTATTAGAAAGTTTGAATTAAAAAAAAACAGTAAATTTTTTGACGTCTATGAATCTGCAACCTTTGTCATTGCTAAATATGATTTTTACGATACGAATTACCAGACGTAATCAGTTTTACCTGGCGTGGTAAGCTCTGTTACGTACAAAGGCAGGCAGATGCTACAAATTTATTGGCAGAGTCTATTTGTCTATTATCGCCTTATTGATTGAAACAGTAAATAAATTGTTTGAAGAAGACATCTTTTAAACAGCTTAAGTTCACATGTCCATAAACAGCAAGGCTCAACTCATATGTAAAATACCAGTCAGAACATTTGAAAACGTTCTTAGAAGTCGTTTCGTCTTCCATAGAAGGTTACTGCATCCTTTTTGCAGAACGAGCAAATTCAATATTCATAAAGAACAGGTACCTTTAAAAGTTTCTTCAAATTTATATCTCAGAGAACTTTAAAAACCTTCTCCTCCGCAAGTTCTCGAGCCGGGTTCTTAAATTGCATTATCTAGTAAATGCCAAACGCTATAATATTATTATCTGCACAAAACTCGGCGGCGCTGGCTGTAACTCACTTATTCATGGTATACCAATAAAATTGTCGAATTTTGCCTTTGAAACAAAAAAGAAGATATAAAAATAAATAAAATAATGCCACGTCACAAATGGAAAATAAATTACATAAGTTTTTTATGAAGTTACAGATGTTGAGTGGCCAACTTCTGTTAAGCGTGTTTTTTATATTTTTCCTTATTATAGCGGCTACTGTGGTCGTCTTATGATATCATTTTTATTTCAGAAGAGGGTTCAGTTTTTAAGTGTGGAAATATGATTATGAACTCAGAGGCGTAATTAATTATAAAATCTAGATCGGTTACACGTGTATATGGGCGCAAATTAATATATAATGATTATATTGTTACGAAAATGTTAATAATATTTAAGATTAATATTTCAATAACTATTTGTGAACACAGAACTGAGAATTTCACTACTTTACAATATTAGACACTGTATTGGCTGCTTAACTATTTATAAAGATTGGCTATTTAATTTATCGCTTAGTTATCTTAATGATAACTTCAGAAACTTTCAAAGTAAAATCAATTAGTATTAAATAACATTATTCTGACACTTATTTTTACGGTAATAAATAACATGCGTTTATTTTTGCATCCTGTTGATAGCGCCATCTGTTGACAATGTTGTAAAGCAGCGTTTGGTTAATAAAATACATTTCTTATTCGTGTAAAATAAATCATTTGGTGTTGTGCAAAATTCATTACAATATTAATGTTGATTTTTGAACTATATTGTATAGTACATACATACATACATACATACATATCGTCACGCCTTTTATCCCCGAAGGGGTAGGCAGAGGTGTATTTCTACACCCATTTTTCGCCAGATATACTTTAGTCCCACGTAATAAGGGGCGAGCCTATTGCCGTACCGGGCACATTTCCAGACTCCGTGCTGCTACTGAGAATTTCGTGACAGAAAAACCCAATAACGCTGCCCGACCCAGGAATCGAACCTGGGACCTCCCGATCCCACGCGCACATTTATGCCGCGAGACCAACGAGGCAGTCGTATAGGGTTTGATGTCGAGTTTTCCGTCTCTACGCAAAGATGGTATTTGCATCGTGTTATCCCTTAGTCGCCTCTTACGACACCCACGGGAAGATAGGGGGTGGTGACACTTGTATTCTTTGCCGTCAACCACACGGCGGAAAATTGTTGTATTGTATAGTAATTTCAATTATATATTGTAAAGGAAATGGCAGTTGTTAAAACATTAAGTGTAATGACGGTTAGTGTATAAAAATGACTGTAAGTCACATTTTATTTCAATTCTTTGCTAGAAATCAACTGATAATAAACCAAGTAATATTACGTGAGTGTTTTTGTTATGGAGTCTGGACACCATAACCCTGGCGTATCGCTGACATGTACTTTGTGTACAAGTCGCGAAAGCTTAAAAGTATTCATGTATCACATACTGACTTTTACTTATTGTTTTTATGTTTACATAGAAACATATATCCTCATCCTCAATTACAACCTAATAACAGTGATTTCAGTGGGCGTCGTACCACATTATTAATAACATTCGTATTTTATATTTTTAAGTAGAGGATTCCCGCAGCTACGCTCCCAAATATTTTATTTTATATTTTTAACTATTTCAAACATACAGATGGCGGTGGAATACTTTATAAGATATTTATGTTACCAAACCTTATAACCAAGCTTCAAAATTGTCAAAATCTTAAGCAGATATCATCCTTCATACATGAGTAAACATGCAAAGTTGGTTTAAATTACTTTCGCTCAACGCCCAATCTAAAAAAAGGTTTCGTAGAAAATCTTACCAAGTAAACTGTTCAGACCGAAGCCGAAGCCTGGTACGCTTATCATATTGTTTAGGCGAAGACTATACACTTTATACGCATTGCGATCAACTCGTTTGTATATATTATACATCGGAATGCGAAATATAGATTTAGTAAATACTAAATCTAGTTATTCTGAATACTTTTAAACTTTTGCAACCTAAACACATTGAAAAATTGATATAACGGGTCTAAATGGCGTAATTATTTGAAAATATAGGTAAGTACTTTATATTTCTCGCGTTTTACGTTGTACGTTTCGACATGGTTTACACCAGCCGTGGCCACGAGATAATTCAAGGGAAATGTATGTTACCTATATTTTCAAATAATTACGCGTATTATTAGGTATATTCTTTTGCTTGTAAGATTCAAGAAACAAAATATTTTCATAGGGAGTAATTACATCAGGAATAGGCCGAGCCGGCATTCATGGTGACTAGGGAAGTTGCTAATACCTTCTTACAAAATATCGACGTAAAGTATTCATACTATTGCGTTTCGTTCGATGAGTGAAAGTACTGAAGGCACCATCCGCCTTTTCTTCTGCCTTATCGCACTCCTCCTCTTATTGCTTTTCACATAATCTTGTTAGCTGAGTCCGTGAATGTATCCTAAGCCACTATCTTAACAGTTTCCCTGTCCCGTGTATCATATATGATTCATAACAATTGATTTTCTATTGTGTCTCGCGCCGGACAGCGAATGGGTTAACCAGGTATATGTTTATTCATATATGTATGTTAACATGACCGTGTCCGTGTGGTGACGGATTAAGAATACGGAATGTCACCACCCTATATCATCCCATGGGTGTCGTAAGAGCCGACAGAGGGAGCATATTATGCAGAGAACAACACTGTAAGAGAAGGAAAACTTGCTACAAAACCAACCCGTTTGGCCAGCGTGGTATAGTAGGCCAATTCCTCCTTTCAAAGGAGAGGCCTAGTCCAGCAGTGGACTGTTAAAGGCTGATGATGATGATGTTAACATGTATCATATGTTTATGTATATATGTATATTATTTGTTATTATATTTGAATTTAATGTGTATGTATTACGTTTATCTATTTTTATTATAATAATATATATTTATGTATGTATTAATTACTAGGACCAATAATTAGTAACTTTACGTAACCTAGATCATATAATACACCTACTTCTTATCTCTCTGCACCACTCTAAGGTATACTGGTAGATAATGCCTATGGCATTAAGTCCGCCTATATACTTTGAGTATATCAAGAAAAGAATAAATAAATAATCTTTCCCTGTGGTATTGTGAGAATCCATTATAGTTGGGATATGATACTGAATATTATAGAATATATAAAATATAATATCATAGAAGGCAAACAACGTTATTTGTGTGATTGCCAAGGAAAAACAGCATAGTTTGGGCTCTGATTGCTTCATATGCTTTGTCTCAGATTACTATAACATTCGCAGATCATAGTATATATTAAATCTGTAGCATTCGCCTAATATTGCTAAGAGGTTTATTCTAAATCGATAGGCAATAAAACTTGATTGTAACAAGCGGTTAATATCTTATGATGTTTGTGGCATTTTTACGATTTGGTCGAGGGCCGACCTTTGTAATTTACGCCTTTATTAATAATAAACAAGACTGAAATAAGAGTCTTTGATTGTTTGTGTTCTGCCATCGCGTTTGTATACTTAAGCTTTTCTGAACTGTTTTGTTAAATTCATTAAAATATTAGCATACAACATATGTTTGTTGATAATTTATAAATTAACCCTAGAAGCCCAACCATATTTCACTGGCTATAAAGCCCAATCATACGTCAAAATGACGTGTAAAAATAAAATCACTGTGTTTTTCCTATTGTTTTCTAGTAAGTCAATATTTTTTGCAATTGTTATTAAAAATACAAGTTAAATAATAGATAAAATACATTTAATGATAATATACTCTTTATTAATTCAATCACAGTACTATCATTGCATCAAGGAAAAATTAAATCAACAAAAATTAAAAACTATTTTGTTTTCTTATAATTAGGTAATTATCACAAAAATCTACTTGTCTTAAATTTTTTTCAAAAATTAAATTAATCTGCAATAATATTTTATTACTAAAATAGAAAAAATACAGTCTATAAAGACAGTCTTGACAAGTATCAATATTGTGTTCTCCGTATATGGTCTTTTGGCACGCTCTGCGCGTTGGTCATCCACCTTTTTTATATGAAGAAAGTCCCCAATAGCATTGTTTTTTTAGTTCAAGATCGTCATTAGTAATCTCTGGAGGTGGTGGTACCAGTATTTTTTATATATTTGGTATATTGTCACGTACAGTCTTCTATAAATTGGGTGCCTCTAGTCGTATTTGCATCCAAGGTGCCGTCAAATCTGTGCTTAATTTTTGTTGTTGACAACATTGCGACAAATTCGCGTTGGTCCTCTATTTGGACGAATAAAATTAATAACAGAAGTCCCTCCAATCGTACGTCCATTTATAGTGGACCATACGCGGTTATTCTTCCACGTATTGCCCGCTGAGGCAAGATAAAGTGTGAAGTCGATGAAGTTACCTCAAGATAAGCCAATACCAGAAAAGCATGATTTTCAGGGTCCACTTGTCTGCTTGTTGGGCTTGCATCCTCAATGTGGTCGATCATCGTGTCTTCGTTATCACTCTTGACATCATCTACATCTGCACAAGCTTCATACTCGGAGTCCGAATCCAAGGAGAACAATCACCGTCATTTTCTAAAATTGAAGCTATTTTGTCCTGGTTTAGATGTCGATGGGACTCCATCTTATATTTAACCTACCAATATAATACTATATTATGACAAATGTGTCTAAACAAGACAGATAACTCAAATAAATCAAAACAAAAGAAATTTGAAACAATTACAAAAGTTACGCAAAGCCCAATCACACGTCGAAATGACGTGCAACATCATTATTCCACCAGAATGGCGGCACTTACCGAGATGACGCAAACGTGTCCTGCGAGGTCCTGACGGCCACTGAATTGGTTCGGGTGTTTTTAAGCGATCCGATGGTAAACGGAAAAGATATAGATATATTCTTCCGCGGTATACGTCAAATTTACGTAGATTAGGCTTCTAGGGTTAAAGCAGTATACTGATACAATTTTGCTAGTTGCATACTACTATTTTAAACTTTAGCTACCGAGGTGGATTTCTTGTAACAGTAGTACCAACGTGGGGCTTGAGAGGCCGCATGTTTAACACTCGAGTTTTACAAAAAAGATATGTCATATACATCCAAATAAAGTTTTTATTGTTAATGTTGGGTCTACAAATAAAAGTAAAGACAATTTATGTAATCAACTTTATTTAACTTTGAAATTATTTCTCTTTCAAACAATAGCTCAATTTTTTGACGAAAGAAATACTCTTTACGCACTTAAAACTATTAACAAAAGTTTAACTTTTTGGGAAGCATGAATAGTACTTTTTCTTAAATTTGAAGATTATTTCTATTAGAAAAATTACTGTAAATATCTGGTTTATAAAAAATATAAAAAATGTCCAATAAAAAAGTTACTGTACAAACGGGGCACATTTGTTTGGCGTACTGTATAAATCAAAAGTCTTAAAAAACGCTTGTAGTTCAATTATATCCACACTTTGTAATTCAGGCCAGATTACCGGTATATACATAACTCTGCTTCGGATCCGCTGGAGTCTTCAGCTATCAAGTTCTGGATCAAAGCAGACTTATTTTCATCCAGTACATTTATTACACGCCGTGGTCTTTTGGAGACACCCAGTGTATCAATAGGTAAACTAAGTTAACCACCTGACGTCTCAGGTACATCCATCATTTAAATTATACATTAGATTCCTGAAAACAATCATCTTTTTCGTCTTTCAAAAAATCTAACATTAGTACCGACGTCGGGCCTGAGATCCACGTCGTGAACATTAAAGTGACATAACCTACCGAAATCGTCTTCGCCGGTAATACCATCACACTCCACGGTATCGGTGCAACTAAACTCACAGCTACTGACGAGCACGGATCTCAGATGCGCTGGGAAGGGGTAAATCTAGCAACTTGACAAGCCGCCACGGCCTGACAGGCCCCTCGTCGCGTCGGTAGCTAAAGGTTAAGAAGTTAAGGGGAAGAACAACAATTATACAAATATACTTTAAAAGAAAATGAGAAAATTTTGATATAATTAATGGTTTTGTGAAGGAGGAGTGATAATGGCGACAGGTCTCGGGCACAATATGCGATCCTAAAATGCCTCTGAAATTCAAGAGACGCATATATAAGGCGGTTATAAGGCCTGTCGTATTGTATGGAGCTGAGTGTTGGGCTACTAAGAAGATGGATGAAAAACGGTTGCATGTGGCAGAGATGAGAATGTTGCGATGGATGTGTGGAGTTACAAGAATGGATAAGATTAGGAATGAATACGTGAGAGGTAGTCTGAAAGTGGCGCCGATAGACGAGAAAGTGAAAGGAAGTCGTTTGGCTTGGTATGGACATATTATGCGAAGAGATGATATGTATGACGGAGATGCAGAGAGATTTTTATCCAAAGTATCGTTGGTGTCCGCCATGTTGTTCGTCCTTAGGCAGAATCAGTGCGCACAACCGGCGCGGTCGAGCTCCGGAAGTCAAATGTGTCGTGTCACTCGCTCACCCGTCTTACCTTGACGTTTGACAGATGTCAAACGTCAAATGTGACACTGACAAATCATAGATAACCTCGGCTTGAACTACTGACTCCATGAATCGATTTAAGTGTCATAAACGCTAATAGATGGCGTTACTAGTACGTAGACAAACGTTTTACTTCACTGCTCCGACATGTATGTAGGTAAGCAAGTGATGAATATGAAGGTAGAGGGATGGAAAGGCAGAGGGAGGCCAAGGAAAAGATGGATGGACTGTGTGAGGATGGATATGAAAGAGAAAGGGGTAAATGATCAGATGACGGGTGAAAGAAAAGAATGGAAGCGAAGGACGTACTGCGCCGACCCCAAATAAATTGGGACCAGGGCAAGAAGATGATAAAGGAGGAGTGATGACTTTGAATAAAGTGTCTACAGTAGTTTAGGAGGCAAAGTGATTAACAACTAAATGAAGAGTAAGTAACAATAACTTTCGATAAGTAGAGAAGGAGTGAGGTCTTTGCCCTGTAGCGGAACAGGTTAAGCTGCAAATAATATTATTAGCTTGGAATAAACTGAGAAGGTTAAAATAATAGATGTCATTAAAAGAAATAAAAAAACTACATGCAAAAGAGATCGAATTCGTCGTTAAATAAAGAATTGCCCACAAACCCAAATTACAAGTCCACATAAGTCAAACAACCAGGATGGAACAATCCACGGCTTATCTCCAGTCGATCTTTCAACAATTTCCCACAATACGCCCCCACTGCAGGCCGTATTTTACGATCAGTTTTACAACCACCACACTTAAAACTTGTATCCGACGATAAGGCATTATTGCTTGACCATTATTTTATTTTTCTTTCCACGATACAAGGGCTACTTACGTTTTTTAGGGTATAAAGCTTAAGTGATGATTAGCTTATAAATTGGGCCAGTATTTTATGTTCTTTATATAAAGCTTATAGCAGTTAAATCCGGTTAGACTAGTAAAGGAACCCTGGGTTTCAACTAGGAGGATAAGATGAGTCCAGTATTTTACGATTGCCTCGTTGGTCTCGCGGCATAAATGCACGCGTGGGATTGGGCGGTCTCGGGTTCGATTCCCGGGTCGGGCAAAGTGTCATTGGGTTTTCCCGTTAGGAAATATATATAACGTAGGACCTAAAAATTCATGGCGAGATGTGGGTGTAATATTACACCTCTGCCTACCCCATCGTGGATACAGGCTAAAATATAAAAATAAGTATTTTATGATACTTCATCGTCATACAGCTTTTTGCAGTCTACTACTGGATATAGGCTTCTCGTAATTTGCTTTACAATAGCATTGTAGGTCAGATGAAGGATTTGGCCAGCTACGCCGCGTTGACCTACGGGTTTTGGAGTCGAGTCTTCCGTTTCTTTCTAAATGTATTATTTGCTTGGTGTATAATAGTTGCCTCATATTCTTATTGCGTCACCACACGAACAGTATTGCTAGTAATAATCACCACTGTAAACATCTCATGCTCTTATCTACTTCATAAATAAATACAACTTTTACCAGATATTTTAATAAAACAATTAAATATTTTTCACGTTACAGCGTTTGAATTTCGTGCGTCGGTCAGTTTCCCAACTGTCCGACGCAAATTCAAACGCTACGTCATAGCTCAGCTCCCGCGTAATCGTGTGAGCTCTTCCCCGGTCATTTCAAACAAATATTTTAGGTACAAATTTGAATCTAGTAAACCACACAATAGGGTAGTTTCCAGGGTCAAAATAATTACATTTTATTTAGTCCGTATTATAGATTCTAAAAAAATATTGGACACGTATTTTTCTTTTTTCGATTAAATAAAAAATAACAATGATATAGCCCATTAAAGTTACGTGTGACGTCATCTAGTGCGAAAAAATGCAGCACGGCGTGACGTTATACGTAACTTTAATGAGCTATATCTTGGTCATTTTTGGTTTAATTTACAAATAAAAAATACGTATCGCTTATTTTTGAATAATCTAAAGGACGGGCTTATAATTTTTTTTTGTCAACTAGCCTATTGTATGGCAGAGTTCTGAAAGGGATATCTGACATAAGAAATCGCAATCCAAAAATATTTGTTAGGTCTTGTTTTTTGTGTTAACGGTTTATCCGTATTCTAGTTTTCATATTGGTGTTGGAATTATTTATATTCTTTATTGCTCAGATCTAAATAGTATAATAAAAAAATGGTATGGAGCTTTTCTCTAGGTACTACATAGAATTTCACTTAAATGGTGCGATTTAGATCAAGTACATTTCTCTTTCTTTCTCAATGCTCATTCTAGGAAATAAAATTGTGATTGTATTACTCTGGAATCACTTGGTTATCTATACTTATAGTGGTACTTTTGTAGAGTGGCTGTTTTTAGAGGTCAAAGCCATAGTTTCGCAGTAACGGATGGCACGAACACCTTTCTCGTTAGAAATGTCTAGTTTCGTCACTATGTGCGTTTTGCTGGCGAGATCACTACTGGCATATTTCTTACAATAATATTCCATAACTTTCTTTTTCATATATTTATAAAACTGATAAACAGATCCCAGATCCTCTTTTCTTTTAATTAATTTACCCCCTGCCTTAGACCCCTGCCAAGCGTCAGCGGACATCCGTGCGCCTTATGTTAGGCTGCGTATACATCAGAGATGAGCGAAGCTTAGATATAAAGTAATTACGTGAAACAATAAATACTGGTGTTATGAATCACGGAGTAACTGTACGTTGTTGCTATCCCA
The DNA here is from genome assembly GCA_944739405.2 of Euclidia mi. NCBI lineage: Eukaryota > Metazoa > Arthropoda > Insecta > Lepidoptera > Erebidae > Euclidia > Euclidia mi. The sequence goes on from OX123190.2 coordinate 77,999,423, forward strand.
GCACAAGCAGCGATAGCTTAGTGGAGGGACCGACTGACTGCTACGACGAGGGTCTCGGGTACGAATTCACAGAGCGCACCAATGACTTTTAGAAGTTACGTGCGTATTAATCTGTTAATTATCGCTTGCTTAACTGTGAAAGAAAACATTGTGAGGAAACCTGCATGTTCTCGAAAGACATGTGAAGTCTGCCAACCCGCACTTGGCCAGCGTGGTGGACTATGGCCTAACCCTCTCATAGTGAGAAGATGCCCGTGCCCAGCAATGGGACGGTTTATATACAGGGCTGATGATGACGATGATGATGTTGCTATCTATATGAGTTGCGGCGATCAAATGACAGTCGCAAGTGCAAGAAGACAGTGGATCTCAGGCTTAAAACAGAATTCCACAGAGTAACTGCCTGACTGACATCCGCAAGCCAAAGGGATAGCGATATTCCATGATAAAGTCTAGTAGTCTGTTTATTTACAAGTATTGACTCCCTGTAACTTCTGTCAAAGATCTTTATGACAGCCGAAACCGACGGCTTAACGTGGTCTCCGGGGCGTGGGGCAAGCGATAACTAACAATTAAAAAAGACCAAAATATTGGATAGGTACCTAAATAACGCTACCCTAGGGTAGTGCTAATTTCTAAAAACATTCATATTTTTTGCATGTATTTGCTTTTTGGCAAATGTATTTAGCTGTACTATGCTATTTACTTAGTCCGGATACTTATTTTATTTCTGAAGTGGCCTTTTTACGTGGAAAACATGTCTACCAAAATAAGCATGTTCTCATATATCTCATTGATCTAGTTAGATATATACCTAATAGACTATTTCACTATACGAGCAACCATAAGTGTTTCCAAGAATACATCATGGCAACCAAAACTTTCTGTAACAGTATCTATGTATCAAATATATCAATGGAACATAACCACGGAATACATTATCTTATAGGATGTTACTCTTATCGCCAATAAACTTAGTGGTGTATGCCTATTGTCAATTAGGGTAATAGAGGGCCCGATAGCTTCGTGTAGGTACCTCGTTATTTGGTTGTAGTTGGGGTACTGTCGGTATAATAAGGCTTCTGGGGTCTGTAGTATCTGTTAATGGAGAAAAGGGCAAAAGTAGGAGCGATATTTCGGTTCTTAATAATGAGGCAAAGGAATTTGGTTTATAACACGTATGATTTTGGGAGAATCAACTACTGCGTCATACTTACGAGGCACACGTTGTTTAAGAAAACTAAATTCACATAAATCATACTTCAAGGAACTAGTATCTATCTATAACGTCTCCCTTCCATTTACGTGAAAATGTTTGTATCTTTACATATTTTATTTACTTAGTTGGGCATATTGTGGGTTTGATTTTAAATTACCGTGACTCTATACATATATATAAAATTATATTTAGTACAGGTATTTCTAATTTAAGAGCATAAGCCTAATAATCCATCTGCTCGGCAGCTGCGAACTTTTCGGACCCAATTGTAAAAATACAGCTTTATCAGCCTAAAGTACAGACTTAGTCAATTATTAAACTATAGTTTGGTATCTTACAAATTCTAATAATATTTGACCATTACATATAACTTTAAACAGTAATAAAAAGTCTACTTTTTCAAGTTGTTCTTACCTGAGCTTTGTAAAACAACTATTTATACACACACACACATATCAAATAGTCGCGTTTTGTTCTAAATTGTACTGGAGAATGCGAACACACTGAATCAATATTCAATTAATGTCATACCCTTTTCACAATCTGAGTCAATTTTGTTCTAGTCTTTTATACAGTAATGTACAAAGTAGTGTTTACAATTGGAAATAGAATGTCCATGCAATGTAGTGGTGAAAGAACATGTATGCGGCAGATCGTTAAATTCGACGACAGTTTGTTGGATTTGAATTTGTAGCATTTTGGTTTAAGAATATATGTAAATTGGTGAATGCAAAATATGGATTTGGAAATCTCAAGTGTCAAACCTACACCTTTTACCGTGCAATTTTCAGCCTAAAACTATTTTTAAAGGAGGTGTTTTATCAATTCAGATTGTACCTATATTCCAAGTGCATTAGGTATGTCTTAACACGATCATATATACTCAACCAGACTGGATGCCTCGTCTATAGTTCATTCATAAAATCAGCATTGACATTCAGTATCACCATGCAGCTATGCTAGCTGCATGGTGATAGCTATTAGGTTGTTTTTTAAATTTGTTTTTTCTTTCCTAATGATTTGAAAAATGTTATCTAGGTATATTTTTTCATATTGGAATAGATACATGTACGTAGGTAGTATGCGATTAGTTACTGTAGCATTGTAGGGAAGGACAAGCATATTCCTTTGACGTTTATTGTATTTATACATACTTACATACATAGTCTCACGCCTATAACCCCGAAGAGGTAGGCAGAGGTGTATTTCTACACCCACTTTTCGCCAGATATACTTTAGTCCCACGTTATAAGGGGCGAGCCTATTGCCGTACCGGGCACATTTCCAGACTCCGTGCTGCTACTGAGAATTTCGTGACAGAAAAACCCAATAACACTGCCCGACCCAGGAATCAAACCCGGGACCTCCCGATCCCACGCGCACATTTATGCCGTGAGACCAACGAGGCAGTCGTATAGGGTTTGATGTCGAGTTTTCCGTCTCTACGCAAAGATGGTATTTGCATCGTGTTATCCCTTAGTCGCCTTTTACGACACCCACGGGAAGATAGGGGGTGGTGACACTTGTATTCTATGCCATCAACCACACGGCTTATCACCGAAGTATATCAAATGTATTCTTAAATTTGGGTTGACCTCTTCGCGGACATTAGTGTAATTAAATTCAAAGACACAAAGGTCAGTATTGTAATCATATTTGTGTGATAAATAAATAGTTGTGTTTAGCAACTATTTGCATACCACAAGTATTTGTAAAGGCTGAGTATTTGTAGGGGTAAACCGATCTGTTACTTGAACTAGGCTTTGGTATTTATGAAAACATCTTAGTATTTTGTTAAGAAGCTAACTCGGTTAAGCGTGTTTAGCCATTACTCGTATTTGAGCTTTAGGTCTAAGAAATAAGCATACGTAAAATTAACGCTTGGTCCAAAAAATTATAGCCCAAAATGCATGGTGTCACAAGTCCCATCACGAAGATGAAGTCTACTCGTTGTGGACATCATGCCAAGTCATAATAACCAAAAATAATACCTGGGAAAGAGTTTTTTTTTTAAGTTTTCCTATTTTTTAAACCGCAATTAAAAGCGCGCGCATGCAATGCTCGAAATACCTACTTAGCCATGGGGTCATAGAGCATCTAAAGAACATATTGGCAGGGTAAATGCATCGATTTGTACCTTATTAGAAAAATTCCATACTAACTTTGACCCTCAATATCTCCTGAACCAGTAATTACCCAGGTATGGTGCCGAAGTAAAAAATGTTCGTAGTGATTGGTACAAAATGGGATTTCAGTTTTCGTTAAGGGTCTTTTTACACCCTGTATTGCCTGTGCGACCTGTCCTCAGACCTATTTAATATATTTAAAAAACATGAAAAATCGGTAAAGCCGTTTCGGAAGACTTCCATAACAAGCACAATGACACTAAATTTTTATATTCGACTAGCTATTGCGCATATTTTCAGTGTTTGCTTCAAACTATAATTTTCAAGGCAGCTTTCTTCTCTCTGTTACCCTCTTAGGGGTGGAATATTTAAACTTCGTCCTAAAAGACGGTTTCCATATTCATAACATGTACCTCAAACCTATAAATTAATGTTCAGATCGGATATTGTATTTAGCGGTTAGTGGATGCCTGCCATTATTATAAAAAAAAACTCAGCAAATGTCATGTTTTAAACTTCAGTAGATTAGAAGCATTACAATCTACAAAGAACTCGTTTCGTCTTAAAATAAACTATCGTACCAATCAAGCGCTAAATTGTTAAAAAAACTTAAACACAAGTACGTTAGCAAGCGTCAACACTAATTAAACATTGATGCTTGAACATCACAAAGACATTATAAGTGAAACTTGAAAGTAATGTAACAAATATTTCAAAGAATTTGCTCTTACTTTCATTATGTCCAATCATATTTGTTCTTTGCAATTCACGGTTTCTTTTATACTCTAACAATACTTTTCAGCGTCCATTGAAACCAATGTTAATCATACAAACTAAATATACAGTAAGCGTTATTAAGAACGCAATTCATTTAACAAGTCCCTCAATAGCTAACCTTTCAAACTTCGCATAAAAACCTCTTCTATCGGATTATGGAAAGGTTACTGTTTAATTTTCCAAGTTAGTACAATTGAGTTCAATTCTTACGAACCTAATAAAGCCGTATGGAGTGAAACAGGAAAATAAAATTTTAAATTGCCTCTGCGTACAACATCTAGTGTTATTGCACACTGTATATTATAAAATTGTTATGTCGTTTGGTGACGTTCACTTTGCAGTTAAGCGGCGAATATTGCTTGCTGGCAATTACTATTCCTGCACAGCGTAAAAATGAAAAGAAGCCACTGTAACGTAAAAAAGACCTTTCCGGTGTCTACTGTTACGTTATCCCTACTTAGGGTGTGTTTAAATGAGAAACGTGGTTAAATGTTACAATAAAAATTGATTTAATTGCCAATTAATTTTAGACATCATTTAGCAAGCGTTACCTTAATGAAAAAAATTACTATTTATATGATATTAAGAAAAGTTTACACAGGGTCGCGTGGTTCGGCGAGCGGTGGGTTGATGTGGAGAATCCTGCTGCCCGTTCGTCCAGGAGAGTTGGTTGACTTAACTCGTCTGTAGCCGCCGCAAAAGGGCCGAATGCAGCCAGCGCTTCAATATTTATAGGAGCTCGCGGTGCGGTGGGGCGGAGGTGCAAGCGGCCGAGAGGTGGTGTCCTCTCGATGTCACAGCGACGTCACACACTCCCCCCATTAGGCCAGAATTTTCCCAGAGGGAAAATTCTGTGGCTGGTAGGCGGTAACTGCATTCGGAGACCCTGAAACAGATGAGTGGTAGTGGTGTCAGTAGGTTAAATACAAGGCAACTATTAACCCTGAAAGAGGAAAAAAAAACAAGTATAACCCTCGGCCATTCATACGTCACCAAGCATTGAAGGTTCCTATAACCTGGCATTCATCACATTCAAAAAGGCCTACACACAATCATACGCATGAACAAGCCAACATTCATTCACGATGCGAGTCGCATTCATTATAATACACGACGCGCGAAGAGGTATTATACGTGAGTTTTATAGCAAATAGTCACCCAGTCTATGTTGGTAGGCACCACCTGACCTCCCATATTCGATAAGTGAAATTAATTGAAAGAGTATAAGTCGTAAACCAATATTACGATCTTACTATATTACGATACTACAATCATACGATTAGTTGGCAGTATCACAAACAAATTGCTCATTAACAAGGTAGATGCAATATTGCAAGGACAATTTGTATTCATTTAAAATGGAATAACAATGAAGGTTTGAACCAGTGAACACGTGAGTCATCACTGCGCGCTTGGCGCCGGCCGCATTCCATTCTCGCGGACAAATAACTGGTTTCTGATTATGATACAAAATCGACAACGGCAAATACACAATTCGGAATAGGTTGCAATGTATAGTACATCACTGCAGGAGACAATCAATGACATAGTGTACACAACCATAGCCAAAAACACAAAAAAAATATTCACGGCAAGATGTAATGTATATATAGTACATCGTCGAAGGAGACTGTCGACGACATAGTACACACTACCATAGTTAAAAACACAAAAAAAAACACAATCGAGAATCGAACCACAGACCGATCCGACAACAACCCTTCAGCCACTGAGCCATAAGGGAAAAAAATATTTTATTATATTTCGATCAGTCATTACCAAAGCAATAAGTAACAAGATATATGGGTACATGATTTAGCTGTAATTAGGAGTTAAAGATTTTTATATTATATGAAACGAAGTGTTAAGTTATTTTAGTGATTAATTCATTAGTGATGAGCATTAATCATTACATTCTTAAACTTTGCAGCGAGTTAATTTAAGATCTTTTATATGGCAATCACCAAGCGAAACATATCTGATATTTATATAGTTAGATAGTTATCAGATAGTTGGATAATTAGTTAGATAAATAACAGATTCTTTGTAACAATATTACATTTAATAAACTTTATTACAATTTATAACTGAAACATTTATTCATTTTATGTTAGCATGTTTACATAAATCATTAACACAACACAACACAATGCATTATCTTGTGAGCTTCGACTCGAAAACTAAAGAACCATTGTTGGCCTTCACAAATAATTATGTAGGTAATTATAACTTTGTATAGATATGCGTCTTACATTGTTGTGAATGAAACTGTACCCAATCGATTATAAACACATTGATGCTATAATAGAATAAGATTTAATTATTTTATTCAGCTTTTAGGTTAAAATAGTTGATTGAGAAATACGAATGGGTATTCTTAAACTTGTACATCAATTAATTCGCTTTAGTTATTAAAGTATATAAATTATTGATTTATGTATAAGTACCCACATTAGTTATTTAAGTTTTTAAATTATTGATTTAATTTGTGTGTAAACAGCCACTTTAGTTATTTAATGAGGTATAAATATTATTTATTTGATTCATATGTAAATAGGCACTTATTTATTCAAGAAAAGAAGTTATTGATTCAATTTATGTGCAAATACCCACTTTAGTTAAAGTTAGTTTCAATTCAATTAAGTTTGATATAATTCAGTTTGATATAATAACATTTGCTTAAGCACAAGAACACATTATAACCAGCACTATTTAAGATGGTTTAGTAAAACCAGATGCATAGCATTTTGTATAAAGGAAACAAGTTACATATTGACAATTAAGTAGTTTTCCGGCCGTCAGCGGCTTAATTTTACCATTTATTTATCATTACATGTTTTATATATTTCAATAGAAACCAGACATTGAAAGAACAATCTTAGCGACACAAAACATTACAAAAAGAACATAATTCAATAATTGCGACGCAGGAATTTTATGTTTGAGTTCACAATGAACAGTAAATGCATAAATAGATGCATTTGCAAATGACATACCGATAGGCAGTAACAAGGAGATAAAATCGAAGACCAAAAACAACGATTGTAGCAAAATAAACATTTGACAAAACGAACAACTAATAATTCTGCGATGATATTCGTATTTCTATACCAAATAGACAATAATTACATTCGTTCATTATTGTTAGTGAGCAACCTGCATGTGACACGTGTACATTTTATTAATAAATGAACGCGGAATTCTAGCTAGATACCTAGTATATAATACGCTAGCATCTTAGGTACGTTCATTCTCAGCCAGTCTAACTATGTTAGGTACACGTGGTATAATAAAGATGCAACTTTCTTAGTAAGAAAGAAAAGAATAGTTAATATTAAAAGATAATCGCCTTAGTAGGCGGTAAAAGTATTAAATAATACCGACTATATAGAAATATATCGCCGTACAAAATCGCTAGCAGAATGTTATAGTAGAAAATAGAAAGAAATGCAAAAGAGAAGGGTGTGAATTCGTTCCATAAGTCAGCTAAAGCAGATTATTAGCAATAATTACCAGTAGCACTTAATTACTTTAGTGGCATTTAAAAAAGCTAATCGCGAAGCATACGATCAAGATGATCTTAGCACGTCGTTAGTGGACGTGAGGTCATAAATCGCAATACAAAGAATGCGATCAAAGAATGTGACCACAGCGCGTCATTTAGTTGACACGTGGTCGCAAGCAAAACGATTATAACTTGTTACTTATGCGGTTGATACAAAATTAATTATCACACGCGGCAACAGAAATAGTTATAATATAAAATGCTTACCAAGCGTAGTAAGACAAAATTTGTCTGTTGTGACCGGCTCAACACGCCCGACCTTCCGAGCACAACAGAACAAAAAGAGATAATGTCTATTGTGGCCGACATAACACCACCGACTTTCCGTCCACAGTAAAACAAGCAAAAATAAACAATAAATGCCACTAAAATAATTACACACTGTTTTGGAACGATTTCACACATACACAAAAAAATAAAAAAATAAAAGCCCTGACCCTTTTTCCGGCGGCACCGAGTTAAGTAAACCAACTCTCCTGGACGAACGGGCAGCAGGATTCTCCACATCAATCCACCCCTCGCCGAACCACGTTACCCTGTGTAAACTTTTCTTAATATCATATAAATAGTATTTTTTTTCATTAAGGTAACGCTTGCTAAATGATGTCTAAAATTAATTGGCAATTAAATCAATTTTTATTGTAACATTTAACCACGTTTCTCATTTAGACACACCCTTAGTAGGGATAATGTAACAGTGGACCCCTGAAAGGTTTTTTTACGTTACAGTGGCTGTGACTGTGACTGTAACGTAAAAAAGACCTTTCAGGTGTCGCCTGTTACGTTATCCCTACTAGGGTGTGTTTAAATGAGAAACGTGGTTAAATGTTACAATAAAAATTGATTTAATTGCCAATTAATTTTAGACAGCATTTAGCATGAGTTACCTTAATGAAAAAAATTACTATTTATATGATATTAAAGAAAATTTACACAGGGTCGCGTGGTTCGGCGATGGGGTGGGTTGATGTGGAGAATCCTGCTGCCCGTTCGTCCAGGATAGTTGGTTGACTTAGCTCGTTTCGCAGCCGCCAGAAAAAGGGCCGAATGCAGCCAGCGCTTCAATATATATAGGAGCTCGCGGTGCGGTGGGGCGGAGGTGCAAGCGGCCGAGAGGTGGTGTCCTCTCGACGTCACAGCGACGTCACACACTCCCCCCATTAGGCCAGAATTTTCCCATAGGGAAAATTCTGTGGCTGGTGGGCGGCAACTGCATTCGGAGACCCTGAAACAGATGAGTGGTAGTGGTGTCAGTAGGTTAAATACAAGGCAACTATTAACCCTGAAAGAGGAAAAGAAACAAGTATAACCCTCGGCCATTCATACGTCACCAAGCATTGAACGTTCCTATAACCTGGCATTCATCACATTCAAAAAGGCCTTCACACAATCATACGCATGAACAAGCCAACATTCATTCACGATGCGAGTCGCATTCATTATAATACACGACGCGCGAAGAGGTATTATACGTGAGTTTTATAGCAAATAGTCACCCAGTCTATGTTGGTAGGCACCACCTGACCACCCATATTCGATAAGTGAAATTAATTGAAAGAGTATAAGTCGTAAACCAATATTACGATCTTACTATATTACGATACTACAATCATACGATTAGTTGGCAGTATCACAAACAAATTGCTCATTAACAAGGTAGTTGCAATATTGCAAGGACAATTTGTATTCATTTAAAATGGAATAACAATGAAGGTTTGAACCAGTGAACACGTGAGTCATCACTGCGCGCTTGGCGCCGGCCGCATTCCATTCTCGCGGACAAATAACTGGTTTCTGATTATGATACAAAATCGACAACGGCAAATACACAATTCGGAATAGGTTGCAATTTATAGTACATCACCGCAGGAGACAATCGATGACATAGTGTACACAACCATAGCCAAAAACACAAAAAAAATATTCACGGCAAGATGTAATGTATAGTACATCGTCGAAGGAGACTGTCGACGACATAGTACACACTACCATAGTTAAAAACACAAAAAAAAAACACAATCGAGAATCGAACCACAGACCGATCCGACAACAACCCTTCAGCCACTGAGCCATAAGGGAAAAAAAATATTTTATTATATTTCGATCAGTCATTACCAAAGCTATATGTAACAAGATATATGGGTACATGATTTAGCTGTAATTAGGAGTTAAAGATTTTTATATTATATGTAACGAAGTGTTAAGTTATTTTAGTGATTAATTCATTAGTGATGAGCATTAATCATAACATTCTTAAACTTTGTAGTGAGTTAATTTAAGATCTTTTATATGGAAATCACCAAGAGAAACATATCTGATGTTTATATAGTTATGTGAAATTAGATAGTTATCAGATAGTTGGATAATTAGTTAGATAAATAACAGATTCTTTGTAACAATATTGCATTTAATAAACTTTATTACAATTTATAACTGAAATATTTATTCATTTTATGTAAGCATGTTTACATAAATCATTAACACAACACAATGCATTATCTTGTGAGCTTCGACTCGAAAACAAAAGAACCATTGTTGGCCTTCACAAATAATTATGTAGGTAATTATAACTTCGCATACATATGCGTCTTACATTGTTGTTAATGACACTGTACCCAATCGTTTATAAAATTATTTATGCTGTAATAGAATAAGATTCAATTATTTTATTCAGCTTTTGGGTTTAAAATAGTTTATTGAGAAATACGAAAGGGTATTCTTAAACTTGTACATCAATTAATTCGCTTTAGTTATTAAAGTATATAAATTATTGATTTATGTATAAGTACCCACAATAGTTATTTAAGTATTGAAATTATTTATTAATTTGTGTGTAAACAGCCACTGTAGTTATTTAATGAGGTATAAATATTATTATTTGGTCATATGTAAATAGGCAGTTATTTATTCAAGAAAAGAAGTTATTGATTCAATTTATGTGCAAATACCCACTTTAGTTAAAGTTAGTTTCAATTCAATTAAGTTTGATATAATTCAGTTTGATATAATAACATTTGCTTAAGCACAAGAACACATTATAACCAGCACTATTTAAGATGGTTTAGTAAAACCAGATGCATAGCATTTTGTATAAAGGAAACAAGTTACATATTGACAATTAAGTAGTTTTCCGGCCGTCAGCGGCTTAATTTTACCATTTATTTATCATTATATGTTTTATATATTTGAATAGAAACCAGACATTGAAAGAACAATCCTAGCGACACAAAACATTACAAAAAGAACATAATTCAATAATTGCGACGCAGGAATTTTATGTTTGAGTTCACAATGAACAGTAAATGCATAAATAGATGCATTTGCAAATGACATACCGATAGGCAGTAACAAGGAGATAAAATCGAAGACCAAAAACAACGATTGTAGCAAAATAAACATTTGACAAAACGAACAACTAATAATTCTACGATGATATTCGTATTTCTATACCAAATAGACAAAGATTAAACTTTTTCATTATTGTTAGTGAGCAACCTGCATGTGACACGTGTACATTTTATTAATAAATGAACGCGGAATTCTAGCTAAATACCTAGTATATAATACGCTAGCATCTTAGGTACGTTCATTCTCAGCCAGTCCAACTATGTTAGGTACACGTGGTATAATAAAGATGCAACTTTCTTAGTAAGAAAGAAAAGAATAGTTAATATTAAAAGATAATCGCCGTAGTAGGCGGTAAAACTATTTAATAATAGCTACTATATAGAAATATATTGCCGTACAAAATCACTAGCAGAATGTTATAGTAGAAAATAGAAAGAAATGAAAAAGAGAAGGGTGTGAATTCGTTCCATAAGTCAGCCAAAGCAGATTATTAGCAATAATTACCAGTAGCACTTAATTACCGTAGTGGCATTTAAAAAAACTAATCGCGAAGCAATACGATCAAGGTGACCTTAGCACGTCGTTAGTGGACATGAGGCCATAAATCTCAAAATACAAAGAATGCGATCGACGAATGTGACCTTAGCGCGTCTTTAGAGGACACGTGGCCGCAGTCGAACGATTATAACTCGTTACTTATGCGGTTGATACACAATAATTATCACACGCGGTAACAGAAAAAGTTATAATATAAAATGCTTACCATGCGTAGTAAGACAAAATTTGTCTGTTGTGACCGGCTCAACACAATACCGACCTTCCGAGCACAACAGAACAAAAAGAGAAAATGTCTATTGTGATCAGCACAACACCACCGACTTCCCGAGCACAATAGAACAACCAAAAAGAAACAATATATGCCACTAAAATAATCACACACTGGTTTGGAACGATTTCACACACACACAAAAATAAAAAAAAGTAACTCACCGGGCAGCGGATTCTCAACAAAACCCTACCTATAATATTCCCGTGGGCGCCACTGCAACGTAAAAAGTGCCTTTCAGGGTGTTCACTGTTACGCTCAGCAGGATTCTCCACATCAACCCACCCCATCGCCGAACCACGCGACCCTGTGTAAATTTTCTTTAATATCATATAAATAGTAATTTTTTTCATTAAGGTAACGCTTGCTAAATGCTGTCTAAAATTAATTGGCAATTAAATCAATTTTTATTGTAACATTTAACCACGTTTCTCATTTAAACACACCCTAGTAGGGATAACGTAACAGGGGACACCTGAAAGGTCTTTTTTACGTTACAGTGGCAAATTTTTTTTATCAGCCTAAAGTACAGACTTAGTCAATTATTAAACTATAGTTTGGTATCTTACAAATTCTAATAATATTTGACCATTACATACAACTTTAAACAGTAATAAAAAGTCTACTTTTTCAAGTTATTCTTACCTGAGCTTTGTAAAACAACTATTTACACACACGCACATATCAAATAGTCGCGTTTTGTTCTAAATTGTACTGGAGAATGCGAACACACTGAATCAATATTCAATTAATGTCATACCCTTTTCACAATCTGAGTCAATTTTGTTCTAGTCTTTTATACAGTAATGTACAACGTAGTGTTTACAATTGGAAATAGAATGTCCATGCAATGTAGTGGTGAAAGAACATGTATGCGGCAGATTGTTAAATTCGACGACAGTTTGTTGGATTTGAATTTGTAGCATTTTGGTTTAAATTGGTGAATGCAAAATATGGATTTGGAAATCTCAAGTGTCAAACCTACACCTTTTACCGTGCAATTTTCAGCCTAAAACTATTTTTAAAGGAGGTGTTTTATCAATTCAGATTGTACCTATATTCCAAGTGCATTAGGTATGTCGTAACACGATCATAATATATACTCAACCAGACTGGATGCCTTGTCTATAGTTCATTCATAAAATCAGCATTGACATTCAGTATCACCATGCAGATATGCTAGCTGCATGGTGATAGCTATTAGGATGTTTTTTAAATTTGTTTTTTCTTTCCTAATGATTTGAAAAATGTTATCTAGGTATATTTTTTCATATTGGAATAGATACATGTACGTAGGTAGTATGCGATTAGGTACTGTAGCATTGTAGGGAAGGACAAGCATATTACTTTGACGTTTATTGTATTTATACATACACACATACATAGTCTCACGCCTATAACCCCGAAGAGGTAGGCAGAGGTGTATTTCTACACCCACTTTTCGCCAGATATACTTTAGTCCCACGTTATAAGGGGCGAGCCTATTGCCGTACCGGGCACATTTCCAGACTCCGTGCTGCTACTGAGAATTTCGTGACAGAAAAACCCAATAACACTGCCCGACCCAGGAATCGAACCCGGGACCTCCCGATCCCACGCGCACATTTATGCCGTGAGACCAACGAGGCAGTCGTATAGGGTTTTATGTCGAGTTTTCCGTCTCTCCGCAAAGATGGTATTTGCATCGTGTTATCCCTTAGTAGCCTTTTACGACACCCACGGGAAGATAGGGGGTGGTGACACTTGTATTCTATGCCATCAACCACACGGCTTATCACCGAAGTATATCAAATGTATTCTTAAATTTGGGTTGACCTCTTCGCGGACATTAGTGTAATTAAATTCAAAGACACAAAGGTCAGTATTGTAATCATATTTGTGTGATAAATAAATAGTTGTGTTTAGCAACTATTTGCATACCACAAGTATTTGTAAAGGCTGAGTATTTGTAGGGGTAAACTGATCTGTTACTTGAACTAGGCTTTGGTATTTATGAAAACATCTTAGTATTTTGTTAAGAAGCTAACTCGGTAAAGCGTGTTTAGCCATTACTCGTATTTGAGCTTTAGGTCTAAGAAATAAGCATACGTAAAATTAACGCTTGGTCCAAAAAATTATAGCCCAAAATGCATTGTGTCACAAGTCCCATCACCAAGATGAAGTCTACTCGTTGTGGACATCATGCCAAGTCATACTAACCAAAAATAATACCTGGGAAAGAGTTTTTTTTTTAAGTTTTCCTATTTTTTAAACCGCAATTAAAAGCGCGCGCATGCAATGCTCGAAATACCTACTTAGCCATGGGGTCATAGAGCATCTAAAGAACATATTGGCAGGGTAAATGCATCGATTTGTACCTTATTAGAAAAATTCCATACTAACTTTGACCCTCAATATCTCCTGAACCAGTAATTACCCAGGTATGGTGCCGAAGTAAAAAATGTTCGTAGTGATTGGTACAAAATGGGATTTCAGTTTTCGTTAAGGGTCTTTTTACACCCTGTATTGCCTGTGCGACCTGTCCTCAGACCTATTTAATATATTTAAAAAACATGAAAAATCGGTAAAGCCATTTCGGAAGACTTCCATAACAAGCACAATGACACTAAATTTTTATATTCGACTAGCTATTGCGCATATTTTCAGTGTTTGCTTCAAACTATAATTTTCAAGGCAGCTGTCTTCTCTCTGTTACCCTCTTAGGGGTGGAATATTTAAACTTCGTCCTAAAAAACGGTTTCCATATTCATAACATGTACCTCAAACCTATAAATTAATGTTCAGATCGGATATTGTATTTAGCGGTTAGTGGATGCCTGCCATTATTATAAAAAAAAACTCAGCAAATGTCATGTTTTAAACTTCAGTAGATTAGAAGCATTACAATCTACGAAGAACTCGTTTCGTCTTAAAATAAACTATCGTACCAATCAAGCGCTAAATTGTTAAAAAAACTTAAACACAAGTACGTTAGCAAGCGTCAACACTAATTAAACATTGATGCTTGAACATCACAAAGACATTATAAGTGAAACTTGAAAGTAATGTAACAAATATTTCAAAGAATTTGCTCTTACTTTCATTATGTCCAATCATATTTGTTCTTTGCAATTCACGGTTTCTTTTATACTCTAACAATACTTTTCAGCGTCCATTGAAACCAATGTTAATCATACAAACTAAATATACAGTAAGCGTTATAAAGAACGCAATTCATTTAACAAGTCCCTCAATAGCTAACCTTTCAAACTTCGCATAAAAACCTCTTCTATCGGATTATGGAAAGGTTACTGTTTAATTTTTTAAGTTAGTACAATTGAGTTCAATTCTTACGAACCTAATAAAGCCGTATGGAGTGAAACAGGAAAATAAAATTTTAAATTCTATTCTATTCTATTCTGCTGGCAATTACTATTCCTGCACAGCGTAAAAATGAAAAGAAAGAGTTTTATTTTGAAGAAAATATGTATAAAGGAAAACAGTAACCTAAGGTTATCCTATTGTCATCGTTTTTCTTTTACATACATACATAACTTCACGCCTTTTATCCCCGAAGGGATAGGCAGAGGTGTATTACACACCCACATTTCGCCACGAAATTTTAGGTCCCACGTAATAGGGGGACAGACTTAGGTTTGGGCACGTGGAGAGTATGGATGACAAAAGACTGACCAAGCAGATATATAAGGCAAGTGTGGATGGGACAGGACGAAGGGGAAGACCTAGGCGGACGTTCTCTGACCAGATTGGAGACATCCTAAAAACAGGGCAGGTTAGAAGTACCCTGAACAGAAGAGAATGCATGAGGAATCTGATGGGAGTGAATGAAGCAAGAGAGATATGTCAGGATCGTTGCAAATGGCGTTCTGTAGTCTCTGCCTACCCCTCCGGGAAACAGGCGTGAGTCTATTTATGTATGTATGTGTACTTCGTGCTGCTACTGAGAATTCAGAAAAACCCAGTAAACTTTTGCCCAACCCGGGAATCGAACCCGGGACCTCCAATCAACAGTCGCATACGCTATCCACTCGACCACGGATAATATATTTTTTTACACGCATATTTTTTATGAAAAATGTTCTGACAGACAACTTTACAATAGTCCGCAGTTTAGATACTATTTCCATTTCTGTATGGAAATTTAAACTATCCGAAAATTACTAACTTTCGCTTAAACCGTACACATATGTAGTTGTGATTTAATTCCAATCTCAACTATTCCAATACAATTACAAACGACAGATTTTGAAAACACATTAGAACAACTGTAAAGTGCTATTTAATGTTAACTTCAGAACTTTGTAATACAAAACAAAAACCAAAGTCGCGAAAATAAATTCTCGCTTTTGTATTCCCAAGTTTGGTCACATCAATCTCAATGCACTCCTAACGTTAAATTGTGTGGACATAACAAAATGGCTTCATAGATTATATGTTTTATCCAAGACTTTACTCTTTTTTTTACACTGTGCTCTTTCCTCCCTTTATCTCAACTTAAGCCTGATGGCGTATGACATTTTCCGTTTGAAAACCGTTCGTGGAAAACTTCATATCTGAATATAATATTATAATCTCTTTCATGCCTCTTTCCGAAGGCTTTATCTCGTTTATAAAACGGCATAAACCCGAAATAATACCGACCTCTCTTTGTTTGGAAATATATGACATGGCTGTATTGTACGGTTATGTTCTTAAAGAAAGAAGGTTTTAGTAAGCTAGAGTATATTTATGCTTCATCAAATTCAATTCATTACAATCAATTATTAATAATCAAACGACAACTATAACCAATTATGGAATACAAAATATTGCGACTAATCTAATATCGCACGACGTTCACACGCTAATAATCGGTCTGTTTCGTAATTTTAAGCTTAGCTTCATATTAAAATAGTTGTGGCATTAACATATTAATATACTTATAAAATTAAATGTAAGTCGACTTCACGAATCCACTAAATTCTGAAACAATTTCATCCAATTGGAAAACATTCTATAAATCAATTAACGTACGAATTTCCCAAAATATTGTCTTCAACTTTTTGGACATTGAGTGCCCACCCAAAATATAAATACCGTGTGTATTCACTTAATTGCAAGCGGTTACGTAGGTACAAAGTCAGCGAATTGTGATCTGCGTGCGTAGCCCTTAGGGCATTGTGTGACAGAAGTATTCCTCGGGGTTATGGTCGATACCTATTGTTGACGTTCATTCACTTTTTACAATATTTTACTTTTATCATAATGAAGTTTGACAAAATTTAAATTTTAATTATGAAATAGAATGTAATTGAAGTACCCAATGTTTATTAAAATTATGAATTAACAATTTCCGAATGAACTTAAATTATAAGTGTAATAAGTCACCACCTTCATAGATATGCAGAGACAATAGGACCTAATGATATATTTAAAAGTATTTACTATCGTCTCAATATTCAGTGGAATAGAAAAAGAAACTGATCATTTTATAATCAATACGAAATAAGTTTTAAGGTGAGCATGTTGAGCGTGATCGTTGAAATATGTTGAATAAAAACAAAAATCAATATACTAAATCAATGTCAGTGTTAATAATATTCTCTGTGCTATATTCATTATAATGCTGAAATATGACAGATACAACCAAGTTGATTAAAAGTTTTATATTGCTGACTTTTTTATGAATTATATTATAAACCATTTAAAGCTTTATTTTATGCTTTATAATCAATTAACTTCATAACTAGCTTATCCAAATCTTATTTACTTTTGCGTAATGACCCAAAATACTTTTTAAAATACTGAGCTACGAACGTTTGCTACTTGCTCAATGGCGAATGACTTTGGTTACTTAGAAACACTTAAGATTTAGCGATCCTATAGCTAGCCACATACGTTTGAATAAGCTGAGGCTTACATGGTACAATACTGTGTAGATTCTTGTTACATACACGTGACGGTTTTCCTTTTTAGGTCAAATGTACAGCTGTATCTGACAGGTATTACAGCAGCATATGCGCCTGGTTAATAAAGAGTCACTGTGGAGTTTTTATTATAGTAACTGACTGCCCTTTACATAAAGTTACTCCTTAAGAAACCCAGCTATTCGCTATGCGCGAAATTCTCCAAAGTTGTAATTTTGACGGCCACAAATTTGAGTGAAACTTCAGTTTCAACTTGGGTTACCGCATTACCCTCGGCAGCTATTAAGATTTCAGGATTGTCGTTCATCAACGATCATTCTCAGCATGGAAATTTTGACATTGGCCTCACCATAACCATTCATTTTAATTACAGCTACGCTGGACTTAACTTATGCATTGCTACAGAGCAAGCGAACTGAGTTTATTGATTAGCCTAATGCAGTTGCTGAGTGGCTATAATTTTTTTTATTTTAAACAGGAGTAGTAGCAGTTTTATCATCATCATAAGCCTGCCGTAGTCCTCTGCTGGATATAGGCCTCTCCAATGGCACGCCACTGAGCCCGATAAGTAGCAGCTTATTTTTCATAAATTAAACAAAAATATATGCTGGCTATGACATTGTATAAGTTTGATGAATGTGAGGCCATACCTACCTTATTTTATCTGCTTCCGCACTGCTTAATATTTTGAGATTCAATTTATTTTGGTATATTATTTAACCAACAATATGTAAAAACAGAGTCGTAAAAATAATGAGATTACATTTTCATAAAATTCGCCGTACTGAATAATGTCACGTGTTTGAAGCAAATACCTCTTGTGATAAGCAAAGTACTAAAAACCTTATTGTAAGACCTAAAATAGTTACCAGTATGCGACTATGCTAAGAACTAAGTAAAATACTTTGGCAACTCGCGAACTTATATATAATTTACACTGTTTCATTAATACGTAACGTTTCTGAAGAAATATTCGAAACAGTTAAATTTGAAATTCGTCTCGACAGTTCAGAGACAATTTTATCGCATTTAGAACGAAGGAACTAGTCAGTAATCTATGTCTAACAGACTTTGAATTTATATTAATTGATTCAAAAGGTTAGAGGCATTATAAATATCAAAGAGTCAGGGGTAAAGTAAATACTGCGATATCGCGCCCACCAGGCTTGAATATTACCGTCCAAGTAGCTGAAATTCCTTCAACAGGGATGCCACAATATAAAGAAAATAAAATGATAGACATTTGAAAAGAAAACGCACTTTCTCTTTTTATGATTTTTTTACCATAAATATCTGATTCAAAACAGCTGATAATCTGTCATATGTGTTAGATGAGTAAGCAGACTCGGAATAGCGCCAGCACGATAAGCACGAACTACTTTTAAGAAGAATCTACATTTTTAATTACATACATACATACATAGACTCACGCCTGTTTCCCCGAAGGGGTAGGCAGAGGCATATTAAACGCCCACTTTTCGCCAGTGTTTTGATCCCACGTAATAGGTGGCGAGCCTATTGCCGCTTATCGGGGATATTTTTAATTACACTAATACTTTTTAGTAACAATGATATTATATTATTTATATTATATTTTCGTTCAATATTAAAATTATCCAGCTATTTTTCAGTTATAAAATCAATAAATTCGCTTCGGAGATATGTACATCGCGAATGTTATTTCGAAGCATACAAATACCTACATAAGAGTGAAAAACCTTATCCAAATATTGATATTTGTTCAATACATTTTTTGCAACGGGTTACCCGCGTCTAGATATGCAAACATCTTTGCAAGCATAAAAGCATCCTGTTCTCCTCTAATATAACAAGTAAAGACTCTCATAACTGGTAATTATTTTAGAGGGTTATGTAAGTTACGAGAAAATTTACTATGAAAATTAACTTCTTTTCCCTTTCGGAGCAGCTTCAAGAAAGAAATTTTTAAACCTTATCACCGTCAAACCTAGTGCTATCCGAATTTATTTACAATTTTGTTTTTTATTTATGAAATACTTTGAAGCGTTTCAACAAAATTTATAGCGGAACTTTCTCAAGTAATTCAGAGTTTCAACTTGGTGAAGTATGAAGTCGTCGGGTTCTCCTCCGAACGGGTTTTGATGCAATCTGCAACGATATTTTAGCTCTTTAAGTGACTATTCGCCGTTGATTCGGCGTACAAATATTTGGAATAAAAATTACCGAACTTTATATTTTTTATTGTGAATTAGCCACGGTTAGTAGCAAATTTATTTAAAGATTCAATTTATGTTGGAACTTGCTCAATAATTATAGTTCTGTAGAGTTTTAAGTTAGAAGGTTTAAAGTATAAGTTCGTGAATTGTACATTTGAATAAAATAACTCGGCTACTGAATGTTGAAGTTTGAAATGTCGACGTTTTTTCGTTAGTTCTAATGTACAGGATCTCTATGTACGCTAGTTCGAAAGTTCACTGGAGCGAAGTATGCAAGGCCGACGTATCGTTCATATGAAAAAGTCTCGTTGACTCGAGAAACTTAATAGATTATGTTAGGTTCCTTGTGACCTTTATCCAATAATAGGAGCTAGCTCCGTCAAGCTAGTTTCTCGAGTTAACGAGTACGGCGTACATCGAGATCCTGTACTTTAGAACTTACATAGGTACGTCGACATTTCAAACTTCGAGATTCAGTAGCGGAGTCGAATAAAATGATAAGTTTCAGATAAAACGTTTCATATTCCTTGTTGCTAAAAAACTGAAATAATTTATTACCCACATTGAATATCATGTTATCATTATCCTGTGTTTCATAACTAGTATCTTAACAAGTAATCAATCAAAATATTATTTACATGTCTAGTTATTCTGTTAGACTGCCTCGTTGGTCTCGCGGCATAAATGTGCGCGTGGGATTGGGAGGTCTCGGGTTCGATTCCCGGGTCGGGCAAAGTGTTATTGGGTTTTTCCGTTAGGAAATTCTCAGTAGCGGCTCGGAGTCTGGTAATGTGCCCGGTACGGCAATAGGCTCGCCCCCTATTACGTGGGACCTAAAAATTCATGGCGAAATGTGGGTGTTATATCACACCTCTGCCTACCCCTTCGGGATACATGCGTGAGTCTATAAAAAAAAAGTTATTCTGTTATGTATCTACCATAAATAATCCAAGAAGATCAAAGAAATCCTTGCATGACATCGAACAAGGTGTAGGTCTACATAAATTCGGAAAATATCCCCCCAAACTAACGTACTAGAGTGGGCCACATAACAAGAGATCAGATTTATTTTACAACCACGGAATGGCCGCAATAAAACACGGACAACACTATATTCGTTTAGATGACCACTATTGTCCGGTTTTATTTGATATGTACTAATATGCGTTATGGTTGATGGAATCGTAAAAATTAGCTTTGGAGTTAATGTGATATAAACAAAACGATAAATCTGTAACCATGGTGATACTACAGATGTTTCACTGCCTGAGTGAATCCATAGGATCAGCTAAATGGCGCCATAGTCATAGCGTTGTCCCAGCTAAAAAAAAATAGAAATAGTTGCAACGGAGGGTTTTACTAGTCTGATTTGATTCGACTGAATATCAGCTTTTTCATAGAGCGACTGACTGATACCCGAAAGAATCGCGACATTCTATAGTCTACTCTCAGTTTATTCAGTGGTATACTCAAATAATGGCGAAAAGGTGCGCGTCGTGGTGTCGCAGTGTGTTGGTATCTCCACTAAGCTATTGCTGCCTCGTCTTATTTTAATTTTCGTTTACAAAACGTTCGTAGTTGGAATGCTGTGAATTACCCATATTTCAAATACCTACTAAAAGATTTTGACTCTGAGGATCAGTAAAAGGGTCAAAAGTCTGCAACTTTCCTAAAAAGTAATTATAATACACTGTTTCGATGACTTGATTAAAAACACTCATTATATATATATATATATATATATATATATATATATGTGGCTTTAATTTTAATCTGCATAAAGTTAACCCGGCCAATTTTAAGTTTCGGAGTAGAACTGCAATTTTGTTATTCATATAATATTAAGAACGAAAGTTAAATTTAACATAAAGTTAAACAATATTTCTGAAGTAACATAAAGCGGCTTGAAATCTTCAAATAAATTACCATTAAAACATTCCAAGTGCTTAACAAGTCAATAACGTAATTCTACTGAGCATAAAATTTTGCAAATGGCCATCATTCTATCTAAACGGGTTCGCCGCAAAAGAAGTTATCCCAATAATCTGTGAATGAATTCAACACATTCGTTTTATTACAAGAGGAAAAAAAGATAAGTATAAAAATACCATTGAACCACTTTTGTTATCAAAATACCGAGCCAGCATGACCGAAGTGAATTTTCGTGTCGAAATTTTACTACGCAAAATGTGGGTATGTGAAAATAGAAAGCTTTATGGCCGGCGATATTGGTTAATTTTATTCCGCGATACTATTTGAGTATATAATGTATGATATCAGATATATGTAAGTTTTAGATAGCCCTATAAAATGCTTTCTCTTCGAAGAGAAATGTGGTTTTCGTTTGGAATTATATTTTTCATGGCATGGATGACGTCAATTGACATCTTGTTAACAACAAGTCTTTTTTGCGAGCTCTTGCTATTCATACTCACATGAATAGCATAACCGTAATGTATTTAGTGATATTCAGTAGGTGCTACTTAAAATAAACTTATTCACGTTTGAGGAGAGACATTGTCTATATATTAGAACAGCATAATTAAATACAAAAAGATTTACAAATATTGTATTAAAACAACATTGTTCAAATGTCTTTCTTGCTAATGCGTAATATGCATTCCGCCAATCCAGAACAAGTTTTTCACAAAATACCTCAAGCAAAAAGCCTCACAAGTGTTGAAGTTCCAACGACTAACGAGTTCGTATCGGGGCTACGTTCGAATATCTCAAGCGCTAATTTGGCCAGAACAAACAATATAGGGAGTCCGTTTCTACACAGTAAAGCAGTGGTCGGGAGTAGGGCTGTGCTAAACCTATTCCCAATCGTGCCGCAATAAGCTATAAGTGAAAGCTATTGTGAGTCTTGCGCATAAGCCAGTCGGTAAGCCCCCACACGTTATGACTCCTTAAATTGTACTGGCAAGGCAGTGCTTTTTCTTCTGATAATGTTACCTGTTTCAGAAGCAGTTAACGTATTTTTTACGGCGTAAGTTTTAGCAACATTTGTATTTACGAGATTGAATTAAAATATAATTAAGGATTGAGATTGACCACAAAAAAATTACAGTAAAACTCTTTTCTATTCCCTTGCGGATGCTAATGTAATTAAAGATAACATTCTGATTAGTTTACACCAACATTGTAGTTCTAGATACAATTATGTCTGTAATCTTAATATATAAAATCCTTGCGTTATTGACTGACTGACAGACACGCTACAGCCGAAACTATTGGGCACAGGAAGCTGAAATTTGGCATGTACGTTCCTTGGGGACCGTAGGGGTGCACTAAGAAGGGATTTCCCGAAATACCCACAGGATCGGTCAAAACAGAT
Organism: Euclidia mi; assembly: GCA_944739405.2. Classification (NCBI taxonomy): domain Eukaryota; kingdom Metazoa; phylum Arthropoda; class Insecta; order Lepidoptera; family Erebidae; genus Euclidia; species Euclidia mi. Next base: position 78,022,722 of record OX123190.2, read on the forward strand.
AAATTAAAAAAAATATGCAGCCGTAGCTGCTGGCGTCCTCTAGTTACACATAAAACCTGTAATCTACATCTTACCAGGGAACAATACTCAATAATTTTTTAAATAATTTTACCGTAAAGTCTAAATATAATACTTTCTTATTAACTACGTCCAGCATCCAGGCTATTTAAAGATAATGTCTCTAAAGAAGATGCTATTGCACCATATTAAGATCATATAATTTTGATTTTTACGTTTTCTTGTCTGGTTAAGTCCTCTGGGCTATGAATGCTCAGCAGTAGTTCTGAGTGTGTTTTCCCTACATAGTACAAGATAGAAAAAAAATAATTCTCTTTAATCTTGAACTAAATTCAACAAAACATTAGCATGACTAGTGCCGCTTTATCTGAAAGGCAGTTAAGTTTTAGTATAGCAACGCAACCGTTCGTCGTAAGGTTTCCTTCACGGACCATTTTCATCGAGCCTGACAGAAAAGGCTGAACCGAGTTATTATCAGTGTACCTTTTTTGAGTACATAGAACCTAAGTAACTATATAGGCAGACATTGTCACTGTATTTTGTTATAAAATATGGTCAAGCCATTCCTTGAGATAGCATCGATAGAATATTTTTGATTTTATTTTGGAGCTAAGCGTTATGATTGTCTACGGAGAAGGTTTGTTGCAATGGAATAATTTGACCCACTAAGCATAATCAGGACATACATTTGTTAAATTTGTTGTAATTGATTGTCTGCAATAATGCAAACATTGTCTGCAATAATGCAAACAATTTAAAGGCGATAAAACCTTAAATCAAGTGCAGGATTTAAGGTTTTATCGGCTTATCGAATTATTGAAATAAATGCAAACACTAATATAATAATTTGCTTATTTTATAAAGTCTTCGCCAGAGTTTTGTGTTAATACACTGCCAGTATTTCCAGACAGCCATTCTGCTGCAAAATAATTAATATTAAATATACCGATCCCTTAATGTTATAACAAATATGTAAAAAACTGTTTTTATTTTACCGAAGGCTGGAAAATGTTTTATTTAGTTTTACACTATCAAAATTTTCTATAATATTTCACTAATATTTTTGCTGTTCAAGATTTAATAGATTTTAAACTTTCGCAATTTGTATAATAATATATCAAACAATCCTCTAGGTTTTCCATTGTATTACTTTTTATAAGTACAACATGCGGTTTTGACATTGATGAGGGACATAGAAAATCTACAATACAGCACAAGAGCATAAAAATACAAACAAATTCGCATCTACCATGATCCGACGCATACTATTTACTTTCAATAAAAATCATAAAGACATAATTAGTCAGTCAATCATATTCATCAGTTTTAAATAAAACATCAAACTCCATGATTTTTTGGTTTTTATTTTTATACTAGCTTTTGCCCGCGGCTTCGCGCGCGTTAAATTCAGGGTTAACACAAATCTACTTTTAGTCTCAATTTGTGTGAAGACACTCCTGGTGATTCTGAAGAGTTCGGAAACTCTATAGGCTACAAAATGACTCGGTTCGTATCTATGACATTATCTACTAATGGCTATCGAAAGGTACATGATAACATCGCATTACATACAGTCAAATGTCAAAGCCATGTTCCAATACATGTCCAATATATATCTATAAAAAAAAAAATATATATATATATCGGAGGAAGCTATGATTGTTGATTTTATAAATAATTCACTTTAAAATTATAATTTAACCTTATTTAATTTGTGAAATATTTCTATAGCTTAAAACCTCATTTATCTTAGTTATTTAAAAAGTTGTGAATATACTAGTTCAGATAATGACCAATCAGAGCAGGACGCGTGTCTCGAGCGGGGTCGAGGTGCCATCTAATTTAAAAGGAGAACTGACAGCTAATGGTGACATTGGTAAATAGTGTTCTGTGCATTGTCTTTTGAGAGCAATCGGCAGATCTAGTTGGATTATTGAGTATAGAGGAAGTAAATTAGGATAGTTGCCCTGAACCCGCTGCTCGGTCTTGTCTGATACTATTATTTGTATTTAACAACAGTGTAAACTGATTAATATTGTTCAACTCTGATTAAAATATTGTCAAACTTATCTGATTGTGTTTTGTGCCCGCATTTTACCCCAATGACGCCCACTAAGTCCGCAACCAATAATGGCGATGTTGATGAAAGTAATCCTTCTCCGACATCAGAAGTGGCCGCGGTGCAGGCACAAAACGAGAACGGCGAACAGGCAATGGCAAATGATGGTTGGCGAGCATTATTCGAAGCGCAACAAACCAGCATGAGGCTTCGCGTGGAGGCGCTAACAAAACCACCGAACACTGACGATAAGAGCGTCACGCTGCATAAATTTCATCCGGAATATGCTGATACTGACACCCGGGCTTGGCGTGCGACGGCTGACATCTGCTTATCGGATCAAGGTTCACAGGGAAGTAAATTGATTCTCATACTTACGCTGCAACGTGGTTTTCTCAATTTTTTTTTCTTTCTCGTTTCGACACGGTAGAAACATGTGCAGCAACGATATTGAAGTTGCTTACATGACTGTAAATCGCAAGAAGGTGAATGAATGTCTTGTTGCATATGCAAGCCGTCTATTCAATTTACTGATGTCACGGTGGAATAAATTAGACAAGGAAGAAATGGTAGTATCCTTAATACGTGCGCATATGCGCATAAGGGACAAATCGAGCCAAGCTTACAACGCGTCATTTTTTCTGAGGAAATAACTACCCGCTGTATATACTGCTTATCGCAAGCGGAGTTACCAAGAAATAAGAAAGACCGTAGCAAGCACTGCGCAAGATAGTAAACGTCCTACGTTAAGTTCTATTTCAACAAATTGTTTTGCTTGTGGAAAGCTTGGCTATAAATCTTTAGAATGTTTCAGTCGATCGAGTGACAAGTAGCAAACAACTCTGACCCCCTGAGCGGCCCTAACAAGGCTGTTGCTACGCGGGTTTCTGTGACTTGTTACAAGTGAGGTGTTGAGGGTCACGTGGCATCACGGTGCTCAACAAAAACATTGGCAGTAGGGAGCAGCAGTGCACAGCCGGCACCCCCACCCGCCGTGAAACGAGTGGACACGTGTGCTATGAAACCTGTCACCGGAATAATTACGCAATTTGGTGAGCAGTTCCCATTTTGTTTTGATTGCGGTAGAGGCCATTGAAAATTAAACTGGCAGAAAGAGATGGCGAGGTGGCCGTTTAAGGATGTAATCAGTAAGAGTGTAGACTGTAGAGTAGACTAGTGAGTGGCGAGGAGGCCATGTAGACTAGTGAGTGGCGAGGAGGCCATGTTGACTAGTGAGAGGCGAGGAGGCCCTGTAGACTAGTGAGTGGCGAGGAGGCCATGTTGACTAGTGAGTGGCGAGGAGGCCATGTTGACTAGTGAGAGGCGAGGAGGCCCTGTAGACTAGTGAGTGGCGAAGAGGCCATTTAGATTATCAAAGAGGCGTGGAGGCCATTTGATAAACAGCGAGGGGGCTGTTTTTTGTTTGTTGTATAGACTTAATTTAGTACGTAGTGTGGAGTTAATTAGAATTCACATTATATTCTTAACGAAGTTGTTTCGCAAAAGATAAAATGTACACGATCTCCTTGGTCAGGAGTGGCCGAACTACACCATTATCTTTCTTTTTCACAGATACCTATGATGCGCGGCCTTCAACTTCACACGAGGACGTGTGATATATCAGGACGGCCGTGTCGGAGCAATGATGCGCGGCCTTCACCTTCACACGAGGACGTGTGATAGGTCAGGACGGCCGTATCGGAGGAAGCTATGATTGTTGATTTTATAAATAATTCACTTTAAAATTATAATTTAACCTTATTTAATTTGTGAAATATTTCTATAGCTTAAAACCTCATTTATCTTAGTTATTTAAAAAGTTGTGAATATACTAGTTCAGATAATGACCAATCAGAGCAGGACGCGTGTCTCGAGCGGGGTCGAGGTGCCATCTAATTTAAAAGGAGAACTGACAGCTAATGGTGACATTGGTAAATAGTGTTCTGTGCATTGTCTTTTGAGAGCAATCGGCAGATCTAGTTGGATTATTGAGTATAGAGGAAGTAAATTAGGATAGTTGCCCTGAACCCGCTGCTCGGTCTTGTCTGATACTATTATTTGTATTTAACAACAGTGTAAACTGATTAATATTGTTCAACTCTGATTAAAATATTGTCAAACTTATCTGATTGTGTTTTGTGCCCGCATTTTACCCCAATGACGCCCACTAAGTCCGCAACCAATAATGGCGATGTTGATGAAAGTAATCCTTCTCCGACATATATATATATAAACATTTATAATATTAGTAGACAATATCGTTTCAGCCGTTTATATTATTAGTTTATATATGCGGACAATGTAATGACCGTGCACAATATTATATGACACTAGCGGACCCGACAGACGTTGTCCTGTACACGTTGTATTACAGCGCATGCGTTCTTACTTCCAAGAGGTAAATTTGTGCCGTACAAACTTCTGCCCTCCCTACAATCCCTCCCAGTTTATTTTTTGCAACTTATAGTATATAGTCTAGTATGTAGCCTATGTCCGTCTCCATAAATTGTCCAATATATTTCTATATTAAATTACAACGAAATCGGTTCAGCCGTTTTAGCGTGAAAACGGAACATACATACACACTTTCGAATTTATAATATTAAGTAGGGATACTCACACCTGTATCCCCGAAGTGGTAGACAGAAGTGTACCGTTACACCCACATTACGCCATGAATTTTTCGGTCCCACGTACGGTGATGTGACACACCTGACTCCGGACTGCTACTGAGTATTCGGAAAAACTCGGTAAAACTTTTGCCCGACCCGGGAATCGAACCCGGGACCTCCGCTCAGCAGACGCATACGCTATCAACTGGACCACGGAGCTAGTCTCCATGATATGCAAAATATATCTTTGTGATAGTTACAACTATGTTTTTTATGTCCTATAATAATTAATATCCCTAGCAACGTCTGCTTTACACTATCTATAGCTAATTGTTTCTCTCAGCAAATCCTTCTCGAACGCAAAACCTTCAGACTATAAGACGAGACAGCCACATACTATTTTCCATCTAAATAAACATCTACAATAGTGATAAATTGGTTTACATCATACATTTTACTCATCCAAGGTTTCTCTGAGATTTTTTTTTTTATTTTACATTGAAAGACGTATTTTTTTGGATTTTGATGTCACTATAGAAAGTCGTATGACCCATTCGTCAAGTAGCTATTGTTAGTAATTCTGTTAGGCATGACTAAACTACAATTAGACCATATTTCTATTTCTCATAATTGCCTGGAAAAATTAGAATCAAATCAAATTCGGCAAAATGGATGCAATAATTCAACACTAAATATTTGAAGTTATGTGTATATTGAATTATTAAGAAATAGACAGCGATTTAAGTTGTGAATAAGCGAAGTTTATAAATAAGCGAGCTGCAACCTACTATGATATAAAGGCGCTGATATACATGAGCATTCACTTGTGTTTCAGCCATTGAGCATTCGCCGTTTTCTGTTTAGTCTAACCGAACATTATCACGATAATTCTAGCGAACATTCTAAATTCAAATTGTCCGTAGAATATAGAATAAATGTAGAAATTGCACTACAACAGCAGTTTTACCCAATATGTTTACTTCAGTTTCACTTATGAATTATTATTAGAGTAAGAGTAAGAACCATAAACAAAATGAAGTTTCTGACTATTAAAATGCAGATTTTAATTTGAACAGGTTCGAAAGTTTATCAACATTCTATTGAAATTAATTCTGAGTAAACCAAATCTAAGGATCTATTGTAAATATTATAGATATTTTATCGATATTTATTCTGACTGCCTCCGCGATCCAGTGGATAGCGTATGCGACTGCTGATCGGAGGTCCCGGGTCGGGCAAACTTGTTACTGGGTTTTTCCGAATTCTCAGTGGCAGCACGAAGTCTGGTGAAGTACCTGGTAACGGCAATAGGCTCGCCCCCTATTACGTGGGACCTAACAATTCATGGCGCAATGTGAATGTAATAGTACACCTCTGTCTGCCCCTTCGGGGATACAGGCGTGAGTCTATAAAAAAATATATATTCTGAGTAAGCCCATCACTAGACATGTTAAAATTAGTGACGAACTACAAAGATTCTTCGCTAGATTAAAATCATAAGTCAAAGTAAATATATTGGGTTTAACCGCCATTGTAGCGCGAATTCTTTGTTTTATCTATATTCTACGGCTCGCCTGAATGTTTGTAAGAACGCTCGCTAAAATACACTCATTTGTTTAGTTAAATTCGCGAAAATGCTCATTACAGGTAAATGCTCAAGTGTATTAGCGCCATAAGACATCTTTTGAAGGGGATATTCTAAAAAAGGGACGGATTAGAAGTATCCTAAACAGAAGAGCATGTATGAGAAATTCAATGGAGAGAAAGAAGCAAAAGAGTTAAGTCAGGTTCGTTGCAAATGGCGCTCCGTAATCTCTGCCTACCCCTTTGGAAAACAGGCGTGAATTCATATATAAGTTTTGAAGGAGTTTAACCCATCAGCATCCAAGCAGGTAGTCTATTCAATAGCCCGTACGTACCGCCCTGGATAAGTGAAAATTTAGTATACAAAATGAAATTGACGAATCCTACAGTGGCAATGAATGATGATAGAATCTATCTGCGCCCTTTTATAATTACGATGATTACAAATTTCTGCCCCGTTTACACAAATTTTGTATTCTATGAAGACTTTGCCTTCAAATGTACTTTGATCTCATCACAAGAAACCCGATCATTATTTCGTTAACGATAGTTTACTGGACCAACTTCAATACAAACTGTTTCATATACCATCCTTTTGTATTCAATCAACGAAAGAACTTGTGCAGAACTTTTGTACTAATAAAATTTTAATCTGTTCATATTACGAAATGAACGGTCGCGGTTTTTGCTCGGCAAAACAAAGTTAGTACGCTAATTTCATTAAATTTTCCACCGATATCATAGTTTTTAAACAACAGGAAGTTTCTCTTGATGCTGATAAACTTTGTGCTTTTTCAGTTTATTGTTCAGATTTAAGCATTATTACCTACATTTCAGAAACTGTTTTGTATTTCATTCTTCATTCAATTTTTTTTATATTCATGGAACTGTAGAGTGTATAATAATTATGATAATTGAATACCTAACTTCCTTTTGGTTCACTTTCAACAGCACACATTAGAGCACAAAGACACTATTCGGAAATTTCTATATAAGGCAAAGAATTTCTGTGCTAATAGCAAAACACAATTATATTATCTTGTAACATTACACGACACTAGAATCCGCCAACACATATAAATTACAACGATAAACGTCTCTAATCCTTAGTGAATATATTGTGCACCTAATAACTCCAAATAATCAGCTCCTATTTCAGAAGCTTACAATGCTTTATTACGCAAAAATACCCATACGGGGTATTTTTGAGACTACTTACTTACTTTACTTCATACACAAGATTGGTCGTGGGAAATGAGGTAGATTGTAATGTTCCCATTATCCATTTCACGCGTTTCCCTCTGATTTATTTCAGAGATTTTTATGCTTTAGTAAGCTCAATCTTTGTTGTACTGTTTTGTTTCTGAATACATTACACGGGCGATTATTCGAGATTTTTTAGTTATGTTGAGGCTGTTCAATAATTTACAACAGGAATTTTCAAAGAGCATTGTTTTCACGGTTGGATTTGTAATGGTACCGTATGTTAGGGTCAGATTTTATCGTTAAATGAATAAAATACAATACACCACAATTACATTATTTCCTACAATTCCTCGCACTATGAAATAAATCCTTTTCCGTAGTAGGCTTAAAAACATTCAAACAACGATTACAATACACTAGAACTTGAAACTAAGACACTACACTGGACATAATTTCGTGTGGATTACAAAATAGTGTGGTGATGAAACTTTATAATAATTTTTAAATAAACACGACGTTTATACACATACAGGGTAACCTGTGCTATAAAAATATCTGTCAATCGTATTATTTTTTTTTATCAATTATAATATTCATATTTTAAAAGTTGGCAATTTAAAAAGATGCTAATTCAGACGATATAATGCTGTTGAGACTAAAATTTGAAAAACACAATTAGATTATTTATCTTTTCGTTTACGTTTTGATTTTCACGTGCCTTCCATTACTTTTATCTGTTTGTCTAAATCGGGTCATTGTTGATAAAAAGTTGAAAGAAAATATATCCACAAAATAAACAATTTAAAGCCTGTTTCCAAAAGTTGTTGAAAGTTATCTTTAAAAATTATGTGAGAAAAATTTACGTGAGAGTTTTAAAGACATTAAGAATTATTTTCTCACTTGTATATTATGTTTCTTTTGTATTCTTAACATTTTCAATTGTTATTGAGATATTAGAGGATCTGGATAAGATGCTTAGTTGGAGTAAAATGTAACTAAATATTGTCAGTAAACGTTCTATTCAAAGAAAAAAATAAAAATAAAGAAAAGCAGTGTGTGTTCGTGAACTTTCTAGATCATCCCCGATTTCGTGCGGCTTAGCAATATGATCGGTAAAGTTTGGCCATAGTATGCCTACCGTAGGTATAAGTTTTATGTTGGCACCTATATAGAAGAGATTATTGCGTTTGTAGTCCTTTGCTCCAACTTCCTACGAAAGGTATAGCACAAACGGGTGCCTGAGGTTAATGCTATTACTGTTTAAAATAAAAGTTAAGGGTAAGCTTTCCGTTTGAACCTATATGAGAGTGAGTATGTTTGGTAGACTATTGTCCTAACGCGCTAGGAAAGGTAAGGCTCAACAATGTACGTCAGTTTTATACTTTAGTAAAACCGTATTAGTTGTTCCTAGGAAGCAATTTCACTAGGTTTTCCAAAGCGTAGGAATTTGGAATAGTGCCCAAGTAGGAGGCGGTAAAATTGACGTCTATTGTAAGGGATTTAAATATTTACTTGTATGTAGATCTTTGTGACTTATTTGTTCCCAGGTTCTAACCAGGGATCAGTCTTTTAATTTCTAAAGTCGGCCTAAACTGCTACTACAATAACGTCCACAAAATTGTTATGGGTTTAAGAATATATATATATATACGGGAATTAACGCCAACATGCATTAGGTATTTACATACCTTATTTTGCTTGACGTTTCGAGACGGTTGCACGCCTCGTGGTCGCAAGCTGACTGGTGTAGCGGTGTCACGTCTCCGAATGCGAGGTAGAAGCTTCCATTTCTACCCCCGGGTCGTTTATTTTCGAAGTACCGGCGCAAAACACATTAACCGTATCTGTATATTGAACATTCGCCGACTGCGCATTAAAGTGGGGTGTTGTTAGTCGAATCACTGGATTCCACGCCGATGACAATTTGAAGCCCTCTTCCCGATTGAATTTTTTATGTTTTCTCATTTCGATCGCTTCACGCACAACTCTTGGGTAAAAGTGGCGTTCTGTGAAGAGGACTTGGGGACGATGAAATTCAATCCAGTGATTGGTGCCCGATTGAAGTAAATGTTCCGCAATCGCCGATTTGTTCGTTTGAGCTGTAAAGAACCGTCAAACGTTATATTTCGCAATAACAGTCACTAGGGGCCGTTTCTAAATTTATCTTGTTGGTGAAAAAAATTCGCATAAATAGTCGGCCGGTCAAGTTCTGTTCGCAGTTGAAAAATGGGGTTTAGGCCTCCAGACGGGTTTCTCTTGACGTTTACTTGCACTAAGATTGGATTGCAAACTAAACAATTCGAGATGAGAATAATATTATATTCAATTCGTTTCCAAGTGTAAATTGATTTGGCTTTGTATGCTTTGAAAAATATATGATACTTATTATATTTGTTAAAAATAACATGTAAGTTTTAGCTCTGCTATCTTTATTTATGTGAAACTTATAACAATAGAAGTAGCAAAAGAAGGCCTTAATTTTGTTCATTGTGTTAGCGTTCGTTTTATACATTGACAATCTTACACGAGTACTTACTATTGTGTTTTGTTCACATTTAAATGTCATATTATTTTCTACAATTTGCCAAAGTTTAGTTTACTTTTCGTAACCATGGTCATAGTAAGACTGTTTTGCAATAAAAATCACCAATATCCGACAAGTCATCTAATTTTAATTTCTTAAGATAAATTGCAGTGCCGTTTAATTTCTCATATTTACAAATGAGAGGTAGACAATAATTTACCTTAATGCTACACAATCCACAAAACAGCTTCGTTCACTATTTTCTGATTTAAAATCGTTAATCAACAGCAAATCTAATATTTATCACTATTCCCAACCCTTATTATTCAACATAACCTAACCGCCCAGAAAAGTTAAGCCTAAATAAGTTGAGCAGCTTTGAATGAAATACCACCGGGTCTCGAAGTGGCGTAAAGGCATTACCGGTTAAAGCCGGGCATAAAACTTAGTTATCCTCCGGCGGTAGTGACTGCCAAGCCGATTGTACGTGACCGGCATCGAATCCCGACCCTTAACCGGCCGCTTTTCGATACGATACGACAATTTCGATAACTTAATTAATGATAAGCCTCATCAGATATTCGGTTACCTGATCTCGAGTACCTGAGTACTTGGGTTTTAGCTGTTTAAGAAAGTCTAGGAGAGCCTTTGTTTGTCAATACTTCGTTTAAGTTTTCTTCGCCGCGTTTTAGGGTAAAGGGTTTTTATTTTGCTTAGGAATACGTTGAAGTTGATGTTATACCAGATCTGAGAAAGATTTGAATGTGTAAAATAAAAAGCAGTCATGAATTATGATTTTTTAAGTTTAGATCATGTTAAAGGCTACGTCGTAGTACCATCTGTAGGTATCGAGCGTAGATACGCAGCGTCTGACAAGTGTGCTTCGTAAGTAGCTTACTTGCTACGCCACTGAGTAGCAGTCTGTAAGAAATGTGTACACGTATGTAACACATAGTTGTAAGTTTTACTTGTACTGACAAAATATTCAACTCTACTTGGTTTGTATAAGTGTTATGTTACGTTGCAAAAATCATAACTAAATTTATCAATTTAAGTAACTGAAAGAAATGTACTAATTAATCATTAATTATAGTTAATTTATAGTTACAACACAAATTTTTACAATTGCATCGAGAATTTTTGGAACGTTAAAAAAGCGCATATTTTGTGTAGGGAGACAAGTGACTAGTTGGTGCTGTAGTGATTTTGTATTTTTTACGCATTTGCATTATCACCGTGGAACTAAATATAAATGAGAATCATTTAGTAATATTCTGTATATTTGATGATCATAAACGTTATATTGTGGTATACGCGAAAATGTGACATTTACCTTAAAGTTACAAAGCATGAGGCACATAATATTAGGTTAGACTATATTATGAATATTGATTGTAGATTCATTTAAACATGAGATAGATTACTAAAAGCTTAACAAAATATCTTACAGTTATTAAATAAAAACCTATCCATTACACAAAAACTCAATAAACACTCAACCATTATTTCCGCTTGACAAAATCTCTTTGACTTATATCATTTCGATATTCACTTCGAAGTTCGCTTCAATGCCTTTTAACCCACCTCATTAGACAAGCTACACAATGCAGTATTGCTGCTGCGAAATTATTGAATTTGATTTAACGGATGTCCCTTGTTTAGCCGAGATTAGATAGGCTCTCTGTACACAGATGTGCTTAGATTGTTCAATGTAACAATAGCGTTGCTTGTTGTATGTAGGCGTTGATTGGAATAGTGCTTTTGATATTGAGAGGGTATGGACAGACGCTGTTTAAATTGGATGATTCATTTAGCTTTGGACAATTTGAGAGAATCTCACTCTAAAGTTACATCGATGCATTGAAGAACGAATCATTTTTTTTAGTTAAAATGTTATATTGATGGTCACAACAGTAATCGTCAAAAATCAGGAACCCGTCAGGAACCCCAACGGCCATCGGTCTTTGAAGAATATGCCTTGTCTATAAAGTAACATAACTAAAGTGACTATTCGAATTTAAAAACTGCTTTGCGCTAGGCTTTATGTAAAAATGCAAAGGATTTTGTGAGCGTTTCCATTTCATCCTAATTATTTTTTCTTTGTGTCGTCAAGCCGTATATTCGTCAAAATGATCCGGATTTATTTTTAAGCACACCACAAAGGGCTTAACATACAAAATAACATAACGAAAATAACAGCTACCAAAAATATCTAAGTGGCGCGCAACATTTTCTTATTTCACCCCCAAAGGGGAGGTTTGCTTATCAGCCCTTGGCATTTCTACACCCCAAGGAAGGCATATTAAACGTCAATGTTTGTGAATATACTTCACGTCGAGACGTTCGTAATTGGAAATTCTTTTTTAGATTTTTCTCTCTCTATGATTATATTTGCTTAGCTTAATGAAATTAATTTAGTAAAACAGGGCTCCGAGTGTCGAGGCTATCTTCGTTGTGTAGATGAAGATTTTTTTTTAATGTTATATTTTAAGACTAAACCAAACTTGTTGATATTGTTTTTATTTTTTAATTTTCTTTTATAAAAGCTATTGACTGAAGTTTATTATACAAATGAATTTGGATGGTTTAAAGTTTCTTTAAACGAGTAAGTATGCCTATCATCAACTTACACTAAATAACAAATTAATTTTGATATATTAATTATTAATATTGGAACATTATAATCTGTGAATAAGTAATACCTTCTAACATTTGCGATAAGTTCAGTCGCATTAATTTTTAAAATAAAAGTGGAGTAACACGATAATGGTCATCCATGATTACGGTCAGTGTCATCATGTCAGCCTAGAGACGTCCACTGCTGGACATAGGCCTCCCCCAAGGTTCTCCACACAGACCGATTTTGAGCCGCCCGCATCCAACCGCTTCCCGCGATCTTAACCAAATCGTCACTTCGGTCAGTGTACTCTACGCAAAAGCATCAGAACTAACACAAGGTCCTATTCCACATTTATTAGACCAAATAGTTGAGAACGCGTTTGAGTCCTGTTACATAAACAAATGTCCAATGTTAATATAGTCAACTCACGAGCATCACTATAATTACAACTCCCTTTCAACTTGCAAATCGTATTTGCAGTTCACAATCAAACCAAACGCATAAAAGCTACTTTGTGCCTCTGCAAACAAAACAGCATACGCTTGCAAATTAATGAACAGATTTGCTTCGAACAAGGACATGATGAGACACTAACATAACAAGGGAAAATATAACTAAACATTATGCAAATAAAACTGGCATTTCACTGATAGGATGGGACATGCATGATGCCGATGCATATTAAAGATTGTCGTATTGGCAAGTTCGAATTTTAGTGTCCTATTGTTTTATGTTTTATTTTTGTTTGTCGTAAGAATTACCTTGCTTTCTAATGTTTTCAGTATGTAACTATGTAGAGATAGGGTTAATAAAATGCCAATAGCCAAACATAATTTTCTTACCATTGGGTCATTTATTAAGCACTAGTGTCTATAACTATAAGCCATCTAAGAAGTTTTAAGCTAAGCGCGTATAAAACATATTAAAATACTCTGCTGGACTGTAACTTGCTTTTAAAAGGTATATAACCTGTTAAGTATTTACGAACCACAGTTTCGAATTTCGCGAATCGGCCTAAACACTAATTAACATCCATAGATGCAAACTAACATTGTCTCAGCAAAAGGTTATTTTCTATAAACTAATCGCCTGCCGGGTTGAGTAGAAATTCTTAAATTACGTTACTTAAATATTTACAAAAGGATCTAAACACAAAGGTAATTAACGTTGCATAATTATGGTAATGACATGATTTATTTGATAGATATATAATGTAGGCTAAATCAATAAAATCGGATCAGCAATCAATCAACAAAGATATTCACTATATAGGCCTTCAAAGTTTTTAATTTTTGTAAGGCTGGCGAACTGATTAATTATCAGACATTGTAAGTATAATATTACTTCTCATGAAAATGTAATGTGTATCCTTAATTATAACTACATTAAAAGTCATAAGTTTCGGTGTTTGTATCGCAACTACGGCCGACTCGTCCAACTTTTTGTAGCTTTAGGAGATTTGATAGAAACTTTTTTGTAGAGTAAATCAACTATTTCTACTTTAGAGACAGAAACTATTTCGACCATTTCCAAAAATTACGAAGGTTTCAGATTAGGAAGTCAAATTATTTTTGTGCTTTTCATATTATTATATGAGCCATTTAGCTTGGATGATATGATTCAATATTTTGACATATCTAGTTATACATAACGGGTGTATGTCGCGTAATTATTTAATACTCAAAAGTTAAGCTATGAAGAAATACGTACCAGACATCTAACAGGCCAAATCTGGCCGTAACACATGTCTACTACTTGGACATATACTACATAGTGAGCATTTGAGACGCTTGTAGCAATGCGCTAATGCCCAATGCATACAACGCTTCATCTGTCTACATGTGTCCGTTACCGTGGAGCCCACGCTTTTGAAAACAACTTAAGCTTACAAACTTTTAAAGCGAAATTTCTCTTGGCAGTCCCGTACATCATACATACAACTAACACTAAATTAAATAAACGCAATACTGAAATTGAGAACATTTTCTAACTACGGAATGATCACAAAAGGTCAACACACATAACATGAAGACTTGTGCTTGGAACGAAGCCAAACGATGCTTGTGTTAAAACTTGTTAGAAGAAAGTTTTTACTGTAGGCCTGAACTATCATTAGTAGTTTTTCTTATATACGTTTCCTTATGGAACAAAAATTGTCAGGTTGCAAGAGTTTCTTGCAGTTGATGTCTATTTTCTGTTTCTTATTGTGATGGATATAAAGTTGTTCGGGATCGAATAGTTAGAAACTCGTGTAATTTGTGAAGAAAATCTTGTTAATATGAATAAGAAGGAAATATGTTTATTTGCATACATTATAACAACAATAAATAAAGAAAAAGCTACACACCGAGTTCAAAAGTTACTCGCAAGAAAAACTAAACTAGAAGTTATTTTTCTTGCTGTATGTATTCTTCCATAGTAGGTATACAAATATGCAAGGAATGTTATTTGTAATCTTCAGAAGCACTAGTTTGGTGACCGATGATCGTGATATGATGAGAACTCCGAAAGCGGTTGGATGTGGGTAACACCTTTGAGGTGATATATCTTCAGCAGTGGTGATCCATCGGCTGAAATGATTATTATGACTATTATAAGTAATATGCAAAGATAATATTATAGCCTAGTGGAGAGACCAACGGACTGTTACGCAGAGGGTCTCGCATTCAAATCCACGGCGCGCACCAATGTTTTTTCGAAATTATGTACGTATTAAAATGTTTATTATCGCTTGGTAAATGGTGAAGGAGAACATCGTGAGGAAACCTGCATGTCTGAGAGTTCTCCATAATGTTCTTTAAAGAAATGTGAAGTCTGTCAAACCGCACTTGGCCAGCGTGGGCCAGATTATATGCAGGGCCGATGATGAATGATAATATTATGTCATGACGCAAAAAGCCTATTAAGTTAATATGCACTTTTTTATTTAACATTTTTATTATAAGGTTCTAAAAATATATCTCGTATTATTATAATTCGCTTGATGCTTGTACTTCTGTTCAAAATGTCGCCAACCTTCAGATCCAACATCTCATTAAAAGCTAAAATATTTAAATGAATGCCTTGGATACTAAATACATACATACGTTATATTACGTTGTTTATACATACGTTAATACATTTTTTTGTTTGTGTTACTGTTGGGGAGAATGGTTAGATTTTTTTCATTGCTTATTTATTTTTCAGAACTTTGTTGAATAAGGTATGTTTTAACAATAGTTCTTTTGATAGACTTACGCCTGTATCCCCGAAGGGGTAGGCAGAGGTTTAATATTACACCCACATTTTGCCATGAATTTTTATGTCGCACGTAATAGGGGACCTATTGCCGTTACCGGGCAACCTCCAGACTCTGAGCTGCTACTGAGAATTCGGAAAAACCCAGTAACACTTTTGCCCGACCCGGGAATCGAACCTGGGACCTCCGATCAGCAGTCGCATATGCTATCCACTGGACCTGGATAACAATAGTTAATTAGATATTATTGTTTTTTTGTATGATGACTAATGAAAAATACATTACTAGAGGATGGCTGCAGCCACGTCCACACATTATTCTTTAATTTGAACGTGTCTTCGCGAACCCGTGGTATTTTCGGGAAATTCCGTTTTTCATGGAACATATATTGTGTGCCAAATTTCAGCATTTGGCACAAAATGGTTTTGGGTGTGCGTTGTCTACCAAGCAAATAGTAACGGAACAACTTTATCTTAATATATAAAATCCTTGCGTTACTTACTGACTGACAGACACGCTACAGCCGAAACTATTGGGCGCACGAAGCTGAAATTTGGCATGTATGTTCCTTGGGGTCTGTAGGCGTGCATTCAGAAGGGATTTCCCGAAATTCCCACGGGATCGACCAAAACGGGCAAATTTAAAAAAAATGCGGACCTGGCTGCTGGCCTCCTCTAGTATAATAATAAACGTACTGTGTATCAAGATATCGCAAAGAATCGATAATGCACTGAAACTTATATGAAGGGTTCCGCCTCAGTGTATCACACTGGCCAAGTACACATATGTCATCATTTTCTTGCCCTGGTCCCAAATTATTTGGGGTCGGCGCAGTATGTCCTTCTCTTCCATACTTCTCTGTCACCAGTCATCCGATCATTTACCCTTTTCTCTTTCATATCTATCCTCACACAGTCCATCCATCTTTTCCTTGGCCTTCCTCTCCCTTTTCGTCCTTCTACATGCATATTCATCACGTTTTTACCTACATACATCTCATCTCTCCGCATAACATGTCCATACCAGGCCAATCGACTACCTTTTATCTTTTCATCAATGGGTGCCACTTTCATACTACCTCTAATGTAATCATTCCTAATTCTGTACATTCTTTTCACTCCACACATCCACTGTAACATTCTCATCTCTGCCACATGCAATAGTTTCTCGTCCATCTTCTTTGCAGCCCAACACTCAGCTCCATACAGTACGACAGGTCTTATAACCGACTTATACATGCGGCCCTTTAATTTCACAGGCATTTTGTGGTCGCATATTGTGCCTGAGACCTGTCGCCATTTCATCCATCCTGCGTTGATTCTTTGCCTAACATCCCGATCAATTTCGCCGTCATCTTGCAGGAGTGAACCTAGGTAGCGGAAATCGGAGCTTACTGGTAGAAGTGTACCGCCGAGTGTTACCGGTATAGGACTGGAGAGACCGCCAAAGTCACAGAACATATACTCTGTTTTGGTTCTGTTTATTCTTAGGCCTACATTCTCCAATCTCTGCCGCCACTCCTCCAGCTTGCTCTGCACCTTCTGTCCACTCTCTGCTACCAGAACGATGTCGTCGGCAAACAGCATGCACCAGGGTGCCTCTTCCTGTATGTCCGATGATATAGCATCCATAATTAACAGGAAGAGGTAGGGGCTAAGGGCCGACCCTTGGTGCAAGCCTACGGCCACATCGAATCTGGCTGTGATACCAGCTGCGGATCGGACTTGCGGTCGGCATTTAGCGTACATGGCTTGAATCAACGTCAGGTATTTCCCAGGCACTCCTTTCTTCTTCAGGGCCCACCACACGACTTCACGAGGCACTCGGTCATATGCCTTTTCAAGGTCGACGAACACCATGTGCAAGTTTTTATGCGCTTCCCTGTATTTTTCGTACATTTGGTGAAGTGCAAAAATGGCATCCACCGTACCTCGACCAGGCATAAAACCGAATTGGTTTCGTGAGATCTCACTCTCGTCACGCAGGCATCGCTCAATTACTCTCTCCCATACTTTCATACTATGAGGCATTAACTTTATTCATTGTTGCACTCTTGGATATCACCCTTATTTTAAAAATGGGCACCAGGTAACTGTTGCACCATTCCTCGGGTATGGTCTCCTCGTGCAACAACTTATTGAAGAATAAAGTCAGCCACGCCCATCCATCATCTCCTAACGCTTTCCATGCTTCTACTGGTATTCCATCTGATCCTAACGCTTTTCCATTCTTCATTCCACTAACAGACTTTTTTACCTCGTCCTTATTTATTTCCTTCACTAAACCAATATTCATCACCTCATTCTCAAGGTTTTTCCAGGAAAATTATGAAGAACTCTCACACATGCATACAAGATTTTTATTTA
The DNA here is from genome assembly GCA_944739405.2 of Euclidia mi. NCBI lineage: Eukaryota > Metazoa > Arthropoda > Insecta > Lepidoptera > Erebidae > Euclidia > Euclidia mi. Next base: position 78,040,949 of record OX123190.2, read on the forward strand.
CGTAGAAACAGTGGTTCCGCCACCAACGCCTGTTCGTTGGTACCCTAAATCTATATTTATAAAATCCATGCGTGACTGACTGACAGACAAGCTACAGCCAAAACTATTAGGCACAGGTAGCTGAAATTTGGCATGTATGTTTCTTGGGCATGGTAGGGGTGCACTAAGAGAGGATTGCCCGAAATTTTCACGGGAATGGGCTTTCTGCCCATAGTTAAACTGGTTAAATTAAAGAAATGTGCGGGCGTAGCTGCGGGCATCCTCCAGTTTAAAATATTAATTAAAAGTGACATCTTATAAAATCTGACATAAATAGCGTTTTTGATATTAATTATATTAATTAACAAAACAATATTTGAGCAGAGACAGGCACCATTTCAGCGTCTCGACGTTATTCATACGCTAACTAATATAGGTAACACTATTACATTAACTTAAAATGAATATGGCGACCACAAGACTACGAGCGCCAGAGAGATGTTATTATTGAAAGAGTATCAATAACAATTATTTTAACAGAAGTGTCAATGATGTCAATTTTTTTTTTGTGGGAGAATTTTGTGTTGTTTCTCGTTTATAAAATTTTACCATAATGGCTTTAATAATCTTAAGTTTTATTCCTCAGATAAATTTTATCTTCTTATAAAAGGTTATAACTAAAATGTACCACCCAAATTACATTTCTTATAACTAAGAAATCAATCAACACAGATCTTTTGTCAAAAACATTAATCATTTTCATTTACTTTTTTGTCAACAAGTAAGTAATACATAAAAGAAAAATATGACGAAAAGTGAGTATAAAAACTGATGAAATAACTCGAAGCCCATAGAATAAAATGTCTGGAAGCTTAAGCACGAAAGAACGACGTCATAAACATAATCCTTTAACTAAACCCGCGGCACTCTTCCAAAGTAGATTTTAAATTCGAATTTCGCTTCAAAAACTATCGTTTTAAAACTCAAACAAACTTTTATTTTTTAAACTGGCCAATGCCAGATGTCGCCAGCAAACTATAATTAGCTTAGCTTAATTCGCCTGAGCCTACAACTTGAGCCGTAACATTTGGCTGGCAGCCAGTTGCCACAGGCTGCAGCAGCTGAGATAGACGACAAAAGAAATAAAGCGACCCATTCACTACTAGGTTGGATACGTGGATTGTATTTTTTAAGATATTTACTGACATTTGGGAGAAGCTGAAATAGTTATTTAGTAGTTGAATGTTCACGTTGTGCTGTTTTCTTTGGCAAAGGTTAACTTAGAAGCTGTTTAAAACTAAAGTTGAATGAAGAATACTTTAGAAAGTATTCTTCTGTTTGGTACCTTTATTTGTAACGAAATATAACTTTAAATAAATCTATATTACCAGGATCCTTTTACGCTCCTAACTAAACTCCTATCCTTCCATTAAAAACCAGTTGCGGGCCATCTCTTCTGCCAATGCTGCAGACTAAAGAGTAAAGAGTCGTGACACTCCTACTACCTGTCGGTACATTTTCACTATAATCACCAAGATGTCATCAAATTCTATTAGTGACGAATATTTCGACTCATCCGCAGAACAAAGTCCGATCTGCATGGATCGCAATTTTCAGTAAAGGCTGTAGAAGTTCTGGACTTGTGTTACTCTTTATAACTCTTATAACGAGAGACTTAAAATTAAGATTTTTTGATATGTTACTATAACAGCCTAACCTAATTAAATGCTTTATAGTGTATATTTTTAGTCCTTTTATTGTACGAGATATTGGGTTACATATCGTCCTAGGACGTTTAATGGTGGAAGAGCGAGAGTCCGTGGTAAACATCGTGCGTTGTTTTGCGGAAACGTTCGAGATTTAAAAGACGTTCTATGTTAACAAAGGTTGATTTTTGTTGGAATTTTGCATCACTTAAGAGTCCTTTGTGAATAATATAAAATATAAAATTAAATCCAATGTCATTTTTTTTATAAGAAAGTCTTAAAATAGGTGACATAACCTTAGGTGGCAAAGATTAGACTTCTTGCATGCATGAGTACTTATAATTTTAGTATCGAAACAAGTCGTGTAATAGTCGGAGTAATTATATTTACTAATTTAAATATAAATAAACTGTGTACGTATGTACTTATGTTCATTTACCTTTACGTATAATCGTATATAAAAATATAATCGTATATACTTATTTAAAAGTCATAAATTAGGACGTATCAGTCACAAACTAATTTATAAGAACCTACTTAATATAAAATAAAATTATGTCTACAAACATCTTTATCATCACCTAAACCTAAAGACATGCTGGACATGGCCTCCTCAAAGGCTCTCCACACAACTCCAATCATAAACCGCCTGAATTCCACCACTTCCTGCGATCTTAACCCAATATCTTCTTTATAATATTATACACGGTGTAAAAACCCATCACCAAGACGAAGTCAACTCGTTATAGGAATACTCTTTCTACACATCTTGCTTAGTCATACTTAGCAAAACAATACCTCGAAAACGATTTTTTTAATAGACACATTTTATAAGCCGCCATGTAAAGTACGCGCTTGCAATTCTCGAGATACTTACCTATCCAAGGGTAGGGCTATATAAAGAACATTAATTATTTTATTCCCTCAACAATACTTCCCGCTTTGGTTATTACGAGAACACCACAGTGTTTGTCCAGATGGAGCCACTTAAAGTTGCGTGACAGTTACCCGACCGTCGTCAAATTGTAGGTGAACAAAACTTGTAGATTAATTTTAGTCGTACTTTTAAGATTACAGTGTTTAGAGGTAGTATGTTTATATTGTATGGTAAATTGTTCTAAGTTACCAAGAATACTGAATATGGTATTTTTTTTATTATCTCATTTAGTAAATGATAAAGAAGATATCCCTTTTTTGTAAATTGTCCCAAACACTAAGTACGAGACAATTCGCCTAAATAATCAATAATTGTGATAATCAAATCCAAATCGTGATAAAAATGTATTTTTAAGATGTCACCTCTATTAGACACAACACGTACTGTGAAGAAATATCCAATACTATTGCGATGCTGAGGAATATCATAATTATCAAATCCAACAAAAATATTTGTATACAGGAAGTTTTTAGGAAGTCTTATCTGTATCTGACTGTATCTATCTACACGCTATTTAAAAAAGACTTTCGTTCACTATTCTAGCAAAAGCAGCTCGTCTGCAATACCCAAGCTAATGTCCTTGCACAAGAAGACGACATCATATGACAATATAAACTTTGGACAATAACCATCAATCCTTCTAAAAGTTGCTGCGAAGTTATTAATTGAATATATTACAGCCATAATTGCATTATGGCTTTTGATGGCGTAAATTATTTTAAATGATCATACGAAGCTGTCTATTGCTCGTCTTATTGGAGTTGTACTAGTTTGCTGCGATGAATTGCCGATAAAATTTCGCTTTGTGCGTGACTGCTACAGAAAATTCTTGCATATGGTATGAAACTAGATGGCAAACTTTAGGTGTTTCTATTTTTTTATAGGCTCACGCCTGTGTCCCCGACGGGCTAGGCAGAGGTGTAATATTAAACCCACATGTTGCCACGAATTTTTAGGTCCCACGTAATAGGGGGCGAGCTTTTTGCCGTACTGGGTACATTACCAGACTCCGTGCTGAGAATTTCCTAACGGAAAAACCCAATACCTTTTTGCCCGACCCGGGAATCGAACCCGAGACCCGAGACCCGAGAACCCAATCCTACGCGCACATTTATGCCGCGAGACCAAAGAGGCAGATACATCATGTTTTGTTTGTTTGTTTTTCGTGTGAGTGTGTGGCCAACTCTGGTGTCGGAGTTTTCAGACCGCCCAAAGGCCTCCGACATGGCCTAACGACCCTTATCTTTAGACAAGAGCCGGGACCGACAGCTTTACGTGCCCTCCGAAGCACGGTAACGCTCAGATGAAAATGCCACACACGGTCACCCATCCAAGTGGCAACCTGTGCAAGCGTTGCTTAACTTTGCCGATCTGTTACGAACGGCAAGCCAAGTCTCGCTATGAGCGCTACAGATACATCATTAGACATCATCATTATACTCTTTATCAAGTTTGATTTATTTTTAACAAGTTTATTTTCCCGTTCTTCTTTTCGTGTCGTTGTGTGACCAACTCTGGTGTCGGAGATTTCAGGCCGCCTTATTTTCCTGGTACTTTACTAATCGGATCTTTTAGGAAATGGAAGACAGTCTATATGATATATGATGATATTCTCTGATTATTCTTAACTAGGGTCTAGGTTAGGTCTCTTAACTAGGGTGATCTACTTTGATTATTTTTATCATTTTGTTTACAACATGTATTTTACCATATAATTATGTAGAGTTGTGAGTACGATGTGGGCATTATTAAACATTTAAACAAACAGTAGTGGCAACCTTTCTGATGGCTTAGGGTGACATTCTTATGCATACACCTTCTGATGGCGTGGAGGCATAGTGATTCAGATCGTGCTGGCTCCTCAGTCAAGGTTAAACCGTACGATTGCTGTTGAATGCGGGCCATCAGTAGGTTGAGTCAGTCAAAAGCGTCAGACTAAATCCTGAATTGTACTTGCATACTACACCCATTTTGTTTGGACTTTAAAACATCAAGAAAAGATGAAAAAATAGAAGTGACAAAAAATAAAAACAATGACTCTGAGTTTGTTTCGGCCTTTCTTTTTAAGAAGTAATTTAGCTAGGATAAGCCGGCATCATCTAGAATAGGGTTTTGACTTGTATGAGCGTTGTAAACAGCCAAAATGCAGAAATAAATATGTCTTTATGTCTTTCTCTCTAGTGAATACATATACATACATTGTATTTGTTGAAGGGAAGCAAAAGCGCAGTGGAATGGTCAAAACATCGTTGTGCAGGTAATTTCCAGCATCGTGAGCATTTATGCTGTTATTTTGAAGAGAAAACCACCATAAAACCAAAGTCAAAACTGGGGCATCTTGAGGGTAGCAGATGGTTTCATCATCGGCTACAGAAAACGCAAACTTTGGCTATAATAGCAAAAATGCGGCCATTATTGTTTTTAACTGCCTCGTTACTTAAAAATCTATTTGTAAATCTTGAGAAGAGCATATTCTTACGATCGTTTATTTCCATATTCTTAACATTAATGTAATTTCATCGTCCTTCATAAAGTTTTTTTAAGAAAATATAAAGGATACCCTTAGAAGCCTAATCAGGCCCCTCTATTACATTTAACGAGGCCTCTCAAGTGTTCAGTATTAGCTTCAGAATATTACGCTTTAGTAAAATATAAATGGAATTATGGTCCGTGATCATGAGAATATACATAACGGAATACGTCATCCATTTATACATTTTTTTATGTTTTATTCAGTTTTAACAAAACACCCTGATATATGATAGTGAGTGTTAGGTATGGCAGAAAAAGCACGAAAGCAGAATTAACGCAGTTGAGATGCGATCACTGCTTAGTATGTGTGGTGTGAGATTGATAGGATTCCGAATGCAGCAATACGAGAGCTGTTGCTGCTGATGCAGATGTGACCTGAAAGAAGATGTTGTGACAAAAATTGAGAAAGGAATGCTGAGATGGTTTTGACACGTGGAGCGAATGAGTGAAAAAATAATGACGCACCAAATATATGAGGCAAACGTGTATGGGCAAGCCGGTCGTGGCTGACCTCATAACATTCGTCGACCAAATTGGTGACGTTCTGAAAAACAGAAAGGTCCGAAGCACCCGGAACCGGCGAGCATATATGAAAAGAGTAATGAATGTAGAGGAAGCGCATGAAGTTTGTGAGGATAGAAGTAAGTGGCGTTCCGTTGTCTCTACCTACCCTGACGGGAAAAAGGCGTGAGTATATATATGTATGTTTGTAAGTCATTGTAGCTTTATACATGATCGTGTTTTTACAATTATGTTAAAGGATGCTGCAGCTACACCAGCACATTGTAATGTAACCTTTTCTGTCCGATCCCGTGGGAATTTCTGTAATCCCGTATTTGTACACCTTAGTTCTCAAGACTGCCTCTGTGCTCCAGTGGATAGCGAATGAGACTGTCAGCCCAATTTCTTACAGATTCCAAATCCTTACAGTCAAATGCTTATAGTCAGCCCTTGAAATGTTATCATGAGGTCTGCGTTAATGGCCAAACGAAAAGGAAAATAATCTTTCTGTAACTACAATTCACCAAAATAAAAAGCCGTAAAAAACCGTAATGAGAGACACAATTATCATAAAGTACGATTCCGATTACTCCACTGTCGGTACTTAGGTTTAATATTTAGTGTTATAATTATTATGTTACTATAATCTTGAGGGGCAATTAGGGTGCGTGCTCACTAGAAATGAACAATATGAGATGAAATACTGTTTGAATTATTTTACTTGGTACAGCGTTTTTACTTAGTTTATCTCTCACATGCTCGTAGTCTTAGGTTTTGTGCCGACAGGGGTCATAAATTTCATACAAATAATTATATGAACGGTTTCTTGGGGATATGTCTAGAGCCGTGTCTCTGCATTGTGATTTACCTTATTAAACTTGTACTAGTAGAAAATAATACATTATGACGCAGTCAATTTAATGTTAGCGTAACCCAATAATGATATTGAGGTATTTTGAGAAAAAAATGGTTTATTTTTCATGTGCTGAATAAAGCGACCCCTTTTAAAAAAAGTAAATTATAACTTTTTTTTTTTTGCTGATTCATTCATTTATTAAATATGCAATACAAGCTTACAGTCGTAACCAAAGCGCTTGTATGCCTAGAAGTTTACAATACAATTATTATATTGTTAAATAAATAAAACCTTATAAAATAACAGAAAAATATAAACCAATGTGAACAATATCAAACCGTTAAATTAATCATTAACTAATAAACAATAATACAAAAATCAAATACGTATATTTATAAAAATCAAAACTTAATCATACACATATTTTATTTAAGAACTGTAGCATGTCTGCTCTAATGCTATTGGGCTTGCCACAAAATATGTCAGCATCCGGACTGTGTCGCAGGTAATTGTTTAGGAATGTAATCCCTCTAGCAGTAGGGCTGTTACGAGCATGAGGCGAACGCCACGCCGGTGGGCACGCGAAAAGTTGCCGTTGCCTACGACCAGCACCTCGTAAATAATTGTCAGGTACATACAAATGAATGCACTCTCGTACCGATGGATTATCAACCTTATTTATTAGTAACAGGTAATAATGCATTAAGTGGATTAATTCCCTTCTGAGAAACAAGGTATTGAGACCAACCATTCCTGACACAAATGCGGATGGATATAAGAACGGATAGTATCCATATTTACGTTTATACAAGTAACGGGCAAATTTACGCTGTATTTTCTCTATCAACAGGGTATATAGCTGTTCATTGGGGTTCCATATAATTGCGTTATACTCTAACTTACTACGCACGTAGGCATTGTAAAGCAGCTTCGCGATGTGTGTGTTATTAAAGTGATATGCTGTTCTCATTATAAATCCAAGTGATTTATTCGCTTCCTTACAAATCTGCTGAATATGTTCGCGAAAACTCAACTTGCTGTCCATAATTAACCCCAAGTCGCGTATATTTGTTACACGTTCTAGTTGTGTATCTGCTAATTTATAAATCGCTGTGATTGGAGAACGAGATTTGGAAAAAGTTATTATTTTACATTTAGCTACATTGAACGAAAGTTTATTTCTTATGCTCCAGTCCTCAACTGCATTAATATCTTGCTGGAGAGCCACGCAATCTGTAACGTTTGTGACAGAGCAAAAAAGCTTTAAATCGTCAGCAAACATCAGACATTCAGTATTACTAAGAACACTAGGAAGATCGTTAATCATAATTAAGAATAAAGTGGGTCCAAGTGTACTACCTTGACTTATGCCCGAACGTGTATAGTATTCTTGGGATATATTATGACCTAATTTAACATATTGTTTACGGTCTCTTAAATAATCCGTCATCAGATCTAGTAATGGTGTAGCAAAGCCTAGTGATGAGAGCTTCATAAGAAGGACATCGTTGTCCACAAGATCGAACGCTTTTCGAAAATCGAAATATGCTACGTCTACTTGACAGCTTGCGGATATTTTAGTGGTCAAGTAATCTACAAAGCTAATATGGTTTGTTAAAGCCGAGCGGCCGGGGCGAAACCCATGCTGTGAATCGGTCAAGTATTTATTAATTTGGTCACATATACAGTTATTTATAACAGATTCGAAGATCTTACCAAATACTGACAACACTGCAATAGGCCTGTAGTTAGTCATATCGGCTGGTTGGCCGCCTTTAGGCACCGGAGTTACCCTTGAAAGTTTCCATTTATTAGGATAAATACCCTGTTCTAGCGAAAGGTTATAAATGTGTAAGAGGGGCTTTTCCAAAGCAGATAGGCAATCTTTAACTATAAATGGCGGTATGTTATCCGGACCATACGAGGATGTAGTTTTAAGACGGCGAACCGCTCGTTTCAGTTCTAGAATGTTAACGCACGGTATAGTGATTGCAGACGCAAAACCAGCATCTTTAGCATCACGTTTAGCTGCTTCACAATCGAGTACAGGAGCGTTTGGATGAAATACTAAACTAAAATATTGCGCGAATGCATCAGCAGCAGCCTGTCCTACAACAGAGGTGTTATTATATATATATTCCTTAGTTTGCTGTCTGCTTTTACGTTTATCCTGTACAAATTTCCAAAAATTTGATGGGTGGCGTGAGATGTTAATTTCCACAGTGTCTATATATTTTTTATACGCGTCATTAATCAGTTTTTTTACCTTAGTTCTACAATATTTAAATATCTCCTTGTTGTAGACTGACCCATTAAGTTTAAACTTTTTTAAATTAAAATATTTAAATTTTATGTAGTATATTATTTCATTAGTATACCACGAGGGATATCTGTATTTATGATTAGCTGCTTTCTTTTTAAATGGAACATGGTTAGTAATAACACTATTTATCTTGTTGTAGAGCGTCTCTACGGCTTGGTTAGTATCCTTTTGCAGCAGCAACTCTGTCCAATCGATACTAGCAATATCAGAATATAAGCCGCAGAAGTCAGCTTTACGAAAATTCCACTCGGAAGGTGAAATGTGGCTGTCATGCGTATTTTGTAGTCTAACCCCTACGCTACTTCTAGGAATAGTTAGTATTATCTCCAGTGGAGGGTGATAAGCATCCATCGGTACTAGAGGCTCAGCTCCCGCCGTGACAAGGACATTATTGATTTCACCATTAGTCAACACTAGATCTAAGATACTCCCATATTTGTTACAAACAGAGTTACATTGCTTTAATCTACAATACTCTAAAAATTATCATATTGGGTTTTAATATAATTACTACATGAGTTCAAATTAAAATCGCCAACTATTACAAACTGATGCTCAGGATAAGCAGTAATGGCGTCTTCCATACAGGTCAGAACGTTCAAGTACTGATTATCATTATAGCTGGGTGGTAAATATACAATACACATGAGCAAGCGGACATTTCTCCACGTTATAGAAGCAAATAACAATTCTTTATCATCAGTTAGACTGTTTACTGTTGTAATTCTTTTTACGTTTATCGTGTAATTTTAACCGGGTTTAGGCTGCGGTATAATTTCACGTTTACCATCAGGTGTAAATAAACCGAATAATTTTATTTTCTTGCTTACACCATTGTAAAACTACATGCAATACAAAATGTTAGGCAATTATCAATTTTCCTAAACAAAATCAGGACACATATTGCACCAAGTGGTTTCCCAGCAGGTATTATGCAGTATAACGCGCAGTAATAGTAAAAATATGTGGTTATTATGTTGGAGCAATAACATTTTCGGCAAGATCTTGCATTATGCGGTCTTCGCGAGATAATTGAATTCTCTCATAAGGAAGAGGGTACACATTTTGTAGTAGGTACTTTACTTACAGTGTGAAATCGAATAATATTTTGTGACTTGTTTTGAAATTTTGGGAACTGTGCTTAAAAAGTATTTTTCTTGAATATGAATATTTGGAAAAAATAACTTTTCTGCGTAATTTTTTTATGCTGGGTTTTAATAAATTTGGTAAGCAAGCTTGGTGAAGATTGTTTAAAAGGTCATAAACTATGAATGTTTAAATACTCATAACGATTAGTGTTCAAATACATAGTTTACTACTCATCTATTCAGTTCAATATAGATAAATTTTATTTGTGGTGTTTTTGCAATTCCACCTACATAACTTTTCGCTGAATTTTATCCCGAAAACTCTATTAATCGCTTTCTCGAAGTTGGATTCTACCATTCGTGTTGGCTTATCCCCAGCTAGAATGTAATAAAGTCCGTTTCCCATAGAACCCACGTAAACAACAAAGGCAGGTTTATCCCGATAAATCGCCAGGTTCGATTTAAATAGATTAGATTTTTACATTGTTAGCATAACCTGACGTGAAAAGAAAGATTTGTGCAGGCTGATGAGCAAATAAAAAGCAATATTTGATATCTTTTCGAACATTGAGTTTGATATGCATATGATTATTACTAAGATGCAGTCATATTATCTGTAGGAATGCAACATAAAGACATGATATTCATTGTCGTTTAACTTTTCAAAAAAATAACCCCACGCTAAAAAAATATCGTGGGGTACTTTAAAATGTTCAATCCACGGACATACACAGATCAGAAATAGTAATAAGATCAAACAAAATTTTGATTTTGTTACGGATCGAACTTATATCACTTGAACCACTACCTAACTACAAGTCAATAGCTGTAACCACTACGGCTAAATACATGAAATCGAGAGATATAGACATAATTACTCAGTACATAATATTGTCTATGCATGTTACAATTGAGTAAATACTAAATGTTAGCCAAAAATCGGGCACCGTCGCGTGCCATCGAAGAGACCTATATCTAGCAATGGAATATGGCAAGCTCATGATGATGATGAAATGTTGATATGTTTCAAAAATATAATTTGATAGGTCAAATATTTGTCATCAGCCTCTTTGTTGCAATCTTCCATAACACCAAAGTTTCTTCAAAAACTCTCCTTACATTTAATACAGAGTAATTCCGCTGCCTATTCGAAGAACGACAAAGATAAAAGCCTGTATACTGCCACAATGAAAACTAATAGTTATTGTTCTTTGCATATTAGTATAAATGTTAGGCCTTCGTTCAAATAAATATTTGGGGCACTTCTAAATATGTGATTATATTTTCTGCTATATATTTTTGCACAGATAACAATAATATTTGATTATTTTAGGTTTAATCTGGCAATAACGCCTTATTTCAAGTAATAACTGCTACGAGTACTGAAAGTAGTACTTATACTAAACTCAAGTATTCATAATTAATACATTTTTGGCAATGAAAGATTTTATATCACTATATGAAGAAGAAAATCTTGGCCCCTTGTAAATTTCAGGCTTCTTACCTATTTAGTATAATTTAAAAAAAGTACTTCAGCCATTGACATATACTCTAACGATAGACGGAGCATTCCCTAGAAAATATTTTGTTCAAATTGTCTAATGTATGACGTCTAATCGTACTAGCGCAACACGCAGGCGCAAGCAGCGCCAATGACTTACAGTGTCTAGTTATTATTATAGCCAATCAACAACAACAAGTCCTGGCATCTTACCAATGAGTATCCAATAGTTCTCTAACGCTACTGGCTGCTTATTGCCATTTGCAAAGAATATTTACATCACAGAAGAGATGTTTTCTGCCTACAATATTTCATCAACATAATAAGAACAGTTTATTTATGAAAATAAAAGGAATTAATTGCTGGGGGTTTATTTAAGTAAAAAAATGGAATCTATAATCATATTCAGATGTTTTTATTACAAAATAGAAAAATGTATTCGTGGGCGTAAGTTCAAGACTTGCCTTAGTTGCCTCACGAACTCACGAATAATTCTTATTTTTAAACTTTATATTTATCTTACTATGAGAATTGCTTAAACATATCCTAATATATAAGGCAGGATTGTTTGTCTTTCTGTAAAGATGCCCTTGCTGACCACAGAGTTCTAAACCTACACATGTGGCAGATGGCACTATGTGCTACGATAAGGAAACCAACTATTAAAAAAAATCTATGACGAAGTGGCCTGAGTAGCTTAGTCGGTACGGTATCGACGTGGTCGCGGGTTGAAGTCCCGCCTAAAAAAAATATTTTAAATTGCAGATAAATTTACTCTAGCAAGAAATGCTCAAAAATATATTTTAATAACTATATAAATTATTTTTATAGTTAGTTATAGTATTTTTCTATAACTGTAAATGTGTACCTACTATGATGAAGTGATGAAATATTCGTTAATACGGTTATTACGATCAATATACCAAAAAATAAAAAGAACACAGAATTAGTGTTATACAACGTCAAATTGGTTTTATAACATTAATCAAACTAAAAAACTTTTAAAACCAATACCTTCACGAAGTCTGGTCTTAGTCATATATTTTACGTAAATACAATCACTTGCAATGTATTTCTGCATAGTAATTAGTCTATGATCGTAAATGACGGCACATAAAAATAAAGTAATACATTTTAATGTGGTATTATGAAACATTTAACTCTTTTATTTATATAAATAATTAAAAATGTTGACTAACGCTACTACAGATACTAGTTCTGATTCAAATTAATCGATATATCGTCGCCACACAATAAACGAAGCAGACCCACACTGCAGGAAAGTCAAAGTGACACTAGATTGCTTTGCCGGTATGTTCATGCAAAGCATTTGAACAAAGTAAATGTTCTGAATGCTACATCTAGTACTTTAGTACATATATATCGATGACTTCAGCTTCTTATATACATTGACATTTTTAAGTACATTTTCGTGTTAAAGCCTTCTATCGACTGGGTAGTATTTAGTGCACATGGAGGTTTTAATAGATCACTAGCTGACTCAACAAACGTTATTTTATATTATAAAAGAAAATTTATGAAATAGAGGAAAACGTTCTGCGTAAGAACAACCTAATCAGGTTGTTCTTACGCAATTCTTTCGCTTTAGGTAATTACCTAACGGTAACAAATATATTCTCATACTTAGAAAATATACGCAAAAATCATAAAAATCGGACGAGGATTAAGACGAGTACACCTACAAACACCATAAAACGAGACGTTTTTACGTTTAAAAAGAAAAAAGCTTTGTTTTTGCGACAAAAATGCTTTCACTTTACTAACTAGCTATTTAGCCAACGAGAAATTTGAGCAAATCAAAAATATTGTAAATATAGACACTTATTTTAAGTAGGTAGTTCATTCTTAGTAATTTTGGTAACGACTAAAACAAAATGAGAGCAGCTAATAACGTTTTTGTTATAAATAGAGGACGGATCCTAAAATCTTTTGTTGGAGGCAATACTACGAAAATGCATAACTAAGATAAGATGAGAGAAATAAAATTACTTTTGATGCATTTTGTATTATTTATCAGTCAATGAATCTACCAATGATAAAGATATCGATCATACCTTACAAAAGAACTGTCTTGACTATTGGCGATGCAAAGATTATCCGCGCGCCTCTAGAGGCGAAATTTTGACGTTGTCTTAGAACGACTTCTGACATCTTTTAATACAACTTTGCTTCGAAGTTATGGTGGTAATTGTATCGAGAGCTGTCAAAAGTGTCAGAAGTAGCGGTGATCTGTGAATGTGTCGTTCTTAGACAACTTAAAAATTTCGCCTCTAGAGTCGCTAGTTAGAATCTTACCATTGGCAATAATACACAATAATGTTGAACCTTCTAGATTATATGTTTGCAATTTGATGCCAGGATATTCTCATTCATAGCACATAGTCTGGCAATGTTTTGGACCCAACACAAATTTCGTTTTCTCTGTCACATAAAATTAAAACATGTGTGCCTGAAAAAGAGGGTGTAAATTACCTCTGAAGAAACATCGCTTTGTTTGTTTTTTGAATTCATAACATCGAACAAAAAGTTCAAAATGCAAATTAATGCTGTTTGCTATGAGCGCTCTAGGTTAGGCGCCAATAAGGATTAAAGTAAAATATAGTATGATTGCTTTTAATAGATTTAAAAAAATGATAATCAAGCAAATAAAAAATATCCAGTACTGCTGCTACATTACATATAAAAATATATGACTTTTTTAACTTCCAAGATCTTATTGGCGCCCAACATGGGACCTAACGTATAAAATCTAATTTAAAAAACTTTGGACTCGAGATGTTTCTTTAAACAAGTATCTTTGAACTTTGTAGAGCTAATAGGCACCCACAGAAAAAAAGCAAATAGAAATGCTTATTAAAATATAAGTTTAACTGAGGAACTTTTAATGTGAAATCGCCGAAGAACTTTTTATTCATTTTCTTAAAATTAGTTACGTATGTTTATTGTTGCCGTTTCATAGTATAAAACGTAGTAGTAAGCAATAATAACGAGACAAATTATATTGGTTAGAATGGCTGCGAATTGAAATTACAATTAAATTGTATGAAGCCTTGCCTTAGCGATTATTGTTGTGAAAGAACTCTGAAGGTCATTCATTAGGTGGCTTAGAAGTTTGATCCTTAAATTTCATTGCTAAAATTTTATTGTACTTTTTAAGTTGCTTGACTTTTATAGTCACTTAACGTGTATTTCTTTTGTAATCATGAAACTTTACATGAGACAAGTAAAGAAGCAACATCAATAGGAGATGAAAATACAACAAAGTATAGTTGGTGAGTTCCAACTACCCCGGTGCCGGGGCAGGTGACCGGGGTAGTTGGGACTCACACACTATACTTTGTTGTATTTTCATCTCCTGTTGATGTTGTAGTTGTTGGCTGCTGTGATAGTTGGGACTCACTCAGTGTAGTTACTCTTAATCATTATTTGACGCATTTATGGTGTCAAAGATACTGTGACACATTGGGGCGTCAAGTTTGCTGTCTACGTAAAGGCAAAGTATGAACAAAGATTTTTAACACGTTAACTGCCATAGCATAATTTGGCAATTTCTTTTTTCTGTTTTTGGTGTTATATCGACATAAATTACATTATATGAATATTGTTTTCTTTTTTCGATAATTATAACATAAACTAGGACAACAATAAATATTGTCAGGTATATGTGACTGACGAAGCCCAATCGGGAGAAAATATAGCCATTGCGCCATGTCAGGCATTTTTTTAGGCATTTTGTCAGGCATCGTAAATCGAAGAACATAAAAAAATTTAACATGTTTTGTTCTTTTTTTGTTTCTATTTTATTCTAAACTTACTATTTTTATAATTTTCTAAACTCTTTCAAATAATAAAAATATTTAGAAATTCATTATGTCGTATTTTTTGCGTAAAACATGTACTAACTTAAAAATCAGTCCCATATGTAGATAATGTTGGGCCAAGATGAACATAGTTTCTTGGGGGCCTTGTCAGTCCATTTCAACAGACAAAAACACCCAAAACGCGCCTGACGGCTCCCTGAGATAATTTGAATTACATACGTTTGCGTCAGGCACTAGTGACTGACACGGCCCTAACAGATACCATGTCTGTCAAGCACCGGTGCCTGACTTGGCAGTCAACGTGTTAAGTATGAAAATAATTTAATAACAATACAATAAATTACATTTCAAGAAACTTTTCAACTGTGAGAGATGTTGTAATCTTATGCATAAACACTGTCTAGCCTGAGCTCAAACGACATAAGAAAACATAACCTAATATTCTAAAACAGAATAACGTCAAAACTATAAAAAACTTTTCTGAAATCCCTAGTCATCTTTAACTTGTTTATTGCGTAGTAATACTAACAATTAACCCGCCTTCATTTTTCTAGCGTACATAAAAGCTGGATAACAATGTCAAGTTGTAATATTTCTGTCATATAGACGTTCAACATAATACGTTTCGTGTTTACTCTGGGTAACGAACAACACACGTTTTGTTAGTGCTGTGTTTCAAGCAAATATTGATTCTGTAACGTACTAGTAGCGGTGGCTTTGAATTAGATTTGTAGTTATCTGGTTAATTTCGAGGGCAATGAATATATTCGATACTACACCGACAAAATTGTTTTGATATCTTTTATATAAAATTCATATTAACAACAAATTGTTTTTATCAGTAGACAAATAAATATTTGTATTACTTGTTTTTTATATATATTTACACTAGCTGACTCAGCGAACTCCGTATCGCCTTTTTAAGAATTTTTATTTAATTCCCTTTTTTCGAAGCCCCTTTTCCAAAGTTACCATTGACTTAGCGCTTAATCTCTTATCATTTCAGAGTATATAATGATGAACAAACAAACAAAGATTTTTTTATAATATTGAAATTCTCATTCCTTAAAATATCGGAGATGATACCCATATTACACCCAAATTTCGCCATGAATTTTTAGGTCCCACGTAATCGGGGGCGAGCCTATTGCCGTACCGGACACATTACCTGACTCCGTGCTGTTACTGAGAATTTCCTAACGAAAAAACCCAATAACACTTTGCCCGACCCGGGAATCGAACCCGAGACCTCCTAGTCCCACGCGTACATTTATGCCGCGAGACCAACGAGGCAGTCTTTAATAATAATTGAGGTGTATAATGATTTTCAACAGAATCCATGCGTGTCCACCAAAGGAATCTACTATCCCTTTTAACATAGTCAATTCAATTTTCAATACCAATTCTATATCACCGTATTATAAATAGGAACGTAACAAGAAATGCTTAGTCTCAGTGGAGGCAAAAATAAAAATTAAAAGGTGTGGACTTCATTACAGGGCTGGTTCGTAAGCACACTCCTACCGTCTTTCATATGTGACATAATAATATTACTAGCCTTATGTCGACCCCAATGGAGTGGAACGGAATCAATGATGAATTTTTAAATAAGCCTTTTAATAATAATTATAAGCTGTTGTCATAATCTTTCACACTCCTGGCCATATCTCACATAACCTAATCTCACATAAGAATTGAGAAGCCGAAATAAATACTTTAACTGAAAAATAAAGCTAGCATATATATGCTAGCTTTATTTTTCTTTATTTCGCCATGTATTTATATATACGAAAGTAACTGGAATAAACCATTCTAGCTGTATCTATATCTGTAAGGCGTCTAATTGTCTTAACTGCATAAGCTGCAGAACTAAGTTTGCCTGAAAGTCTTTCTTTATGCGGACCCCATTGAAGCTTAGTATCATAGCTTAGTATCATAATACCTAGAAACATCGTTGTCGCCTGATGGTAAGCAATTAGCGCCGCCCATGGACACAAGCAACACCACAGGAGTCACAAGTGCGTTGCCGCCCCTTGGGGTTAGGTAAAGGGATAGGATAAGGAGTGGGATGAGGGAGAAGGAATAGGGGATAGGGCCTCCGGCACTCTCACTCACCGAAGGAAACGCAACAGTTCAGGTACTGTTACTTTACGTCGATTTTCTGTGAGAGGGTAGTACTCTACTTGTACACTAGTTGTTCCGACGGGCTCAATTCTGGATTCCCTAAGTTGTACATTGGTTTCCATCTGTTTAACTTTGGGCATTGAGAATTTTAATAGTGTGGTTTTCTTATCATTAAGTAGGTAATAAATTATTTACATTAAATCAATTAACAACTTTAGAGAGTGCATTGTTTACTTCGTCAAAATTTATCTGCTGTCATCTAATATTAAAAATTAAGGAGGTATCATCTGCGAACAACACAATCTCATGATTTTTTTATACGTAATAGGGTAGATCGTTAATATAAATTAAAAAAAAATGGTCTGAGGATTGAACCCTGCGGGAATCCCATTTTTAAGGCAGAGCCTGGAGATATCTTGTCATTGATCTGGACCTTCTGGATTCTGTTGACCAAGTAAGAAACCAAGAGATCGAGAGCTTTGTTCCTAACACCGCAATGATACAATTTCCTAACCAGAGTGTCATGATGTACACAATCAAACGCTTTTGACAAGGTGCAAAAAATACCTAATGCATCTTGTGACTTCTCCCAAGCAGCAAATATACTTTTGAGTAACTCAACTCCTGCGTCAGTAGTCGAACGACCCCTCGTAAATCCAAACTGTTTCTCGTGGAGTAGATTATGTATATTAAAATAACTAAGTAACTGACTAAGAATTAATTTTATAAAAATTTTACTGAGTGTCGGCAATACAGAAATAGGTCGAAAATTAGAAGGGTCGGTTATGTCACCAGATTTAAATAAAGGTATAACTTTACCATATTTCATTAAGTCAGGAAATATTCCAGAAGCGACGCAACCATTGAATACCTTTGCAATATGTGCAGCAATTATGGTAATAATAGATTAAATAGTCTTCACTGACAATCCCCACAAATCCATTGTCTTTTTCATATTTATAGTTTTAAATTGTTTAAGAATATCTTCAGTAGTAAAAACAGTAAATTCAAAGGCTGCATCACATTCTGGCACGCAGTCCCTAAGAATCATTTCAGCAGACATCGGAGATGAGTTGAGCGACTCTGTTGTCACTATAGGTATATTAGCAAAGAAATTCTCAAATTCTGTCGCAACTTTCAGGTCCTCTGCAAAAGGTACTCACATAATTGATTTTTAAAAGGTAGTCGCGGCTGCGTGCTTTGGCTCTGCCAGTTTCATTGTTGATGTCATTCCAGGTAGCCTTTATAGTGTTTTCTGATAATTTTATTTCATTTCTCAAATAAATAGATTTTGTTGTATTACAAGCTTGTCCAAATGTTTTGGAATATTTTCTTAAGTAATAAATAAAAGTCTGACTATTATTATAAGACTTTTCACTATACAGTTCATATAACCTAATCCGGCTTTTATGAATACCTTCAGTTGCCCAGTCACTAAACATCAGACGGTCAGTTACATTTAATTTTTTGGACGTAAATACAGTCTGAAATTCGTCATTAATTAAGTTAAATAAAGAGTTATATAACTGATCCGAAAGGTCATGATGAGGTAACCAGTGCATTTTTTGAGATAAATTGTTTTTAAAAATTTAAGTAGATTCTGGTTTATATGAAGGGTTGTGGGATAATTAAAAGTATCTTCCAGATTTTAATTAGTTTATTTAAATATTAACTAGCACGACAACATGACAGTGTTAACGGTGCGCGCGACATTTTTATAGTTAACATAGTTTTTGTTAGATGGCACTGCTCACGTTATTCGCAATACCATAACAGGTATATATTTAACAATTTTTCTCTGGTCTCTCGGACATTCTCCTGGACAACAGATTAACTGCCCACTGTGATCTGACTGAAGCATATTAATCAAAGATTTGTGTAATGGTTTTATACTAGTAAATATATTATCAATACAAGTAACACTTGTGGCAGTCACTCTAGTTGGTTCATAGAAATTATGACATACATTGTATGACTTAAATATATTAAAAAAATTGAATGTTGAAGAGCATTTTTCTATATGTTAATGTTAAAGTCTCCACAAATAGCAACTACAAACGGCAATTACAAACTTTGCTTAGAGTATCCTCCATAATAACCCCAAAAGCTTTCAAATGGTGCACATATAGGTTTGTATACGCTCATAACAATGAACTGCTCAAACTCAACACATGTAATCTCTACTACTCGCCCAACAGAGAGGCTTACAATGTCAGTCCTTTCTTTAAATTTTAGAAATTTACTGACTATGATTAATGAGCCACCATGGATAAAATTTTCTCTATTGAACGAGCTTGCAACCTGATGGTTATTAAAAACATTGTTCTATGAACTAACTTTTGTTTAAATAAAATTCGAATCAAAGAGAGAAGCTTAGCAGAAAACTTAATAAAGTTTATCATAACGTGTTGTTCTAGGAATTGCAAATGATGTCGAAGAGAATTTAATTCCATGTGAGGAATGAATATGAGTAACATTTCATATTTATATATTTTTATCTTTATTTTTAAGGTCTTCTTTATTGATTTGAAATTTTAATATAAAATATATATGTTACGTGTTTTCTTCAGATCTTTTTTATATGAGGCTCACTAAAATACAAAATGGATTTATAGCTTTATATACTTTCCTTATCTGAGGATGATTTGAGGATTTTTTTTGGGGTTAGTGGCATTAGTTTCGGCTGTGCGTTGTCTGCAGTTAGTAAGTAACGCAAGAATTTTGTGTACACAAATGTTTCTTACTTAATCGTTTTTTCTTTGCGATTGGATTAAGATGATACTTGTTTGTACAAAAAGGTCTTGTCTCCTAAGAAAATCTGTTGCTTTAAATTCGGAAGAAATTGTCCGCAATATCCGAGCTCTGAAGTTTTACAACCTATAAAGTTTAATATATTTTCTTACTCTACAACATTTCTGGGAATCGTAAATTTTTTATCAGAATAATTCATGTTTTGTAACCCGGTAAAATTAGATACGTGCTTGTTTATTTTGATGACAAATTCGCCTTCATATTCGTGCATCAAAACTTTCCTAGAATATAAAAATATTTATATGAAAACACTTGATGGGAAATAGCGCCGAGCACATGACAAGCTGAAATTGGAAACAAGTTTGAATCACACATCCAAATTTACCCAACGGGGCCACGGCAAAGTATCATCAGCGTCCTAGCGTCTCCACTTTCAAGACTTACGCCTTAGTACACGCACTAGTTTAACCAGTTTTGACAGCATGCTACGGCTGAGGTAAAGTAAACCAACTGCAAATCGAGTAACCTCATCATTACGTGGGCTTGAACAAAACGCGGTCGTCTTACCGCCATTTTCAATATTCGAACTATAGATAGATCTGTAGATTTTAGATTCGTGTTTGACATATTTTGTATGGAGCTTATGTCAAACTGAACTGTCAAACCGAATCTAAATTCTACAGATCTATCTATAATTCGAATATTGAATTCCGTAGTTAGGCCCGATCACTCTTAGAGTCACACTTATCTAAGCTCTTCCATCTGCCTAAAATGAAGCATTTAGTGGCGGAAGAGACGGCCTGCAACATGGGTTCTATCACGAACATAAGAAACGTTTGAAGTATTGTGTCTCAAAATATTTTACAGCCACTTAACTTAGTAATCTGTTTCTGAGATGTTAAAAGTTATCAGCTTACAAAAGCAATAAAAAGAGTTTTAAATATTTCTTCTTTACTTTGACTGCCTCGTTGATCTCGCGTCATAAATGTGCACGTGGGATTGGGAGGTCTCGGGTTCGATTCCCGGGTCGGGCAAAGTGTTATTGGGTTTTCCCGTTAGGAAATTCTCGGTAGCAGCACGGAGTCTGGTAATGTGTCCGGTACAGCAATAGGCTATTACGTGGGACCTAAAAATTCCTGGCGAAATGTGCGTGTAATATTACACCACTGCCTACCCCTTCGGGGATACAGGTGTGAGTATTTAAATAAATAAACAAATATTTCTATTGGAAGCAGTTTTTCGGCATGTTTTCATCTTTTGACGTTACAGTTTGGGTTGTTAACATGCGGGTAACATTTTTGTTACTGAAATAACCCCAAAAGCACAGGTACGAGACCGTTCGGTATTCAAAAGCAAACTTCCAATATTATCCCATTAAAATGGGTTAAAGATATAACAAATATAAAAAATCCAGTCCTTGATAACAGCTATATTTGGTATCAAAATTCGTACGAAAACTGAGGCGTACTAAAATGTAATTTCAGTATAATATGATCACCAGACGCTTGTATTTTTCAAGGGAACACAGCCATCCGATTTTTTATCTGTAGGTGAGAAATATAAATGAAATTTCTTTTTGTCAGTCTGTAGTAAAAGCATATTTACTTGGAAAAAATTCAAAAATTTTTTTCGTCGTAAAAGTAGTTGTGAATAAATTAAATATAAAAAGTGCGAACACCGCGACCCTTTTTAAATGAAATCTTGTGTTGGGATCTGATTTTCTTTACGAACTTTATTTTGCTTGGATTTTTGGAGAAAGTACTAAAGAATACATTAGCAGGTTATTTTTGAAGCACCTACGTTAGTCAAATGTATACTGTAAATGCTTCTTTATATATACCAAAACACAAATTACTTAAATGAAGAAACATTTAAAGTAAACGAAATATATTTTCTAATGTACCATAACAAAGGCTAGGATGAATAGATGCAAGATGCTCCTAATGCAAATTATACGAGTAATTTCAATTGAAAATAACGTACCATAAGTACATTTCCTTGTCGGTGTAAAAGAGATAACAATATAAAACAATTATCGAAAACCTTAAAGTCAGACAGAGATCAGCATATCGTGCACATAAAAAACGCATCAAGAGGATACATAAAGGAACATTAACCCGGACCACCCCATCTATCGCTTGCAACATCATACCTTCGCTTTTTATGTAAGGATATGGTACTGGAAGAGTAAGTCATCGGTCATTTCTATTCATACCCATTTTTATTAGAGAATTTCTTCCACACCTGTGTCGAAAGATTCCGTGCTGAAATAATGCACAGACGAGAATGAAATATTTACGGGCGCTGCGCAAAAATTATGGCGCCGGCAAGCGTGCATATTTCATACTATTAGTCTGTACTTGATTTTGACTATGAAATTATTTAACCCCTTGTATGCCGGAACGCAGATCTACGCGAGACACAATAGCTTTTTAATTGTGTCTGGCATTCCGGCATACAAGAGGTTAAGCGTTTACCTAGATGTAAGTTGCAAAAGATGGGATAGCGGGCAAAGATGTGTTGCAAAAAATTTATACTGACTTCTGTTGCATCACCCACGTGACGTGTTGGTATAACGCATCCAGCAATTAGTAAATTAAGGTAATAAGCTATTAAGGTGCATTCCAAAATCTGTTCAGCCATTTTTGCGAGACTGAGAAAGAAATATGCAAACATCTAAAAAGCTTTGCTATATTTATAATCTTAGTAGAAAATTTACCTTACAACTTGAAGTCTATGTCTTAAGAATAATATAGTCCAATTAGTAAAAACGTCTTGTAATACAATATATTTATTTAGTAGTAGTTTATTAACACGCACGGCTTCATGTTTATTATATTACTGCACAATGTAATAAGACGCTACCTAAGACAATTTTCACGTTTGTCTATTTCTGCATTTAGAAAAATATAATATTTATTCTGACCACAATTAAGGTTTAAACTTGCCACTAAATTTTTTGTACCTATATTTTTTGTGAATATAAAAGTAACAGCGTATATGCGCACTTTGAGTAGAAATTACCAAGAACATAGAGATCAGGTGGCTCACCAGAACTACTAACACCACATCGACTTTTGCGAATTCATAGCCACACAGGATAATAATTAGCAAAGTTAAAAAAAACAAGTAGAAGTAGCAGTGTGCTGGATCAATTATTTGTGTATCTTGATAAAGTATTTTTTATAAGGTTTTGACTTTAGAAAATTTGTTCCAACTGTTTTTTAACCCCCCACGTGATTACAGCACACACGTTCGTGCTCTAATTTTGGTGGTCCGAAGTGTTTGAGGCACGGTCGTGCTCAATTAAAAATCGTTCTATTGGTCGCGGTTTTTTCATGTTTTGTTTTACTTAAACCAAGAAAAGAAAGTAGTAACTATTAGAATAGTTCATATTCTATGCAACTAAATCGTTTTAGAAGGGTGAAGGAAACGAAACGTGCCAAAAAATATTGAAATATAATTACCTGTGTCTCAGTTGCGAAAGCGTCCGCCATTGTTGTGTTTTGTTCCGCGATCTTTATAATAAAAGTTGTCTAGTGGAAGAAATCGGTGAATATTTTATAAAGATACTTATATAGATTTACTCAGAAATAAATAAATATTAATTGTGAAGTGACATTATTCGTGACACAGACAAGAAATACAGTGATAAAAGGCAAAAACTTTTTAGAAGGGCTATTTCTACTCTTGAAACTCGCTATTTTCGTAAGTGTTTTATGATAAATATTCTTTTAATAGTTATGAAAGACATAAAAGTACCCAGATTATTTATCTGAAAACATATTTTAGCAACTAAATACTAGCATTGTTGTACATTTTCACTGTTATCGTGTTTCAAATGGTAAATAATTCACAGCCACAGTGTTCGTTACAGTAACATGGCGGCCTGGCACGGCGAACTTTTTGTTACGCGATCGGATTATATTTTTTTAGTGGCGTTAGATTCGTTTGTTACAAACAAATAATGTATTGTGTGAAAACCTAAAGGTATATGTGATAATGTTTTTGTGTTTATGAAACAAACAAGTAATGAAATTCATTAATATGTGATGAAATGTTTCTGTGAACGAGTGAAAAAAAACAAACCTCTAAGTTTGTAAGCTTGTTTTGCCGGAAAGGTGAGTATTTAGTAGTAATTCATGTAATATTATGATAGCTGATTTTATAACCAACACAATGATATGCAATTTATGTGATATAATTATATTAAGGTGTCATAAATATTTTTATCCGGTAACCTATGCCAATGAAAATTTGCAGCAACGTGACCTTTCGCACTTGTGGCACTTTGCCTTTAGTTTGATCGCACCTCAAGGGTTAAGATGTAATATGAAGATCCCAAAGCTTGAACGCCCACAATTTCTAGCTCAGCTCTACTCTGAGCTAGGTCCTTCAGTTCTTGATATAAACAGCCTTTTTAATCAAGTCATTTCCTTTTTAGGCTGCCTGCGATTGATAAATGCTAGATTTGCCATTGTATGAAAGAAATTAACAGCAATATTAGAAAGCCTCAAGAGACTCCGCGTAAACTGAGGACGATGTCGAAAATATTACTTCACCTGCAACATCCAGCAACATATAATCGTCATATGTTGCGACATGGCTCCTAAAATTGGAAAGGGGATGGATCTCAAATATTGTGAAACGTGGCGAGAAGTGAAAATATTTTTACGCGCAGCCAGCAATGAAAGGGAAAATTCAATGTACTTTATTATATTTGCTGCGAAACTGTCAAGGAAATTCAATATTATATTATGTGTATTAGTTTCAATAATAATATTAGATGATGGGTGCGAAAATAATAAAATAATTATAGTAGTATCTTAATACTACAATTGGTTTCGCTACTATGTATTAAAAAGGGGATGTCTTTGTTTGCTCCATACTCGCTATTAAGTTGCCTTTTTATTGTTATTTGTGAAATTTCGGGAGTAAATTACGATAGCTACGAATTGCTCAGTCCGTTTACTAGAGGAGAATACTTCTTTCTAGGTAATTTTGAAAATGGTATTCGTGAAACAACGGTTGCTGTTGAAAACTGTATATATTTATTTGTTAGACTTCTATAACGCGATTTTGTATCTTCGCAATGGTTCCGTTTGTATTCGTTAGATGGCGTTAGTTTTTGCGTATCGCCACTGTAAGATATACGTCACTAGTAAAATCGAGCTACAAAGTAGCCACTTAAACTGCCATGTATTTTAATCTAGCACTTAATGCCACAAGTATAGAGCAATAAAACTACTTGTAATATCCTCTAGAGTTACACAGTAAGGAGTTTGCATCATCCTGTCAAACTTTAGCTATAAATTATCAGTAGATTAAAGAGTGGTTCGATAGTTCGTTGCAAGTGTCATTTGTCGTTTTGTGGTAAATACTGGCATCTAATAACTTATTTATTTGAAATATTAACTGTTTATCTAACTTTTGTTTACTAATACCAATATTAGCTGTAAGGACATGCTTCTTTTTAAAGAAAACTTTTAGGCTTAATTCAGCTTAATGCAGTAGAATGAGGATTTCAACACATTTTGGACAATTCTCAGCTATTCAGGTTACTACGCATTTTTCAATAAACTTTTATCCTATTTTTTAAATCACGCGTTTAATTTACGCATTGTAGAGGCGCAACAACCTTTAAACAGCTTAACTGCCATAAATCGCTAAACATTTATATTTGAAAAAAACTGAACCAATTAAGTTTTGATTTAAAAAAAATGGTCTATAGAGGTAATATTTGCGAACTTTTTTAACATTTAAAGTTCCCTAGAGAGTTTCCGTATAGGCAAAATTTTGCCCTTTAGAAAAAATATATTTATAAGTATATAATATTATTAATTATATTTCAATTCCTGTATTATTTCAGTATTTATGAGAACCTTTAGAAATTCTCTACCACCAATAATGTAACAAATTTTGATAACAATATCAGCAGTCGAAAACGGTTAATCAAACAGTTGGAACTTAGGCACTTGATATAACTTGTAACTCGCGATGTAGTTCAGACGATATAGTTATTAGTTCAAAGACTTGAGTTTGTAGAACAGTTTTAGGTCTAGGTCATGCTAAAGAGCCTAGATATAACACTAGAAGATAGTTTGGTAATATTGTAGTGCTACTTTTGCGGTAAACTGTTTTGAATGTTGAAGATGTTTATTGTTTCGTGGGTTAAGTTTGCGTTTTGTAAATTACAAGGTGTGAGCCGTGGTTTCACTTATTGATCTGTCTCGTTTTTTGCGTCGCTCTTAAGGTGTTAGCTTGATGATACAGAGCCCGTAAATCTTGTTATAGTAGACTGTCTGCTAAAAAAGAAATTTGCAATTCGATTTCTAATAGGCATATTCAAGCAAATAAGTAAACTCTCCTGCTTTACAATTAAGTAAATTATCAAGTTTATTAAAAAAAAAAAAACTTGATGAACATGTAACATATCAAGGTATATATTATAATTATTTTAGAGAATATTACATTTAAAATGTCATCTTAGTTGTTAATATAATTTTGAGAATTCAATAACTGGCCTGCAACATTTCAACTATCATAATTTGTGATGTCTAACAATGGCTTCGATTTAGTATTAGAATTTAGCTATTGAATGTCTACTGAGTTTCTTATCATAAAATTATGATTGTAATATATAAAGGTAATTTAAATGTGCTTGAGAAGAAGCGAATGTTCTCTATAAAAGTCTAAAATGTGTCTAAATGTTTTACATTGAAAATTAAATTCTGATTAAAATTTCAACCAAGAACACGCAGAAACAAAAAGTTTTTATGTCGCCAAAGGTCGTTTATTGTCTTGCCATTTGGACTTGTGGTTTGTGAACCAGACTGCTAAGCCGCAGGTCGTGAGTTCGACCCTATACAAGACACATTTATGTGCTTGTATGTATTCTTTTACAGCCTATCAGTCCACTGCTGGACTTTTTTTACTTACTCTCCTAATTTGCTTCACTGACTGTGAGTCAGGAGGAGGATTTGGCCAATAATTATACTAGACTGGTCAGACAGGTTGGTAAAAGATTTATATCTTTATAGATATTATTGGCTTCGTCTATTTTCCTTAGTCGTCTCTCACCACACCCAAGGAATGGAATAGGGTACCTAGTGAGATTTTGTATTCTTAATCAGTCGCCACACAGCTTGGGTTTCGCCATAAATTGGTCCCACGTAATAGGGGGCGAGCCTATTGCCGTTATAGGGTACATCACCAGACTCCGACTAAGAATTCGGAAAAACTCAGTAACACTTTTGCCCGACCCGAGAATCGAACCCGGGACCTCCGATTAGCAGATGCATACACTATCCACTGTACCAGGTGCAACTTATCTATAATATATTTGTATTTAGGAATTTAATTTCAATGTGTAACATTCGTGTTAACCCAGGAAAAATCTTAAAATTCGACAAACTACAAAAAAAAATTTTGGACAAAACTAGCAATTTCTTTAGTTCAGCATTCAAAGCCTTCGTAAATACAACCTCATAAGCAGAACTATCAGTCACTTGGTTCCATTCTATTACAACGTCTCACAAGTTCCACAGCGTACATTCGCCATGTTCGCCCTATGGCACATAACAGGCGCCGTAAAGAACGAAGTAACGGCTCTTGTCAATACTGCTTGTGAACCTTGGAGCTAATACAATTTGTTTGTCGGCTCTGTTGTATATTACAGCAAGTTTCCTGTAGAATGATAGGATTAAACACTTATCGCAATTTGCTGTGATCTTACAACTTGAAATATTTTTAATCATATTAAAAATGTTTTTTTCAATTTCAACATCAACATCAGCCCTGTATATAAACTTTCCCACTGCTGGGCACGGGCCTCTTCTCACTATGAGGAGGGTAAGGCCATAGTCCACCACGCTGGCCTAGTGCGGGTTGGCAGGCTTCACATGTCTTTCGAAAACATTATGGAGAACTCCCAGACATACAGGTTACCTCACGATGTTTTCCTTCACCGTTTATCAAGCGTTAATTAACAATTTAATACGCACATAACTCCGAAAAGTCATTGGTGCTCGCCATGAATTCGAACCCGGATCCTCTGCAAAGCAGTCTGGCGATCTCTCCACTAGGCTATCGCTGCCTCTATTCTTAAATTTAATAAACTTTATTTAAATTATGTAAAATGTGACTGCTAATAAATAATAATTATGCTTTAGTCATCATCATCCAAATGATACCCCCGTCACAATCCAAGGCCCCCTTTGAGCCCAGGATCCAATAAATAAATACACAGATGAATAAGCTAACTGCATGTGATAATTAAAATTTCGTGATATGTATAGACATTTTTTGAACGTGTTTTTATTGCGTTAACTAACGCAATAAAGTTATTAGTACCTCTGAATTCTATCATGTCAGCTGGTAAACTAACTGTCAAATGCATGACAAAATCTAGAAATAATTTTCTGTTCATTTCTAGGACAGGTCCTTAAATCCGCTCTATCATATAACCATCTAAATATTAACATGGTTCGTTGAAGCCACAAGAGCATGTCCAGCTTTGTAGATGACATGTTCTCGCTCTGTTTGTCCATTTTAATACATGAAGGAAGTCGTATCAAAATCCTTATAAAACCTACCTAATAGTACCAAAATTTATATACCAAAATCATTTTTGTAATGGGCATTACATTGGACATGTTTACCCACGAAGCGTAGGTACCTGTAGTTCAATGTTTATACGAGGTATGACGCGGCACCAAATTAACTAACTTGCATTTTGGCAACATTCTAAAAGTTATTGTGATTTATATTATGGATCATTCTATTTTGGAATTAGAAACTTTATTGAATAATCTTAATCATGTCCAGAACAATACATACTCAGTTCATTCGCTCAATGATCTACAGTACAGTTTTATCTATTGATTAATTTATGTCAACGTTGACACTAACTTACAAACATATTTTAGTCGTACGAAGAAATATGAAACACCTCGCTTATGAAATATGTTCAAACTAAATCATATAATATATACGCAACGCAGGTGAGTGTAATTGTCGGAAACTCTCGTTTTTATTTATTTTAATGTTATGTGGATGACAAACTGACATACCGTCTGCGTAAAAGTATACAATAATTGTAGACGATAGCCTGAGATATGACATATTAAAGCTGTGGGTACGGTAACCTATATAAATATTCAAATAACGTAATCAAAGAACAGCCAGATTTTTATACAAATTTTGTGCAGCACCAGTTCTGTGTAGAATACGTTTTCAATATTCAACCAACGGACGCAGAGAACACCAACATTCAAAACAACTGTAATGTTTTTAGATCACAAAAAGTCTCGTAGTCTCGATAGAAGTAACATCAGCTGTGGTCACAAGCAATAGAAAATATTTCACGTTTTATTCTAGTACGACTGCCTCCGTGGTCCAGTGGATAGCGTATGCGACTGCTGATCGGAGGTCCCAGGTTCGATTCCCGGGTCGTGAAAAAAAGTTACTGGGTTTCTCCGAATTCTCAGTAGCAGCACGGAGTCTGGTGATGTGCCCGGTAACGGCAATAGGCTCGCGCCCTATTACGTGGGACCAAAAATTCATGGTGAAATGTGGGTGTAATTTTACACCTCTGCCTACCCCTTCGGGGATAAAATGCGTGAGACTATAAAAAAAAATCCAATAAAAAGTCGAGAATCTTTGCATAAATAATTAATTAGTAAAATGCAAAATAATAATATTTCTAACATTCGTTTTCATGATTAACAGTTCTGAGAAATGCTCTTAATTTCCTCAGACAATACTTCGCAAATACATATTTAACATTAAACAAAATATTATACTTCAAGGTTTATTCTAAAAGCAAACATAGATCATCTATATTTAACTTAAACATTGTAACACGTACTTACTTGCATATTACATACACACATTGATGTATGAGTACTAGCCAAGAAGTGTACTATTTCTTAAAATAACAGAACTGATCTAAGCATATATTAACATTTCAGTTCTACATTTCTTAAGACAATGCTAGTGTAGTCCTAAACATAATTATTCAAGTGATACAAAATATATTTAGACTGCATGTATGGCGTGGTGGTTTAAACTGTTGCTTCACCGTTAATAACTGCGCTGAGTGTTAGGGATTCGATGCCCACTCGAGACAATACTTTAAGTTTATGTCTTCTGTATATGATTAGTATTGTTTTACATGATTTTTTAGGATACTCAATTTACAAGTTCATTTGCAAACCTATAGAAGGATATAAGTAAGTAAGTATACATATAACTAGATTTCACCCGCGACTCAGCCTGTGTAAATTATGCACCAAAGACTTCTTCCGTCATCACACTAGTTATTGTTAAAGATCCTATAAAACTGCGTTAGGTAGTTTTATACGATCTTCGTGTTCATACAAACAGACAGGACGGCCGGGGTACCTCATTACATACAGAAATCCGTTAGGTAGTTTTCAGTTTATTCCGTTCATTCGCGAATGACCGGTAGACTTCCATTTTATACCTTATACGTATATAATACTTATCTATCTGATAATAAAACGCAGATTCGTTCGCTGGGCTAGAATAAAAGAGTTAAATCTTCGTTAAGGCTTAGTGACGGAGCCGGGCTCGAGGTAGCACTGACACTTGAGTTTCAAACTTTGTGGTAGACTGTCCTGACACCAAATAGGAGCGATGAACGATGTATAGCCATCTAGTCCCAAACTAGCAGAACTTGTTCTATGGATACTAGAAAATTGATAAACATACACATATATTATTTATTATCTAGGATAGATCCATCCAGTGGATAGCGTATGTGACTGCTGATCGGAGGTCTCGTGTTCGATTACCGAGTGGAGCAAAAGTGTTACTGGGTTTTCCGAATTCCCAGTAGCAGCATGGAGTCTGGTGGTGTGCCCGGTAACGACAATATATTACGTGGGACCTAAAAATTCATGGCGAAATGTGGGTGAAATATTACACCTCTGTCTACCCCTTCAGGGATACAGGCGTGAGACTATAAAAACATATATATATTTTTGTAAATACTTTCATATTATACATAGAAACAACCAGACCCAGACAAAATTCTATGTTCCGGTACACAAATAATTGACTAGTACACTAATCTCCTATGAAGGCGTCGCCTAACTGGCGTTAAAATAGATTTATGAGTCAGTAATAGGATTTAACTTACTACACCACACCGGCCGAGCGGGTTGGCTTAATGTCGAGGTTTCCATCTCCTTAAAGATATTATTACCTTCACGTATTTTCCTTAGTTGCCATTTACGAAACCTAAGAAATGAAATGGAGTGATGACACTTTGTTTTCTATTCCGTCACCACAGAGGCATTTACCCGAAATGATTACCCGCTAATAAATAGTAACTTGTACCATTCCAGCTTGAACTGTAGTTGAAAGTTACAGCGGAACTCTAGTCCTCCTCCGCAGCGCTGGAAACGCAATCAAATCAAACCTTTGATCTGATTGTACGCTCACTTTTACGATTAACGCCTAACTTTTCGATTAAACCGATTCACAGAGGATCATCTTACAAATTTTGAAAGTCAAATAGCTTTCTATATTATAATTTGGATAATGTGTAGGAAAGAACGTTAATGTATGGAAAATTAAACCATATTGTTCCTCCTCCATGTTATTTACCGATGAATTAACTAATGGATCAACATCATCGTTCCATGCTGAATTGAAATTGTTTAAATGAAATTTTCGCACAGAACGCTTTGAGTATTTTTTTATCGTCAAGTTTTTCCTTGGTTGGATAATAAGCACTAATACCTGGAATTGAATGATCTCTGAACTACCATATCAAGGTAGTAGGTGATCATAATCATACAAGTAGGTAAACATCTTAAGAGGTTTCGTATATTCACAAATCAACTTAGATCATATCGTTCGCAATTTTTTCGTGTTCCAAATACGTTTCAGATCACCTAAATTGTAGGCGTGATAGTTAATCACGCCTACAATTTAAAGGGTAAATATACCAAAAATTACACGATACTCACATAAAATTTCAAGCCCCAATCTTTCTCAACGTGTCTATCAACGAAACCAATATATCATACCTAACACGAGAGGGGCTGAAGCTGGAAATAACCCTTTAGAATTCACGTATCATGAGCCCGCAAACGTACCGTGGAAGACACCCACATTACAGTTAAGTGGCGTTCCAGTGTCTTGAAAGTGTGTAGATGCCCTTCTCTTGTGCAAAAATATTGTTATACTAATGTACTGTTACATGTTAATGTTGGGAAATAAGAATATATATTATAACTGCACGCCTCAAATCCGATGGAGAATTGTATGAAAAGGGTTAGCCAGCATCCGGAATGGGATGTTGTGAGCTATTCAAAGTACGGTGATGGTTTTAGTCCGTGTGTTATTGCTTTAACATTTTGCAGTCCTATTGTTGGTTTCCGAGTAACGTTTCAGCTACGTTTGTGAAAGAGAAATCTGAATGTTTGTTGAATGAATAAAACAGCGACATACAAGGCATCACAGACAAATTTTAAAATGCAACAAATTGAAAATGAATTCAGCAATTTCTACGAAAACTAAAAACGTTTTATCTTGCAGATATTTAGTCTTTTTCGCCAGACTTCATACATACCAATCATCACCATCATCCTTATTTATTTTTTGTAGTTTTTGTTG
This sequence comes from Euclidia mi, assembly GCA_944739405.2. Taxonomy (NCBI): domain Eukaryota; kingdom Metazoa; phylum Arthropoda; class Insecta; order Lepidoptera; family Erebidae; genus Euclidia; species Euclidia mi. The sequence goes on from OX123190.2 coordinate 78,073,737, forward strand.
TAAATTTGAAAGGTGAAGCCGATGCCAAGGCTGCGATTTTTTATGTTTGCTATAACTTTAAAATATATATGAATACGGCAAACCTCTAAATGTTGTATTGTCTCATGACACTTATATAGTAATGTTGTATCTTTTACGATTTCCAATGTACGTATCAACATAATATACAAGTAAAACACGTACTGTATAATCCAATTTGAGCTGAAACATAGAAATACGGTTCGTCTTCATCACTTTCGTATTTAGATTGCGTACTAAATCCCATGAATAGTTACAATTGGAGAAACAGTCTAGGCTTACAATGTTGAGAAGCTGTTTACATCATACGACTTATAGGATGCAATTTAATGAATTTTGTAGTGGTATAAGTAGGACGTTCCCTGACCGGATGGGAGATATCCTAAAAACAGGACAGGTTAGAAGTACTCTGAACAGAAGAGCATGCATGAGGAATCTGATAGGAGTGAATGAAGCAAGAGAGATATGTCAGGATCGTTGCAAATGGCGTTCCGTAATCTCTGCCTACCCTTCCGGGAAACAGGCGTGAGTCTATGTATGTATGTATAATTAGGGTGAAAATGGAAGTGTATGGGTATAAGTGTGCGTGTGAGATACTATACCACACATAAATACATTCACTTATACACTAACACAGAGAGGCAGATTTGTAATTTTCATGACTTGTAAATTGAGAAAATTTTTCGTGACTACAATATGTAAGGTACCTTACATATTGTAGTCACGAAAAATTTTCTTACCTTTTGGGTAATGCTCAAATATAGTTAATTTGTTTACTCTGTCATTAACAATATCTCCTTAAAACTGTAGAAATATTTTCACTATACCTTTTTTGTTGCAGCTATAAAACATAAAATTACAGATAGATGTCATAATTAGTTTTTTAGCTGACGGAAAACAGTCCAAAAAAAAAACAAGCATTGATGGCTGATTTCATAGAAAATAAAATCTACACTTACTTATATCACCAAAAGTGTTTAGAAAGAACTTTATTACCTACTACTTCCAGGAAAAACTGTATCCAAAATTACGAATACGATCTTCCGTCGCGTGCAATTTCATTCGAATAAATGTTGTTTTGATGATATCTCTTTAAAAATGTAATACTGATCTGTTTGGTCTTTGCCTGCAGTACGTTCCTACTTGAAAGCTTTCTGTGCAAATCGTGTAGCGTAAATGAAGGCTAAGACAGTACTTAACGTCAGCCCCAGCTCTATAGTTTTAAACCAAGATTAAAGAGCGTCAGGGTCGCGATTTTGTCACTATATATTTAGTCTGTGTCTCCATTTCTGTAATTTACGTGGCAGGCACACATCCATTAGAATGGAATATAAATGATTTATTATAATTATGAGGCATAAAATATATATAGGTAACCGAAAACGTTAGTTTTAGTCAGAAATTGCGAAAGAAAGCATGAGCTTTTTCTCAAACGAATGCAGATAAGCCAGAACCTTTAGTCTACGGAAGTTTGAAGCCAAATGTTTCGTCGTCATCGTGCATCAATTAATCAGAATTTCAAGATTTAAGTATATTATGTCGTCGCGTATAATAATGGTAGGCCGTTGTACTGATAGTTCGAAAATCTTGCAAGGAATTGGGCACAGTATAATGATATTGCTGCCAGATGGCATTCATGGAAGCCAGCTTTTTTCTGCGTGATGATAAACTAAACTGATCACTTATTAACAAAATGAAAATATATTGTTAAAACAATAAACGACACATTTATAAATTTAATCTTAAAAACTGTCAACTCGCTAAACCATTCCAAACATCTCTTTATAGTATCTTCTTGGGTTTACGCGAATGTTACACATTGAAATTAAACTACAGTTTACGGATTTTATCGCGATGTATCGGTTTCACTAAGTTATTACATTTGAAACTAATGATCTAGAAACTATATCTGTAATCTCAAAGTACCCAAACATTTTTCATCTACTGGTGTTACTATTTCCCTGTCATAAGGCTAATGAAACCCAAGAAGGACAAAGTCACCAGAAGACCTAAGGACACTGTGATCTCTTTATACTTCACCAGTTAAGAAAATAATGTAGTAGCACATAAATAATAAAAAAAATATGTTAAAATGAGCAGTCAAAACACACCTATTTATTATCCCAATATTAACAACCTCCTCATAAATCGCCTATCACGTTTAAGATAACGTTTTTGGCATCATTACAGGATTCTTATTCTGATGTTTACATTATTTGACTATACACAAGACGCATTTACAATTTTACACGGTCTCATAAACACCGAATAGAAACCTTCGACGTAGTTGGGGATATAGTCACGTTTGTACAGAAGATCAGCTGAGCTATTGTGTAAAAAAATCGTTTTATATTTGAAAGTCACTAAGAGAGTCACAATTGTTTACTATTATTATTTATAATTAATTACTTTTCTCCTTTAAAGACTATGGTTAGATTAAGTCATTGACACCAAATAAGTAGACTAAATTAAGGAACAGTGTCAGTTGATATTACAAGCGTTATTACGAAGTTTAATCGATCCGTGCAACGGATTAAGAATAAAAAGCGTCATTTGATGCCGTAGGTATCGTAAGAGGCAAAGTGACGCAAAAAATAAGCAAAGCCCTTAGTATCTCTGGGAAGATAAGAAAATCTCGACATCAATCTACTAAACCGTTTTGAAATCATGCTATTGTGATCACTATTGTAAAGGTCTTTGTCCAACAGTGAGAACGCACTAGACGGGAACCGACAGAGATGCAATCCCGATGCTGAGCACGATCCATCATGTCTGAACACGAGGAACTCACTCCAGAGATGTTCAGCAGTGGACTACAAAGGTTGCATGACTATAGTACACACCAAGTCACATGTTTGCTTATCACTGTCACTGCACAAAATTTATTTATATTTCATCCTTATGGATTGTAGACTAGAGTGGCAATGGCAAAGTCAATTTACTCACAATAAATCTTTTCTCATGTTTGTGTAGTTCGCTAAACAATCTTATTTTGCAAGATCCTTGCAAACTAGTGATTACTTAGAAGAATGTTGAAGATATTATTATTTGTTGTTAGATATTAATACCGGTAGACTGGAACAGGCTTTACTCATTTGTCGGCCATAAAAATAGGTGTTGTTTACTATGCCTTTGTTATTTCTTAAACAGAAGGCCTATTTTATATGACACTGAAATTATATTTTGAATGAAATGAGATTATATATTGAATTTACTCAGAATCGGTATTCAGCTAATTTAATGTCATTATCGTCTCATTTGACTTTTATAGTTCGACGTCGACATGACACATTGTTCTATTAACGATCTAGTCACGAAAACATTTCAATAACATTTAAATATCAGTTGATTTAGGAGAATACCATATTTGACATGAGTATGATGCTGACATTAATAAAGTAAAGGTAATAGAGTGGCTTACGTCATTAACATATGAAGCGACTAAAAATATCTTTGTGCACCAAGTATAAACTATATATATATACATGTATGTGTATTACTATAATTAGGTTAGTTTCCATATTATATTTTATATCTATATTTTAAATAATTATATATCTTTTTTTAAGTCTCTATTTATAAATAAAACAGTATCGACCGAGCACATCTCAAACACGTTCTGTAAATCGTGAAAGGTACCCACAGGACAGGCTTACCTAGTGTGGGGCCAAAGGACATTGCGCAATTTGTATATTATTCTTTGGTAATAAATGTATTTTTATTTATTACATCTAAACTGCATTTTGAACAAATATAATTACGAGAATTGGGCCTCTGATTTGTGCCGTACTAGGAATTTGGGGATTACACGTGATGTTAGATTTCCCGGGTCTAGTCTAGGCAAACCCACAACACACGTCGTTATCTTACGCGAAGATGGGGGCACTTAGATCCCATTGTGATTTAAGACCTATTTAGGTCTCAATTTAAAAAATACGTAAATTGTTGCTGTTATGAACATTGTTAAATAGATAATCAGACTACTTCTTTTTCCTTCTTACTTCAATACTTGTTTCAGCATAACGGGTTTATAGTTCGGAAATGAACATCAACATTATTGGCGCTGTGTTCACTATGCGCTTTTTGAAGCCCTTTTGGCTAGAATATTTAGATTCAAATATTTTTAAACATTGCTTAAGCAAATTGTACCAACTTAACTTTTAAAGTCTTGAAACCTTGAAATGGGGCTCAGCGCTAATATTACTGGATTTCTAATTACCTAACCCTAGCCACACAATCATTGCAGTAAAAGTTTAGCACTAAGCAGACAAAGTCTCAATTCAAAGAGAAATAGCTTCATAATTCAATATTCATGCATAGCGTGGAGGTGGGAATTAGGTCTCGAAGTAATTAAGTATAATACATGCAAGCCATGCGAGATTTAATAACTGGATGGTGTAGTTTTATGTTTATAAGAATAGTTAACTACCTAAATTAATGTTATAAGCGTTTGAAACATGATTAACCTTAAAGTAACGACGTGTGGTCTGACAGACACTTTCAGGGTTCGGCAGATCTAGTTTCATATGTCACCGAAGACGTAACTCCTTGTGCTTCTCCCTAACCCTCGAGCAGTTGCCCAACATTGATTTTGAAAAGTAGCTATGTCGGTGCGTGCGAATTCGGCGAGTTTTGATTTTTATAAGAAAGCGCGTGGTCTGTCGGACCACTCGTCGGTACTTATGTAACTTTTATTTGATACATTTAGTATCGAATATTTTATATTATCTGAATGTTATTAAATTAGTAAGCCAGGTAGTAACTAAAATAGCACGTCGGTACTTAAAAGTTAATTGGTTTACCGAATAATAAATGACGTTAATCATATTTGTTACTTTTACATCAGTCCGAATATCCAAATTGTTTATCGAAAAGTAATGCAGCGAATATTACTAAAATATTTCCGACAGAAGGCCTAAGAATAAACGTATAATACGTATCCTACGTAGATGAGAAGAGGAAGATGAGCAAAATTATTTATAGCCAAACATACAAAAAACAAATACCACAATATCTGCATATAATAATATGTGAAAATATATTACACAAGAACGCTAAGAAATTTTGTGTTTAGTGATATGCGTAAAACGTTAATACAGTACATAAAAAAAATATAGGACGGTAGACAGACAATTTAAGCTTCTATAACGATCTCCCTAAAAATACTAAATAATAGTTGGTGGTTGTAATAGAAACTAATATTCTCAAGAACAACGCTTAGTTTCCCTCCAACAGAAATTGTTGAGATACGAACATAATTATAGTAAGAATATTCAGTCAAATTTGGTTAGACTAGTATGCGGACCCTGGGCTGTAACTGGGATAAAACTAGGAGGATTATTTTTCAAACATAATTGTGATATAGAATAGAAACATGCGTCCCAAACTTTTTTGAATTTTATTTTCGGTTACTGAGTTTGTAAATCATACGTTACTAGCGACCTCTCAAATCATTCTATCTATTAAAAAAACGCATTAAATCCTTTGCGTAGTTTTAAACATTTAAGCATACAAAGGGGCAGACAGACAGTAGACAGACTTTGTTTTATACTATGTAGTGATAATCAATATTGAATAAATTATTATTTACAAATTATTTCAGAAGGCTAATTAATCGGGTATAATTTAAAAGCCACTAAAAGATTATCATGTTGACTTAATCAAGAATTTTGTGTACTCGCACAATATTTCCAATTTACAAACAAACCTTTGAATAAAAATAAACATCATACCTACTTTATTATCTTTTAAATTATATTTTAATCTAGATCGCTCACTGTACCTTCTACGGACGGGCAATCTAACACGAATGATGCTTAAATGTGAGAAGTTCCAAGATGCAGACTTTTTACATCTTCGGGATAGTAAAAATATTATTATATTCATTTAATTTCGTTACTTCACTTAAACAATAAAAATTATATACTTATAACATGAGTTAATTTTATTTGTGTGCCAACATCTACGGAATATCAAATAAACAGGTCACCACCAAACGAATAAAGTTCCCAACAAACATTTATGACGTTGAGTAAACGTTTTTGTGGCAACTTAATGTTATTTAGTACAATCGTATAAACGTCATAAGGACGTTTACTTGACGGCTAAAGGGTCCACTTTATTCAACTTAAGGCGCTAAGAGTTTCGTGTAACTGTCATATAATTACCTAATTAGTCACATAGTCGTCATATAGACGTCGGCGATTTCACTACATGTCATGTAATAATAGCTGTCGCGTCGTGTATTCGACTTCATGTCCCACAATATGACTTTTATTTATTGAAATTGTTGTGTCAATATTATGACACATTATATCACCTTAATTTAATATGGCAGTGTTTTTGACAACTGAGTTAATATTTTAATTTGTAATTTGAAGTGATAAAACCCTTTCCTCAGTTGTAAAGCATTGTGCAATCAAGTTTACTGATAAATGTAAGGAAAGTACAGAACAAAATTTTTATGCGCTTTTAAAATTCTAATGTTTTCACATATTTCATAAATAAATTTATTAAGTAACTGCGTTATATGACAACTATATAACTTCCCGACCTATAAACTGCGTGTTCATTGTAAAGATGTACGCCATGACAGTTGATTTAGGGATCAATAAAAAAATAATAAACGATTGACTAACTTAGTTCAATGAATTTATATTTTAAGAACAATTTTAATACTTTTTTCGATCCATGTTGTACCAAACAATAAATAAATACTTATGATAAATTTTATTTCAAATGGTAGAAGTTGTACACAAGGTTATTTTAAACTTTTAATATGATTATTAATTAAATAGCGGTCGTATTATCATGTTTGTGATACTTGAAGATGTATACAGGTTGCACTCGTAATATTTATTCGACTTAAATATAATTGTTACAAATACTACGTGTAAACAATTATTATCCGTAAAGCAGATGTTTAAAAGGTAATTATATGACAAATTTGACAGTATTATGATGTTTATACTACGAAAATGTTTACACGACAAAAAGTTATATAAGTGAGATTTATAGACGTTGTCGTAGATGCTATTACAGGACGGTTGTAAAAAAAAGTCGAAAGAACGTTTATATGACATTATTATACGACAAAAAATTTATATGACTATTCGGACACATAATGCATCAGTACACGACGAAGAGTTAAATAAAATACTGTAATATAACTTTAATAAGGCCCAACGTCATAAAAAGGTTTGATTATATGACAAAAATGTTTGTTGGGTTAAGCGCTAACCCAATTATACCAACAAATTCCTCGCACGTAGAAAATAATCTAATCATAACATAAAAGGCATCATTACTCACGACTCCTTTTCGTTTTCTTAATAAAATAGAGATCATCATGTTGATTGTTAGCCTCGCTTGCTTCTCTTTTACTTATTATTGTTCCCTCTTCTTCAAAATTAGACAAAAAAACGCAACCCTAATTTTCATCGCGTACCATTGTCTCAAAGTAGGGCTTTATTTCGACATACTGGTCCGAGCAGGCTCCCCTGAATAAGTAAATTGCTTTTATCGTATTATTTTAGATCTCTTTTTGGCTTTTGGTGAGTTTCAGAATTACTTCGGCGTTTTTAAGATCAGTTTAAGATGGTGAATGATTGAATTGCTCTCTTTGTTTGACGACATGGTGATAAAATGTTACAGCGTTTTAACTATTTACTGGTGAATTAAATTTATTTGATTTCTCTTTTATGATGTTCTAAGATAGCTAAATTGTACTATAATATATAGTAAAAATCTTAATAGTAACGTAATCGTGATTCTTTAAATATCAATGTTTTTGAATTTGATTGTAAATTTATTTACGTTTTATAAATTTCAAGACATACATACATTATCTGATCTTGAAATTGTCTATCTTCTCATAAATACAACCGGCTACATGATCGCCTCTTTCGTGTAATTTTGCCTATTTGGAGATTTATAAAACTTTATGTAATTGTATACTTATATAATATAACTAATGTCAATACTTACCAGTGAAAAATATTTACAAACTATAAATTTATCAGTGTTATGTATACCATACAAATTAAAGCACAAACAATAATTTCTGAACTCTGGTTGATCTTGGCTGAATCAAGTTATTCCAAATATTTACTCTCACGATAAAATAAACATACAAAGAGATCGAAAGGGAATAAATATTTAGTTCACCAAGTGATTTGTTTTCTATTTTTCTTATCCTGTCAATAGCAACACATTGAACAATACTTTTAATTATCTCGCGTAGTTGAAATCATAAATGCTTATGATTTATGTATTGTTGTAGTCCCCACGACACCTAATGAAGAATAATAATAAGAACTACATTTTAACGGTTACATTTAGACTCAAATCGACCTCAATAAGATTTTTGTTTTGAACAGCCACACATTTATGAGATTCATATTCCGTCTTCAGTAAAAACAATAATAACTTTATGATAATATTTCTTATCGCTATTTCCTTCCGTATTTTAGATTCTTATAGGAAAGTTCAAAATAAATATATTTCAACAGAATATATTAATCTTTCTTTCGGAATTGGCAACCTTCTTCGAAACTGTCGATTGCCAAATATCTGTTTATAGCGAACGGGAAGATCACTGCGCAGAAATAAATTTTGGGCATCCGACTTGTTTGTTTCATTGTGTCGTTGATTCACACAAAGTTGCTTTTTCTTCAATGATATTAATTATTTATAGCGATGATGTTATTCACGGTTTAATAAATATCTAATAATATAGGCTAAAGAGAAAATATATACTAAGTGTATCTTAATTTATTACTATAGGTTTATTCTATTGAAAACCCATATAACAATGTAAACTTGCTAAACTTGCAGCAAGTTTAAATCAAACTTCCTAGTTTCATTGTGACAAACGTGCATGAAGTTTGTCACAATGAAAGTTTTAGAGCACAGGTTGGTGGTCGGTCAACCTCCTATTGATACAGCAGGAGGAGGTGCTCGACGACCAGCTGTTGTCGGACCATCAACCTGAGCTCGTCGTCATCCAAATCCTTTGGAAAACAAATTTCATGCAAGTTTCATATAAGTTTGTCACAGTGAAACTAGGAAGTTTGATTTAAACTTGCTGCAAGTTTGTTGCTATCTGGGAAAAGAGAAAATGAAGATGAAGAATGTTGCTTATTGATACTATTGTTATTTTTAAATCACCTTTTTAGGTATTCGTAATTATTAGGATGTAAGATTTTTTTGGAATTTAAAGAAAATATCGTGGGTATAATGGTAGAACTAAATAACTCAGATTCTGGCCAAATTAACCTTTTACCATTTTCGTAAAGCACAAAATGTGCCGCATCTTTTGGTCTAACAAACATTCTTATATCTTAACCCAGTCAAAAAATAAAACCATTTTTGTGTTTCAAATGTAGAAATAGAGATGTATAAATGAACACTAAATAGTAGTAGAAAAAATTACTAACTCTATGAATAAACGAACAACTGTGACTTCTGATCACTTAAGTATGGAATGAATTAGCTAAATTGAGTTATTTAGTTATTTCGCGCACGAAAAGATTTGAATGAATCTAGTCAACTTGAAGGAAAACTAAACAACTTGAGTTATTTAATTCGGGCATTAATGAGCGTTCTTTCGTTTTAAAATAAATATTTTTGTTTATTTCTTCTTCGAGAAAATATAAATTTATAAGAGATTCCCATCAAATAAATTTCAATAGGTGAACTTATTTAATATTTCTATTTATAGTATACGCACGTAAGCAAAGTTATCGTGCAATTCAGTAGTTGTAAAACTATAGATCGACCATTCTCAAAGTGTACTCTGCGGAGCGCTAGGGCTCTACGAAGCATCTCTAGAGTCTCCACGACAATTTTGCTCCAATTAAAATAAAATAACTTAAATATAAACTTAATCACTAGGTAGCAGAATACAGCAAAATAATCGATTTAGATTCTAAACTCACTGCAACTTAAAGTAGTAGTACGTGCTATATGCTATGTTTTTTCCGGTGATGTAATACAATCGGAAAATTATAGTATGAACAGATATACTGTTATTAGACATATTATGTTACTAAGGTAGGCAGCGATGGCCTAGTGGAGATATCAACTGACTGCCATTCATAGAGCTCGGGTTAGAATTCTAGGCAGTAAATTTTCGAAGTAATATGTTTAAATTGTTAAATATTGCCTCGTGCCTCAGAGAGCAGCTCTTTAAAACTGGGTGGTGTGGACACCCCTCCCTACTTTTTTCTGACATCAAGATTTGATGTCCTTCCAGCTACCGGTACAGGCTAGGTTAGGCAAATCCATACAGAGCATACTTTTTCATAAGTTATTTAGAAATCCGAAGAGTAAAACCGGCCGCTGTGGCTGACTCTTGAGGATAACGAAAATGTCTTCAACTCCATTGAAACTGGGCTGTCCTGCAATGAACTGCCTACACTACATGTCTCTCAGAGAGCTATAAAAAGGACAATGCTAGGGATTTCGCTGATGGATAATTTCCGGCACGAGATTATCCGGCAGAAGACCAAAGTAACTGACATAGTTCAGAAATATAGCAAATTGAACGAGGGACCGAAAAGGCCACGCCTCAGCAAGCGTAGTGTTGGCCGCCAGAATGGGTCTTGTGGCATACCCTGGGGAGGCCCACATCTAGGAGTGATGGGCTGATGAAATGAGTTAAATGAGAAGAAGTAGTTAATATAATTGTTTGACCACTATACGCCCCCTTCCTATTATGAAAGCCTAAAGGTGAGAAAATACCTCGCGAGATAGCGAGCAAGGCGTGACGTGGCAAACCGCTACTCCGATGAGGTAGACAGAAGTTGTAATTATTACACCCACATTTGGCCATGTCATGCATTTTTAGGTCCTACGTAAAAAGGGGGTCTACTGACGTTGCCGGACACATTGCCAGACTTCGTTCTACTACTAAGAATTCAGAAAAATCAGTTACCTACATTCTTGCCTAACCCGGAAATAGAACCCAAGACCTCTCGATCAACAGGCTATTTACTGGGTCATAGAGGCAATCAGCGACAAAATAAATATAAAATATACGAAGATTTATGACAGTAATATAGTCTTTTCTGCAAATGTGAACCTTTTTGCAACTTCTACCTTCAGTTTGTCTAGTAATAAAGCGTAGTATGCTGCAGTAATAGTTATCCCTTAAGATCTCTCTCCATGAACATCCCAAAAAACAGTCAGCATCACTTTCCCAGCCGAAAAAACAGCCTTTGTCCTTTGAAGTCGGTTCCTCCTTAGCAATTTACTGTTTGGAGTGTATTATTGATTTGGACGTATAATGGTGTATCCAGATTTCATTTACATTAATTGGACCGAAATTTGGATTTATTGGGCCTAAACTACGCAAACAGAGTATTAAAAAATGTTCATTCGAACGCGGTTTTGGTCTTAACATGCGCAAACGCAGCACCCATCGCGCTGGGAGCTTGCTCATGCTTAACAAAATAATTATGTTATTATTTTATTAAATCTTGATTTAATATGTAACTAATACATTTGTTGGTCATTTTCATAGCCTCTGCTATCTCTCTTACTCAATTCAGCGATCGTCTAGCACTATTTGGTGAAATTTAGCGCGGTTATCGTCCCGGACTTTCATCTGTTCCCTAGCTCTTACAACCAGGTTTAAATTCAGCTGCCCAAAATTTCATTGTGATAAATGATAGAGCAGAGAGGCAGTGATAGCATAGTGGAGGTACCAATAGCAGTCCATGCAGAGGGTATCGGGTTCGTATCCATGGCACGCACCAATGACTTTTCAAAGTTAAGTGCGTCTTAAATTGTTAATTATCGCTTTCCCCGTGCCTCGGAGCACGTTAAACCGTCGGTCCTGGCTGTCATGAAGATCTATGACAGTCGTTACGGGAAGGCAGTACCCTCACATAGACTGATACTGGTCTAAACAATGGAATATCGCTATCACTTTGGGTTGCGGAGGTCAAACGGCAGTCGCTCTGTGGAATAGTTGATATTCTGTCATATCTGGTTAGACCAGTAAGCGGGCCTCGGGCTCTAAGACGTGTAAGTCTTGGATGCAACTGGGATAACGCTAAGGCGATGATGATGGAGCAGAGAGTCCACATAAACAGATTTTAGTCAAATTTAAATGACGTGGGCGTATTGCCTTTTAAAAACAAGTATTTAATGTCAGCTCGATACAAAATTTCCCATTTTCACAAAAACACTCACATCGACTCAATCGTATGTCTGTCAAACAGCAACTACTGGTACAAAATAGCTAAAATGTTGGTGGGTAACTGCCACAAGAAGTACAATTACATCCACAACACTTTTTTTGACGAGTGCTGCTTCCTTCAGGTTGAGGCCGGAAACTTTTCAGACCATCCTAGTATGTTTTAATGCAAAGGAAAGTTATTTTTGTTTTAGTTGATTTTAGAAGATTTATAATAAGTAATTTATTTGATTTTCTCACATAATTATAATATTTTGTTGCCATACTGTAATTTTACGTTTATTTTTTATATATACAATGTTACTACTTCCAATCCAGGTTTTTTATTTTATGTGAGATCAGTGATAAAATTTCACCAATAAACTTTCACTAAGAATGCCTAACTTTCGTGTTCAAATATTTCTTTAGGTTCAAAACTCAATAAGTGTACTTCATCATCATCAGCCTTGAACAGTCCACTGCTGGACTAGGCCTCTCATTTGAAAGGAGGAATTGTCCTACTATACCACGCTGGCCAAACGGGTTGATATAGGGTTTGTATCAAGTTTTCCTTCTCTTACAGTGCTGTTCTCTGCATAATATGCTCCCTCTGTCGGCTCTTACGACACCCATGGGATGGTATGGGGTGGTGACAATCCGTATTCTTAATCCTTCACCACACGGAAAGTGTATAATAAAGTGTGTGATAAGTGTACTTAGTTGACCGAAATTCATGTATTCACATTCATCTAATGTGTGGGAAAACTGAATAACTACAATCTTAATATATAAAATCCTTGCGTTACTGACTGACTGACAGACACGCTACAGCCGAAACTATTGGGCGCAGGAAGCTGAAATTTGGCATGTATGTGCCTTGGGGACCGAAGGGGTGCACTAAGAAGGGATTTCCCGAAATTCCCACGGGATCGGCCAAAACGGGTAAATTTAAAAAAATGCAGGCGTAGCTGCTGGCGTCCTCTAGTATAGAATAAGCTAACTACGGTATGTTTGCAATATCTTGGTGTGGCAAAATTGGATAACTTGGTTTTTTATTTTTATAATTTTTTTGGTTCATAATAAAAAATTTCTGTCACGTAAGTCTGGGTTCATGGGCCCGGATTTACGTGTGCCTTTACCGTTCCCACACCGGAGATGTCAAGACAACTCGACTGTTTGACTACTTAAGTATGTTAGAGTGACGTCGCGGATGTCACAGTGACGTCGCGGATGTCAAACCGGTGCATTGACCTCGATTGTTGTTATTGTTTATAAAATAAAAGAAGTTATATATGTAGAACGATTTATTAACAAAAGTTTACATTCAGTGAGATTCATTACGTGAAATGTTATACAGTGCCAATATTGTGTAAAAAGAGAATAAACAGTAAAAAATAAAAACTGATATAAAAAGTGAACTAAATCTACCTTATTCTAAGAAAAAGTGAACAGACTTTTTACATATGTACATAATACTGTCTTAAAAGTGCTCGAGTATATGTGCGGTTACCCCTAGTTTACGGTGTTCTGACTACTAGTACTGTAACACCATTGTAGGCCCGTGAAAAGCCATAAAAAAATATTTTTTAGTACAGCGCCATCTGTCGCTTTTCCGAGGTACTTGTAAGCTACATCGATCGTTCAAGCTCCTAGCTCGATACATAAAATTATGGCCCCAACTAAATGTGGAGCTTGTGCAAAATTTTTGTCTCCGCAAGAGGCCGCAAGATGTCGTTTATGTAAAATAGCATTCCATCGAGCCTGCAGGGCTTTACCGCTCACGGGTAATATAGCGCCAAATTGGTCTTGTCCTGAGTGCAAAAAGAAGGAGAGTGCACAGCAGAGGCCTGATGAAGCGACAGATAAAGATGACAGCTTTGATAGCACTCATGAAATAAGCCCAAATATGTCCGAATGGATAACGATGGAGATGCGCAGAATATTGAGGGAGGAACTACGTTCTGAATTCCAAAATATGCGTGCTGACTATCAAGCCGAATTCCAGGGGTTGCGTGCCGAAATAGTCAAGCTTCAAGCAGACAAAGAAAAGCTTGCAGAAAGAGTAGGCATACTAGAAAAGCAGCTCATGACGTCATCAAAGCTAGCCGATGATGTTGCTCAGTTGAAAAGCGAGATTAACGAGCGAGACCAGCAACTGTTAAGTAATGAAGTCGAAATTGCCAACCTCACTGAAACTAGCAATGAGAATCTAGTGCATATTGTTAGGCTAGTAGCAACTAAGCTTAACGTAACGTTGGCGGATGGTGACGTAATCAGCGTGAGCCGCGTCGGCGCTAGACACCTCAACGCGACGAGTGCCGCGGGACCAGTGGAGACCCGCGCGCGTCCGGTCGTCGTGCGATTCGCGAGGCATGACGTACGGAACGAGTTTCTTCGCTGCGCACGAGTTCGGCGGGGAGCGGACACTTCGGATCTAGGCATTACTGCGCCGATCACAAAAATTTACGTGAACGAGAGGCTCACCAAGATAAATCGGCAGTTGTTTCGACGAGCGCGTGATACTGCTAAACAACATGGGTGGCAATATATCTGGACGAGGAACGGTCGAATTCTTGCCCGACGCAAACCCGGCGAACCTACAATCAGCATACGTACCGAAGCGGATCTGTCACGTATACAATAACATGGACAATTTAACGTCATGCTCCCGGTATTTGTTTGTATTGTTTAATGTTTCACCATATATCTTACCAGAATATTATATACTACGACTATCTTTTAATGGGGAAATAGCATATTCTAAAATGGTCTGCCTACGCGCATATGAATTGCCTGACATTGCATATATTATTTTTATTTGTACAGTTTATAGGATTATCATTATGGGTATATTTTTTATTTTTTATTTACGTACGTTTATTTATTGTTTAACATTACATGCTCAGTTATGTTTTATGAATGGTCAATTTATAGAATATAAAATGTCACAATATCACAAGGACCATTTGAAAGTATATTTCAATTATTTATTATTTTATATCAATGCCACGAAATAAAACCATTAAGTTTGGTATGTTAAATGCGGGATCGTTGGCAACGAATCACGACGAATTTCTGATAGCAATGGATAGTCATTCGGTTGATGTTATGGCCATCAACGAAACATGGCTGCGCAGAGGGGAGGAAGGGCGAGCACCTATGGTACCGGGCTATCGAATGCGACATATTCCCCGTTCGGAAACGATCCGCGACGGACGAGGTGGCGGTGTCGCGTTTTATATTAAAAATAATATTACTGTCCGAGTGAGGTCTCACCCACAACACCCCCAAGTTGAGCAAATGTGGATGTCCATGACCACAACCTCAAAACGATTATTGATCGGCACTGCATACCGACCACCATGGTTGGACATAAACATATTTCTTGATGCTATAACAGATAGTATGTGTGCATTATCGCCGTACGATAGCGTTGTGTTACTAGGAGATTTTAATGCCAATTTACTCGACACTGACAGTTATAAAACTAAACAACTCACCGCTTTTTTGAACTATAGCAACATAAGTCAATTAGTAACCACGGCTACGCATTTTGTAGGTGATAGTGCAACGCTAATTGATGTGATCTGTACAGACGCACAGTGCCGGAGGGTTGCTGTAGATCATATACCAGAGCTAGGTCATCATTCCTTCGTTGTTTGCGAACTAATAGTTAAAAAAGATAAACCTTTAAAAAGATGTATAACGTTCAGACCCTTTAAGAACATAATTCCCGAGTACTTTGAGATGGACCTGAATGAGATACCGTGGGGTATGATAGGCCAGCTTAGTGATGTAAATGCAATGGTTGAGTTGTTTAACTATCACATACATACACTATTTAACAATCATGCTCCGTATAAAACTAGAGTATTTAAGGGGCCACCAACACCTTGGTTAACAGACAACATTAAACTTATGTTTAAACTCCGTAACGAAGCTCGGATTAGATATCGTCAGTCGAAGCTAGAAGTACACAAACGATACTATTTGGACCTTAAGCACCAGGCTGCATTGGCGTTATACAATGAGAAAAAGGCATTTTTTAATAAATATATCAATGACAACCAAAATGACTCCAAATTATTATGGTCTAATCTAAAAAAACATGTACTTAGTACAGGTACGGACGATGGTATGCTTGTGGGACAATTTGAGGATCCTGAGGGTTTGAATTCGGCATTCCTCGATGTACCGGGCGAACCTAACATTTCTATCTCGCAACTTACGTTTTTCGAGTTCAATCGATATGGTGGTGGAAGTTTTTCATTGCAGCCTACAAACACTCAAACAGTTCGCAGTATAATTAGCAATATCAATACCAATGCACGGGGAATAGATGACATATCTAAGGAGATGCTATGCCTTACTTTGCCGCAGTCACTTACCGCCATAACAAACATAATAAATGAATCGATTAATTCATCATCATTTCCCAAGCTATGGCGGAGTGCTATAGTACGGCCGATTGCAAAAAATAGTAATCCGCAAAATTATAAAGACCTTCGCCCAATAAGTATACTGCCTTGTTTATCCAAGGTGTTGGAGAGGGTAGTGTATGTACAAGTCATCAACTACTTGGAAGAGAATGGTATTTTACCTGACCTACAGTCTGGGTTCAGAAGAGGACGGGGCACAACAACGGCTTTAGCGGATGTCGTGGGTAATATCCTCGAAGCCCGAGACCGCGGGGAGGGTTCAATTCTTACCCTGCTCGATTTTTCGCGTGCTTTTGAGTGTATTAATATTTCATTGTTACTTTCGAAACTTTCATATTACGGTTTCGAGTCGAACACAATCAAATGGTTCGAAAGTTATTTAACAAATAGGGTGCAGCAGGTCGAAATACGTAAGAGGGACGGTTCTATAATGTTGTCGACGTCACGACCCGTGCCTCGGGGTGTTCCTCAGGGATCACTCCTCGGACCCCTCCTGTTCGTTTTATATACTGCCGATATAACAAACAACTTCAGGGACTGCATGTACCACATGTACGCGGATGATACGCAGTTATATATATCATTTAACCCTGATAATACTGCTGCTGCCGTAGCCACCATGAATGCAGAGCTCAGTAGGGTAGCGGAATGGTCTAAACGTAACTCACTGGTACTAAACCCACAAAAATCAAAATGTATGGTAATGGGGAGCCAAAAACAGGTTAAACTAATAACGTCACTTAACCCAAAGATTGAGATGATGGGCGGTAGTATTCAGCAAGTGCAAACTGCACGTGACCTTGGTATTATGATCGACCCGGAGTTGCGCTTTGAGGATCACATCAATGGCGTTGCAAAAACCTGTTTTTACAGACTCAAAATCCTCTACAGAGTACGAAATTATCTTAGTGTCACTTTAAGAAAGAGGCTCGTAGACGGCTTAGTGCTCTCAAAACTGAATTACTGTGACGCCGTATATGGTCCATGCCTCTTAACCAGGACACAACATCTTATACAGCGTATACAGAATGCGTGTATCCGTTATTGTTTAAATATTCCGCGGCGTAACCATATTACACCTCACATGAACAATCATGAGATACTTAAAATGTCTGCAAGGCGTAAACTTCACTTAGCAACGTTGTTGTTCGGCGTTGTGAATACGGGCAAACCCAAATACCTTTATAACAAACTAAGTTGGAGACAGGATCACTACAGCTATTCCACTCGATCCACTGCCAGGCCACTGTCCATTCCTCGGCATAAAACCACAGCTTTTAAGGGATGTTATAAGTACGCTGCCACTCACATTTGGAATGACCTGCCCCCGCCGATAAGATCCCTGAATACAAAAAGTACCTTTAAAATTCACCTTAAAAAACATCTATTACTTGAACAGAAATGCGATCAGAACAAATATTACAAATAAATGATAATTTAATGTACAAGACTATTATAATTATTTATTAACGTTATGTAATATTATATCAAATGCTTACGTTTTGTTTATGACCTTCAAGTTATAACATAGCGAGTTTATAATATCAGTGAGAGTGTGTCTTCCAGTCGTAATGTTGTGGCATGATTTTGGGTTTTCTATGTAAATAATTGTTGTGCCTTTATACTTAGAGCCTAAAACAAAAATACATGCTGTTTAGCATAAAAATATACAGCAGGGTAAACCTTTTAAAATTTATGAACCTATTTACCTAAAATTTATGATTGTATGCAATATAAGTAGGTACCTTATATTGCACGTAGTTAGAATTATTATATAATGATATCAATCAAACAGTATTACGCTACCTGTTGTTGTTAAACATTGGAGTTTCATAGGTATATTCTTTTCCTTTAGTCTTCCTTTCTTCATAGTACGCAACACTTCAATTGTACCCACTAACAGTTGTATTACGTAATGTTTTGATAACGAGACACCCATGCTTGGGAAGCGCGGCGCGACGGCCGAATGAAAATTATTATGAAATGAATGTGCATGTGCAAGCGAGACGGTAGGACTGCGACGAACTAACCGGTTTACTCAGGCGTCTGGCCGCTTCGCGATTGGCAAAAATATGATCGTTGGCACTTTGGTGGACTTGAGGTGTTGTACAGTATAGATATAAGTATTTTTTGTGTTTGTTTACATTATATCGATAATGCGAAGATATTTTCTATAACGTTATATTGGTTTTTGATATATTATATGTTTACTTATTTATGTATTTATCTTTCTTTAATTTATATATATATGTCTTTATATACCTTTAATAAATCTTATGTAGGTATATTCTATTTAATACATATTATATGAAATGTTGGCAGGCACTGACATAAAATACTAGTATAAGGTTTTCTTTTTGTTATTTTTCTGTTTTGTATGAATTAGGTAGATACTTAATGTACTTATAATGATATCGGTATCGTCACTTGGGGTCACCAAATAAAATCAGGGTTGATTTGAGGTGTAGCCTCAAACCAACAATAAGCCTGAGTGGTGACCTCGTTTTCACAACATGCATTAAACTGTTAATATACTTTTCAATGTGTTTACAACAAGATGTAACCTGTGCCGTATTATAAGGTAAAAAACAATTATGTATGTATTACGTTTATGTTCATGTGTGTTGTGGAAATAAATGCTTTTCTTCTTCTTCTTCTTCTTCTTCTTCTTTAAGTCAGGCAGTAGATAATGCGCAGGAGCAGTTCCCTACCGCCGAGTTGGTCTTTTTGGGAGATTTCAATGCCCACCATGAGATCTGGCTGGGCTCTTCCAAAACGGACCACGCAGGACGAGCTGCTCACGCATTCGCTCTGACTGACGCATGACCTGACTCAACTGGTACTCCAGCCCACCAGGATACCAGATATATCGGGTCGAGCGCCCTCGTTGTTAGACCTTGCTGACGAGTAACCCGGCCTAGTACAGTGTGACGGTACAAGCCCCTCTGGGTTCCTCCGACCACTGTCTGGTTTGCACTATAGTGCCATTTGCTTCACCTCCACAACCAGTGAAGGCAAAGCGACGCTTGTGGCACTACTCATCAGCGGATTGGGATGGCCTGCAAGATTATTATGCATCCATCCCGTGGTCTCAACGCTGCTTTGGTGGGTGGGATCTGTCGGAGAGTGCGTCTGCTGTTGCTGGGGAGATCATGTTGGGTATGGAATATTATATTCCATCCACTGACGTCTTCAGCAGCAGCGGAGTACGGCCCTGGTTCGATCGCGAGTGCGCCGATGCTGTTAAACAAAAACAGTCGGCTTACCGCGCTTGGATCAAATTTTTTGTTATTCAGTTCTTCCATTCTGCCGCCCATACGATAATCACAGTAAGTCACATTTTGGTCGATATTGAGTTAAGTACATATTCGGAAAGTAGAGATCGAGATCTACAATTCTGTATATTCAGAATTTGAAAATGTGGCTTACATCAAGAAATAAGATTAAGCATAATTACAGTAAGACACGATAGGCGCCAAGGTGCACTTATTATGAATGCAGTATGGGCACATACGGTTGATTTTTGCATAAAGTTAAATCAATTTACCTAGGTTTTACTACAGTAAGCAATCTTACTATAAATATCATAAAGTACGTAAAACGATTTTATTACACTAAGTATGACTTAAAAATATTAACAGTAAGTGGCACATGTCGTTACTATATTAAGTAATTGGAATAAAACATACTATTGCATTACCTTAGCATAACAACAGCAAGTGGAATTTACTGTGATTATGTTTAGGAATACCTCATATTATGTCTAGAACAAATAAGGTAAGTGCATTACTTACTGTATATATTTTAAGATTTTTAAGGCGTTTAGTTCGTCGCGTCGTTGTCCGTGTGGTGACGGATTAAGAATACGAATTGTCACCACCCCATATCATCCCACGGGTGTCGTAAGAGCCGACAGAGGGAGTATATCATGCAGAGAACAGCACTGTAAGACAAGGAAAACTTGATACAAACCCTATACCAACCCGCTTGGCCAGCGTGGTATAGTAGGCCAATTCCTCCTTTCAAAGGAGAGGCCTAGTCCAGCAGTGGACTATTAAAGGCTGATGATGATGAGTTCGTCGCACCTAACCCCAGGCACTAGCTGTTGATAATAATATTTAATTAATTTTTCGGGATTTAAAACTTCGGGATTTTAAACTTTCGACCAAACAACCATTCGGCGTTTCAATTATCGGGATTTCATCCATCGGTATTTTAAAATTCGGTCTTTTTAAATTCGGGATTCTGATACGTAAGTACCCATTTAAATATTATGTTTAATAATCATTATGGCGTTTAAATATTATGTCTAATTATTATTATGACAATTAAAAATATGAAAAACAATACGTATGGCACTCGTATCTTATGGTATCTAAGTTTCGGGCAATTAAAAGTATGTCATGTCTTTTATGGCAAACAAAACATTCGGGCAAATGAAATTTGGGTACCTAAATGAAATTCGGGAATATAAGATTATGGTATATAATCTTCGGGTAAACAATAAACTTAAACTTTCTTATTGTAACTTTGGAAAATATATTTGTAAGTCTACATTTTACTAGTCATTTACAACACTTTTAAGGTATTTTTAAACTTCTACAAATAGGTTATAAAACTAATTAAATGAACGAAAGGACTGATGAAGAATAATTTGTAAGACGAATTTGTTTCAGTTAGTGTAACTAAGATCTCATAATTTAATATGAAGATTTTACTTTATTTTTCTCGTTCCGAAAGGTAAATAAGCCTTATCAGAAATTAAAGTGCCTTTGTCTTTTTATGTTTTTTGTTGTGTACAAAGAAGTACAACTAATAGTATAATAAGAGTTTTATGGAAAACTATAAACGTGTTATATTTTAGAGATAGTGCTTAGTTTGTTTAATATTGTTTCATGCACGAAGAAGTTTTGTACAAATACGAATGCTTACCTTTGGTTACGTTAAGCCATTTTTAATGCTATAAATAATTAAATAATAGAACTGATTTAAGATTTAATTTTTTTTAGTTTCACAAAGTTATTTGTACTTGTTTTATTAAACTGTGATTTCATAACATCAGTTATGTTTCATTTTCTTACAAATAATTAAGAAAAATGTAATTGAAGTTGGTGTCGGTGCTTTATGAGGGATGCTGTAATTTTACATATTTTCTTCTAGCTATAATTACAGTAAGTACCTAAGTTACTGTAAGCAAAAAACATCATATTTGTTATTCTATTTAAACATTTATCTTATTTCATAATCATTGTTACAGTATGTACCTACAACTAAAGATAGTTACAGTAAGTCACACACTTACTGTAGTAATAATAAGAAAATGTTTTTATTTATTTTCTTCATTACTTAACATAAATATATTTTTAAGATTTAAAACACATTTATTACATGTAATTAAAAAATAAAATAGAACACCTATAAAACATGCCTATATTTACGTTATACATTTGTAAGAACTTAGATTTTATCTATATTAAGGCAGAAATGCTAAAAATAAAGAAAAAATCTTTAAGCGCGTTTTTCTCTAAACTGTCTTCAAGGCAGAAGTAAACTGTAAACTGTGTTTATAACAAGCACGGCAGCATTATACCCACGATATTAGGTACCTAATAATGAGTAACTCGCAGTTACAGCAGCAACGTTTATTCAAACGTTGATAAGTACAGGTAGACAATTGCCAAACCTACATGCTAACAATATTTTCACTTTCATCAAAACAAATAAGAGTACATTTTAACCCTTAATTGCATTTTGATGGAAATTTCCATCATAGTTTTCACAGGTTAAAAAAACACACAAATCAGGGGGCGGTGTTGATACTTTTTCGTTTGACAATTACTAGAAATATTGATGGTTGAAACGGAACATACCTACGTAAAACAAAAACAAACGTCAATGTCAAAATACAATCACAATTTAGTTCTACCTAGTGACTTTCAATTTTGTAGTAACGGTGCAAAAGAATAATGTTGTTTTGCTTTCTTTGATCTACGGGAGTTGTTGAAAAATTCATATTGAGTGGAAATAAGGTAAATGTTTTAGAATATACTAATATTTGGAACGAAAATATGAAAAATATATCGAAAATTATGTTGATTTGGTATGATGTAAATTTACATCATTATGCAGTATGGTCACACCTGAAGTATGGAGAAATTTTTGTTTATGACATTTTTCAGTACATATGATTTTTTGTTTTTTTAGAATAAGTTACAAGAGAGAGACATGGAACACTATCTATCACAACTGAAAGATGGTTGGCTATCAGAAGACGGACTAGAAGCTAATGACTATGATGATGACTACCCACCAAATTCACACTATTTATATACATTTTGTACTAAGCTCAATGTTACTAATTGCATAATGATGTAAATTTCCACCATACAGATTTTTTTCAAAAATAAATACTTAAAAATGTCACAGATTTTTTAAATTATTTTTTACACATCCTAGGCCTATATTTACATGCATATGATTTTTTCTACAAGAAAATATTAAATCATGCAATTAAGGGATAAAGTCAGATTAACATTAGGTCTAAAAACAAACGAAAGTACAAATTTATTTTGGTGATATTTTGATTCTCCTGATAAAATATGTAGATAATTCTCGTAGAAAAAAGAACACGACCCGTAATAGACGAATTTATTGTACAAAAAAAAACTCAATTCTTCGCCGTTCCAATTTAATGAGCACAAAAGGGATATTCGTATATTTCAAAGAATTAAGCCCGTCTTTTATTTGTTGGCACCGTCCCTATCAATGCTAAATTAATTTCGGCTTTCTAACTCGTAGCCAATCCCCCTCCGAAGTAATCTAACCAACATCAGTTTGTTGCTTTATGAATGAAACATTTCAGCTTTTCGCGAAACTTTAGTAGCTGTGGTGGATAGATAAATCAACTGTAGCCAAGTTTGTTTCTTGCCTTTGATAAGGGAATCTTTAAAGCATGATTTTGTTAAACTTTCAGACTTGTTGTTATATTAAATTAAAGGAGGGATGGATTTTATTTGAGCTTGTTTATGCGAGTTGAGAATGTTTTAGGGCTTAGGTTATGAACGTGGGAAAGTTACTTAGAAATAAAGATGGCTGTAAAGATTTCTTCTAGTTGGTTTATTCTAGTTGATCCTTTTATAGTCCGTAATAATTTTTAATACATTAGTACTATAATCGTTATTGTTCAATTGTTATTACAATTATATGTATCTTCCATTTGTTAATATTTATCATGTATTTGTCATTGTTTTCACGCACTTAGCACATAGGAGGAATTCACGACCAACGTAAGTTCTTATATTGAATATTCAATAATAAGATGCCTATCTTGTGTCGTAGCATTGGTTTTTCATTGACGGTTCATAATGTTATTTAGATGGTGACTCGCTTAGGCCAGATTTTTCAAATTAGATCAAAAAGTTTCTTATAAACTTACGCCTCTATCCCCGAAGGGGTAGGCAGAGGTGCAATATTGTACCCAAATGCCAAAATATTAATGTTTAAAAAAAATTTTTTTTTAAACCTAGAACTATTTGTAGTTGTACTTTTGTTGTATTAATGAATCTAATTTTTTTTTTTTTATTTTGCTAGGTTGCAGAGCGCACAAGCCGGAAATGCGAGGGTGGTCCGGCTATCGCCGGATATCCGCCGAAGCTCGTTGCAGTGCATCACCAATACTCCACCCACGCCCAATAGGTGATACTTCAAAACTCATTAGCAATTTCTCCATAGTTCATTATAAGCAATTTAAAGCTAAATGTATTACGACTTCAGAAACGGTTGACGATTATGCAGTATAATAATACAATCTTAAAGATGTTGATAACGGATGTGTGAATAGTATTGTTATTTTTGTTCCTAAGATCATTGACTACCTTGCACCTGAATCGGCAATGAACGTCGACGATGACCTTCTACTTGTGCTTCTGTTTAAAATATGACGGCAACTACTAAACAAATACATTTTATTTCAACATTATTTCATCCTTCAGTTGTACCTCGAAATGAGACTTTCACTTCATTCCAATGTACCTATTTATGCTGATATTTTCTGTTTCATGTTTCTTACTTTTATGTCAAGTAGTTTAAATTACGCGTTAACACCAACTGCCTTTCACATTATCAAATATACTGTCTGATATAACTAAGCTACTTTTATGAAACAGGTTTCTTATCGGAGTTGTGAACTAACTCAGGCCTTGTCTATTTGAAATGTTGTAATTGTTTTTGTATGTATTGAAAAATGAAAATGAAAATGTTTTATTTGCACCTCCACACAAACTTAAAAAAACACATAACAAACAAATAAACTTAAACTACAAGTACACTAGGAATATAAGAAGGTAGGTACATTATTTCTGGAATCTGGTGGCCTTAAATGGAGGGCAAATAAGGCGCTGCGTCAGCTAATGTTGCAGTATAACTACAACGCTGGTATTCTCGCAGGCCGAGTAAATAAAATAATACACATAAATATTAAATAATACTCCTAAATATAAAATAATACACTTAAATAATACACACATTTGATACATTATATATATAGGACAAAGAAATTGGATGAAGAACAATAAAATATATAGCATTCTAGTAAATAATAATATATAAACTATATCAATATATTTCATAACTAATATATACATATATATACACCCACTTAAATATACTTAATAGAAATATTTAAAGAAATATGATGTTATATTGAGAGAACTATTTCTTGTTTCCGAACGCAACTCGTAGGTGTCACTTGATAGTTAGTTCCATCTGTCACGACTGTCAAGTGTCAAGAAAGCGTCTATACTGTTCTATACTGTCCATCACCATCATTACGTTGCGTACGCGCTAATAGCAAAAATTTAGTTACTACTTTACTATACAATACGCCAAAATACCACAGCAATTAGGTACATTCATTCTCAATGTCGGTGCATTATAATTATTACAATAATGGTACCATACACGTAAGAGAAGATGCCCGAATAAGCCGTAATAAAGGTAAGTATGTAAAATTAAAGCAATGATTTTTGCTTGTTGATCAAAAATAACTTAAACTTATTTCTAAATGTATGCAATGTTTTCAGATTACGCAAAGGTGGTGGAAGGTTATTCCAACAATTCGAAGATGAGTAACGAAAACTTCCTTTGAACGCATGAGTTCTATGAATCGCTGTGACCATAATGTAAGAAGCCGCTCGTGTACTATACTGATGAACATTGCGAGACCACGTAAATTTGTTATATAAATATTCAGGTTTTTTGTGTAGAACTATGCCAAAGTGTAAAGTTGCCAGATGAAGGTGCCTGCGGGCAGTCATCTTCATAAGATTGCCACTATTAAGGAAAGGAGTGACATGTGCACGAGGTGGGATGTTGTAACAGAATCGAGCACATGCATTCTGAACCGTATATATTCGTAATTGTAGATGAATACTAAAAGTTTTGACTACCATCGCGGCTTAGATTAATTTGTTATTATTTAAATCACCGCGTTACAGTTTATCAGAACTATCGTAGTATATGAAACAGTTAAGATATAGCTAGTTTATGATTCTTCTTACCAACCATCAAGTGATACTGTGCATCATCTACGTAGATGATGAACTCTAGCAATGCGTGTGACTTTAGAAAGTAATAATTTTCCTCAGAAATAACTTGTTCAGAGTTTAGATTTCGGATTATTCTTTATTTTAAACTCTTCAGGTCATAGACAGGGTTATATTTAGTATAAATTTATCATATTTGTATTATATTTTCATAATGAATTTTTGAGATATTTGTTTAGAACATTTATTGGAATCATATTTTTGAAAACTCTAAATTGAATGTAAAGTAATTAAACCTAGATCATCAAACGTATTGGCTGATAAATTTTCGGGGCTACACGAAAATTGAAATTTCATGTAATATCTTTATAAAAGGATGCGTTATGTTTGGCTTTTGCGATTCAAGTCAATTGCAAATTATTTGGTAATGAATTTTAATGAGACATTTCTGTTAATTTATTTGCTTCGAACTTTAGATCGAGTCAAAACTTAAATTCTATTCTATGAATGATTTCAGCGATGGAGTTTAAAAATATGTAGGTTAAGTACAAATTCAAATTATAAAAAGCCACTGTTCTTATAATGTAGATGCACTTAGCGTATAATACAATAAACCCGAAGAGCTGTGAGTATTTTGAGATTTTATCGTATTTAAGAGAAATGAAAGTAATTACGCAGTTAGTTTCGGTCGAAAGTTTACAATAGGTTTCATTCCAGCCTAAATAGTTTTAATTCTTTTAGTCTATGCAGTGAAGATGAAGCCTTAGATATCATCGAACATGATCTACGATTTTTGAGACTCCCTTAGATTAGATTTTATCTTATGAAAAAGCCTTTGACCGTATTTACTAATATTTTATTTTCATTTACTTTCTTGCCGTCTTCTCTAGATTCTCTTTCTTCTTCTAGTTTCGCAGCTACGTCGTTAACTTTGTGTTCCTCCTCCCCTCGTTCCTATTCCAATAAGTACGGATCCTTATATGAATTTTCATCGACTATCTACATCTTTAGATAGTGACTTTTATTTTAGATCCTCGTTAATGCTAACGCCATACTTACCTAGCGTTCATAAAGAAATAAGGTTGTTCACCACTAATATAGAAAACTAGCAGCTCGCCCCGGCTTCGCACGGGTGGACATTTGTTTTTTAAATAACTTTCTATTATCGCCACCATAGGTACCCCGGGCACACAACTGATTTATTTCATTATTATACATTTTAAATATACGATCGCATCAAGAAAGTCTCGTCCCGACGGAATATCAGTGTACGAGCGGTGAATTTATTTTCTCACGCATTATTTTAATTTTTCTACATCTTTTATGATATTCGTTATAATGATATACTGTAAAAAACAATTTCTATCAGCATTAAATACACAACATATCTAGCGTACTTAACTGTATAAGAAGTAAGACTGCATTGCTTAAAAAGATCGATAGATAGATAGATAGGTTCCAAAATAACCCAATATTTTTTATTGATAAAAATGGTTACTGTGGATTTTCCTTAGGAGATAGACCTATGCTATCGCGGACTTTTTTGTAGGTAATAATGAGTACTAATAATAGACTAGATTATTTTTCTGTATCATTAATAGTTTTAGCAGCGCACGCCATGAAAGACATTTTCCGGAATTTTTTCTTACGCCTTGGATTACATTATTGATGTTTTTGTATGGATCCCTATTATTTTCTAGAAACAAATATAGCCTATGTTACTTAGGGATAATGTCGCATTGCAATGGTGAAAGAATTTAAAAAATCCGTCCAGTACTTTTTAAGTTTATTCGTAACAAACATACAAAAATACAAAAATTCAATAATACAAAACTTTCCTCTTAATTATATTAGTTAGTATAGAAAATAAAAACCTTAATATTCCCTTCTTCAAAATTCTCTGATATTTTAACGTAGTAAAGTTTTATAGTATAAGAAATAATAGAACAATGGTGTTTTGAATACAACAGGGTTCTCAGAAATATGTTCAAGATTAACATATATTTTTCCGCCGTCACAAACTTTACCTATTGATTTAGCAAAAAAATTGTTTGAGACAAGACTTTCTTGGCCATTTGGCTGTTGTCAGCGTCTTAATTAGTGCCTCGCTTCCCTACATTCTCTAAAGAACATGTATGACAAATTTCAGGTTCTTGCGCCCATTAATTCCGTCTGTGCGTTGTCTGTCAGTAAATCAGTATCAGTATATCTATACATAAAAGTAAAACAGGTACATATACAGAAATGTATTTTTATACAATTTTTGTCTGTCTATCTGTCTGTTTGTTTTCTTTAATCTCTGGAACGGCTAGACCGATTTTGACGAGACGTTCACTGGCGGATAGCTGATGTATTAAGGAGTAACTAAGGCTATAAATTAACCCAGTTCGCGAAACCGCGGGAAACAGCTAATTTTAAATATATTGAATTTCGTGATATACACCTGTTTCATAAATACAAGTACAATTCGAGAAAGTTTAAAAGCATTTACTAGTACGATATTATTTTATAAATCCTTTTTCATCGTTCTTCAAGTTCTTATCTCCCAAAGACACGGTCAGCTTTACAGTTTCACGCTCCCTTATCCTCGCTGTCACTTATAGCGCACAATATGAGAACGTACAATAAGTTTGTACACACCCTACTATTGTTCGCTGCAAATGAACTTGCTTTTAGAATTTAAGATGAAAGTTATAGGTGAGCTGTGCCGGTGACGTTTGAATGCTTATTTGCTTTAGAGATAAAATTCCTACAAAGAAAATTTGAGTTATTGGAGTGGATATTCCACCTCTGTAAAATGTGAAGCACTAACCTGAAAACAGCGCCAGCGCGCGCGTGAGCAAAACTCTCACGCTACTTCAAATGACGTTTTCTTTGAGATCAATTATATTTTTAACTAGAGGATGCCCGCGGTTACACCCGAATTATTTAAGGCTACTGCTCCGCTCCCGTCACTCATAGCGCAATGTTATATAGCCTATAGCCTTCCTCGATAAATGGGCTATCTAACACTGAATGAAGTTTTCGAATCGGTCCAGTAGTTCCTGAGATAAGCGCGTTCAACCAAACAAACAAACTCTTCAGCTTTATATATTAGTATAAGATATAAATTTGCATGTTTTAATAAATTAAAAGTCTTTATTTATTTAAATGAGGTGTTTTATTTATAGTTAATAACAAAAACGGCAGTCTTATGTGCAAACTAAAAAAAATATTGCACTTTGGCCTTAATATTTTGCTAAATTTACATAAAAAATATATAAAAAAGAAAATAACAATAGAAATGTAATGATTTTATCTTACATGATATTTTGGGTTATGAGTCTTTCATAATAACGGCAGCAATAGCCGAGTGGATATACCAACTGACTGCTGGGCAGAGGGTATCGCGTTCGAATCCACGGCGCGCACCAATGACTTTTCGGAGTTATGTGCGTATTGAATTGTTAATTATCGCTTGTCCCGTGTCTCGGAGAGCACGTTAAGCCGTCATATTGTCATGAAGATCTTAGAGAGTCGTTAGTACCTCCTAAATAAACTGACACTAGTCTAAACCATGGAATATCGCTATCCCTTCGGGTTGCGGAGGTCAGACAGGCAGTCGCTCTGTGGAAAAGCTAATATTCAGCCAAATCCGGTTAGACTAGTAAGCGGACCCCAAAATGGAACTGGGATAACGCTAAGAGAAAGAAGAGTCTTTCATAATACATATGGCACATAAAAGTAACATGCTCAGGGCACACTGATATACTGCACAAAATACATGCTTTTTTGAACGCATTTTGCTAATGTGGGATTTTGCAAAAGTGGCATTTTGCGAATGTGGCATTGTACGCCTAATCCTACTAGTATCTACTAGTGATACAACATGCAAGCCAATTGTTGTATCATGTCGTATTATGCATATTTTGATTCTCTAAGAAAGAGTTCTTAGGTGTTTGCTCAGATAAGACCGCGCAAGTTTTATATATATTTTAAGCCACTACTTATATCTTTTTCCCTGCACATGTTACAGAGTTACGCCCATACAAAAAGAAAAAATGCTTATACGAACGGGTGCGCGATGAGCAAAATGCCGCGCTTCACGATGCACCTCACAGAATCTAATCACCACGCAGTCGTGGTGGCACTGAGAAGCACGGATTTGCGTCAGGGGAGAGGAGGTGAAATTCTAAGAAGGTACTGTGAAGCTTGTACACAGTATGGCTAAAGTTGAAATTAACAGCAAAGAATTTACTCATGTGTGAGCTCATAAATGCTCATAGCGCGCCTTCTCACGGTTTAAGAAGGGTCAGAATCAAGGGGCCCAATTCTGCTATTTTAGATGACATTGACATCATATTTTGAATGGAATGAGATTATATTTTGAATTGACTCAAAATCGGTGTTCTGCTACACAATGTCATTCTATTCTTATTTCGATATATTCAATTTAATGTCAAATATCCTGACATGAGTAGGTATTGCCATTAATGAAATAATTAACTTTATTGCTGGTAATTTGATGTTACAGCGTTGCCTATGATTTGTTTTTTATGTAATATGCCCGCAAGTACGCTGTCACATTTTATTTCAATTTAACAGTTCCTTACGATCTGGTAGATGTTTCGGGAAATCTCTTCTTAGTCAGGGACCGTAAGGGTGCAGCATACGGTCCTCGAGGAACGTACATGCCAATTTTTAGCATCTTGTGCCCAGTAGATTCGGCTGTGCATTGCTGTTAGTCAGGGAATTGTGAATGAATTTTATATATACAGATGATACTACCTAGCAGGGCAATATGGCAGTCTATAATACTAATCAGTACCATTTTAGTAAATGAATTTATTCGTTGGATTGTGAGAGATTTTTTGATACATAATCAGTAATGTTACGTACGATTTGAAATCGAACATTTAAAATATGGGTGTTTTGAATATGTGTATTTACAGTTTGACGTTTGTCTTTGTACAACAATATATTTAGCAGAATACCGTTTATATATTGTTCAACTCTCAATATATTCGCAATATCATTTCAATGTCTCTTAATTTAGGAGAATACCATTATGACGTAAATATGACACTGACATCATATCGAAACTGCATTTTGAACAAATATAATTAGCAGAATTGGGCCCAAGGTATTGCGAATAAAATTCCCAGAAGACTGACAGCATTTGGCAACATGGCGACAATGATCTTTTCTTTATAAACATGTTTTTAAAGTGGCCATGTGATATTCGATATATGGACGATCGAACATTCTTCCTTTTGATATCGTAAATAAATAATCTCTATGTATAAAAATCAGAACTTATTATTGAGAATACAAATATCCCTGAAGGAAATACATTGTTTATCGTATTGTAAGTCTGTGGGTTAGGGCATAATAGTCCTGTATGTAATATCGTCCGCACGCATCGACGCCGCATTTATGTCAACCGCGGTCAACTTGCTTTCGTTTACTTATTTCAGTATTTTCTTCCTCCTATTGTGTTCTGTTGTTTCAGCTGTTCTACAATATAATATTTGTAAGTAATGTCGTTGTATGGATTCTCCATTTTCCTGCTCTTTCGTTTATGTTATGGTTGCTAAGGACATAAAGCTTTGTCGATTATTAGAAGATCTTGATTGGCTACGGTCACTGTTAAGATTTCGATGCAATATGTGATAATATATGAATTTGTTAGGCACTACTTGCTAAACTGTTAATACCGATGCCTTATGCATACGTTCAGCGTCAAAATAAATAAATGAAATGGGTAGTACTTTTCACAATTTCAGCAGGCTCATTTATATTTTCGTTTACGTGTGTAGACACACAGAAATACACCCACAACAATGTATGTAGAAAATATTAATCATCAACGGGCCTCTTATTACTATAAGAAGGTTGAGGATAACTATGCTAGCCAAGTGCGGGATGATTCACATTTCTTTCGAGAACATTATAGAGAACTCTCAGAAATTAGTTTAGCAAGGGATAATTAACAATTTAATACGCACATAACTTCGAAAAGTCATTGGTGCGCGCCGCGGATTCAAGCCCGAGACCCTCTGCGTAGCAGTCTGTCGTTTCTCCACTCAGCTAATCGCTGCTAAATTAGTAAAATACTTATTTAATTGGCTGCTTCTGCAGACCTTAAATGATAATATTAGTCTAATATGATCACACAAAAATGGTGCATAGGGTTCCCACCAAGAACTTAGGGTCCCAAGCCAAACTCACCTGCAAGTGGTGCACCTGTCGATCAACGGACGAGGCTCTGGCAAACAAAATGTCCCAATAAGCGGCAATAGGCTCGCCACCTATTACGTCGGATCAAAACACTGGCGAAAAGTGGGCGTTTAATATGCCTCTGCCTACCCCTTCGGGGAAACAGGCGTGAGTCTATGTATGTATGTACAAAAATGGTATGAATGATTTATAGTAGGCATAAAACACAAGCTTCCTTGGCCAACTCAATTTAAGTCATATCTTGCCATATAATTTTCTGTTATCAACATTTTTGTCAACAGAAATTTCACTGCAGCCAACAAAACCAACGTGTCCACAATTACATTATTATTTACCGCAAAACGAAGAAATACAATAAAAATTCTCGGAACATAAAAATAAATGAAGCATTTTATTCGATTCGCATCTGAATTTCACGACGTATGCAATCAAAACGAAACGATTACTGAAAATAAGATACTGCTGCAGGCTTCGTCAATATACAAAATTGTACAGACAGAAAATATAATAATATAAGTACAAATACTGCCAAATTTGCCCAAATACAAATATTTATGTAATGGTTATTATTCCTCTTTAAAGGTCACATGATTCCGTGGTCAGAGCTGGTGTAACCCATATCGGAACGACGGAGAAAGTGGAAGATATTTCACGTTTTTTTAAATAATTATACACCTAAAACTGTCCCAGCAATCCCACTTCCTATTGCTTAAAACTGTATACTCCGTGTAGGAATTCGTTTGGTAGGTTGCCAGTTCTGTTTATCGTGTTTATATAGACAGACACGACACAACAGACGGCCAGAGGACTTCATTTTATAATATAACATGTATACATATAAATAATATACCAACCTCTAAGACTTGACCGACTTGCATAGTTCTTGGTTATTATGTTGTTACTATATGTACAAGCAAGGCGAACCGTATGTCATAAAACGTTATAATATAATTATATTGTTCTTTGGGAATACCGCACCTTAGAATATTCACCGGTATTGGCGCACCAAAACCACGTGCACCAAATATTCTATAACAGCGCCGAAAATATCGTTATTTTCACCTGATTTTTGCAAAAGAAGACGTGTTTCCACATAGAATAAGAAGTTATTCAGATTTTCGTCTAGATTTAAGGTCGTAGAAGACTCATTTTATGCCGTTTCACATTAGGTTAGAACGTGACAAAAATAAATATCCTGTACGCATATGCCTTGTTTTACGTAAATACATAATTTTGTTCTATACTGCTAAACAAAATAAAGAACAAAATTCGTAGAACAAAATTTTCTTGAAGAAAACCAAAACAGGATTTTTGCATAAATATTTTTTCTTCAGAATTATACATTACTAAAGTTATATTTTCTTTTTTATTTTGAGGCGTTACCCGCTTCTTTTTAGAAAAAACTAAAGGGCTTTATATAGAACGTGTACTTTATATAAATAGAAATATCTATAGAACGTGGTGTAAATATCGTCGATGTTACATTCTGGTATTTATGATCATCGTTCTAACATTATCCCGATTACATCCAAGACTGCCTTCTTGAAGCTCGGGGTCAGCATACTAGTCTACTGCAGTAGAGCATCTACTGCGTCAGTGAAGCCTATATCCGGCAGGCAAAACAAGGCAAAACTAGAATACTAAAGAAACAAAAATTTAACTATATAAACTTTCACAAAAACTTAAACAAACTATCTTAACAGTATTTAACTCGACAAATAGATCACAGTTTGGGTATGCTTCCATGAGACTATTGAGCGTGGACATGACGCGAGGTATTGGATACGATGCGCGAGCCACGGTACGGCACACGGGCACAGATAGTAGGCGGTGCTTTCGAGCGCTAAAGTAGTTGTTTGGAACATATAACCGCATCAGTTCATTATGGAGGTCAGGAGCATCAGTTATCCCTCTACATATTTTAAGCATCATATAGAGCTGAATAAATATTTAGGATACAATATGTTAGATACCAGAAGAGCTGGTATCTAACATATTGTATCCTAAACACCCTACTAAATATTTGGTTGGATACTAATATGGATAGTAACCAAGAGTGGCTTTATAGAGGAACCTCAAAAACCTTTTCTGAACCTTTTCAAGTTAAAGTGCGTAAGAAACCTCGTGTTGATTCCAGATGCAGGAGCTCGCCTCCAACTTGCTTCTGACAAGCGTATTATAGAGAAGTCTTATGACATGCTCATTCTGAAATTCTCGTGAGTTTCTCAGAACAAACCCAAGCCTCTTAAAGGACTCTTTAGCCACGGTGTTAACATGATCATGAAATGTCAACTTCTGGTCGAAAACAACACCCAAGTCCTTTATTAAATTATTTTTAATTCATTTGGGGTTGGGAGGCAGCGAAAGCCTAGTGGAGATACGAGTACCTACAGACTGTCATTGACTTGGAATACACGGCGCGCACCACTGACTTTTCGAAGATATGTGCGTATTAAATTATGAATGATCGCTTGACCCGTGCCTCTGAGAGCACGTTAAAACCGTCGGTCTCAGTTGTCATGAAGATCTTAGACAGTCATTACGGGGAGTCAGCAAATAAACTGATACTGTTCTAAACCATGGAATATCGCTATACCTTTAGTAGTAAGCGGACTCCGGGCTCCTAGACGTGAAAGTCTTGGATGCAACCGGGAAAAGGATGCCCTGCGAGCAACCTATAGAATTGCGCTAGTACTACGCTCGCACATTTTTCTTTATTTAACAGTTTCTGCCCAATACCTTGGCAATTTCGAGTAATCGCTTCTTAGTGCACCTCGACGGTCCCCACATGAACATACATGCCCAATTTTTCTTTCTGTGCCTAATAGCTGTGGCTTATTTGTCAGTCAGTCAGTAACGCAAGAATTTTATATATAGGTACAGATTTAGAAGGCGTCCTGAAAGTTTTCCACAACGCTGTCAATTGGGAACGTCCCCAGAAGACTGGCAGCATTGCCATGTTATATTGCTGTACTATGCTTTTATGCCAAGTACGTGCCAACCTTCTGGTTATGCGAGTCGTAGACTAATCACATTGCATCCCTAAAAAGAGACCTCGCACTTGTACATCATGGCTCCAGCGTTTCAACTCCAAACTACTAAATAAATACATATTTGCGCCGTTTGTTAGTCAAACCATAGCTGGATCTCAGCCCCAAGTTGTTTAATGACACTTCATTAACAATACAAACACCTTAATAATGTTACAATAATGTATTCAGTAACTGTTACTTGGATGTAGCAAACGATACCAACGCATTTGCCTTTTAATTTATTTATCGGGAGCCATATGGCTCTTTTCTCACCGGTATGTGTCCAAAATTATTTCACAATTTTTGGTGACAATAACCACTTAGTATAATGCAATTGAACAACTGGCAGCGATAGCCTATTGGAGAGACCGACAGACTGCTACGTAGAGGGTCTCGAGTTTGAATCCACGTCGCGCACCAATGACTTTTCGAAGTTATGTGCGTATAAATTTTTTAATTATCGCTTGCTAAACGATGAAGGAAAACATTTTAAGGCATCCTGCATGTCTGAGAGATCTTCATAATCTCCATCTTCTCGGATGACATGTGAGGTCTGGCAACCCGCATTTTGCCAGCGTGGTGGACTATAGACTTAGTTTTCACATTATGAGAAGAGGCCCGTACCCAGCTGTGGGACAATCTATAATAGGGTAGTTTCCAGGGTCAAAATAATTACATTTTATTCAGTCCGTATTTTAGATTATAAAAAAAATATTGGACACGTATTTTTTTCTTTTTTGGATTAAATAAAAAATAACAAAGATATAGCCCATTAAAGTTACGTGTGACGTCACCTAGTGCGAAAAAATGCAGCACTGCGTGACGTCACACGTAACTTTAATGAGCCATATCTTGGTCATTTTTGGTTTAATTTACAAATAAAAATACGTATCGCTTATTTTTTAATAATCTAAAGGACGGACTTATAATTTTTTTTTCGTCAACTAGCCTATAATACAGGGCCAATGATGATGATAATGATATTTTACGTCGAGGGTTGATGGAGAATCGCGTGGTAGTTGTCACATAATCTTTTAATAGGTGTTCCTTTTCTAATTTGCATTTCTATGTTAAGAAGCCTACCTCCGTGGTCCAGTGGATAGCGTATGCGACTGCTGATCGGAGGTCCCGGGTTCAATTCCCGGGTCGGGTAAAAGTGCTACTGGGTTTTTCCGAATACTCAGTAGCAGCCCGGAGTCTGGTGATGTGCCCGGTAACGGCAATAGGCTCGCCCCCTATTACGTGGGACCTAAAAATTCATGGCGAAATGTGGGTGTAATAATACACCTCTGCCTACCCATTCGGGGATACAGGCGTGAGACTATAAATAAATAAATAAATATGTTTTAACATATTTAGGGCATTCGTTAAGGGAGGTCTTAACCTCCCTTAACGAATGCCCTGTTGTCATGACCTGTTATAGCAAAGCCATTTGGTTTTAAAATGTTGTATGCATACGTACCTATAGGTAGTTCGGTTTGTATGGAGAAAATTGTAACAATTTGACGATGTAAAGGAGTGGCAAGAATTTCTTCCAGGTTCTTCTCATAGCCACGCTATCTAGCCAAGATGCAATGTGTGAATTTGAATTTGTGTACTCGAATGAGTTGGTAGATTAAGGTATCCGTCAACTTTACTTTAAGATCTAAATCTAAGGGTCAGGAATTATATGATTAACATGGTTGGTTACTAGTTTAAACGCCAGTTCCTGGGGTGATTTAATTTATTTTTGACATTAGATATTTTAATCGTTGTTTTATCTTTTTTGTTTTGTTTATTTCACTGACATTCTTATATAATTAATATA
Source organism: Euclidia mi (assembly GCA_944739405.2). NCBI lineage: Eukaryota > Metazoa > Arthropoda > Insecta > Lepidoptera > Erebidae > Euclidia > Euclidia mi. Next base: position 78,110,975 of record OX123190.2, read on the forward strand.
GTTCTATTGACATTTGAAGTAAATATTCATTATATGATCAACATGGTTGGTTTAAACGCCAATTCCTGGGATGATGCTGAGGAATTACAAGCGCGGAAAGCTTAACCACGGAACAATATGTTGTGGAAAATATTATATTTCTTACTTGATTTTCTGTTAATTTGCTTGTTTAGTTAATAAATAATATAATGTATTTTGGAGAAAGCAATGGAGTCTAGTACTTATTTTATACAAAATGTTAACACAAACATGACAAACTATTAAGATGTTGACTATTAAATTAGCGGCTCTTATGCAGATGTAAAACTATACCTATATTAAAGGTATGCGTAAGCTATCCAGGACTCCTGTTAAATAGACCACAATAATTTGAATGTACAGTATCACTATTTTGCCCAAAATAAACTCGCGTCACTAGAACTCACTCGTGACAACACAATATCCGACCTCATATTTTAAACATAATTATACATACAAAATATATTAACGACGGTCATCGAAACAAAACCTTTTAGCTCATAGAAACACATGTACATATTACACTTACGAGACTAGATACTTTTTGCCATGCGATTATAAACTTTAATGCAAATATTATTTGGTATAATGTACTTTAATTCATAACGTTTTCGGTTTTTGTTTTTTATAAAGCGACTTTACTTCAGTTTATTAGGTTGATGTCCCGGTGAACCGAGTGTAGAAATGGTAGAACCGAATATTATCAATAATAATAAATTATTTATTCATGTAGGTTCTTTTCATAAATTGTGTTAACGCAAATAATGAACGTCGACTTTATTGGATTCCGGAGCTCGAAAGCGACTGATAAACTCGGTGACAATCGATTTGCCTTCATTCGGTTCTTCCGGATATTGATTATCGATTGTCTTTCGAATCAGCTGTGGATTGTCTGTAAAAAAATGACAAAAACGCGCCTGGCAAAGTTATTTCCTTCATAGGACTATGCTGTGGTTAAATTTATATAATGGACAATAGTTTAGTAATCTGTAAGAATAAAATTCTTGCGTTACTGACTGACTAACAGATAACGCATAACCAAAACTATTGGGCACAGGCGGCTTTAATTTGGCATGTATGTTCCTTGGGGACCGTAGGTGTGCACTAAGAAGGAATTTCTTGAAATTGCTATTGGATCGGGCAGACATGGTTAAAATAAAAAGTGCGAGTGTAGCTACGGGCATCCTCTATAATCTTTATTCTAGGTATTTCTCAAATTGTGAGTTATTGTATTAAGTACAATAAGTTTGAAATACTTCCACTGAAGAAAACCCAAGTAACAACGGAAAAAAGTCTGATTACCATTCACAACACAAAAAAAGTAACGGCTTTTTTGCCAACACACTTAGTTAAACTAAAACTTAGTATGCTTTCTAAAAAGAAGGAAAATTCTGAACAATACGTGTCAATAATTCTATCAAAATATAATAACACAGATCCAATATTATTACGCTCTGAAAGTATTGAGCACTGCGTATATAATGCGCATATGGGTCCAAAATCAACACGTACCCACAAAAATGGCATCGAAAATGAATCAGTTCCCTCATCCATAATGTATAAAAGCGTTTCAATGACATATTGTGTTCATCATAGAATAACAATAGCTATGTCAAATAAGACGTATAAATATAATATTACGAATCGCTGGTATTATAGGTACTTTAAGGAATATTAGTCATTATGCTTAGCATAATAGAGTTTAAGATTTCGTTATTGTTAAATTTCCCAGGCGGAGTAAAATGAATTATTAAATTATTCGAGCCATTCGTTGTACGGAGTGTTTAGACGTGTCAGTGATAAGCTACTTGCTTTTATGTGGCTTCTGTGAAGTTGTTGTCATATTGGCAGTGTGTTTAAGGTTTATTGTTCATATCTCGAGCTGGAGTTCAAGACTGAACTAAAGTATTCTCAATACGATTCAATTAGCTCTGCAAGCAACACAGCTCAAATATTCTGTTACATGGTAATATACATTGGTATACAAGAATTGTTTAACAAGAATTAATATTATTACAGTCTGTTATATTTTTTGGTAAATGGTTGTATATTTGTGGTGCCATACATAGAATACTTTTATTCATTTGTGTTGTTTTATTATTTGGAAAACATATTTTTTACACCTTTTGCTCTTATATTGTTCAAATAGAGTTTTATTTGTATGAACATATACGGCATGTTCAAAAATAAAGCGAGGCTTGCAGGACTCTGTTGATTTAATTTTACAAATTGCTCTGATACATTGCTTTTGAGCTTTGAAGACAATATTATATGTGGAAGGAGAAAATGACTGAAAATCCGTAGAAAATCAGTGCGTTGACGGATTAACAACACCAAGTGCCACTAATCCATTTCATTTAGTAGGTTTAAGGAAAATTCACGAAGTAAATAATATTTTTCTGATGAGACTGAAAACTGGTCATCATACTCTGTGGTACACCACCCGGAAGGCAGCATGATGATGATAGTAAAATAATATTTACCTCCAGCTTGCTCAAGTTACTGGCTTGTGCAGTTACAATGGGTCTCGAGTACGACGTTGCGTGCGCACTCGTATATCAAGTGACATTGCGTGAAATAATGATAACGAAAACGTCTTCTAGACTAACTCCTTGTAATGTTTACACTCATTCCTTTGAAGACATTTTCTGGGTTCAGCTTTAGTATTTTGAGCGATTAAAAAAAATGCAAATCCATCTCTAAATATATATTTTTAGTATCGAGGGACTTTACAAACATTCAATCAACAGAGTTGTCAAGTACAACACAGTTGTCAGTCACAAGTACTCGAAACAACAAATTTTATTGTAGTTCCCTCAAGTCGCGTCTCTTAAGGCGCTGTACCTAGTCAAAATAGGCTTCACAAAACAGTTTTTTAGCCAAATGTATACATTTTAGAGCACCTAAAAAAATATATGTTAATCTTGATCATATTTATGGAGGGACCATTATGTTCAAAACACGTTTTCGGTAAATTTTCTCGATAAAAAAAAACCATAAAATAACCATTTAAATTGAAATTGTAGCAATTGTAACTGTATTATTTATAAACAAATCTTGATAATATTAATAACAGTGATGTAATATATAATAATAAAGGGAACTGTTGTTTTTATTTATCGATTGGAATAAGATATTTGTAAGGATTAATGTATTTAATGATAAATAACTCGTTCTGAACGTCCCGTCATCGTCGCGCTTCTCTTTCTTATGTATACAATCCGAAAGTGACAGCAACAGCTGAACTCAGTAGCTGTACACGGCGCCTTAATGGTAAGAGTCTCACACTACTACGCCATATGTGAAGTCAAGCAATGTGCTAAATTGGACTGGAAAACAGGTGTAAATCTTAGAAGACTAGACTTCACGGTGCCACCTGCTTAAACCTTCCTCAGGAATCACCCTATCTATTGGGGAAAATCATAATAAATAATTTTATAACATGAATATTATATAGATTTATATAAAGGTAAAAGCAAAATCAAAATTAAAATCATTTATTCATCTAGGCCCCAAAGTGACGCTTATGAACGTCAAAATTTAAGTTAATTACTTAATGATTCTACATTTACATTTACTGCCACGTTCGCAATGCAATAGGTAGAACCACGAGAAAGAACGGGCAATAAAACTCATGGCCACTCTTTTCAAACAAATATAATGGTGGTACATTTTATTTTTGTAAGGAGCTGCAACTGTTTCACATTGTAGACATCTACTAGTAAAATTTTTAGTAGCTATTGATATCATACTCAAGCAGTAAATGATGTTCATATGGTAAGCCTCCCAAAGTAAATATGGTGAAACAGGAGCATCCACTTACGTCTTTTTAATGTAGGCAACTCGCGAACATGGTCAGAACCACGGTAATAATATCTAACAGTATTGTAACTCCATACAAACGCACGAAACTCGAGTTATACCTACGCGCCTCGAGCAGAGTACCCATTAGACTGGGCGGACTGTGCCTACAGTACCCTCAGCCGCTATCGTGCCGCAGCTAGCAGGCGGCGCGTCTGGTAGGTATATAACTCACGAAGAGGGCCGAGTTACAATACTGTTAGATTATATTACCGTGTCAGAACTATGGTAGAAGTGAATGAAGCAGAAAGTAACGGTATTATGAAACCAAAGCAATCGACAACCTATTAGTTAGCTCATGACCACGAGTTACCCACATTTTACAAATCCGCAAAGTTATAATCAAAGTGTGGAACATGAATGCAAAAATATAGTATGAAATGAGAATATCGTAATTAACTACACTATAAAATAAAACTACTAATTATTGACCTAGTCAAAAGCGAACAACTACTTCCAAGCGCTCCTGTCATCAAAATAATCCTTCAAACTGTAATATGCCTTATTTATAAGATTCTTTTTAACTTCTGCCTGAAACGAACTTAATGGCAAGTCTAAAATATAAGTTGGTAATTTATTGTATATGCGAATACTGAGCCCAATAAAAGAGCTATGCGTTTTGTGCAAACGAAAATACGGAACACATAATTTATGTCTATTTCTAGTATTGATATTGTGTATGTCACTATTAATTTTATAAGAATTTATGTTTAGTCTTACATGCATAACACTGGCATAAATATATTGTGACACTACAGTAAGAATACCAATAGTTTTAAATTTTTCTTTGAGTGAGACTCTTGTCTTTAACTGGTAAATGGCCCTAACTGCCCGTTTCTGCAATATAAAAATATTTTGGATATCAGCAGCTCTACCCCATAACAATATGCCATATGACATAACACTATGAAAATAACTAAAATAAAATAATCTAGCCGTATCGACATCGGTCAACCTACGAACCTTCTTAACGGCATAAGCAGCTGAGCTAAGTTTCCCTGAGAGATATGTAACATGCGCACCCCATTGTAACTTCGAATCAAGTGTTAATCCTAGAAATAATGTGGATTCAGTTGTTTCGAGTACATCGTCATTTAAAACTATGTTAGGACCAAGGTTTCTGACATTAGGCAGAGCAAACTTAACACATTTTGTTTTTTTGGCGTTCAGTACTAGATTGTTTACATTAAACCATTTAGTCACTTGAATGAGTGCACTGTTTATTTCGTTAAAGTGTTCCTTATTTCTATCTTCTTTAAATATCAAAGAAGTATCGTCAGCAAACAGTACAACGTCACAAATGTTTCTCAAGTAAAAAGGTAAATCGTTTATGTAAGCAAGAAACAAGAAAGGCCTGTGGCACTCCTAAATCAACAGGTAGGCCACTGGATTTTGAGCCATTTATTTCAACACATTGGATCCTGTCACTTAAGTACGACTTAATGACATCCAATGCTTTAGTCTGGACGCCGTAATGTCTAAGCTTGCACAAGAGCGTCTCATGGCAGACACAATCTAATGCTTTCGAAAGGTCGCAGAACACACCAACAGCATTTTGGGAATTCTCCCAAACACTGTAGATATGTTTGAGTAACGCTACTCCTGCATCTGTTGTCGAGAGACCCTTGGTAAAACCATATTGCTCACCATGAAGGAGGCTGTTTTGATTAAAATGTCTTAGTAGTTGCTTGAGTATGATCTTTTCAAAAATCTTACTAAATGCAGGTAGTATCGATATTGGCCTATAATTACTAGGATCAGTCTTATTACCGGATTTGAACAGATGTATTATTCTACTATGTTTCATAAGATCTGGAAAACTGCCAGATTTAATACACTTATTGAATAAGTTGCTTAAATAAGGAGCCACTACATCAATTATACTTGTCAAAACCTTAACAGAAATGCCCCAGAGATCACCTGTATTTTTAGACTCTAAAGACTTAAAAGTATTTATAATATCGGTAGAACTAATACTATGAAATTTAAATATTACTTCACATTTTCCTACACTAGACTCTAATAGGTTTTCTGCGACTATAGCTGATGATTTTAATTCTCTAATAGTAGTAAGTGGTATGCTAGCAAAAAAGTTATTAAATGTGTGTGCGACTTCTTTGTCATTATGAATTAATTTATCATTATCAGGAAGACTAAAACTATTACTTCTTAATGTTGTCTTACCTGTTGTTTCATTAATAGCTCGCCAGGTTGCCTTAACTTTATTCGAATATTGTATAATTTTATTCCTTACGAATATAGCTTTAGCTGTATTGCACACTCTTTTAAATATTTTAGAATAATTCCTAACATACTCAGTAAAGTTTAAATCAGAATTGTATTTTTCATACCATACAACTCATACATTTTTGCTCTGCTTTTGTAAATACCCGCAGTAGCCCACTCATTAAACGCTCGAGATTCCTTTATTACTTTCTCCTTAGTCTTAAAAGTATTCTAAAACGTGTTATTAACTATATTAAAGAAATTGTTAAAATTCTTATTTGGCGAATCTATTTCTATTAAGTCAGGATTCATAGTATTCATTCCAATCAATACTTTATTCCGGAATTCATTAAACTTATGCCTAGGTAATGGCCTAACCAACACTCTCTGTACGATGCTATCATTGTAATATGGAAACCTAGTTAATTGACCACAGTGATCCGAAGTTAATTCAGAAGTAACTACTCTATCTGAAACAATACAATTACTAAATATGTTATCAAGACAGGTGAAAGATGTTGCCGTGATTCTAGTTGGTTCAAGAAATATTTTTTTCAAATTAAATGATCTAAAAAGGTTTAAAAATCTACAAGTCATTATTGAATTTTCTAGAATGTTAACATTAAAATCACCTCAAACTATAATCCCTTTCTTATTGCTCCTAATTTTACTAATTGCATCTTTCATAACAGATTCAAACAAATTAAAGTCACTTAATGGAGGACGATATACACATATAATAATATGCTGCTCAAGCTCAATGCATGACAGTTCCACCGTGCGTTCTATAGACAAGCTAGCTATGTCTTTCCGTTCTTTACATGTTAAACTGTTTAAAACAATAATCAATGATCCACCATGAATAGCTTGTTTCCTAGAGAAGGCACTGTGTACTGTGTATTGTGTGTTATTTATGAATTTAATCTAGTATTCTTTAAGCCAGTGTTCCGTAATGCACATAACTTTAATACTATGATTTTCTAAATATAAACCTAATTCTAAATCCTTGCCAGATAGACCTTGTATGTTTTAATGTGTCACAGTCAGTTCAATATGTCTACCTTTTGTCCTGTTCTTAAGTTTAAAGAACTTGTGTCAGTATTCTCAATAGAAGAATTATAAGGATAGGAACTATTTACAGAAACTAAATTCTTGGATACTCTACATGTACCTGTGTCATTTTGTATATTATATGCTAATAATTTAGCAACTTGTCTTTTATAAAACAGTGGCAGATATATAGTATCTTTAGTCAATGTAAAATTATTAATAAAATTATTGATGTCAAAAAATAAAATAAAGTCCTTATATTGCCATGTCAAATTGTATAAAATCAAGTTATGTTCATGAATATGTCTATTCATCATAGCATTTAAACTATAAGCATAAGGCAAAGTCATACTAATAAATTTGCAATCATATGTTCTGTGAAGCGATAACATAACTTCTGTTAAATTAATTATATCTTTTTTAGTCACCATTTGACTATCACCGTATGAGATAATTATTGTGGGCTCGCTATCAAATATTGTTGTATTTAATTTATCAATTAGATGTGAAAAAGAAGACTCTGGATAGCAATAATTAATAATATTGTGTTGTTTCAATTCACAATTCATTAAACTACCTAAGCCTAAACCTAGCCTATCAGAGAACATATAAACTTTATTTGTGCCATTCCTACCTAAGGAAGACCTATCTGTTGTATTATTTGCTAAATAATAACTTTTGTCAATATCAAAAATATTCTGAGACTCACAAGTGGGTATGGTTGACTTTATGCTATTTAGGCAAGTATTGGTGTTTGTCAAAGCTTTCACATACTCAAGATTTTGCTTACCTACCTGAGCTATCTCATCATATTTCCTAATATAATCCTGAACCTCATTTTGATATTGGGTGTTCATCCTATCTATTTGAGACTGTAAAGAGGTAATTTGACCTTTGAGATCCCTAGTATGTTGATCATACAGCATTTTACTATTTATCAACTCTGTGTTGTACTTTTTTAAGTCTAATAACAATTCTGAACGCTCAGAAACTAAAACTTTATATTGCTGGGATGTTACTTTATTTTTCTTGTATTGTTTTAGGCTGAAGATTAGTTTCCTAGTGTGTTTGTTTAGTTTATTATATTTTCTATGTCGTTTCAGGCCACTTGTGTTTAATTTAAATGGTTCTGTGACCTAAGCTAGTACCTACAACCTCTGTATAAAGGTTCTGAGTTTTACTACTGTTTAATTCCTCAACAGTCTGTTCTAGGGATTTAATATTTATTATAGATTGTTCTAAACAGCATTCAAGTTCCCTAATGCGACTCATAGACCATGAATGGCCATCATTGCTAGCGGTCAAAAAATTTATTTCCTCCTGTAACCTATCTCGCTGGGCCAGTGTGTCCATATACTCAATATGGAGTTCTGCGAGCTGAGCTTTCAGGTTGGAAACCCTATCGCTGACAATCCTGATGTTCTCTTCACAGTCTGCACGCTCCTTCAGTAGGTGTATATTCTCCTCCTGGCACTTCTTTAATTCTATCAATGTTATTCTCAGCTTGTTCTCTAGATCCTTCGCTGTGGCCTTCCGGGTCATCATAGTGCTCATTGTGGAATGGCTCATAGCCAAGGATACGCCAAACACCTATGGACAGAAAGATAAACAAGATGTCAGAAAAGAGATAAGTCAGTAAGGAGTAGGAGTTTATAGATAAATAAATAAAAATATTTATTTAAATAAATATTTATAGCTAGAAGAACAGTAGACAAATAACAGAAAAGGAAAAATATTATTGAAAGTAAAGGTGTTATTCAATTTTTAATTAATTAGGCAAAATATGTAGGTATTAAATGAAAAATATAATCTTGGCAAATTTACTTATTTGTATCAATTTTTATATTATATTACTTATAAAGATATTATATATAGGGGCCTTGTTAGAGATATAAACACTTAAATAAATGTGAAGTGTAAGTGTAGTAGGTGTTTGTATGGGGCGTTTGTTCAGTCTTCGATTTTGCTTCCACGTCTTGTCAAGCAAAAGGAGACAGAAACTGTGCCAATGTGTGATGGACGAAGCTCACGTTGGTGTGAGCCGAGTAAATGTGTGATGAGGAGTGTAAGTTAATAAGTAAGATACTAACCGCGTAAAGATGATTTCAAATCCGTCCGTTGACACCTGGTAGTAGATCTGTCCGCCAAAAACTGTTCGTATCGAGGTTTCAAACACCAAACTCAATGTCTTTCACAATTTTATGCACAGTATGATAACATAAATGATATTTAAGCATTTAATATTCATTTAAAATAAAATAAAACTTTTAAAATTACAGAGCTACGTAAATTTACGTCTGACGTTTACAGTGTTGCCAGCCAAAGAAGAGAAGAAGTGATATTTACTACCAGTAGGGCAGATGACGTCTTGGCATAGCCAGCACCAGCCGTAGTCACAAACAGACATTATTTTCAAATAATTAAACAACATATATTTAAATTATTATGTAAACAGGTTGCGGAGGTTAAGTAAAAGTTATAAATTCTCATTCGTAATAGAACAGATATTGAAATTTAATTCTCGATCCATCAAAATGTTATTTGTTTTTCAATCTAACCCAGTAAATAGACATACATATTAGACATACCTACGTCCAGTAAACTTTAAAATGGTGCAGGTGTTAATTAAAATAATGTCAATAGCTGGTGTGTGATATACGTCAGCTTGTCTGTCCATGTTTCGCGTGGGATACAGACGAACGCGTGGAGTGTGCACAGTGAACATGTCTGATTATGCAAATTCCTGGTATGACTATCCGTTCTGCGATACGGTCCGAAAATAAGACAACTAATTTGCTAAAGTTGAATGCTAGGCGAAAGCTCAAGAGGCCGATCGGCTAATCAATGGCAAAAACTAATTAAACGCGACTGAATCGCGACTGAGTGTTCTCATTTTACAAACAGGTATAACATTGTAACTACTATCTAAAATCGACTTATACGTATAAAATAGTTTTAATTAGTATATTTCCGAATAAAAAGTGCTATCAAGTTCTTAAATAATCACCTATAAATAATAAAAATACATAAACATAACCTAAACCTTGTTAGTTGGTTACACAACTTTCAACGAGATCAGCTGTTCTTTCTTACAATAATATTTAGCTTTAAACTCTACTATTACTACGTATTTCAATCTTCTCCTTTACTTTTGAACAAAACTTTCTTTGTACTTGTATTTCTCTCTTTTCACTATGATTATGACTCGTAAAGCTTTGGCTCGCCAGGAAGAGTCTAAACTCCAACTGGCTTTAATTGAATTAAAGACCTCTAAGGAGTTGTGTAACAAACTGATAGAGGAAAGAGAAGATAACGAGAAAGAAATGTTGAACTTACTGGAAAAAAATAAGATATTAAAATGTGAAATGGCTCAGCTACATACTCAATTCTCTGATGCCATGAGTGCTCGGGATGGACTCCAGCTCATTGTGGACGGGGTTGCCGAGTGTAGCTCACAGTACGAACTAACACTTGACCGTATTCAGTTTCTAGACAAACAGTTACATGAGGCAAATAGTAGAATAAGACATCTAGAATTCACCCAAGAACAGATCACTACCTCGGAAAATCAAAGTCTGTTCGATGAGCTGGTGGTTCATGCTCCATGCATGATTACTGACATCAATAATTCTAAAGCATCATTTCCAAATAGTCTCTCAGTGTGCAAAGAATCAAATAATTCAATAAAATTGATTAGGTAGGTAGTAGGAATAGAATTAAGAAATATGTCAAAATAAACAAATTCATAAAAAAGACCCAAAAATTAGTTCACAGACAAAAATTTTTCATAAAAAATGTTTAGTTAAATAGGGAAAGATTACTTGCTCTTGAAAAATTAAAAATGTACACACAGAAATATCACCAAAATAAATTAGAAATAAATAATTTGCAGGTAGAATTAAATAATCTTAGTGACAAATTAGTATCAATAACAAATAAATATAAAAGCTCTGAACTACAAAATATACACACAGAAATATCACCAAAATAAATTAGAAATAAATAATTTGCAGGTAGAATTAAATAATCTTAGTGACAAATTAGTATCAATGACAAATAAATATAAAAGCTCTGAACTACAAATGAAAGAGTACATATTGGCAATGAATGAGATGGTGGCATCAAATAGTAACAAATGCTCAATACCATTGAACAATGACATCCAGTTCAACCACCAACACTCGCCAGCTTGCTCATTGCCAACATGTGACCCGGTTTTGCCAAATAGTTCTTTAAACAATACAAATTCAAATATTAAACACACTCTAAATAAATTAAAAAAATAACAAACTAGACAGTAAAGCTAAATTACAAAATAAAAATAAAGTGATAATATTTAGTGACGAGATTGGAAAAGGTATGGGTCAGTTATTGGCGAACACATATAGTGATGGGTTAGTGATGAACTACTGTTTGCCTGGGTTAAGTTCCATTGCTATTTTAGATAAAATTATAAACTTCAATTTTGACCAGGATACAATTTTATTGATCCTACTTGGTAAAAGCGGATCTTTAAAAAAAGACTTTTATTCTATTATTACAGTAAATTATGTGAATTAAATTTAAATCAAATTATTATGCTCACTTTACCTTTCAGTAAAGGGTTGCCACAGAAAGAAAATAATATTAGACATAGTCTTAACATAAATTTGTGTAGTTGGTCATACAATAACTATCAATTTCATGTTTTTAACTCTAACAATTATTTTAGTAAAGCTTTACATTTGACGCAAGATACTTGTTATCTGAATTCTTATTATAAAAGACAACTAGCTGAGTCGCTAGCATTTTGTATTGACATTTCAGCCAAGAATTTGGCTAATAAACGTGTTGCCCCTATACAGCAACAAAATGACATATATAATGATTCAGCCAGTATTTTGGCTACACAGTCTGACATTTCTATTAATTTAAATTAAATAATTCGACAATAGAGAATACCTCTTGCAATGACACTTTCATTCATAATGGGCTGGTATGTACGAATAAGCCCAATCCAACTAACAATTCATTTAGAAATTCACAAGTATTAAAACTGGTACATCAAAATATACAAGGTATGTCAAATAAAGATTTAGAGGTGGAGTTGTTCATGAACGGTGAATGCGTCGATATTTTGTGTATAACAGAACATTGGCTTAAAGATCACCAGTTCATGTGCAATTTTAATAACCATCTAGTTGGTAGTTCGTTCAGCAGACAAAATGCAATACATGGTGGATCGTTGATTTTAGTTAACAAGCTGCTTAAATTTAAGAATCGTAGTGACATTGTTAATTTCTCTGTTGAACGGACAGTTGAAATAGCCTGTGTGGAGTTGGACCAACTTCTTGTTTTGAGTGTGTATAGGCCACCATCATCCTGCTATGACAACTTTGAAAGTGTCATGGATGATGTGTTACGGAAGCTATGCCAACAAAATCAATCTATAAGTAGGTGGCGATTTTAATATTAATTTACTAGAAGATTCCCTGAATTGCCACAAAATTAAGAATTTGTTCAAGTCATATAAAAGATTATATGACTTGAACAAATTCTCAATTTTGTGGCAATTCAGGGAATCTTCTAGTAAATTAATATTAAAATCGCCGCGAAATAAGCATGCAAGAGCATGCTTATTTTTGGAACCCACCAGGATAACTTCCACGACATCTACTTGTATAGACAATATATTTACAGATATTGTACCAGTTAGAAAGCAAATAATTAACAAATTAACATCAGATCATTGTGGACAATCGATAACATTTGCTATGCAGTCTAAAAAAGTAGGTAGAAAGGAATTGAGTGTGGTGCCAAAAACTTTGCGTCGTCTGGAGGGACTTAAGGATAAACTCACAAGTACATTACCATACTTACGCTATAATAACGATCCTAATAAGTTGTACAATTCTTTCTTTGACATGTACTGTACTATATTCAATTCTATCTTTGTCCCTAAGAGGATCTCAGTTGCTGGTACTACATCCTTCAGTGAATGGGCAACCACTGGAATTTATAAAAGTAGAAATAAGCTTTACGAATTATATGAACAGAAAGTAATTAATAAAAATGATGAACAATTTTGCCAATATGTAAGAAATTATTCCAAGTTATTTAAAAAGATTTGTCGTGAAGACACTTTATTTAAAATCAAAAATTAAAGTAAGTAAGTGACAATAAAATAAAAGCAACATGGGATATTATAAACAATGAGACTGGAAGGGTCAAGATTAAAAGTAACGATTACACTCTTCAATTAAATAAAAAGATATTAAAGTCAGATTTTGAGGTTGCCACAGCATTTGAAAATTTCTTCACAGACATTCCAGTCTCAACCACTAAATCCCTCAACTCGTCCCCTAATGACGCCGAATCTCTATTGAAACAAAATGTCAATAGGTGTAACATTGAATTTAGTTTTAGTTATGTCACTGACAGAGATATTGTAAAAACTTTTAATACCCTTAATTTGAAGAAGACTAGTGATCTTTGGGGCAATTCTGTTGTGATTACGAAATCTATAATCAACACAGTAGCACCGGAACTGGCAATGATTTTCAATAGATGCATTGACTGTGGTGTGTTTCCTGATCAAATGAAAAGTAGTAAAGTAATTCCGTTATTTAAATCAGGTAGCACATCTGACCCCACAAATTATAGGCCAATATCTGTGCTACCCACGTTTAGTAAAATTTTTGACAAATTAATTCTAGGTCAGCTTCAAATTCATTTTTATAACAATAAGCTGTTACATGAAAAACAATTTGGTTTTACTAGGGGTCGCTCAACTACCGATGCTGGAGTTGAGCTTTTAGATAGTATATTTGATGCCTAGGAGGAGTCGCTTGATGCTCTGGGAGTCTTTTGTGACTTATCTAAGGCTTTTGATTGCGTGTTTCATGAAACATTGATCAGGAAATTACATTACTATGGAGTGAAGAACACTGCTTTGGATCTCCTAACATCATATTTGAGTAATAGGATACAGAGAGTTGAGGTAAATGGAAAAGTTTCTATGGGTTCAGTGGTCACAATGGGAGTGCCGCAAGGTTCAATTCTTGGTCCATTCCTTTTCCTTGTATATATTAATGATTTGCCATACATTATGCAAAATAATGAAGAGATAGTGTTATTTGCTGATGATACATCACTTATTTTTAAACTAAGATGACAACAATCAAATAATGACGATGTAAATAACGCTCTCTCTAAAGTAGTTAAATGGTTTACAGCTAACAATTTACTGTTAAATGAAAGAAAAACAAAATGTATACGATTTTCAAGACCGAATGTAAAACAAGTTAAACCTAACATATGTTTGAATGGAGAAGAGTTGGATCTTATAGATAACACCGTATTCTTAGGCATAACCTTAGATTCTAAGCTACAGTGGGGCCCACATATAGGTCAGTTGTCGAATAGACTTAGCTCTGCAGCATACGCGGTTTACAAAATTCGTCAGTTAACTGATATAGATACGGCCAGATTAGTATATTTTAGTTATTTCCACAGCATAATGTCATATGGCATTTTATTATGGGGCAACGCAGCTGACATTCAAACTGTGTTTGTACTGCAGAAGCGGGCTATTCGTGCAATCTATAGTCTTGGTTCAAGGCATTCACTGAGGAAAAAATTTAAAGAAATTAAGATAATGACTGTCGCATCTCAATACAATTATGAGAACTTGTTATATGTCAGGAAAAATATAAATATGTTTCCTAAATTCAGCGACATTCATAATTTAAACACACGAAATAAAAACAAACTTGTTCTACCTTCAACTAGACTACAAAAAATAAGTAACTCATACAAGTGTCAAAGCATACGTTTTTACAACAAAATTCCAGGCAATATTCAGGAACTAAGTATTAATAAATTCAAAGTATTTATTAAACAGAGCTTGTGTTCAAAAGCTTATTACACAGTTAAAGATTATTTAGCAGACAAAAATGCCTTTTTTTTTTTTTTTTACGAGCTGGAAAATCCCTTCGGATCTCCGACTCTTGGGGGAAATAAGAGCCGGAGTATGTGGTGTTTCCACTAAAAACCACCTCGACTTTGGCTCGCCAGATGGTCAGGCGGGCCCCGAACAAAACCCCCTTGGCGACGGATTAAGGTGTTGGACTCCGCCGCCAAAACGCCCAGCGGCCGCAGAGGATAGGGAGGACGGCAACGCAACACCGCATCTCCTCTTCCTCTGCGGCCCCACCGCGACGCATCGAATGATGCGCCCCCATTTGGCCGCGGGAGATAGGGCGCGCGGCAACGCAACACCGACACGCCTCTCCTCCCGCGACCGCACCCGACTGCGAGGGACAGAAGAACTGTCCCTCGCACCCGCCCCTTTGGACGCATCCTGCGCAGGCCTCCGTCAAGCCCACGCGGAGCGTTCCCTCCTGGATCCCTCTTAGCTTCACCGCGGGTCACCAATCCACGGTTACTAGGCCCCCCCACCACGACAAGGTGGAGATCCCACGGGGGGGAGACAAAAATGCCTGGAATTGAGTTTAAAAATTATGAATTTTGACATTTTGAAATTAGTGACATGATATTTTTATTTACATTTGTAATACTTATATTTTTACATTTTGACATTTTTAATTTGACATTTGTAATTTTATTTATTTTGTTTTGACATTGTTTGATTTGACATTGTTATTTTATTTATTTTCTTTTGATATTTAAAATTACTTAAGTAATATATTATTATTCATAAATTGACATTCAATAATTTTTTCTGACATTTAATAATATTTTCTGATATTTTAAATATATGACTTTTTATTGTTTAAATTTTTATTATTTTTACTTATTGTTTGCAACATGTATTTTACTGTGTATTAGCATGTAAAGTTGTGAGTACGATGTGGGCATTATTAAACATATAAACAAATAGTTGTGGCAACCTGTCTGATGGCTTAGGCTGACATGCTTATGCATACACCTTCTGATGGCGTGGAGGCATAGTGATACAGATCGTGCTGGCTCCCTCAATTAAGGTTGAGCCGTACGATTGCTGTTGAATGCGGGCCATCAGTGGGCCGAGTCAGTCAAAAGCGTCAGATAATTTCCTGCATTGTACTTGCATACTAAACCCTTTTTTGTCTGGACTTTAAAAGATGAAGAAAGGACTAAAGAAATTGAAGTGACAAAAAAAGCAATGACTCTCAGTTTGTTTCGGCCTTTCTTCTCAAGAAGTCATTTAGCTAGGAAAAGCCGGCTTCATCTAGAATAGGGTTTTGACATGTATAAGTGTTGTAAACAACCAAAATGCAGAAATAAATATGTCTTTATGTCTTTATGTCTTCACAGCGGAGCTAACCGTCAGAAATTGAGTGATATTGCCAGTGAAGCGGTGCAGGTCAGAAAGGCTCAAGGATGGTTGGTCTCACAATCATTTTGTCAACAGTGTTTGATAAGTCAAGAAAGTCAGAAGTATATTCAAACAGTCATATATCCATCCATACTCACAATCTTTTACGTTTACAACTTTATACTAGTAAGACTTTTTGAGACAATAAATGCTTTGCCTAGTATCACTTAGTTAATATAGGCATTCATCTAGCTGCTGAAATTATTCGAAGGAATCTTTCCTGTATAGCAACGAATAAATAGTATTAAGAACCAGAGAAGTAAATTTTTACAACATAATTTGTTTTGTTACCTAATTTCAGATACAGCAGTACTCGCAATGTCTCGACGTTTCTCTTTTCTTTACCTAATTGAGGAGGAATTGTGTTGGATACTATTTTATTCGTTGGAAGTGTTATTTGGAATTGGTGAATATTAACGTAATATGGTTTAAATCTTGCTCAAAATTCTTGTGGCTTTCTCGGCCGATAATAAATGTGGAAGGCATGATATCTATCGTTCTCATCGAGTATTTTTATATATAAAATCTTAAAAAGGCTATATTATTTGTAAAAATCCTATTCTTTAGTAGAAAGATCAATAAACTGTCTGGTCTTAAACTTTGTTACATTTAAAATGCGAAGAATACTTTCGTTTTCAAAAGGAATTTTCAAGCAATTTTGTAAAATCCATAGGTCTAAAAAGGATGGAAATTACATTCAATCTTCTAGTTGTAGAAACCAAAACAAAAGTAATAGTGTTAAAGATCTTGAGACATAATATTTAGTTTAGGAAATCTATCACATGGTCACTGGATTTCAATCTCGTCAGATTCTGTACTATGTTAGCCAGACAATAAAATCATAAAAACATACTTATTACACACACATATTATCGATAAATTACACGCAAACTTAGATATTTGAATCATATTCTCCAAGATTTGTTCTAACTCAGCACTGACCCCACAATCTCCATCCAGCTTAACAGTGAAGATCATTATTCACTAGACCAACAGGTTACTCATAATTTTCCCTCAGCTCAGTCAACTCATGCCACGCCATGAATACGATGTTCACTTGGAGGACGTAAATGTCAGCCATTTCCATTCAGTCCCATTACCTATATATCACAATGCCACGTTGCCAACCTATTGTGCCAAAGTTTACGGATTCAATTCCGGGCAAGTGTTAAAGATCTTGAGACATAATATTTATTTTAGGAAATCTATCACATGGTCACTGGATTTCAATCTCGTTAGATTCTGTACCATGTTAGCCAGACAATTAAATCATAAAAACATACTTATTACATACACATATTATCGATAAATTACACGCAAACTTAGATATTTGAATCATATTCTCCAAGATTTGTTCTAACTCAGCACTGACCCCACAATCTCCATCCAGCTTAGCAGTGAAGGTCATTACTCACTAGACCAATAGGTTACTCATAATTTTCCCTCAGCTCAGTCAACTCATTTAAATAATTCCACATCACATCTACATAATTTATTCGTAGCAAGACATTAATGTTGTCCATAAAGAACTTATAGCTGTATCGTTTATTATTTATTACTTTGACCACTATCTTCGATGACTTGCCAGGTCCCTGGAGGAGCTTGTAAAGAGGACTTAGAACCACAGTTCTACTGCACAGTTTATGTGCCTTAATAGTATTATTAATTATATATTAGATAGATAGATAGATAGATAGATTACACTTTATTGAACACCAAAACAAACAAAGTATTTATATAAGTACATATATAACTTAAAACTAGTGTGCAATTGGCGGCCTTATCGCTAATAGAGCGATCTCTTCCAGGCAACCGCGGATGGACAGAAATGATGTAAGTTAATAGTCATGTTCATTGATGGTGTAGCGTCAGTAATATATAATATTCATAAATAAGTACCTAAATATATACACATATACTTACATAAATACATACTATATTATACTACTATAACATACATAAGTATAGGTACGATATGATACAATACATATTATAAATAAAATATGATTATATATAAGGAAGCAGTAAACAGAACACTTGTAGAACGACAGCAGCTATACAATATAATATGATAAATTAACAATACTTATAATGATGGGCGTTAGATTGACAGGAAGTGTTTTTTTAACATACACTTAAATATGTTAAGCGATTTGGCTTTACGGATTTCTAGTGGCAATCCATTCCACAGGCGTGCAGCTTGAGTTGTAAAGGATTTTCCATAGTAATTGCTAGAATGGATTGGCATCGCCAGGGTCAAACTCTCAGACGACCTCAAGGACCTTATATGTGTGTCATGAACGAACTTAAAACGTTCTTTGAGATAAAAGGGAGTACTGGGATTAAATAAAACATTATAAAGTAATGTAAGAATGTGAGTATTCCTGCGAAGACGAATTGGGAGCCACTTGAGTCTTGTATTATTTGGTTACTATTTGTCTGCTGCTTAGTACTTCTGGATGAAGAGAATCTGATGTCTATTTCTGTAGCTCCATAACGTTTTATGAATATAATGACTAATCTCTGCGGGCAATATGTCATCTGGGTAGTATAAGAAACAATACTGAACTCAAAGTAATGACACAATATTGTAGTACTAATGGGTACAAATATAAGATTATCGAGTATCCGAGAATATTACCTTGAATACCGAGACCTATTACTACACAGACAAGAAGTCTAGCCAGAACTCAGAGATATAAGCTTTTCCTTTGAGTTATTTACGGTTAATGCAATCCAAAAAAATAGCAGCATATTATGGTTTAGATCACTTTTCTACACTCACCTTTGTGATAGTGATAAATCTTCATGACAGCCGCAACCGAGCTTTGATTTACTCTGATTCACTAAAAAGTATGAGCAGTTTGATCACAAATAGTTATATGCCACTGAGTCTCTATAAGCCAACGGAATTAACTTTGTGAATCGATTGATTTCAAACATTGCCACTTTGACATGGGCAATCACTGGCGAAGAAGCAATAATCAGTAAAATACATATGTCTCACAAGTCACCAACTTTTACTCTACCAAGCATATTACTAAACTCCGTACTAAAATTGAAAATTGCAAGATCCAATAATATATTGCAAAGAGGGTTAAGAATGTATCCTTCGCAATCGACTAAGTAGGCGCTAAAGAAATAACAAAATAAATTTTCTTTCAGTACGGCAAATACATCGCAGTATCTTCAGATCTATAAATCCCTTCACAATAAAATTATCTAAAAAGGATTCTCTTTTTTCGCATTCGGATTTGGCGGATTGACTAAATGCCAAGTAATAAGCTTTTTTATCAAATTCGACCCGTGGAATTGTGAAGCCTGTCATTATTACATCACTTTGTATTTAGTCAGCCTGTTGCAGTTATCTGATGGATAAACGTTTTTGCCAATATTGTTATTGTTGGTATTTAAACATTCGTGGTCATTAAAGTTTCTTGAAGATTTTCCTCTAGGATATACCAAACTTTGTTTCGAGTAACCGATATTTCGGACGCTTGCAACAGTGCCGAAATATCCGTTACGGCCACGTACATATACATCGTGTAGGTAAATGTAAAAGTAATTGTTATTGATGTTGCTTAATGTAATATATCTTTTGCATATAATATGCTTAATATCGTTAGCTATACTAACCTTGAATATAGACAATGTGTAACCTTTATACTTTTTATTACCGACTAATTATTATTAAATAGCGTCTCCAGACTCCGAACTCAACTTTCATGGAGATCTACGTCGTTTTTTATTTTTTCTTATATCAGAAGCACATTTGCTGATGTTCATATAATTCTGGTTCAGTGTTATAAACGCTCCATCAGGCAGTTCTTGACTTTGAATGAAAAAACCTCAGAGGTCTACGTAAAATGGTCATCTGCTGTCATAAATTTACCAACTAATATGGAGCGATCCGTTGATAACATAGCAACCATGAATACGATGTTCACTTGGAAGACGTAAATGTCGGCCATTCCCATTCAGTCCCGCTAATTAAATAACACAATGGCACGTCGCCAGCCTATTCTGCCAAAGTTTACGGATTCAATTCCAGGCAAGTCAATTCGTTCCAAATTGGTTTGGAATACAATACATGGGATTTAGACTATCCTCTTTATTTTATAGCCGAAGGCTGCATTATGCATTATTTTATCGATGGCCCCACAGAAGAAACGTGTAAGTCAAAAACCACAACTTTTCAGGAAAAAATAAAAACGATTAAACTTAAATAACTGTTGTTTGGTAGTATACAGGGTTAAACAAATTATATCAAATTGAAGATAAAAAAATATATAATTAATTTATTACATTACATATGTATATATTTTTTTATTGAAACGGTTTTTCGACAATTTATTAAAAACCATTTTATTTTTGTGAATTTATATGACTAGATAACAGTAAACTTTCATTACACGGTTATTCGTGTAAAGTGTCAACAAACAAAACTAATAATATTATATTACACGATTATTCAACAGTAATCAAGTTTCTTTAATACCTAGTTACAGGCATGAGCACGCTTGTTTACAGTAACTTACTGTTCTGTTTGATTATTTAATTGTAAAGATAAAATGCATTTATATCAATGTTTATAGGATCGATTCTCATTTATGTAAAATACTTTTGTTATTACATGATGTAATAAAGTAAACTTCACTAATTATGTGAAAGGTTGAAATTAAACGAAAAAGTTTTAATAAAATAAGAATATAATCAAGTAACTATCTATCGGGTTCGAATCCACAGCGCGCACCAATGACTTTTCGGAGTTATGTGCGTATTGAATTGTTAATTATCGCTTGTCCCGTGCCTCGGAGAGCGCGTTAAGCCGTCGGTCTCGGTTGTCATGAAGATCTTTGACAGTCGTTACAGGGCGTCAGTACCTTTTTAATAAACTGACACTAGTCTAAACCATGGAATATCGCTATCCCTTCGGGTTGCGGAGGGCAGACAGGCAGTCGCTCCGTGGGAAAGCTAATATTCAGCCAAATCCGGTTAGACTACAAAGCGGACCCCAGATTGAAACTGGGATAGCGCGAGAAAATAATGTGAATCAAGTAACTATCTACTTGTATAAACACTAAATAATAATCACAATTTAAACAATTTAAATCTCTTTCATGATTAGGAAATAGCTTGAACTGATAACAAAAAAAAAACGAATCATATCGTAATCTGAAATACTTAATCTTCCTCGTCACTATCATTGGTGGCAGAAATCGAATTGTCTAAATCTAAAGGAACTAAGTTTCTATAAAAAGGTTGGTAATGGTCTGGTATGGCTCCTGAATCACACAAACTTATCAAATCCTTATGTAAAGGAAGAGGTATAGGGAGCAGTTCAGCGTATGCAAGTATTAAGTTTTCAGGATCTTCAGTAGGTACTCCTCGCCGCCTTCTTGAATTAGATCTTACTATGATTTGCATCTCCCGTAATTCGTCTTCAAAACTATACCTGAAATAAACTGAATCAAGATGCTCGTGAGAGAAGTTTACTTCTTTTATTTTACTCCAGTAAATTTTATCGAAGTTGATAGGTATATTAATGTTTGAGTACGATTATTTTTGCGTTCTACTGTAATTTTTTTAACGTGTTCCTTCTTCACATAACGAGCAATGAAATCCTATTATCTTTCATGATCGCCAATATTCCAAAACTTCATAAAAAAATCATTTACCGCCGGATGTTTTTCTCGCGTGATAGGCCGCGTCATACGTCGTTGTACCTGGTATTCGTTCTTCCTGAGTACCTCCTGAACATGGTCTAGCTCTAGCTTCAAATGCTCAGGGTCACAGAGGTCATGTTTTTTAGTGACGTCACAACGGATTGCAGGTGTCGAGGGTGGTGGTGTGACGTGGCGTGCAGGTATCCATCTGTGTGTGTAGGCTTCCGGTATACGCAGTGTGTTAAGGACCCATCTGGTCTCACAGTCACTTTGACATCCAAGAATGACAACGATCTGTCAGTTTTCATTTCATATGTGAACCTCATTTTCGGGTGAATGGAGTTAAGGTGATGCACATATTGATCTACTTCCTGCTTACCTCCTTTTACGATACTAAAGATATCGTCCACGTATCTTTTCCAAAGCCTGGTGGTCTTAGGTCCGATGCTAAGCGCCTTTTCCTCAAAATGTTCCATCCAGATATTAGCCAGTGGGGCTACTGGACTCCCCATTGCGACACCATCGATCTGGAGGTAATATTGGCCTTGGAAGAGGAAGTAGTTGCCATCTAAGCAGTGTCATCGGCCTATCACGCGAGAAAAACATCCGGCAGTAAATAGCCAACCGACCTACATGCCCTACATTAGAGATGTTACGGATAACACTGGAGCCAAATTAAAAAACTACTCCATTCCGACCGTATTTACACCAGGGGCCAAAGTATACAACATGGTGGGCACATCAAAGGATGTTCTGCCGCTACAAACCCCAGGTGTCTATAAAATCAACTGCAGCTGCGGAAGCTCTTACATAGGGCAAACGAAGCGGACTATCGCTGAACGTATAAAGGAGAACATCGCAGCTGTAAAGAACCGTCAAACGAACAAATCGGCGATTGCGGAACATTTACTTCAATCGGGCACCAATCATTGGATTGAATTTCATCGTACCCAAGTCCTCTCCACGGAACGCCACTTTTACCTAAGAGTTGTGCGTGAAGCGATCGAAATCAGAAAACATAAAAATTTCAATCGGGAAGAGGGCTTCAAATTGTCATCGGCGTGGAATCCAGTGATTCGACTAACAACACCCCACTTTAATGTGTAGTCGGCGAATGTTCAATATACAGATAAGGTTAGTGTGTTTTGTGGCGGTACTTCGAAAATCAGCAACCTGGGGGTAGAAATAGAATCTTCTACCTCACGCTCGTAGACGTGACATCGCAACACCAGTCAGCTTGCGACCACAGGACGTGCAACCGTCTCGAAGCGTCAAGCAAAATAAGGTATGTAAATACCTAATGCATG
This sequence comes from Euclidia mi, assembly GCA_944739405.2. Taxonomy (NCBI): domain Eukaryota; kingdom Metazoa; phylum Arthropoda; class Insecta; order Lepidoptera; family Erebidae; genus Euclidia; species Euclidia mi. The sequence goes on from OX123190.2 coordinate 78,134,461, forward strand.
TTCGCGTTAATTCCCCAATATAATAATTATATATTCTTATAAACATGCAACGTGAGTGTTTAAAAGTTTCAATCGATTTTTTTTTTTTTTTCTTACTTCTAATACTCTCATAGCTTTGACCAGATTTTTTTAATATTTTGTTTTTGTTATCTTTCCATAAGTCTCTATTTACTTTTCTCTTTCGTGAAAGTTTCTTAGTAGGGGTTATCATTCGTGTTTCTGACTTTGTAGGCACAGCATCTGGTGAATTTTTATGTGTTTAAACAGAACTTAAATACCTACCCTCCAAATTAGAAACGCCATTAGAAATGCCACTCTCATTGCACCCCCCACGCCCCTTTCTAATGTTATGTACAATTGCATGGAACAGATCGTTGAAATATTTTGTTTCATTGCTATTACTATGCATAAACTTCAACTATTAAGATCAAAATACTAGTATTTGAACACTTAATGCTATAAAAAATCCGATTAAATACCCTAGGAGGCAATGCAATACTTAAATTATAAATAAAAAATATTTTAAAACTTTCATTCCACAATAATGACACATTAAGAATAAAATTTGTTTGCTTTATTACACGAATAAACGTGTAAGCTGCTATTATACAAACTCGAAGAAGTGCACAAGTCTTCTCAAAAGTTTGCTTGTTTTAACACGTTTTTTCGTGTGAACTCGGTAACCTAAAAAGCGTTTAACAATAGCATATACTTTTATACTTGTGATATAATTCCATCATTTTTCCCTAGAATAAAGGAATCAAATGATATAATACGCGTATTTTGAGTCAAAAATTTATTAAAAAAAATTAGAAGGTGCTGCATAGGTAAAAGAAATGAAAAATGCAACAAAAAAAATTGTGTAAGAGCTCTTGCACGTTTATTCTGTGGGGCCATCGTTATAATTTCCCATAGATAGCTATAGAAACATATATTTTACCTTCTATGGGCACTGTTGCTGAACTTGGTTACACAGGTGATACAGTAATAGGAATGAGGGAAGTACTATTATCAAAATAAGGACCCGACAATTTTTTAAGACAAATAATAATGATATTGGAATTGAACTTTTCGCAACCAACGTGTAAGATAATGGTACCTTAATCATCATCATGCCATATCCCACTGCTGGATAAAGGCCTCCAATTCTAGGCTGTCAGTCGCAGTAGTATGGTACGAGGTATATATCCCTTAAGACAATTATAATTAAGGAATAATGGTGTTCAATTATACTTCCCCATGAGTTCTCTCAGCGTGTCGGCCCGATAATTGTCGGATGTGCAAATCAAGTCTCTATATGGACGCATAAAACTAAGGGATGGATGTATGGATTTTGACTATAACTTTATCCCAAATCGTAAACTATATTCTATTGTGTGTGTTTATCTTAAGACTATGAGATAATAAAAAATAGTTTTTCCTGAGATAACTATGCAATAAACTATGTAGAAGCATTCTTCTAGGTTTATTTCACAACATTAAAGCAGTGTTTAAATTGCATAATCATATATAATTTGGAAAGGACAAAACTTACAAAAAAGAAAAGCAGTAAGTACTAGTCAAACAGATTTTCTCGTATCAGTTGAGGTGCGGTGATGCTATTTTGAGAGCGATTTTTGATAATGCGCAACTTTTAAGGTTGCAATTGGTTTGTTATCTACTACCTTAGATTTAAAACACTGAAACGCTAATTATTTATGACTTTATTGAAGTAACAAATAACATATATACAACAGAATAAACTACTTATGCAACTACACTATCCTAAACTAAACCAATAAAACTAAATAAATAAAAATAACAAAATAGAAACTACGCGGCGTCAAAAAATTCCTCCGCAACGCTGTCGGCTGGTAGCGTGCCCAGAAGGCTGGCAGCATAAACGCTTAGTTAGACATTTAATATTAAACAAATATTAATTCAGTGGTAAATATAATTTAACCCAATTTATATATCTAAAGCAGTGGATAATGCTGGAACATAATTTAAAGAACAAATTAAGTCTTTATCGACTAAACGTCGTGATCTCAGAAACTATCAGTGATTCCATTATTCTTTGTAAGTAGGTACTTATCACACAGCTGAAGACGGAAGATGGCAGAATCGTATCGTCCAAGCCTGAGCTCTTGGAGGAGATCGAAAGGTTCTATGGACAGCTATACACGACAACGCAACAACCCGCAAGCACTCCAGCGTCAGACCCTAGAGCTGGATTGACCCGACACTATACCGAAGATATCCCGGACGTCAGCATGCACGAGATTAGTGTGGCTCTCAAACAGCTTAAAAACAACTAGGCGCCGGGAGATGACGGAATTACGAGGGAGCTTCTGAAGGCCGGCGGTGCACCCGCTAGAGAAGCCCTCCGGAAGCTATTTAATTCCGTCATTCTCGAGGGTAAAATGCCACAGGCGTGGCACAGAGGTGTGGTGGTGCTTTTCTTTAAGAAAGGGGATAAAACCCTCTTGAAGAACTACAGACCCATCACACTTCTGAGCCACGTCTACACGCTGTTTTCGAGGGTCATCACGAATCGTCTCGAGAGCAAGCTAGACGACTTCCAGTCTCCCGAACAAGCCGGTTTTCGTAAAGGCTATAGTACCATAGACCACATACATACGCTGCGGCAGGTCATACAGAAGTCCGAGGAGTATAACCAGCCCCTATGCTTGGCGTTTGTGGACTATGAGAAAGCCTTCGATTCGATCGAAACCTGGGCGGTGCTACAGTCTCTCCAACGGTGCCGGATTGACTACCGATATATCGAAGTGCTGAAGTGTTTGTATGAAAACGCCACTATGTCAGTCCGCCTCCAGGACCAGAGTTCGAAACCTATTCAACTCCAGCGAGGGGTGAGACAGGGGGATGTCATATCCCCGAAACTGTTTACCACTGCGCTGGAGGATGTTTTCAAGCTTCTGGACTGGAATGGACTCGGCATCAACATCAACGGCGAGTACATCACTCACCTTCGATTCGCAGACGATATCGTAGTCATGGCTGAGACCATGGAAGACCTAGGCACAATGCTCGATGGCCTCTGTAGAGTCTCCCAACAAGTAGGTCTTAAGATGAATATGGACAAGACGAAAATCATGTCGAACGTCCATGTTGTACCTGCTCCTATTCAGGTTGGGAACTCTACGCTCGAAGTTGTCGACAAGTATATCTACCTGGGACAAGTAGTCCAATTAGATAGGTCCAACTTCGAGAAGGAGGTCAATCGTCGAATCCAACTCGGTTGGGCAGCGTTCGGGAAGCTACGACATATCTTCTCGTCCGATATCCCGCAGTGTCTCAAGACGAAAGTCTTTGACCAGTGTGTGTTGCCAGTGATGACTTACGGATCAGAGACGTGGTCGCTCACTATGGGCCTTATCAGAAGGCTCAAGGTCACTCAGAGGGCGACGGAGAGAGCTTTGCTTGGAGTTTCCCTGCGAGATCGAATCAGAAATGAGGAGATCCGCAGTAGAACCAAAGTCGCCGACATAGCTCTCCGGATAGCCAAGCTGAAGTGGCAGTGGGCAGGGCACATAGCTCGAAGAACCGATGGCCATTGGGGCAGAAAGGTTCTGGAGTGGCGGCCACATACCGGACGACGCAGCAGAGGTAGGCCCCCCGCAAGGTGGACCGACGATCTTGTCAAGATCGCGGGAGGAGGTTGGATGCGGGCGGCTCAAGACCGGTCTGTGTGGAGAACCTTGGGGGAGGCCTATGTCCAGCAGTGGACGTCGTTTGGCTGATATGATGATGATGAGGTACTTATCGAAGTATTTCTATTCGAAGCTACTTTTGTTAGCTTCAAAGCCTCCAGTAAATAGCCTACTGGGGACAAGAGCTATCTGTTTCAGGCGAGAGTAATTAAAAGGGTTTTAGCGAAATTTTGTGATAGATTGTGATCTCTGAAACTAAAACTGGTAATGGAGTATAAAAGGTTTTGATATATATTAAACAGTAATTTTATAAGAATAGGCTTTATGGCTTTATTGTTATGTTTTATGTTATTTCAATCGCAGTTTTCCTGATTACTACTCATTAGCCGCATATGAAACCAATCGCAAGTCTTTCGTTATAATTTCATTTTGATAACAGACCCAATATTACTGTCTATACGTTATATAACGCTGATTTAGTGGTTGTACTTAAATAACTAGCATATGCACGCGGCTTTGTTTGCGTGGTCATGAATAACTCCAATATTTTTACTCTCTATCATACTTTAATAGTTTTACTTTAAGAGTTAACAAACATTCATAGATCTATTCCCACAAACTTACACAAGTCATATTTAATTAACAGCGTTTGTACTAGAAATTGTTTAAGGTTTCATTATATTGTAAGTACAGTTTATTTCCTTAAAAGATTTATAAACAAATCCAAACCTTTTAATTTCTTTGCATAATCTGCAATAAAAATCAATCCTATCATTTATTTGACGTATCCCCCACATAAATCCAAAAATACACAACAACAAAACCCACAAATTTCCCCACATCACACACACACACAATTACAATAGCATACAAATCAAAAACAATATTTCATCATTTGGAGCGGTGTAACAAAAACGTTGCAGCGAATAATCGGTTCTGCTAGTTTTACCCGGGGTTCGAGCATTAAAAAATAAGAAAAATTCCGATATCGGGGTTCTGCTGCTGTTGATGGCAGGTCAATCAGTATGATGAAGATTTTAAATTGCTGGATGTTCAGAAATTTAATAGCATTATGGGTGCTAAGTGGTAAGTAGAGGAATTATGTTGATTGGCGAGCTGAATGTGCTGTGCTGTAAATTAAATGCTGGGTTTGAAGGTTTAGTCCTGCTTTAGTATCATGGATAAGATAAGATAAGATAAGATAAGATAATTTATTTCGCAAACATGGGTAGGGTACATGATCTAAAATACATACTTACAGTTTCAGCCATATTTTACCACTAGGCTTGCGAAAGGTACAATACCAAAAACACAAATTAGAATTAAACAAATACACAGATTCGACACATAATCGTGATAACATTTAAAAATATTAAATCGAGTGAGAAATGGAGTGTGATGATTTCTGTTTCAGTGTGAGGTATGGAGTGTATCAGATTTTGAACTTTTGAATGCTCATTATCTCATAGTTTGGATACATGCCTAGCAGTTGGCTTCCAATTCGTCCGCCCTAAAATTTTATAAGCGGCTGAAACAAACAGATGCTGCCTGAATTCTGCCTGAATTGACTACTAATTGGTACTATTTGTCTAGGGATCGAACATTGATAAAACCTGCTGTAATGAATGCTTGCGTAACGCTTGAATGAAGTCGCCTAAAATAATATTTCGTGACTTATGGTCATGTGTGACATCCTTTATACTGTACTCTGTGTCTCTAGGATAGAAAGGATACCTCTGACTTGAGACTGTTTTGAAAAACTGTGTGTGATCTACAAAACGATTTCTGAGTCTGGATGTTCTTTGTCTGCATGGGTTAAATGTTTATAAAATCTTTAAGATTCTTCCGATACAAGATTTATTCTTATTGCGGAGTCATATCTTAAACTAATTGCAAATGATATCGGCTTAGACACTGACTATGGAGTCCAATCCTAAAAATATGCATTATGCACATAACTTTACATCCAAATAGCTCCATTAATCCAAATAGTTCTTTATTTTAGAAAAATATATATTTTATATAAAAAATAATTTACGCCGTCTTCATGCTATCTTTAGCTAATTTCCACTTTATGCTTAATTAACTTAATTTTGAGTCATAAATAAACTGTGCTTGGTGTCGAGTGGTCAACAGGTCTAATGAGAGTTTTGTAAAACCGCTTACGGAACCCTCAGGATTTATTATCTGTGGACGAGGGGTGCGTATCGGGAGATTACTTCCTAAATCAAAAGCCATTCATTAACTGGCTCAAGTTTTTAATCAAGAAAAAGTAATAATCGTTTTGGCAAAAAATATCTCTATTTTATGTTTAGTAGACCATTTATATATAGATAGAAAGCAGCACAAAATCGTTACAACAAAAAAACTACCAAATCAACAAAAACCGGGACTTTAAATGACCTACTACAGAAGTTTAGAGTCGATATAAAAGTATTTAAAAAACATTATTTTAATGAAAAACATCAACAGCAGGAATATCAAAAAGGAGTTCGAGAATTACAAGAAAATGAAGCATTGATCATATGTGATTTCTCGGAAAATTACGAGACTAAAATGGCTGAAGAAATACAAAGCATGCACTTTGGCGCAGCCAAAAGCCAAATAACATTGCACACAGGAATGGTTTATTGGCAGAATAGGTCACAATCGTTCTGTTCAGTATCGCCTAATAATTCACATCAGCCACCTGCCATTTGGGCCCATCTAAAGACCAATTCTTCATCTTATCCGCGAAGAAACTCCAGAAGTGTCTATTATACATTTTTATTCTGATGGACCTTCGTCCCAATATCGCCAGAAGAATAATTTCTTCCTTCACAGTTTTTTCACTCATAAACTTAGGTTACAATATTCTACTTGGTCATATTTTGAAGCCGGGCACGGCAAGGGTGTGGCGGACGGAATTGGAGGGTCTATCAAAAGAACGCTCGACCGGCGAGTGTTTTGGGAACGATTGTACGAGTGCTATAGATGATATTGATATTTGACAAACCAATCACTTGATCGAAAAATGATTTGAGCAAACTAATAATATTTTTCTAAAACCTATCTAATGATACCCGACATGATGGGGTACTCAACCAAAAAAAAATTCAACCCCACTATATGTATATGTAGGAGAGATACCCTTAAAAAAAATATTTTCCTAAATTTTATTCTACAGTTTTGTTGCAATATTTTATATCTATATTCATGTCAAATATCAGCTTTCTAGCACCAGGCGTTTTTGAGCTAGGCTGCGGACGGACATGACGAAACTATAAGGGTTCCTTGTGGACTACGGAACCCTAAAAACTAGAGTTGTGTTAAATGGGTTAGAATTTAAATTGTCATTACAAGGGTAATGTTTTCGAAATAAGATATTTTGAAAACATTACGTTCCCTCCAAAAGTGATTTAGAGTAATTTTAGACTGAGTGTGATCTCAACCTTACTGTGTCAGTTAAGTTACAAATCTGTCAGGCGTTCAATTGTCCCAGATTTTCTTTAGGAATATTGCTGTTTTTTTTTAACTATTGATTTTTTATGTTGTTTTATAGTATATTATTTGGTTACAAATATTAATTACTTTTTTAATACTAAATTTTGTTTAAATTAGACAAAAACTATAAAAGTTACTCGAAAAATTAACAGTCTGATTAGCTCCTAACGTAACAAAATGCGCTAAAATACGCACTATTTTGCATAGTTAGTTATAAAATAATATGTTTATTTTGAGTATTTTTTGTATTTACGTAGTTTTTTACTGAATAAATGCGATTTTGAGGTATAATTTGTTTTATTCTACATAATAAACTTAATAAAACTCTGTAACGTTTGTGAAATGTAACTGACAGAAATTTGAGTTTAATTCTCACAAAACTAGATTGAAATGCTATTAAAATAAATTACAAACTTATTCTATTGTGTTTTCCTTAAAATTTAATACATATAGAAGCAATAATAGTTAAAAACCCCAATAAATTACACACTTTGAAAATGAAAGCTTATTTCCATTATTGGTACACTTTTTCGCAAAAATGCCCTAGTCAATATAACCATTTTAAAATAAGGAAAGAGTTGACTATTTTACTTGAAAGAGGAACTATTTAGATTGGTAATAAATAATATTATTTGTTATTCTGAACACATTTTGGTGCTAGCTGACTGGGCAAAGAGCCGCTCGGTGTACACTTACTAGACTACCTTGGGGCACGGCTCATAATTCTTTTATTATATTTGTATCTTATAACTTTAATTTTATAATCTATTAACAGGATATCTCACTAACTTCAAATCGCGCATTGTGTGCAAACATAAAAAAAATAATATCGAGGGCAGGTATAATTATTATTATAAATGTTCCCTGTTCATGGCCTCTCTCAAGGCTCTCACCAATAGGCCGATCTGGAGGCGACAAGAGCCAACCACTTACCGCGATACACAATCTCTTTTCACTGTGTTATAATTCTTAATCGTGACCTAGATATTGTCACTTTGCCTCTGAACTCTAACCTTTTTTATCTTATATCGTTTTACGAAAACATACTTGTTTCACGCCTTTATCAGATAGAAACTGATAAAACCCTCCTGGTCATATGAAAATGCGACCAATTTTTTGATGGCTAAAGTAACATTCTAAGCATAAATATACATATATCTAATATACATTTTATTGATATATCAGCTAAAAAGTTAATAAATAAATGTACCCAAAAAATATCCATTTCAATAATTCTCATTTCAGTAACCTCGTAGTAAAAGTAAAGATATTTCAGGCATTACTAACCTATTTGATGATATGTCCACCAAAGTCTATTCGAATGGACACTAAAGTTTATTGAAGGCTGGGCGATAAAATAAAAAGGAATTGTAAAAGAAACACGAACCTTAAATACAGTTAGTAAGCCTACAGGTCGTGACACTAACACTATGTTATTTTGTAGTTTATTATTTTATTTTATTGTAACATTTTATACTCGAGAGTATACTAGTAAACTTATTATTATTTGTTGAATAAACAGTAGTTATTGCCTTGCACAATATTTTATGGTATGACAATATGCATATTTATGAGATAACTAGAGGATTCCTGTAACTAGATGCCCGCACATTTTATTTAAACTATTTTTGCCTGATACTGGGAGAGTTTTGGAAAATCCTTTCTTAATACATTGCTACGGTCCGCAAGGAACATACCTGCCAAAATCCAGCTTTTTACACCGAATAGTTTTGGCTGTTCATTGTCTGTCACTCAATTCTTTCGCTTTTTATGGAACTACTTTAAGGCAAACGAGTACATTCTTTGCTAAATCGTTAGCGATAACCGCCGCCTATGAACAGTCGCAATTCTTGAGGAGTTACAAGTGCGTTAGCTTCCTTTAGGATGTAATAAGAAATATGAGGAAAATGCCGGTATTAGGGATAAGGAAAACTGAATGAGGCCTCCGGCTCTCTCACCCCCCGAACAAAACAAAAAAGTACATATATGTATATGTCACCGGAAAATAACAAAAGCCGCAAATTTATAAATTTCCTAGGGAATTTATAAACTTTTTAGGACTTTAAACGAGAGATAAATTGTATTATTTTACGCCCAGATTTTCGGAAATTGATAAAGTTACCAAATTCATTCGTAAAATAATAACTAACCAACAACCAAACGCCATGTGCGCTCTGATTGGTTGAATATGTCACGTGTTCCATTTCTATCCTCGCCACCGCCATTTTCCGCCACTTTTACGAATAAACCGGAACTTTAACGATGTTAATGAAGCTAAGTTGACGGAGCCCTGCTTTTCAGGGCTCCTATTTTTGTTTTCAGGGTCACAAGAAAACCTAACATAACCTTTTTAGTTGAACTGATGCAGACCTACCTAACAGGTAGTAGAGCCTTGCTGATTTCAGCATGAATGGGCCGGCTCAACAGGGGAACTACTATCCTCTCACAGAAAATCGACGTTAAATAACCGTACTTAAACTGTTGCGTTTCGTTCGGTGAGTGAAAGTGCCGAAGGCCCTATCCCCTATTCCTTCTCCCTCATCCCACTCCTCATCCTATCCCTTTTCCCATCTATAAGGGGCGGCAACGCACTAGTGACTCTTGTGATGTTGCTTGTGTCCATGGGCGGCGGTAATTGCTTACCATCAGGCGATCCGTCCGCTCGTTTGCCACAAAATACAATTAAAAAAGACCTTCATTATCACTGACCAACCAATCAGAGAGCAGAGTGTTATTTGCCGCATTTTAAAGAAGCGTAAAATTAAAAGCTCTTCTGTGATTGGTCGAACCGTTTAGAATCTAACGATATCCGGTAGTTTATAAATTTACAACGAGACGTCACAAATTGATAAATTTGTAAAAATGTGGTCGTAAAATAATACAATTTATATACCGTTTAGAATCCTACAAAAGTTTATAAATTTCCTAGAAAATTTATAAATTTGCAGTTTTTGTTATTTTCCGGTGACATATGTCTATACTATTACTTTACGTCGAAATTCTGTGAGAGCGTAGTACTTTCCCGATCGAGGCGATCCATTCATGTTGAAATTAGCAAGCGAACTTTCTTCCTTTAAGTCCGAAGAAAAGGACTGCTTGGTACATCCAAAATAAAAAAGTTAAGCTATAAGTCATATTTTATAACAGAAAGTAGACACAGAATGAGTGAACTTATTAAATTATGTTTCTAGTATACAGATTTATTACATAACAACATCTATTACCAAACAGCACAAAATAATATGAAACGACATTAATATCAACAATACACGAAACAACTGAACAAGGCACTTCGTGTAACTAAAATTGGGTTTCATAGCCGCTACGATTCGTAGCAAGTGCTACGAAAGCGTAGCGACGGCATAATTAGATTGGGCGTCTATGAAACGTTGATCAGGCGACGGCTAAGGAATAACGTATAGTCGATAAGACTTAATGAATGTTGTTATTTCTTTTGCTCTCGGATCATGATATTTGAGATTGTAATGACAAGTTTTAACGATGTCAGGCGCCCAATTCTCCTTGTTGGGAACGCGGCTGATGTTGATAGCTGATGCTAAATTAAAGACTTCGATAACTCTTTAGACGTTTATTGCTATTAAATCTGTCACTAAGTATGCTAGTGAATGTAAAAATGCTAGTGGATGATAAATGCTTTGCTAATTAGTACGAATGCACGCGAATACGCTTGCTGTCCTAATATGCACTGATGTCGCCGCTCATACAATGCGGCCGTATTACGTTGCTAGATCAGCAAAACGTGGTCGATTGCAAGTATTGCATCGAACACTTCTGAATAAATTTGTTCAAAATGCAGTTTCAATATAATGTCACTGTCATACTTACGTCACAAATGTATTCTCGTAAATTAACTTATATTTGAATGAAATTGTAATGATATCGTAAATTGAAACAAGTGTCAAAATATATGTCAATGACGAACTGTTAAACGGTTATGGCATTAGGTTAGCAGAATACCGATTCTCAGTCAATTAAAAATATAATCTCATTTCGTTCACAATATAATTTCAATGTCATATAAAATACGAGAGTTGGGCCTCTGATAACTTTCTGTTTTTACTTTTGAGATATATAATAAAGAAATTTCCTTTTCATTTTGAACTTTTCTTGCGGATAAGGTCTCTCCAGAGAAATTGAAATTGACCTTCAATGTTTGTTGAAATCGACAGTTTTTTTAATATTGCACATGACAATTCTAACAATCTAAGTAATTATACCTACTTGGTAATAAAATATACTCGTATTTATGTAACGGCTCAACATCGCGTAATAAAATTATTTGAAAATAATGGTTATGTACCTTATATTTGCCTCAACGAACTAAGAACTAAATTCAACTCTAAATAATACAAGAATTATTTATATGACGTCATTGATGGCTGCTGGAATAAATAAGTTTTAGGGCAGAGATTATAAAAAAGCTTAATGTGAATTTTTTATGAGTTTCGCCTGTGTTGATCAGTCTTTATAACTTGGCATACATTGTTAATAATGTTTGCAAAGGTTCAGATAATACTAAAGCTAGTATTATCTGAACCTTTGCAAACATTATTATTATAGAGAACTATTATGCAAAGAGAACTAATTTATCCTTGGATGACGCAAATTAATGTCAGCTAACTACAGTTATCCTGCTTTTCACTATATATTAAATTTCTTTTATAAGATTGTTTGCTTTATGCTGAATCGACTACATCCTTCCTTCCTTCATAAACCGCTTTTATCACACATAGCTATAATTATTATGTTATTTAATGCCACATCATGCTTTAATAGATTTCAAACTGTCGCGATATTTTGTATACGTCATACATTTTTATTAAAACGGATCTTACTTAACGGAACCCACGGCGACCACGGTCTTTGTAAGACGGGTGAAACGTCGGCATTACAGATGTATTTATACCTTAAATAAAAAAATAAATACATGATAATAAAATTGTATGACACATCATGCTCTTTGGTAAATTATAATATATAATTCGCAGCCTGAAAAAAAATGTATTCATAGTACCAACAAAGCTGTCGATGACCTTAAGGATAAATATTTCAAAAATACATAAACACCTTTGTCGGTTATAAAAACAAGAATTGAAGAAAAAAATCAACTAATAATAGCATTCCTTTGATTGCTAATCAATCGCTTCTTCCAAGAACTTGATCTAAAGGAAACTCTCTAGAGCCGTTCATTGTTGCCATTTACAAAGAGAAGCCTATTTTCGGTACTGAATATTTAAATGCTAATTCATTATTGGGAAGACTACTTTGTGTTCCCGGAAAGAATATAAGAAAATAGCCACTGGAGTGTAAAAGGTAATAGCTTACCCATCTTTGATCTGGCAAAGCAAACAAAAAATTGCGATATATTTTTTTAAGAAAATAAAACATTATAAACTGGTCTATAATTAGAAACCATTGGCCAAATCTAAGGATAGTATTTCTCTTTCCGTAAAGTACTTGTTTTCAGTTCAATAATTATGCTGTACGCTGTATTTAATAGCAATATACTTATATTCTGAATAAATATGCTAATAAAATATGCTGTTATTGCCAATTTCATATGCAAGAAAGTACAGAAAGAAGCAATCACATTGAAAGCACTAAACATTTTTGGGATTTTTTTATAAATCTTGGGCATATCGTATACTTTAAAATATAAACTTAAGGATCCAAAAGATTTATTGGTATTTGTAGATAAAACGGGCACACCTAATTATAAAATATTTAAAAATGCGATCTTTTTACAATTTAAGAAACTTGCTGGTGTGATGCACGAATGGTGAATTTTCAGTCTCGATGTGCTTTGTGTCGATCGATTTGATGTTTGTAAAGACGCCCGAGACACAGTATTTACAAGCGCAAAAGTTGCTATTAGAAAAAGTCTTAGCTCTAATCACATTTTATACTCTTGTATTTACTAATGAGGAGCGGCGATTGCCCAGTGGTGTACGTAACGGACTGCCGAGCCGATGGTCTCGGGTTCGATCCCCAGTTACCCTGGGCACACACCTCTGAATTTTCGAAGTTATATGTGAATTAAATGTCAATTATCGCTCGCTTAACAATGTGCCCGGTAGATGGCAATAGGCCCGCCCCCTATTACATTGGAACCGAAACATAATTGGTGAAGTGTGAGTGTGTAATACATCTCTGCCTACCCCTTCGGGGATAAAAGGCGTGAAATTATGTTATATTATGTTATTTATTAATCAGGACAACACTAAGATAACTATGACATACTAATTATATTTTCTTCTCTAAACAGAAAACACGTGGCACGACTTTCAATTACCCTGACGTCACTAACTTATTACGTCACAGTCTACTAGCGCCACCGACTAATTTAAAACCAGAACTTTTAACTTCATCGTAAGATATAATTTTACAGAATATTTCGCTACAAAACTATTCTTCTTCAGGACAGCTCCCAACGCATTCACTTGGTTGTTATTTAAGTCGAGTGTCTTAGTTTTACGCTTTCAGAACTGAAAGAATGACCCGACTTTAATGTTGATAGATGAGAATGTAATTTTATTATAATTTAAACGTTCTGAGACAGAATTTTAAAGGACGAATATTAAGAAATAATTATTATATACTTAAATAACATAAATTTATTTCTGTTTATCACCTGTATGTCTACCCATATTTTGTGAGTAAATAAATGGTTTAAATGGAAAAGACCTACCGAAAAGATATCTTCATCACAAACTCAGCCAGCGTAACCTGATTTTCTTAGTTTTGTTGTTGTGGACTTGTCAAGTCAAGTCAAAGTCAAATCATTTATTTGTTTATAGGTTCATAACAAACACTTAAACGAAGTCATACTTAAAAAAAAATAAACTAGATGAGGCCGGTGGCTTGTTCGATTTTATAAGCATGACCACGGCAATATTAACCAGCAACTAGCAACTTGCAGTTAGTCATGTATGCGGTTGTTTTGCCGTATAAAATCGCGCTCGTCGAGGGTTCGATTACGATACGAGACACCATTTTGTGTGACCTACAAGTCGTTGGTTTAAGTCTCGACGTATTTGTTGATTAAATGTCTATAAAATGCTGCGATACAGGAGCTGCATCCTTAAAGAAATGGAAAACAGCAGTAGCCATCCAGCTTGTCCTGAAAATCAAATGCAAAGACACACCAGAATACATTTTGTATAATTCAGGATTTTAAATCATTAATATGAAAAATAATTACTAAATGTAGTTCTAGATAATTCGAATTAACTAGAACCAATATATCGCGATAGAATCCGTAAACCGTAGTTTGATTTCAATGTGTAACATTCACGTAAACCCATGAACATACTAAATAAATTACCTTTTCTTCAAGCTTGCTATCTTTAGCTAATTTCTACTTTATACTTTAAGTTAATTACGAGTCATAAATAAACTTTGCTGAGTGTCGAGTGGTCAACTTTCCTAATGAGAATTTTGTAAAACCGCTTACGGAACCCTAGATATTTATTATCTGTGGACGAAGGGTGCGTATCGGGAGATTACTTCCTAAATCAATAGCCATTAATTAACTGGCTCAAGCTTTTAATCAAGAAAAAGTAATAATCATTCCGGAAAATGAGTCGTTCAGTGTTTCGGCCCACGAGCCATTCGTCCCAATGGGACGAATCACTGAAATTTAAAAAGTATACTTTTTTCGTTCAGTGTTTCGTCCCATTGCAATTTTTTTACTAAATTCATTTTCTTAGTACAGTCGACAACACAATTTTAGGGAGAATCAAGGATTTAATAATAAAGCGGAATCTAGTTCTGTATAAAATATATTTTCCCTGAATAAAAACCTTCCAAAATCTAAGTGCAGGGAGTACAGCTGGTAAAATGGCTTGACACAAAATTTAGGTAACACAAGTGTGTCAAAACTGTCTTTTTCTAATATACTTGCAAGTCTTATTTGCAAAAATTAAAATTCTGTAGGGTGCAAGACATAAATGTCTTGCACCCTACTGTGCTTATGAGCTCATAATATAATGTAATTTACTAATTCCATGTAAGACATAAGATGCATGTTAAAGTGAAACAAAATGGCGGTCCACGTATTGTGATGTTATGTCATAAGTCATAACTCATAAACCTCTGCAGCCAGTTTTGTTTGTTTGATTGTAATAGATATAATGTTACGAGCTTTTTATAATTATTTGAATATTACAAGTCACATTATCAGTAAACCTAGGATAAAAATAAAGGGATTTCTTTTTATTCTTTCCATAAAATCTAAAAAATAATAACAAGTAAAATTATACAGGTTGTAAAAAGATCCTTAACGAAAAATGAAACTCCATGCTGTACCAATTACAACGAACATTTTTTACTTCGGCACCATACCTGGGAAATTACTGGTTCAGGAGATATTGAGGCTCAAAGTTAGTAGGTATTTTTCTAAATAGGTCGAAATCAATGCATTTACCCCGCCAATATGTTCTTTAGATGCCTTATGATCCCATGAATAAGTAGGTATTTCGAGCATTGCACGCGCGCGATTTTAATTGCGGTTTAAAAAATGTGAAAACATAAAAATATATCGTTTCCCAGGTATATTTTTTGATTAATATGACTTGGCATGATGTCCACAACGAATACACTTCGACTTAGTGATGAGTCTTGTGACACCCTGTATAATATACATCAGTTTAATATTTATATCTATATTGGAAGAAAGTTTAAGAATTACCTTTAAATATATATAACTTTTTTGTCACATAACTGCACAAAAACGCACTCACGCTACATTTAGATGGTATATGCGCGTGGTACTTAACCGGCGGTACAAAGTATGACTGAGGCCATTACATCTGCTGTCTCAGTCGCACTCACACGCACACATATAAATATCAACTCCTTAAATAGTATATTTTAATATGCTTTAATGCCGCTATAAGTTACAATTTTGTCGATATGATGTACAAATAAAATCTTACATACATAATAGCATGCCTGTATCCCGAGTAGGCATATGTGAATTGCTACACTCACTTTTCATCAGATTTATTTTAGTCTCAGGTTATACGGGGCGAGCCTATTAGGTACAGTACCGAGCACATTACAGACTCTGTGCTGCTATGGAAAGCCCCCATCAGAGTAACTCAATAACACAAACCTTTGCTCAGCAGGGCAAAGTTCTCCCCAAATCCCTACTACCAATACTGATACAATTTAAAAAATAATTATTTTAGAAACACTTTTTTTGCTGATATTACTTTACACAGTTTTTTGTTTAAACTTACTTAAATTAGTCAATGGGACGAAACACTGAACGACAAAAATATACATTTTAAATTTCAGTGATTCGTCCCATTGGGACGAATGGCTCGTGGGCCAAACCACTGAACGACTCCGGAAAATATCTATTTTACGTTTAAAAAGTTTTAGTAGTTAATAAAACAATTAAAAGAAGGAAAATAATCGATGCAGACAAATATTAATTTATATTAGTAGCAACCGCCGTGGGGTGTCCGGCGGAGTAGAATAGCCCTCCCTCACTCCTACCGAGGTGTCGTAAAAGGCGACTAAGGTAATCCGACGCACGTATTTTCAGCAAAATATAATTTAGATTGGCGTCCTTAGTCTTAGAGAGGGAAAACTCGATAGAAACCCGGAGGTCTGTCCCGCCGTTAGGGACTGACTGTCAAACCCAAAAATAAGCAATAGGACAGTAAAACTACCGACGTGATCATGGCTGTGGGAAATATTTCAGTAAATTTACCCCAGGGGGGTACCGGCGGAGCCGGAGAATCCCCTCCTCATCCTGTATCTACAGGACGAGGCTGCTCCTCGTATTCTGGGGGGAGCAACCTTACAACTGTAGGCGGCGACGATATTCGTCATACGTCACGCCGAAACAACCAAAACCTCAAGCGTTTCGCTTGTTCACGTCGGGGCGGAAAGTGGGCATCGGAATGTCAATTTGCGACGTTGAATGTAAGAGGAGGAATGAATGATAAACTGCATGAAGTATACGAGTTAATGAGTGACAGAAATTTGGATGTATTGTGTGTAAATGAGACTAAACGTAAGGGGAAAGAAATACTGACGCGCGGCCCATCACAAAAATATGGTCAGGAGTTACCAATGACGAACATGGTAGTAAGGGCGTCGGTATTATTCTTTCAGAGCGAATGGCAGAATGCATGCGAGGGTATGGGTGCGTAAGTCCGCGCCTTATGTGGGTCCGGATGAAAGTAGGTCTGACACCTCTATTTCTGATAGGTGTATACGCTCCGGACTCTTCCTACAGTAAGGCGGTAAGAGAGGAATTTTGGGAACAAATGAGAGAGGTTGTGTTATTGCGTAAGTGGAATGAATGTATTGTCATGCTCGGAGATTTTAACGCAAAGGTTGGAGTGAAGCGTGATGGGTATGAAAAGGTACTTGGAACGTTTGGTGATAAGAGTGTGAATGACAATGGCGTGTACTTATTAGATGTATGTGTGGACATGGGTCTGTCTGTGATGAATACGTGGTTTCAACACAAGATGATACATATGTACACATGGCGTAAGAAGGAAGGACATGTTACGTTAAGAAGCATGATAGATTTTGTCATAGTCGATGAAAGAATGAGAATGAAAATAGTAGACACTAGGGCTTATCGTGGACCGGATATCGGCACAGACCACTATTTGGTGATATCAAGAGTTGGTGGTATGTTTAAACACTGGCGGCACTGAGTTCAAGAGTCGTATACAGAATTAGAACGTATAAAAGTGGAAAGATTGAAAGATCAGCGTACGAAAGAGATGTATAAAAAGCAATTGAGCGAACGGCTGGATAAAAGCTGGAGTGATGATAATAAGGAAAGTATGCATGATGTATGGTTGGTATTTAAGACCAACGTAGTGAAATGTGCTGAAGATGTATGCAGTGTGAGTAAAAGAAGAAGTAAGAAATGTGAGAAAGCAGACTGGTGGGATGGTGAAACTAGAAGTATAGTTGAGGAAAAGAAGAAAGCGTGGTTGGATATAATAGCAGTAGAAGCAACGAATCGAGCGAGCGGTGGTATGATTGAAGATATTGTTAAAGAAATGAAGGACAAGTATAGATGTGTGAAAGCTAAAGTAAAAGAATGTATAGAGAAGAAGAAGAATGAGAAAAAGAATAAATATGAGGATCAATTCGGCTCAAGTTTCCGAGACAATATAAAACTGTTTTGGAAACTAGTCAAAGAAGCGCGGGGCAAAAATATAAATGGATCTATGAAAGTTATTAGGAATGAAAAAGGTCAAGTCATGAATGAAGAAAAAATGATACTACAGTGCTGGAAGGACTATTTTGAGAGTTTATTTGAGAAAGATGTGAGTGAAATAGAGCAAGGAGAGATGACAGATATATATAATGGCCCTAGTGATGAAATTGGAATGGATGAAATTATGAAAGCGCTAAATAGTATGAGGCCCGGCAAGTCTGCTGGGTGTGATAAGGTGACGATTGAAATGTTGAAGGCTGGCGATGGACTAATCGTAAACCTGCTGCATCGCCTTTTTAACCTGTGTTGGAAACAGGGCCAGGTTCCAGATGACTGGACGAAGGCAGTGCTTGTCCCAATGTATAAAGGAAAAGGTTTGCAGCAGGAATGTCGAAATTATCGCGGGATCAGCCTTCTTAGTGTTGTAGGAAAAATGTATGCCAGAATATTGATTGACAGGGTAGTAAATGTGACTTATGAGAAGATATAGGATGTGCAAGCGGGATTTCGGAAGGGAATGGGATGTACGGATCAGGTCTTTTCCTTACGCTGCGTAACCGAAAAGTGTCTGGCAAAAATCCAGAAGGTATATTGCGCGTTCATAGACCTTGAAAAGGCTTATGATAGAGTGAATAGAAAGGAATTATGGAAGGTGCTATCTATGTATGGGGTGGACTATTTTATAATTAGGGCTCTGAAATCTCTGTATAGGGGTTCCAGAGCCTGTGTCCGGATTAACGGTGCCTATACAGACTGGTTTGACATCTCTATATGTGTCAGACAGGGGTGTGCAGCCTTGCCCTGGTTGTTCAACTTATTCATGGATAGCTGCATGAAAGATATGAGGGTAATGGAATGCGGGATCGATATGGCAGGATTGCGTGCTAAGTGCCTCTTGTACGCCGATGATCAAGTCCAAGAGTTACAACAAATGATGAACTGCATGAATGAGAGCTTTGAAGCGAAAGGTATGAAATTGAATCTAAGAAAGACGAAAGTGATGGTGTTTGAGAAGGATGAAAATGTGATTGAGTGTAATATTGCGATTGAAGATGAAAACATTGAACAAGTGACAGAATTTGTATATTTGGGTAGCTTGTTTACAAGAGATGGGAGATGTGAAGGAGATACTGAAAGGAGAGTGACTGCGGGAAACTGTGTAAATGGAGCGCTGCATGCCTTTTTGAACGGCCAGAATGTGTCAAAACAGGCGCGACTGGCGGTTCATCATACAGTGCTTGTGCCCACGTTGATGTACGGTAGTGAGTGTTGGGTGTGGCAGAAAAAGCATGAAAGCAGAATTAACGCAGTTGAGATGCGCTCACTGCGTAGTATGTGTGGGGTAAGACTGATTGATAGAATTCCGAATGCAGTAGTACGAGAGCGATGTGGCCTGAAAGAAGATGTCGTGACAAGGATTGAGAAAGGAATGCTGAAATGGTTTGGGCACGTGGAGCGAATAAGTGAAGAAAGAATGACGCACCAAATATATGAGGCTAAAGTGTATGGGCAAGCCGGTCGCGGCCGACCGCGTAGGACATTCGTCAACCAAATTGGTGACGTTCTGAAAAACGGAAAGGTTCGAAGCACCCGGAACCGGCGAGCATGTATGAACAGAGTAATGAATGTAGAAGAAGCGCGTGAGGTTTGTAAGGATAGATGCAAGTGGCGTTCCGTTGTCTCTGCCTACCCCGACGGGAAAAAGGCGTGAGTATATGTATGTATGTATGTATTAGTAGCAATTTGATTTTTTATTCCAACTCCTTCTCAGTGACAGAGCAAGCGAGTTGAATATACATTTCAATAATTCTCATTTCAGTATCCTTGTAGTAAAAGTGAAGATATTTCAGGCATTACTAACCTATTTGATGATATGTCCACCAAAGCCTATTCGAATGGACACTAAAGTTTATTGAAGGCCGCGCGATAAAATAAAAAGGAATTGTAAAAGAAATACGAACCTTAAATACAGTTAGTAAGCCTAGAGGTCATGACACTAACACGATGTTATCTTGTAGTTTATTATTTAATTTTATTGGAACATTTTATACACAAGAGTATACAAGATATCTTATTATAATTTGATGGATAAACAGTAGTTGTTGCATTTTTTTAATATATTTATACATTCTATAAATGGTTATTTAAAGCACAATATTTCAAGGTGTGACAATATGCAAATTTATGAGATAACCACAGGATACAGCTACGCACATTTTATTATAATGTAACAGTTTTCTTGATCCCGTGAGAGTTTCGGGCAATCCCTTCTTAGTGCACTTCTACGGTCCTTAAGGAATATGCATGCATAATTTCAGCTTCTGACGCCCAATATCTTTCGCTATGCGTTGTCTGTCAGTCAGTCAATAATGCACGAATAAAATTGTATTGAGATTATGAAGTCAATAAATTATTTTCTTAAAAAATACTTAAATACTCGTAATCCCACTTAACTATTTTTTTTAGTTAAGTACAATGGGATTATTTTTGTAATTTTCTTGGTTCTAATTACCGTAACAGAATTTTAAAATGTGGAAAGCATGCGTGTTAATTAATCCAATCATCCAGCGATGGCATTATGCTATTTACGGAGAAGTGGATTACGATTGTATACTTTGATTTGCTGTCTATATTTTTTCTTTATTCTGAAACCCACTTTTGCTTGCCCCTGCTGAAATAAGGAACTTAACCTAGGTGTTATTCAGTAACGGAAAGAAAGACACAGAATGTGTAAACTTACTATGTTATGTTTCTAGAATACAGTTTACAAATTGTACAGTGTACAAATTAATAAGAAAAAACATAAATATCAACAATACACGAAACAACTGAAACAAGGCACCTCGTGTAACTAAAATTAGGTTTCGTAGCCGCTACGATTCGTAGCGAGTGCTACAAAAGCGTAGCGATATAATTACATTGGGTGTCTATGAAACGTTGATCAGACGAAGGCTAAGGAATATAACGTACAATCGATGACTTAATGAATCTATTTATTTCTTTTGCTTTAGTTCCGTTTATGATATTTGAGATTGTAATGGAAAATTTTAACAATACCTATTTGACTTGTTCCTGGTTTTATTTGTCACAAATTTAATTTTCTTTCTTTTCTTGTTCTGGATGCCTCCGTGGTCCAGTGGATAGCGTATGCGTCTGCTGATCAGAGGTCCTGGGTTCGATTCCTGGGTCAGGCATAAGTGTTGCGGAGTTTTCCTGAACTCTCAGTAGCAGCTCGCAATCTGGTTATGTGTCCGGTAACGGCGAGGCTATTACGTGGGACATAAAAGTTCATGGTGAAATGTGGTTTTAATATTACACCTCTGTCTATCTCTTTGGAGATACAGACGTGAGACTATAAAAAAATCATTCCAATTTTCTATTTATCTGGGAGTTAATGCTTGTTATTACTTATCCAGAGGAGCTGAAACTGGTCTTTAATATAAGTCTGTTAAAATTGTCAGTGTTATTGTACATTAAGAAATGGTTGGTTTGGTCCAAAATGACTATCTGAATTTCTTCTAGCGATGTGATACCACTGATTGCGGTTGGAGAAAGCTAATTTCAGGGCAGGGATTATAAAAAAGCTCTATGACCAATTATATTGACTATCTGAAAAGGGAGTTACACACGTAATGTGAAAATTTGATTAGTGTTACAGCCTATATAGAACAGTCCATTTTATTATTAAGACTACAGTTAATTTACATACATACATATACTCACGCCTTTTTCCCGTCGGGGTAGGCAGAGACATTAGAACAACACTTGCTTATATATTTACAAACCTCACGCGCTTCCTCTATACTCAGTACAGTTAATTTATAACTTGTTAAATAATTTTGTATAGTTAAGTTTCAGATAATACTAGCTTTCCATAAAGTTTATGCAAAGAGAACCAATTTATCTTTGGATGACGCAAATGAATGCGTGCTCACTAATTTATTCAGTTTTCTTTATATTTATTTCGCTTTATCTTCCTGACCCGACTAGGTCTACCTCATTAATTTTAAATATTTTATCACACTTTATTTTCACAATATTTTTATAAACAACAACAACACACACAAAGCCATGATGTATTTTTACATAACATAACATGGCTGTGTTAAGCGTAACGGGACTGAATCCCGCCGCGACCAACACGTTGTACGACGGTCGAAACGTTGGCATACAGAGGTATTTATGCCCTATATTTTATTATTTAAATATCGCGCGTGGTAAAATTTACCAAGAAAGCACATAATATGATAATATAAGATATTTTTTTATTGTACACCACAAGTCACATTACAGATTTAGAAGAGAAAAAGAAGAAGTTTACAAATAAAATGCACAATGGGCGGCCTCATCGCTAAAAGCGATTTCTTCCAGGCAACCTTTGGATGGAAAGAAATGGATGAGGGAAATAGAATTATAAAATGGTGTAGTAATAAAGTGACTTGCTAAGTAAACATAAACAAACATATATTACGTAAATACAGAAACATATAATATACATACAAGCATACATACATACATAAATACATACATACATACATATCACATTATAGATATTATAGTTAAAATACGCTATTGACACTGACTAGTTACTAGATAGAAAGTGCTCTTTTAATGCCTTTTTAAATATGCCTATTGACTTTGCTTGCCTAATTTCGAAAGGGAACGCATTCCACAAGCGCTCTGCCTGGACAGCAAAGGATTTACTGTAGTAATTTGTTGAATGCGTTGGCATTTGCAGCCTCAGATTCTCTGACGACCTTAGAAACCTTGCATAGAGGAACTTAAAACGTTTTTTGAGATACAAGGGAGTATAAGGATTGAATAAAACATTATACAATAATGTAAGAATATGAGTATTCCTGTGAAATCGAATTGGGAGCCACTTGAATTTGTTACGAAATTCTGATACATGATCACATTTGCGAAGACCAAATATGAATCTGATACAAAAGTTTTGGAGACGCTCAAGTTTGTCAAGTTGCTGTTCAGTGAAATCAAGATAGCTGACATTGGCATAATCGAGTACTGGGAGGAGTAAAGCAAGCGCAATTTTAGTGGCTATTGGAAGAAAATTCCGAAGCCTACATAACGACCCCAACGACGGAAACGACTTACGACTGGTCTCCTGAATTTGACGTCTCCAAGTTAGAGTGCTAATCAGATATATGCCCAGATTCTTTACATGGTCGGGCATTCTTTGATTGGCCATTTTGGAATATTGCCGTCGAATTTAATCTCAGACAACATTTACCAATTGACCTTCGAGTTCATCCTGGGACTGCCAATGAGAACAATCTGCGTTTTGAAGGGATTAACCGTGAGGCCACACTTTTTGCTCCACTCACAAATTTGCGTTAAGTCAGTATTTATAGAAGAAAACACATCTGCTACTGATTCTAGGGGTGCCTGGGCGTAAATTTGTAAATTATCTGCGTAAAGGTGGTAGGACGAAATTAACTTATGGGATATTGAATTTATAAAAATTGCGAAAAGTAACGGAGATAGAACGCCACCATGCGGTACGCAGGCAGTTGTAGTATACCATGAAGAGTACGTTTCCTCAACGCGTATACGTTGTCGGTGACCGAACAGATAACTATGAAACCAGTCAATCACCGTTGGCGATATGTTAATAGAGCGAAGTATGACAAGCAGGATGTGGAAATCCACGGTATTGAAAGCGTTGCTAAAGTCGAGTAAGGAAAGTAGCGTGAGCTTTCCACTATCCATACCCAGTCGTATCTCATCAGTGATATGAACCAATGCTGTGGTAGTACTATGTCCAGGACGAATGCCGGATTGATAGGGATTTAGAAGAGCATTTTTAGAAAGGAATGTGAAAAGTTGTTTATGAATAAGACACTCTAGGAACTCACTCTCACTCTAGGAAGGGTTGTATGGATATAGGACGGCAATCAGACAAGGAACTGGGTTTTGTTTTTTAGGGAGTGGAATTATTTGTGCATCCTTCCATGGTGAGGGAAAGATACCGCTTGTAATTGAGTAATTTAATATATGGCAGAGGACAGAAAGGATTTCATCAAGGATAGGCAGGATCATGTTTCGACTGATATAATCACTACCAACAGCATTGGACGAGATTGAGATTATGCTCTTTTTAACATCACAACCGGTAAATTGTTCGAAGACAAAAAATGAATTTTTGGGAGTTGGTTTGTACTTGAAAGATCTAGTAAAGTATTAGTTTTAGTAGTCCCATTAGAATTGGACGAAGTAGTGAAATGAACATTGAGTGAATTAATATTGATGGGTTTGGATGTCACGTCAATTCGTGACTTTCCCACTCCCAGTCTTTTGAGTAATTTCCAGACTTTAACTGGGTCTTCGTTTTGAACAGAATTATGGATATGTTGGCGTTGTGCTTTCCTACACACCTTATTGCAGAGATTTCTACAATAATATATTAATCCAAATTAAAAACAGTTGGTCGTAGCTTATACCTTGTCTTGGCTGCAGCTTTTTTAGACATATATTTTTTTAATTTCATCAGTAAGCCAAGGTGCCGTAGATGTATCAGCCGTATGGCACGGATTGGTAAGTGCTTGTCATAAAGCTGAATTATGTTCGTCGTAAAAGTTTGGACTTTAGTGTCTACATCATCTGATGAAAACAAGGATGACCAATCAATGTTACGAGCATCTTCACAGAGCTGCGATCGATCCATTTCACTGAAATTACGCTGCATTATAATCCTCGGTTTTGCCTAGAGGGGCGTAACTTATATAAAATATAGAGCAAGTCATGATAGGAGAAGGCATCAGCTGAGCATTGACCATGCTTGTGAACAAGATTAGGAGAAGAAACGAAAATGAGATCGAGTAGAGAAGGAACAGAGTTTGGAAAGGGATGAGTGGCATTAAGAGGCAGAATAGTTAAGTTGCTAGATTCGACAATACTCTTAAGCGAGGATGCACATTGGTCCTGTCTTTAAATGCAAGTATTAAAATCTCCCATTATGACTGTGTGGTTCTAGGAAGGGATTGAACTTTTTAGGATATGTTCGAAAGTTGAACAGAAGTTAACGCGTAATGAAGGGGAGTTTTAAACAACTAGCAGATCTTTACAGTGATTCAATTCAACTTCTAAAAATAGATGCTCGCCGGCGTTATTATATGCTTTCTAGGAAAATTGTAGTATTTGATTCGCTGCCTAAAAATAAACTGAATTTATTTAGACCATACCAACAAAGTAGTCGGTGACTAATGAAAAATATTCCGAAAATAGATAAATGCCTTTGTCGGATATAAAAACAAGAATTGAAGAAATAAAACTACTAAAAATAGCATTTTATTTATTGCTAATCAATCGCTTTTTCCAAGAACGTGATCTAAAGGAAACTCTCTAGAGCCGTTTATTCTTGTCTTTAGCAAAGAGAAACCTATTTTCGGTACTGAATATTTAAATGCTAATTTATTATTGGGAAGACTACTTTGTGTTCCCGGAAAGAATATAAGAAAATAACCACTGGAGTGTAAAAGGTAAAAGCTTACCCATCTTTGATCCGGCAAAGAAAAAAAGTCCGATATATTTTTTCAAGAAAATAAAACAGTATTAACTTGTCTATAATTAGACATCCTTGGCCAAATCTAAGGACAGTATTTCTCTTTCCGTAAAATACTTGTATTCAGTTCAATAATTATGCTGTTATACTTTTACTCTGAAAAAACTATACTCTGAATGCTGTTATTGCCAATTTCATATGCAAAAAACTACAGAAAGGGTACCGTATACTTTAAACTTAAAGATCAATAAGATTTATTGGTATTTGTAGTTAAAACGGGCACACATAATTATATAATATTTAAAATTGCGATATTTTTACGATTTTAGAAACTTACTGGTGTGATGCACGAATGGTGAATTTTCAGTCTCAATGTGCTTTGTGTCGATCGAATTGATGTTTGTAAAGACGCCCGAGACACAGGATTTATAACAAGCGCAAAAGTTGCCATAAGAAAAAGTCTTAGCTGTAATCACATTTTATACGTGTAATGATTTTGACAATTAAATTGTATTTATGAAACATTTTTAAACGATTCGACTGCTACAAACAGATGGCGCTAGTAGTTATGGCCACAAAAATTTATCTATAAACAAATCAGTAAATAATTGATTATATTTAAATATTTAATTTCAATTGTTATTACTCAATTAATCAAGCAATTTTGTAAATAGGTTGTGATGGACGTTATTTGCTCCATTTCGGTTGGCTATCGCTTATGAAGTTGTTTCCGTTTAGAGTGCGAGAATATTTTAGCTCGTCAGATAAATTAGGCGGCAGAGCGATCGTTTGGTGACTTCTGAGCAGTAAAGACGTCTAGCGCAAGCTATTATTGGTGGTTGATAGTTGTAAATCAGTGCATACCTACAAACATAAAAGTGAACAAATAAAAGTTACTAAGTGATTTTACTGGAAGTGTTTAATTTCATAATAGTTCAGAAGTGGGCGTGGCACGCGTTCTAGGCCATCTAAAGTCAGTGTTTATTGTGTGTGATTCGTGAAATTACATCTCAATGAGTGCCAACTTCTTTCAAACTGAATTTGTACTTATCGTTCGATACGTGGGATTGGACTATTGCGACATGACGCAGGCCTTCGACCATGTTCATTTTGACATTTTACTTCATAAATTAGAGACTTACGGGATAAGGGGAAACATTTTAAACTTAATGGAATCATATCTAAAAAACCGCAAACAGTATACTGAGATCACTAAAATTGATATTGTCTCAAGAAAGGAGCAAGTGTTTATATCAAACAAACGCACAGTTAGATATGGTGTCCCGCAAGGCAGTGTACTGGGTCCATTACTCTTTATCTTGTATATTAATGACCTTCCAACAGTCACCAACTTTCCAATGTGCCTCTTTGCTGATGATAGCACGATCGCAATTTATTGTCGAGACAAAAATAATTATGAGAAAGACATAAACGACACGATAGGGTCGGTTGTTACCTGGATGAACAATAACAATTTAAAAATTAACCTAGTCAAAACTAATATTATGTTCTTTAGCCAGCGCCTCACTCCACCTAAGCTTAACATCAACCATGAGGGTACAAACATTAGTAATGTAGAAATAACTAAATTCCTAGGTTTAATCGTAGACAAAAACCTTAATTGGAAAGAGCACACTGAACAACTCAGTAAAAAGTTGAGTTCATCGGCATACGCTCTCTATAAACTTGCACCCGTCATCAACAGAGAGGCTCTTATCACCGCGTATCATGGTATTGTAGGCTCCATTTTGAGATTCGGCATCATGTTCTGGGGGAATTCAACTAACAAAGAAATTGTCTTTAAATCTCAGAAAAGATGCATAAGAGCTATGTTTGGCTTAAGACCAACAGAAAGCTGTAAGCCCTACTTCACCCAATTTAAAATTTTAACTGTCCCCTCGCTTTACATTTATGAGGCAGCTATATTTGTAAAGACAAATCCACATTTATTTAAAAAAATATCAGATGTCAATAACCGAAATCAGCGTGACAAAGACCGACTCTGTATAGTACACTCCAGGACAATGTTAATGCACAAGAGCATACTTTGTATGGCACCTAAGCTGTACAATAAAATACCTCAGCAAATGAAAAACATGAATACCGCACTTTTTAAAAGACATTTTAAATTATATCTTGTGAATAAATGCTACTACGACATAAATGAATATCTATCTGACAATACTTAATTAAATAATTATTTTTAGTTATATAGTTCTCCATTGGACCGTAATTATGACATTCCTTTTCATGCCTAAATAGTAAGGTAGTTTTTAATAAATACGCTAGTACGATAATATGTATTCTATTATTGTGAATTAAATTGTATAATTAGTATTGACATATTGTACATTATGTTATTATTATTATTTTATTTATTTATTTTGTATTGAATTGATTGTAATTTATTTTAATGATATGGTTATGATTTATATTTCCAACTTATATTTAACTGGCATGAATATATCTCTTTTATTGACGTATTTCAATAATTTGTCAATGTCATTAATGAACATTTATATAGCTTATTTAATATTATGATAGAATAAATGTACCTAATTATTGTATGCCTAAATGGCGGGACATAGCATGTTCAAATAACCAAAAATTCCAACGTATGTACCTATGTTACACAATAAATATTTTGAATTTGAATTTGAATTTGAAATTTTGACTTCAACTACCCGCGTGTTGAGAATGAAGACGCTAGAAACGAAAAATTGCTGGGTCTGTTGGAACTAGAAAACCGCAATTTTCTGTCGCTGATAGAAGCCATGAAAATAACTACTACACGGCTTTGGTTTACCGGACTCCGATCCTTAGAAATGAGATGTGGATGCGAGCGAAGGCAACTACTAACGCTGCTATGTTGGCGAATTAGCTGAGCAACCGTAACCGTAGTGAGCGTATTTTGTCTGATTTTTATTTGTGCTGCAAATTTTAATGACGGTAGTTGCTAAAGATTCCTGGTTAGTAGAATACCGCTATACGTTTAGTAACCTTAGAAATATCATAATGGTTGTGGTGGCGATGTCACCATCACATCATACTGAGGTTGTGGGTTCGGTTCCTACACGCAACACGGAGTTCTAGTTAAAACAAGCTTCTACTGTGAAACTGTTTGACCTTTGCGTTTTTCCTGTGACATGAAAGAAGAAAGAAATAAAGACAAACTTTGTGGGTAGTACCTACTAACGACGTTATTACGACCATTGCTGTATTTTATGTTAACATACGGTTGGCTCGCTACCACCGTGTCTTAGCTATAACACAGAATATATACAAGTACTAAAGTGCTATAGCGTAGATATCGAACGGAGGTTTCGGGTTTGATACTCGTGTTAAAAGAAAGCGAATGTTTATTTATTTTCTTAGTAAATCATGCGTAGGAGGCTTCCGATCACGAGCCTTGTGATCATATGCTTGCCTACAAATAGATCATCTTGACTCGGTCTTACCTTATGGACTGTAAGACTAAGCGTACAGGTTAACTTGCTCTATTTGCATATGCAAGTGCGTTTGAGTGAAACGTGGTAGTTATTGTTCTAGTACAGTTGTGATATAGCAGGCTCGCGTCTAAAGTTGTTAGACTAATCGAATCGTACATATTAACTTCATAATGTAAGACTGTGCTTCAACTATTGTGACTGACCGTGCTGATTTAATGTGGAACACATGGTACCGTTTATATGTTAAGTAGACGTGTGACCTGCAGTGCTGTTTAGAACTTTAGACGTGTAGTTGGTTGGTTCGAGTGTAGCCTGACCGCCCATAGTCGAAAGATATTACTAACGCCATTACTTTACCGAGTGATTACAGCTTAAGAAAAACGTAAGACTTTAACTCTTTATAGTTCTATTTTATCGAATCTCGATGTTTTTGGTACCGTTATTTCAAGTTACCAGAGACCCTCTGCGTGGCAGTCTTTCGTTCTCTCCACTCAGCTACCGCTGCTTTTTTTCAATAATTTAATTCGCACTTAACTACGAAAGTGTTAAATACACCAATGACTTTTCGTAGTTAAGTGCGTATTAAATTATTGATTATCGCTTGCTAGTCGGTGAAGGAAAACATCGTGAGGAAACCTGCATGTCTGAGAGTTCTCCATAATGTTCTCGAAAGTCATGTGAAGTCTGCCAACCCGCACTTGGCCAGCGTGGTGGACTACGCCTTACTCTTCTCATACTGAGAAGAGGTCCGTGCCCAGCAGTGGGACAGTAAAGGGCTGATGATGATTTCAAGTTAAACCATTAAACCTGCGCCTTATTGTGCGCAAATAGATGTTGCTCCTATACATGTTTTTTTTCAACATGTTAACAGACGGCACTAATAAAAATGTTTGGTGTGTTTGGTGGGTTAATAGATGGCATCCCTTGTAAAGTTAAATTCAATTAAAATTACCTACTGCGAGTTTCTAAATTCATGTGACGCTCTGGGTATGTTTATTAAATACCCCAATGTCTTTGGCCAGTTCCAAGTTATGTTTAGGACGTTTAGGAGTGATACAGTTAACAGAAGAGTTTCTAGAAGAAGCTGTTGAACTCGATTATCAGTGTAGAAGCGAGTGATTGAGTTATCATTGTGGTGTGTTTTAATAATCAGTTTAAGCGATTTTCGTTTTCATTGTAAGTAGAACCAGGTCAGTGATGATTGTTTGCTTATCTTTATTTCCATTGAGATGGGAACATTGTTAGTTGATGTTGTGATAGTCTTGTAGGACCCTAGTTTCCGTTATGCAGATTTGCAGAAACAGTATGAACCGATAATGCGGCTGCATGTTTATAACCATGCGCTGCTATTTGTTGGACCAGCTCAATGCCTTATGGTTAGCCTAGCTAACGCTGGTGCCTTTGTGTAAGGCATAGCTTAGGTTAGCCGAGTGGAGAGACCGTAAGACTGTTACGCAGAAGGTTTCCGTGCGTGTTAACTTGTTAATTGTTGCTTATTTATCGGTGAGGGAGAGCATCGTGGGGGGGCCTGCGTGATTTCTCTATAATGTTCTTGAAATACTTGTGAAGCCTGCCAACCCGCACTTGGCCAGTGTGGTGGATTATGGCCTTACCCTTATCATAGTGAGAGGGGGCCCGTGCCCGACAGTGGGGCGGTAGATGGGACTGATGATGATGATGATGATAGCTTCGGTTAGTACGCAAATAAGACAAAGCGTTAGTGCAGTTTCATAGTACCAAAAACATTGTCCATTGTTTTGAACGAGAAATGTCCATTGCTGATCGCTAATGATTGGGTTAGGATAAGTAGGTATTTCGTATTAAGACTAGCTATGACAAAAAAAATTATAACTGAAAAGACTGTTTAATACTTGGAGTATCAGAATAGTGAGATTATCTTAGTCTGTTTCAGACTAAGATAATCTTTTTTTTTTACTTTGATTAAGGCTCGAAAAGATCATCTGGGAGGTGTTGTGATCATACCGGATGGAAGTTACGTGTGGTGGTGACCGGGTGGAGGTTGCCTCCGGTATTGTGTAACCGGATGGAATTTATGTGTGCCTCGTGCTATTGGAGAGGTTATGTGTGCCTCGTGCTATTGGAAAGGTTATGTGTGCCTCGTGCTATTGGAGAGGTTATGTGTGCCTCGTGCTATTGGAGAGGTTATGTGTGCCTCATGCTATTGGAGAGGTTATGTGTGCCTCGTGCTATTGGAAAGGTTATGTGTGCCTCGCACTATTGGAGAGGTTATGTGTACCTCGTGCAATTGGAGAGGTTATGTGTGCCTCGTGTTATTAGAGAGGCTATGTATGCCTAGTTGAAATTAAGCCAAGTGTACTTAAGAGAAATTATTGGACCAAGTGTGTTCAATATTGACGGAGCTATTCTTTTACAGGTGCATAAGCACAAGAATGATTTGATGACAGACTTTTGATGCAATTCAGGTATATTTTATTATGAATTAGAACAATATTCATAATAGCGTATGTATTGTGGCACTTTGTGCCAGTAGTATGTGATAATCATTTGCAATAACAGACCTAAAGTTTTAGTAAATATATTATTTATTATAGCTGTCATATGTCATAAAATACAGTATTTTACACTAAACTCCACAATATAATCTGATATTTGCAGATATTTATGTCATATATTCAGAATATTATTCAAATGTGACATTAATTTTAAACGAATATTGATTTTTAAATATGCGATTTCAATTTAACTGAACACTGACTAGTCAATTTATTTACTAAAATAACCGTATGAATTTATTATGAGCATATGGAGCCGGAGGGTGCTAGTACTCCAGATGAGGAACCTCTACCGCTGATCAAACGGAAACAGGAATGGTTCACCCCCGGAAATGTAGACACTAGATCCAAGCGTTCAAAGGCACAATCAAAGAGGAAGCGTAAAAGGTCTACATCAACCTCTTCATGTGCAAGCTCTTTATTAGGCATTTCTAGTAACTCCAGAAGAAAGAATCATTGGAAAGCTTTCGGCTGGTCCACTAAAGAGGTACTCGATCGTTTCAATGTTATGCATAGAGAAAGCCAGGATAAGTGTCGTAGCTTAAATAAAAATCATTTAAACAATGTTTTGCCGGAGTTCGATCCCTCGAGCAAATCTCAAAATGTTATTAGTTGGATTATAAAAGTCAATGAGTGCGCTACAATGTACGAGTGGAATGAGAAGCTGACCATACAGTTTGCTCTACAGAAACTCACTGGTCTCGCTAAAAAATGGTTTGAAGCCCTTCCAAGCGTAATCTTTAGTTGGTTAGAGTGGCAAACAAAGCTAAATAAAGCGTTCCCGAATGAGCAAAATTATGGTCGACCTCTAGAAGAAATGTTCACTCGTACAACAACGAGTAATGAGAGTTGCGTGAATATGTTTATGATAAGTTAATGCTGTTGAACAGATGTGAAATTAGTGGTAAGAAAGCAGTTGATTGTATAATCCATGGCATATACGATAAGTCCGTTAGGAATAGTGCTCAAGTGTTAAATTGTAACGAGCCTGAAGACTTATTGAATTACTAAGACTAGCTCTCAACGTTCTATATCGGAGAATTTTTCTGATTCTAACTCTAACGACTGCTTATACACTTAAGGACATATTTTTTATAGATGTCTTAAGCCTGTTGTCAGGTGTCCTAAATGTAATAGAGTAGGCCATAGTAATGAAGATTGTAATCTAGAACCTCTAGTTTCGCGCTCAGAAGCTTAGTAATTTATCGAAGCGATATTAAGAAAATGATATTGTCAAAAACCAAAGGCCTTATAGGAAAGTTGGAGATGACTTTAGTTGGAGTAGACTAGTTATTCCAAGAGCTGCTGGGACTGGACATCTAGATATTTCTAAAACAACTGAGTCAATTCAATCTGTCTTCTGGTTCCATAAATCACGAAGGTACATAAAAAAAAACACGTAGTCCTATATTTAGCGTGTCTACTATAAAGACGAATAATCCAGACAAAAGACTGGACTACCTTATTCCATAGAGCAGTTTGTCTAATGGTAGCAGTAGTTCCTCATCGGAAAGCAAAATTAATTTAACCGCAATATTTTTTAAAGATAAATATATATTTATTTGCTAAAACATGTGTAGGCACATAATAAAACATTGTTCAGATACTTATTATAGATCTTAAATAATAAAAAGAATCAACATGTTTGACCATATATGGTGTACAAATATTACAAACAATAAATAATAGGTAATAATACATATTTCTTTTTGATCTTAAAATTAATAAATAACATATAATCAAAATAAAATTTAAGAACTGTCAGTCAGAATTATATCATACAGCAATTCATAATTTAATTAAAAATAAAAACAAAAATAGTAAGTATAATAATAATTAAAAATATAAACAGATATAATATAATAATATAATATAAAACATAAAATACATTTTATAATATAAAATAATATAATATGTAATGTGATAAAAACAACATAGAAATTAATTTAGCGGGTCTTAATCGCGTTAACTTGACTTATATAAGGTATAAATACCTCCCCCCCGTGGGATCTCCACCTTGTCGTGGTGGGGGGGCTCAGTAACCGTGGATTGGTTACCCGCGGTGAAGCGAAGAGGGATCCAGGAGGGGACGCTCCGCGTGGGCTTGACGGGGCCTGCGCAGGATGCGTCCAACGGTGCGGGTGCGGGGGACAGTTCTGTCTGTCCCTCGCAGTCGGGTGCGGTCGCGGGAGGAGAGGCGTGTCGGTGTTGCGTTGCCGCGCGCCCTATCTCCCGCGACCAAATGGGGGCGCACCATCGTTGCGTCGCGGTGGGGCCGCAGAGGAAGAGGAGATGCGGTGTTGCGTCCTCCCTATCCTCTGCGGCCGCTGAGAGTTTTGGCGGCGGAGCCCAACACCTTCATCCGCCGCCAAGGGGGTTTTGTTCGGGGCCCGCCTGACCATCTGGCGGGCCAATACCCGTCGGGGGGTAGCGACGAATGCTTATGTGAATCCCTACCCACCGACACACGGGTACATGAGGAACACGGGTTGGTTTTTAGTCAGTAAGAGTCTGACAGTCCCCTTCGTCCTTCCCCCGGGGCGGAGGGACTCCATGAGGATTTTCCAACCCGACACCAAAAAAAAAAAATACCTATTTGTTACCGACGTTTCGCTCGTCTTGCACCGAGAGTGGTCGCGGAGAGACTGATATTAGTCCGTCAGATAAAAGCAAATCTTAATCCGAGGGTCACTAATGGCCAAATGTAATGATTAATTAAGTATATTTTATCGAAATTCATTTAGAATACGAATTTAATAAAGTATATTTTATTGTAATTCATGTAGTTTACATCTATACATTATACTTTATTTTGAGTAATAGTGTAAAAATTAATAGGATACATAATTATAATTGTAACTAATTTAGTATTATATACAACTAATCACTTTATCTAATTATTTTGAATAATGTAATTAATCAATTATTTGAATGAATAGCCGTGCGTCAGGAGATCGCACGGTGCCGGATGGCCGAATGTAATGATTTTGACAATAAAATTGTGTTTATGAAACATTTTTAAACGATTCGACTGCTACAAATAGATGGCGCTAGTAGTTATGGCCACATTAATTAAAAGTATAATTTCTAACTAAAAATATATCTATAAACAAATCAGTAAATAATTGATTATATTTAAATATTTAATTTCAATTGTTATTACTCAATTAATCAAGCAATTTTGTAAATAGGTTGTGATGGACGTTATTTGCTGCATTTCAGTTGGCAATCGCTTATGAAGTTGTCATTTCCGTTTAGAGTGCGAGAATATTTTAGCTCGTCAGATAAATTAGGCGGCAGAGCGATCGTTTGGTGACTTCTGAGCAGTAAAGACGTCTAGCGCAAGCTATTATTCGTGGTTGATAGTTGTAAATCAGTGCATACCTACAAAGTATAAAAGTGAACAAATAAAGTTACTAAGTGATTTTACTGGAAGTGTATTCTCAGTGGTTCGGCGATACACCGAAACCGTAGGTAGGTTCTAGGCGACTTGGGAGGGAAATGGACTGTATACAAAGGATAGCGGGTTCTTAGCCGCCTAGGAGATGGATACGGGAAGAGGTGATTGTGAGTGGGTATAGGATATTTCAAGGATGGAGGGCACTTACCTTATACAATCTTCTTCGTTTCCGAAGGGCAGTCTCCTGGTGGTTTCGTGATGCAGCTGCTTGTTTTCACTTCACTTCACCGTCACTCCCACTTGCGAGCGGTTTATATATGCGGCAATAACTTATACGGCGGTGCGGCGCGGTACGATATAGCGGACACGTTCTCAGCGAGCGGAATGTTCTGGACTGTCACTCGCGTCGACGATTGCGGCGACGAATCAGGCGAAAGGCAGTGCCTCTTCCAGGGAGTGGGATAGAGGGAGACGGAAATATGGTATCGCTCACACTTGTACGTGGAACGATTGATCTTGGTGCGATTAGTTATAGATAGGAAGGTAGATGGCGCTACCATATCCCACCGGCCCTAAAGGGTTGCCTTTAAAAAAAAATAGAATTGAACTTAGCTATGTTGGGTGTACTACCGCATAACCCATCAATAGGCTAAGACAGCGATATGACAATAAAATTAATCTAAATTAACTTTAGCGAAAACTACAAACGCAATAATAGCGAAAACTACTAACTAAATACTTAAACTAAGAGGTAGGTCCAACTTCAGGCTAGATCTCACTGAGTTGGAAGCGGACAGAGACGTACAACAGGGCGCACGTAACTCCCTTTGGCGGTTTTCACGGTAACAACGCGAGTTGTACCGTCCTTGGAAGTATGCAATTTCTCTACGATGGCTAACGGCCATGAAAGCGGCGGAGCATTATCATGTATTATGACGACCAACGTACCCTCCTGTATAGGGGATGCAGGACTATTCCACTTGGATCTAGCCTGAAGCTGGTGTAGATATTCCGCACGCCAGCGCCGCCAGAACGACTGCACGAGTTTATCCAGCAGAGTATGTCTCTGGAGCAAGCTTGAAGAGTCTGCTTCAGGAGCCGGAAATGACGATAATGGCACTGTGTTCAGAAAATGTGCAGGGCTTAACGCGGATGGTTCTGCAGGGTCACTACTCAATGTCGTGAGCGGACGCGAGTTGATCAGTGCCTCGACTTGTGCAAGGACAGTTAAAAGCTCTTCGTAAGAGAGGATCTGTTGACCTATAACCTTGAAGAGATGCGTTTTAATTACTTTGACCATGCTAGCCCAACATCCACCGAAATGTGGTGATGCTGGTGGAAAAAACTTCCAGTCAATATGATCTATGGAGAGTTCTTCTTGAAGACGAGTACGATAACCCGCGACGTGATTGAAACAAGTAGCGGGAACAAGTTCAATCAATTTACTAAACGCGACAAAAGTCGCCCGCGATGAGGAGAAGAATGAATCCAAGCGAGCACTACTTTGGAGTCGGAAAATGCGTATGTTTATTAATAGAGTAGTGGGGCAAAACTGTGTCTTGAACCTTGTGGAGCAACTGAGACAGCAGAAGGGCCGCGCACAACTCCAGTCTCGCAACCGAAATGGTTTTAACAGGCGAGACCTTAGACTTGGCACAAACTAACTGCACCGAGTAGTTAGAACCAATGCGGACTTGCAGATATACGACTCCGCCGTAAGCACGCTCGCTGGCGTCAGCGAAACCTATTAAGTTGATGGTACATCCATCTACCAACCCAAGATGACGCGGAATAGTAATTTGATTGAGCGCGGTAAGCTCAATACAAACTGGCCCCAAGCGGCGACAATATGGTCAGGGGGTGTTTCATCCCACTCACACTTTGATAGCCAAAGCTCTTTGATCAAGAGCTTGGCGTACAAAATTGTGGGAGCCACAAAACCCATTATGTCCCATAGTCGAGCCACTGTGGACAGCATAGTGCGTTTGGTGCACTTATCATCTGGTGGTGAGACGTCAAACCGAAAACTATCGCAGGATTTGTCCCAGCGTAAACCGAGAACCTTATGCGGTACAGACTTCTCAAACTCAATGTCTGGAGAAGCTTTATGAGAATCTGGTATGCGTGCGAGAACCTCCTTAGAGTTGCTTGTCCATTTGACAAGATCAAACTGGCCTCGCTTGAAAAGCTGAATAAGCTCTTCACAAAGCGAAATTGCTAGCGGAGCGGGTATGATATTACAGGCAATGTCATCTATATACAAAGCGGATGTGTAGTATAGTATAGTAAAGCGTAGCGTAGCTTAGCTTAGCATAGCATAGCGTAGCATAGCATAGCATAGCATAGCATAGCATAGCTAATTAGTGCTTTATCTTACACACAGTTTTAGCACCCACCTTGATCTCTTGAAGAGCAGAACAACAACAAGACGTAATACAATGAGAAGTATGTAACGTAGGTACGGTACCCATAATCACATACCCAAGTACCGTCTCAATAGCGGGCGGTAAATCATATCGCTCACTAGCAAGTGCGGAAATATTGAAGCTCCGATCAAAAGATCAATGCCTGCCGGATTCGCAAACTCCGCGTCGGCTAGCGGCAATGACTCGAGATGAGTGAGTGATGCTACGTCTACATTAGCGTTCGGCAATGCGTCCGTGATACGCTCCACGATAAGCGAAGAAATGTTAAAATTAATATTCCTATCAAAACGCGAATGTATTTTAATATCTACGGAACCCCTGCAATGCTTTTCTGATCCGCCTATCCCTTTGACGGTTGAGTTAGTATTTTTAAAGTTATTCCATAATCCGAGGCGTTTGAAGCATTCCGATGTTATTAGATTGGTCTGAGATGCGCTATCTAGCAGACAACGTACCATGTGCGGTGACCCATTAACATCATATACGATAACTTGCGCTGTCGCTAACAGTACCGTCTTAGACGCCGTACACTGCGTTTTGGCCCTGCGCGGATCATTATAGATGCGCGAGTGCCGTCCTCGCGTGCGCGTCGCCCGCGCAATGGATGTCATACACAACGATACTTCGCCCTCAGACGCGGAAGGCGCAGCTACCGTGGTCTGCACCTGCGGCGCAAGTGTGTCAAGGTTAGCGGCTTGGCTTGACAACCGGTTATCTTTATCGAAATGTAACAGTGTATGATGTTTTTGATTACATGAGCGACATCTCGTTCTACTAGAACAATTACTCGTTTTATGTTTTATGCTTAAGCAATTAATGCAAGCTTTGTTATCTTCTACGCATTTATAACGAGCGGTTGCATGCAAATTATCGAAGGCGGGACACTTGTATAAGTGGTCGTGCACTATATTACTGCACAGACACTTCTGTGAATTATTACTATTAGATTCCGAACATGTAACGTAAGATTGTGGATTAGGGACCGAGTTATTATTACTATTTCGCGATTTATTCAACCTTTGTTTGTTGCTGTTAGTGTTAGACGGGCCAGGTGAACCAGACTGCGTATTATGAAATATTCGACACTGATCTTTGATGAACAAAATAAAACTATCTAGTGTAGGTATTTTATTATTGCATTCCGTCATCTCGAATGCGCGAATTGTATCAGTGTCAAACTTTTTTAAAGCGAGTTGAAGCAACATAAAGTCGGAAAGATCTTCTAATTTTAAATTCCTAAGAGAATTAACCGCGGTTACGAAGTTATCAATAAACAGCTGGAAATTCGAGACAGACGCGTTGCCGGACAGTTTGAGATTTAAAGCTTGGTCAAAGTACGTAGACGCTAGGACGCGCGTGTCCTGATATCTGTCAAGTAGTGACTGAAATATGACCTGATAATTCTCAGCACTGGGTGTGACACCTGCAAATACGGACTGGGCTTTCGGTGACAGTTTACCTAATAAATAGTACAACCTGTCCGCATCTGTCAGAGAACCATTATCGTGCACTGTAGACTTAAAACTCGCATAGAATAACGGCCAATTTCGTATATCTCCGTCAAACGACATAATCTCGATTGGCGGTAATCTCGGTTTGCGGGCAACGGGCTCTGCCGAACATTTACCCTCCAATTGCGATTGTATACGCTTAATAATACAATAAAGATCTTCGAATGAGGTATACGCCTGATAGTTCGGTTTTTCATCAGGATTGATAGAAAGTAATCTTGCGTTATAATCGTCTAACAACTTATGAAAATCTGTTCGAATACTATCTACTGTTATACAATAACTGAGAAATGCTTCGCTATTACTGTCAGACATAAATGCGGTTTTTAAGCATTCATAGATGTTTTGAATGCGCTCAAATAAAATATTGCGTTTTGCTTCTAAGATTGTCATCTCTTTGTCTTCCGACACGCGTGACTTCTTTTGTTGTGACATGCTTACGTAAGTATAAGCTAATGAGAACGAAACAAAATAAGAATATCTAATGTATCTATTATTTTACCTAAGTAGGCTAAGTAGGCAACACTTTAGAGCTGAGGAACTAAAAGGTGCTTGAAATATGACATTTATAAGACAACTATGATAGTTCCAGAATTAATAATTTAATAAGTAGGTAGCTACATAAAAGTTTACCTACTGATGCGGGCGGAAATAACCATGTGACGGTTATGTGAATATATTAGGAGTATAGCTAGGTGCTATAACTACCTAGGTATAGCAATATAACGTATAAAAACGTAAATGAATCCGACTCGTATGGATCAAAAAAATGGTTCGGCGATACACCGAAACCGTAGGTAGGTTCTAGGCGACTTGGGAGGGAAATGGACTGTGTACAAAGGATCTTAGCCGCCTAGGAGATGGATACGGGAAGAGGTGATTGTGAGTGGGTATAGGATATTTCAAGGATGGAGGGCACTTACCTTATTCAATCTTCTTCGTTTCCGAAGGGCAGTCTCCTGGCGGTTTCGTGATGCAGCTGCTTGTTTTCACTTCACTTCACCGTCACTCCCACTTGCGAGCGGTTTATATATGCGGCAATAACTTATACGGCGGTGCGGCGCGGTACGATATAGCGGACACGTTCTCAGCGAGCGGAATGTTCTGGACTGTCACTCGCGTCGACGATCGCGGCGACGAATCAGGCGAAAGGCAGTGCCTCTTCCAGGGAGTGGGATAGAGGGAGACGGAAATATGGTATCGCTCACACTTGTACGTGGAACGATTGATCTTGGTGCGATTAGTTATAGATAGGAAGGTAGATGGCGCTACCACTCAGGACAAAACTATGACAAACTAATTATTTTTTTTTCCTCTTAAAAGAAATCATTTGCCACGACTTTCAATTACCCTGACGTCACTTACTTATTACGTCACAGTCCAGTAGCGCGCTAATTTAATACCGGAACATTTAACTTCATCGTAAGATATAATTTTGCAGAATATTTCGCTACAAAACTATTCATCTTCAGGACAGCTCCCAAGTCATTCACTAGGTAGTTATTTAAGTCGAGTGTCTTAGCTTTACGCTTTCAGTACTGAAAGAATGACCAGACTTTAATGTTGACAGATGAGAATGTAATTTTATTATAA
Source organism: Euclidia mi (assembly GCA_944739405.2). Lineage (NCBI taxonomy): Eukaryota > Metazoa > Arthropoda > Insecta > Lepidoptera > Erebidae > Euclidia > Euclidia mi. The sequence continues at coordinate 78,175,253 of OX123190.2, forward strand.
TTTAAACGCACCGAGACAGAATTTTAAAATAATATGTGTGACTACCTATTTCCCGCGGTTTTACCCGCGTCCGAGGGAACTACTTCGCGTACCCGGTTACTGTCTAAGTTACTCTTTGGTACATCAACTATCCGCCAGTGAACATCCCGTTAAAATCGGTCCAGCCGTTCCAGAGATTAGCGAAAACAAGCAGACAGACAAAAATTGTAAAAAATGTCATTTCGGTATATGTACTGTTTATACATCCATATGCATTTAGAAAAAGCGGTTATTTTTATATTACAAACAGACACTACAATTTTATTTATATGTATAGATTATAATAGGTTGGGGACAAAGATTCTTCGCATTTTTTAAGAAAATTCAAAACATTTTATAACATACTTTATTTACATTTAACTAAAGTATGTAGGTATAATTTTGTTAGATAACGTTTTGCCATTTTGTAGGTAGGGACATGATCCCATTGCTACAGAAATTTTGGGATTTGTGATCAAAATACCGCGACAAGTGGTTTTGGCAGTCCTCTCGTGATGTTAACCTGACACTGCCTAAAGAATTCAGAAGAGACCGAAACAGGTAGAAATCTGCAGGTGCAAGGTCAGGACTATACGGCGGATACATTAACACTTCCCAGCCAAACTCTCTTAATTTTTGCTGAGTGGCTAAAGATGTGTGAGTTCTAGCGTTATCATGATGAAAACCACACCCCTTGTGTTGATTAATTCCGGCCGCTTTCTCTCAACTTCTTGCTTTAATCTCATCAGTTGTTCGCAGTAGAGTTCAGAATCGATGGTCCTGCCTGGTGGTAACAGCTCATAATGAATAATGCCTTTCTAATCCCACCACACACACAGCATCACCTTGTTGCGAATTAACCCGGGTTTCGCTACAGTCTGTGAAGCCTGACCGGCCTTTGACCACGACCTTTTCGCACGTTCTTGTCGTACGTGATCTACTTTTCATCACCAGTTATCAGCTTCTTCAAAAATGGTTCGGTTTCATTACGTCGTAATAAAGAATCACAAATGAGTATACAGTTCATTAGGTTTCTTACAGTGAGCTCGTAAGGTACCCAAATATCGACCTTTTTTGTGTACCCAGGTTTTTTCAAATGCGCCAAAACTGTTTTGTGGTCAATTCCCAGTTCTTCAGCTACGTCGTAACTACTGATATGCCGATCTTGCTCCACTTTTTCAAAAATGGCATCCATTTTATCCGTAATAGGGCGAACAGAGCGACGTGCATATTTGACATCAAAATTTCCGGATTAAAAACGCTTAAACCAAATTTGTGCTACTCTTACAGACACTGCACTAGGTCCATAAACATCGCAAATTTTTTTCGCGGCTTGCGTTGCATTTTTAGCTTTTTTGTAGTAAAATTTTAAAATGTAGCGAATTTCTTCATTAGATTCACTCATCTTGACAGTACGAAAAACAAATAAAAATCACACATTTTCCTAATTTAAATTTGGAATTACGTTCTTTAAAATTTAAACTTTCAATGATACCAAAACTAGCCAGATACAAAAAATATACCCAAAGAGATTTTATTACAAGTTCATTATAGTATATAATGCAAAAAAGACTTTTCCCCCAACCATGTATAGATTAACATATGTTCAGGTTTTTTATGCCTACATTGAAATTAAATGTTTTTAAACAATATACAAAGTTTTTGGACTTCAATTACAACAAATTAGATTCAAAACAACTGAAAAATATATGCTTAATTAAGAAGTATACGTTTCATTTGTTTATATTTAACGGTACTGATACATTTGAACATTCACTTGTAACGGAACAACGTACATTTGCCATTTTTCGTTTAGCCGAACCAAACATCGAATGGGGCCGAACCGATACGAGCATTTTCAATATCTTTGTAACGAACGTCCTAATCAGCAAAAAGGTTGAAGCAAAATATACTGTCCATTCACTAGAATGTTTGCTCGAATGCTCGCTGAAACACACTCGTTTGTTTTTCTGTTTTGTAACATTCGGAAGAATGCTCATTACACTGCACCATTAGGTTGCAAAATAAGATTATTTAGTGTTCATCTATATAAAAGATAATTATCAAATGAAATATACAAAAAATCTAAATCTTAATAAGAAAAATAGAGTAACCGCATCTATCATATTTCTGATCCAAGGCAGATTCATATATCTCGAAATTTTTTATCACCTGTATGTTTAATGTGACTGTGTAAAGTGACTGCCTCCGTGGTCCAGTGCATAGCGCTTGCGACTGCTGATCGGAGGTCCCGGGTTGGATTCCCTGGTTGGGCAAAAGTGTTACTGGGTTTTTCCGAATTCTCAGTAGCAGCACGGAGTCTGGTGATGTGCCCGGTAACGGCAATAGGCTCGCTCCCTATTACGTAGAAAAGTGTGTGTGATATTACACCTCTGCCTACCCCTTCGGGGATACAGGCGTGAGTATATATAAAAAATGTATAATATGTGTACCTAATGAGTAGTAGAGCATAAACACATTTTTACCAGTAACGTTTACAAACCGATAATATAATGCACTTTTATCCAACAAACAAACAATGCACTTATAACTTGCCAAAACAGATGTCCAAAACATTTTCGATTCAGAGGTATTTTTTCTCATTATAAAATTGCTCTTTCGCAGAATGTAATACCCAAAGCGATTCGCGGTATATACCCTCGTAAATATTCTAATACTTAGTTAGCTTCGGTCGAATTCGGTTACAGCACAAATTTGTCATGCAATCCCATGCAGGCCACCGAGGCATTTACATACAAATGAATAGAATTATACATCTTTGCATAATATCTCTGCCTGCCTGATATTCGGTGCGGTGCGTTGTTCATTATGTTTTGGATGATAGGTGTATCTGATTCTCGAAGGTTGTAGTACCAATTATTGTATTGTGATACTGAGTATTTTATTAGTTGGATACAGTATTTACTGGTGATTGTACTTTAAGGTATTTCTAAGTTATATAAGGTCCATATATCTGTAATATTTTCCACAGCTTCTTAACACAGGTTTTGAATCATTGATTGCACCTGGAGGAGAGAGATGGGAGGTAATTTGTTTCTTATATGCATGCCTAGCATGCCTCATGCACAACACAAAAAATATCTTCTGGGAGCAGCAACTGCCATTAACATTTAAGCAAACAATCAGACCCAAAGGCATTCTTAGTATAAAACTCACGTATATAATTATATAACACTGTTTATAGGTCAATAGAAGTATCTGCCTGTCATCTTCGACATCGTTTAAACCATCACAGAATTATAGCCAATCATTTGAATAAAATAAAAAGCCCAAAATTCATCTGTCACTTTTTAAAACGAGTGCCATCAACTCCATTACTGTAATGCTTTATTCAGAGGCTTCGTACAAATTTAAATTGGACAACAATAATATAAAAGCTAGCTTATCTCAAAGACCTTAACTTAAGTCAGAAAAAGACGCCAGATCCCGTCGCCAAATAAAAGCATTCGGTCGGTATAGATAAAAAAAATCTGGTAAAAACACTTGTATGAAGACAGTTTTGGAATGACTGTGGCAGGATAAGACGCTATGATGGAAATAAAATGTCATTTATTTTATACAAAGTTCAAAATACTTTTGATTTTGAATAAATAATTAAAGTAAATTGATTTCCACACAAAAATTTACCATATTAAAATTATTTTCATGTGGCTTTATACTTTGGTAAGTTCAGTATCTGAACGTTTAACTTGACTGCATACACTCCGTAAACTGACCTGACGTGTAATTGGATTTTAAAATAGAATATAACCACGATGGTGACAACATGGAAAGGCCTACTCAGAATAGTTCACCACTCTCTTACAGAAGATCTACATGGACTGATAGTAGGGTATTAACAATTTTCATATCCAGTTCTTTGATTCTTAGCAAAGAACAATACAGCGCGATTGCGACGGTCCATTGTCACGGACAAACCAAGATGCCAGTTTTTTTTATTTAGCCGCAAAACCCAAGAATAAGTAGTTCCTTGTTATTGTTGTGTATTGAGCTCCGAGTGCGTAAGAAGAAAATAGCTTAAATCGGATAAGAAAACTGAGAACTGAACGCTTTGGTGATAAAAACAATAAGTGAAGTGAAGTTTACGCGAACAAAAATATTGTTGTTTTCTACTCTATTGAAGGCAGGGTGACTTTCAGTCTCAGATATTATTATTTACTAGAGGATGCCGCAGCTATGCCCGAACATTTTATTTTATTTAGACCTTTTCTGCCCAATCTAATGAGAATTTTAGGAAATCCCTTCGTAATGCACCCCTAAGGTCTCCGGGGAATATATAAGCCAAAGGTCAGCTTCTTACGCCTAATAGTTTTGGCTGTGCGTCTGTCAGTCAGTTAGTCAGCAACGCAAGAATTTTATATATCCAGATAACGATTGAGATATTGCTTCGGCATTTTGCATATTTGAATTTATTTTTGTGACATTGTTCAATCTGTGATATGTTTTTATAATGATAGGTTCCTAGAATAGATTTTTGAGTTGGGTAAGGTATTACACAAAATGTGTTAGGCATTCAAATAATGTTGACTGGAAATACACTTTCTTGGAGAGATATTACTTACGACACATACTTAAATACATAAACTCCATTGTATATATTGCTTGCAATATATATTCTCAAGTCTCTCAATAGTCTCAAGTCGCGTAATAAAGGTGGAATACTTTCTATTTCCTTGACATTTTGGCTTGGGATACAATAGCGCGGTCATCTCATACATAGGTGTATGAGATTCGGGAAAGACTTTTATCATCATCATCAGCCTTTAACAGTCCACTGCTGGACTAGGCCTCTCCTTTGAAAGGAGCAATTGGCCTACTATACTACGCTGGCCAAACGGGTTGATATAGGGTTTGTATCAAGTTTTCCTTCTCTTACAGTGCTGTTCTCTGCATAATATAAAGTCAGTTCTAATATATCAACCTTATTATTATAATAAATACGAATGCTTGTCAGAATTGACGATGGATTAATGAATCTTGCACGCAAAAACGGCTTTTAACGAAACTTTTACTTAGTACAAAAACTTTAAGGACAGAGTAGCGAAGACATTATTATCATATACGTGATGTAAGAATTTCGTAATATCTATAAATAGCAAAGTTATTATCATTTGTTTATTGTAGAAAATCTCACATAAATCATAGACACATTTTACAATCGAGATTTTCTATATAGCGGCGATAGCTGAGTGGAGAGACCGACGGACTGCCACGCAGAGGGTCTCGGGTTCGAATCCACGGCGCGCACCAATGACTTATCGAAGTTATGTGCGTATTAAATTCAATCGTCAATTAAATTAAAGTCAATTATCGCTTGCTGAACGGTGAAGGAAAACATTGTGAGGAAACCTGCATGTCGGAGAGTTCTCCATAATGTTCTCGAAAGACATGTGAAGTCTGCCAACCCGCACTTGGTCAGCGTGGTGGACTATGGCCTTACTCTTCTCATAATTAGAAGAGGCCCGTGCCCAGCAGTGGGACAGTATAAAGGGCTGCTGATGTTGATTCCATCCTGCTCATTCGCATTCTCTCTGTCGCACTTATGATGTAGGTAACCTTAGACAATAAAATAAAACAAAAGATTATGTGATGTAGTTACTTACTTTATTTAATTTTCTTAATTCTAACCTCTCCTTCATACTGTCCGGGAGTAGGACCGGCAAAATTTACATTTTTAGAAGTAATTAAATACGTAGGTATGTAATTAGAAAGCAAACAAATACCAAGATAAAATAAATTATTCTGTACTAAAGAAAAGAGTAATTTTGGCGTATTTATGAAGTTAGAATCATCTGCTATTTACAAATATTATTTCATCATCATCGTGTCAGCCTACACACGTCTACTGCTGGACATAGGCCGCCCCCAAGGTTCTCCACACAGACCGATTTTGAGCCACGCGCATCAAATTATTATTTACATCTGTAGGTATTATTTACCAAACTTACAAGTATTTCAATTGTCCTTCGAAATGTCCACCGCCATTGTCAATACACAGACACCGACCGATCTACTGGCTTCCAAACTTTTCCCTGCGCAAACGCACAGCTGCACTTGCAATTTCTCCACTCAAAAAGTACGCTCGAAGCATAGCTACATACTCCCGTAATGTGAACTGATAAGCCATCGCGGCGGGCAAACGTAAACAAACAATTAACTGTTGCGGCGAAAAAGGATGCGCTCACTTCCGCTAACCATTTAGCACTGTTTGTCGCAACGGGGCGCGGCGCGGGCGCAGAGGGACAGGGGTTGGCGAGTTTCGACGCGATTTTGCCCGAATTTATCAATGGAGCAGTGCCACGTAGGTACGCAAGCCAATAGAAAAGTATATTACTACCCATAGTACTACACATAGGACGCGGTTCGGTCATTGATTTACTGCATTTACCAATTATTACGTATTTTTGTGGACAGTTTTGGGACTTAGTGTTTTTATTTTTTACCTACACAAGTATGATTAGTTAACGATACTTAGAGCCCCATGATTTTTTTTTTGTACTAATTAATAAATAGTGGTGTATATTCGCTATAATAAATGCATCAGAATATTCTGTTCAGTTAAATGATTCCAACGCTAAAAGGTACAGCTATGGTCAGAAGCAAGTTATCAGTATAGTCGTCATCTAAAGATCTATTTTGCAAGATTTTAGTTTCTTAATCTTAATTTTTAACAAGTACAATGTATTCCTTAATTTATAATTTAGCCAAAAATTAAGCCAAAAGATTTTTTTATGGCTTTGCTCTTGCCCGTGCGTTGCCTACGAAGTATGGCCCGTGCCGTGCTTAGCAGATGTATATACAATATACAAAGATCATTGTTTTTCAAGACTGCTTCTATCCGTAACACAACAGTCAGCGAGAATTTTATGTCACTTAGAACTTCCTATCTTCATTTCCTTTTACCCTAAAAATCCTTCCAATTTAGAGAGGTTGAAACCGGACAAGCCGTGAGATTCTATTTTCTAAGTAAATTTAAGAAAATGAAAATTTTTAGGTTGCTCGTATTACTTCGGATTTCGGGAATGCTGTTTGGGTAAATTGTCTTAGGCTCTGTTTGCCTATGAGGGAAGTAAATTGGACCTTTTGTTATTATGTTAACATTGATATACAGTACTTGAATAAACATTGTACCGTTCAGCTATGAAGATTCGTTTTTATTCAGGTTTTTCGGACTAAAAATAGAGCCTACTTTTTCGCATGGGCGCATTTCGGATGAGCCGATTTGGAAATGGAATAGGTAGACCAATAAAATTTAGTGTGCTTTCTAGTCCCAAATATAATAAGATATTTCACGTTTATTGTTAACAATATGTATGGCAACATATTCGATATAAGTTTTACATAATACAATCGTGAATGTTGTGAGGAGAGGAAAACCGATGAGTGTGAAATGTTAGTCCATTTGTATGGCTCTGGTTATTATTTATGTCATGGTAAGGTTTTTCTAGTTCGTTCTTTATTCTACGGCAGAGTCTATTGGAATAATATATGGTAGTTATGGTCGTAGAAAAGTGATGAATGGCATTATGATCGTCATAGAATCAATCAATAAAATATATTAATTTATCGCGTAACTGATTGACTGACAGTACTACTACTCGTTACATGGGCTATCCAACACAAAAATAATTATTTAAACCGAACCAGTAGTTCCTAAAAATAGTGCCTTCGACCAACTAAACAAACAAACTCTTCATCTTTATACATACATACATACATAGTCTCACGCCTATAACCCCGAAGAGGTAGGCAGAGGTGTATTTCTACACCCACTTTTCGCCAGATATACTTTAGTCCCACGTAATAAGGGGTGAGCCTATTGCCATACCATGCACATTTCCAGACTCCGTGCTGCTACTGAGAATTTTGTGACAGAAAAACCCAATAACACTGCCCGACCCGGGAATCGAACCCGAGACCTCCGATCAGCAGTCGCATACGCTATCCATTGAATTCCACTGGAGCAAGGAGGCTGTCTTCAGCTTTATAATATTATAGTAAAGAAGTATAGATACATTATCAGTCTGTCCAAATCGTTTTAAGAGGTAAAACTGTATGCTCAAGAAGTAGTACCTTAAGTACATAAGAAATAAAGTCTAAGTACTTTTATTTTAACAGTTTGCCCTCAAAACAATCATAGTCTTTGAAATGAGTTTTATTTTTTTATTTATTTAAAATACATACGCGGCGCCGGGTCTGGAATAGGCTGGTTATCGTTAAGACCTCCAGCCAACAGACTCTTAAAATAAATAAGTAATACCAGTGTATATTCTTGTTGAAGTACTTTTAGTGTTTGAATTATAATTCTAGTAAGTCATGATCAATTTTTGTAGCTAGATAACAAATTACTGCGTGTTATTTTAGTATACGTTGCGAGTTTTCATTTCGTTTAGAATAGTGGAGTGTTTATTAGACTGTCATGCATAGGGTTTCAGGTTAAACACACAGCGCGCACCAATGACTTATCGACGTTAAAGAAAATATCGTGAACAAACCGTCATGTCTGAGAGGTCTACATAATGTTCTCAAACTTCACTCTACTAACTTACACTTTATTGGTGGGGTGGACTATTACCCTTCTTATTTTTATAAGAGACCCGTGACCAACGTGGGTTAGTCTATACAGAGCTAATGATGATGATATACCTATACCTATAGTAACGCTAAATGTCGCAAAAAATGTCAAGCGTATACAATTTTTAAACATATTTTCATCAACATGTTCTGTCATGTAACATCAATTTGCATATGTTTGCGACGTTTGACGTTTTCATTTCTACATTTTTTGCAGTGTTTATTTGCGTTCGTAATTAATGTTGAATGTTCTATATTCGTGACTGCGTTGCTGTTTTCAGTTTACAGTATTTTTCAGCGTTCGAGCTCGAGCTATATGTATAACCAAAATAAGTCTTCAACCCTGAGTTACTACACTTTGTTATAGGTTAACATGCTTAACTTGCTTAACGTATAAAAACAATGGTTACTCAGGCATAGAAGGGATGATAACGATGATGAAGAACTGTAATTGTACGGTAATTGCTGCAGTTTTCTGCCCAAAATAAACCAATTTTAAGTAAGAAAGAAAATAATATTCATTGTGTTAATATTAGAAAAGGATTTTAGTTTTATTCGTATTCTTAACATAATTATAACAATTTGAGGCTATCGCCAAAACAAAATATTACCATTTTCCAACGTAAACAGTGTATTAATTTGCAGCAGTTTAAATATTCACAATCAGTCAAAGCCTTCATGGTGTTTTAAACTTTGAATTCCGAAGCTCGTAACAAAATCGTTAAGTCCCTTTTAACAGTTTGGACCTGGTATTAACCTACTGTCAAAATGTTATGATACTTAGGCGCTGTTATACCTCAGAAGCCGTGAAACACCTCATTTTTCGTCGCGCAACTAGCCATAACGGTACACATTACAAACTAGCAAAAAATAGAGCTTAAAGTCAAAAATCTGAACAAAAGACTTTTGAAAGAATTTGCCATGTATGTAAAATAGAATCACGGTAAAAAAATCACAAAAACGAGGCAGAAAATAATCTTTCGTCTCACTGTTTGCAGTATTTTGATCGTAAACTGTCATATTTTATTTAATAATATTGTAGGATACCTAATGAACTAAAGAATTACCCTATTTATTTTCATCTTATACGTGTATATTTTGTAAAATTAAATAAAATCTGAAAAAACGTCTATGATTTTGACGCTCGGTAGATCCCATCAATATCAAACGCTTCGGCAATTTAAACCTTATTAGCATAAGCGGTGTACTGAGTGTCAGTTACTAGTTTACGCCCTACCCAGACCTCATCATTCGGCTATGAGCCCTGTGAGAGATAGGTCATGTCGCTTGCGTCTCGGCTGCACTAAATTTTACGTAAACCTTTTTGTTATTGTAATACGCCGATTTGAGTTCGTAATTTCATGTTTTATGTTATAGACTGAATGCTTTGAATCAAATAGGCTTTTCATGTGACTATGGGCACATATAATTAGGACCTAAGTTTATATTCTTGTTGCTGTGTTATTGTTTCTGTGCTTATAAATATATAATTAGAAGAATAAAATATGGACAATTAGAGAAATAAAGTTATACGAAGGATTTGAACAAGAAAGCATTGTAATAAAATAGAAATTCATCCATGGCCAAGTGATTATGAAACAAATAACATTTTTACACAAATTCTTATAAGACTGACTATGTTATAGATTATCGATTATGCATAATATAATTATATAAATTATTCTCGCAATACATAGTTGCCACAGTTTTCAATATTTGAAAGAGTAATAACATAAAATCGAATCATTCTATGTACAGTCAACAGCAAAAGTAGATGATCAAAATCAGAAATCAAATATTAATGAACGGAGTTCGCGTCAGAACTATATGACGTCAAAGTAAATCAAAAGTATGTGATTGTAAATTATACCAATCATTTGCTACTAGTACAGCTGTCATATATTCGTGATCAGTAAAATTCATCAATATTGTATTCGAAATGCAAATTTATATTATTGTACATGACATCCGAATTACAGATTGACATTAAAGAGTTTCGATACTTGGATTTTTGCACTATTCCAACAGAACTCTTCAGAGAGGTTGGACTAATAAGGTTATATTTCTTTGGAACTCTTGCTAACAGTGTGACAAAAGCGCGAAGTAAATATAAATAATGCATACATACATACATAGACTCACGCCTGTTTCCCCGGAGGGGTAGGCAGAGGCATACTAAACGCCCAGTTTTCGCCAGTATTTTGATCCCACGTAATAGGTGGCGAGCCTATTGCCGCTTATCGGGATATTTGGTTTGCCAGAGCCTCGTCTGTTGATCGGCAGGTGCACCACTTGCAGGTGAGGTTGGCTTGGGACCCTAAGTTCTTGGTGGGAACCCTATGCACCATAATAACCATAATCACCATAATTTTATCAGAAAAAGTACAACATAAAAAAAGAAACAAAACGCAAGGCATAGCATTAGCACAGTGTAATAATATCTTTATACTGTGGCATTAGTCTGTGACAGATAGATACACTGTGTACTGTGACAGATATATTGTAGCCGACTAGGCAAAAGCAATCATTGAGTTATAATACTTATAATTTTGTATCGCATCAGCTACTTTTGAACATTGACATAAATGCACAAACATGCAAAGATAGTAATATTTATTGAATTATGGTTTTGTATCACATCAGTTACTTTTGAACATTGACATAAATGCACAAACACGCAAAGATAGTAATATTTATTGAATTATGGTTTTGTATCACATCAGTTACTTTTGAACATTGACATAAATGCACAAACATGCAAAGATAGTAATATTTATTGAATTATGGTTTTGTATCACATCAGTTACTTTTGAACATTGACATAAATGCACAAACATGCAAAGATAGTAATATTTATTGAATTATGGTTTTGTATCACATCAGTTACTTTTGAACATTTGACAGAAGTTACAAAAAAGAAAATACATGAGAGATGAAATTTGGTAAAATTATATTGAATATACAAAGACTGCCTCTGTGGACCAGTGACTGCCTCCGTGGTCGGGTGGATAGCGTATGCGTCTGCTGATCGGAAGTCTCGGGTTAGATTCCCGGGTCGGGCAAAAGTGTTACTGGGTTTTTTCCAAACTCTCAGTAGCAGCACGGAGTCTGGTGATGTGCCCGGTAGCAATTCATCTGCTTTTCCGTAAAACATAACAAATTAAATTACTGGGGTACTTCAAAAATAAGTATGAATAAATTATTTGCCTCATGATTACGTGGCCTCAGTTTCATCATTTATATTTGATTTTAACTGTTCACTAGTTTTGAAATTTTTCTTCACTTCTTAGTTCTGATGCGAATTGAGTTTATAACTTTTGGAGTCAAAACTGATCACGAATTTATGGCAGCTGTACTAGTAGTTAATTATTGGTATAATTTACAATCACATACTTTTGAATCACTTCGACGCCACACAGTTCTGACGCGAACTCCATTCATTAGTATTGAATTTCTGATTTTGATCATCTACTTTTGCTGTTGACTGTACCTATATTGCAAATTCATTAGCTTGTCAGAGCGTCTGGAGCGCTAAGATGCCGCCACGGCGAACAATAAACAGCGCTAATATGGCGCTCCGCAGTCCGCACACCAGCGGTAACGAAGGTTGTATTATTGTGTTGTGAACATAAACCTATTTAGGTACATCGGGTAAAATTTTGATTATTCATAAACTATTAGGTATGTCTCAGTACATCTAATATCTTTTTCATTTCTAAAATCAATCATTTATAAGTAAGAAGGTGACTTCTCTGTTTGCTATAACACAAGTTATAGTATTTATTTAATAATAAAGTACCTAACTAATTATCTTTATTGTAAATACAGTGAAGTTAATGATAACAGTTCTGCAACGTCTTACACACATTTGACTGCAGTAATTCCTAACACGATTTGTTCAAGAGCTAGCCAAGAAATGCCAAACAATTTTTTTTACTAATTTGACTCAACTCCCTAGTGATAAGGAAAAAATACAAGAGGGATAGCAGTGACTGATTCGAATTGCGTAAGAATATGTTGACAGATTCAAATTTTGGTATAGTGGTAAAAAGTAGAGATAACAGCAGTAAAGCCAACTTAGTAAAAATTATTTTGTACAAATAAAATATTTGCTATGTTAAAGCAGCTACGCATGGAGTCTAAAATAAACAACTGGCTTTGCAACAACTGGCGAAGCAAGAAAATGTAACAATCGAGCCTGGTGGATAATCCGTTTATTGGTGCCACGCCAGATGGATTAATAGGTCCAAACACGATTGTGAAATTTAATGTTCTATAGTTGCCTATAAGAATGGCCTAGAGAATAGTCTAAGAGCAAATAAAATACAAATATGGAAACATGATAAAAAGCGAACTGACTAGTCTACACAAATATTGTAATCGTTATTACAAAATTCAGGGCAACGCCACGTAATACGCAAACAAAAATGTTTATTTGCTGTGTGGAGTGGCTAAAGTATACTACTAAAAATAGAAATTATAGAAAGAGATGATGTTTTCTGGGAGACGAAAATGAAAGAAAAGCTTGTGGCGTTTTATATGAATTGGCAGTTGCCTGAAATTGTTAATTCTCGTCAAGCTCAAGGGATGGCATTGCGAGATCACGGAGAGGAAAATTGTTCATCACTGCTTGAAGTTTCTACAATACCAAGCCGTAAAAGGAAAGTAAATGAAAATGTGCCTCGTGAACAACAGCAAATAATAAGTATTGAAGCCTCATTGCCTCACACACTGCCTTTAACTTTCGATGAGAATAAAGAAAACCTGCCGGGTTGTAGCAGACAGCTATCTTTTAATGAGCTGTAAACTCTCTTTTTCGTTAGTAAATGATAAAAAAACATAAATAAATATCTTTTAATATTTATTTTCTTTGAAACAACACATATTTAAAGAGAAATATTTTTTTTATATTTTTTCCATACAAACATGTATGAGGAGAGGTAACGAAAAAGCAGTAACTCAAATTTTAATTCTATAATTTTGTAAGCGACATAGTAGTATCTCATGAATAAAGTATATCCACATATATTTTTGGTATTTCATCTATTTTGAAAAATTATAATGGGTTGTGTTTCGAAACGAGTCGCCTGAATTTGAGGGTATTGGTGGTGTAGGGGGCTTAAGGGAGTTAGTTTTAATCCCCTAAAAGTAATTTTGGCTGCCGGAGTTGCGTCTAAATATTTATAAACAATTTCCAAAAATTCTTAAATACTTCGGCGATTATGCAAAACGGAACGTAGTTTTTATACTTGAGTACAGTTTGACAAATGTCATTTTTAGGTTTTATGTGAAAAACGTGAAACGAAACGCAAACCCGCCATCTTGGAATGATCATATTGACAGCTAATGTCAAATTTGTGCGTCATTGCTTTCGAGTGCCTAGGGTTAGGTGCGACTGTAATAAGTAACTAAATAGGTTATGTTAGGTTCTTTTTTTACCCTTAACCCGAAAATAGGAGCCCTGGGAAGTAGGGCTCCGTCAACCTTAGTTTATTAAACTACAGATATTCTATCTCACGAAGTCCTTTTGGTTATGAATGTTGTCAGGCGTGCATGTATATAATGTTTTAGTGTGCGTAAGCGCGGGAGCGCTCAGTCGCGATCGCAACGCGGTCGATGTCACTTGTGTTCTGAGTCCGCGGTAGATTGTTTCAATGAGTAGCGTCAGCATGGAAACTAAACGTCGGAAAGTTGTTCATAGTGAGGTAAGATTTATTTTAATAAATTTATATCATCCACACTGATAAGAATGATTATACTTATTGTTAAAATTACATTTTTTTACTTACAATAGGTTTAAATTTTAATCCCATGTAAGTACTTTTGCAACTATTTTCTTTAATAACTTTTGAACTAATTACGCTAGAAACATGTAAGTTGCCCTTAAAAGTTAACGTACACCTTTGTACCACTTTTCATTTTTTTGTATTGTTTTATGCACTGTTCGTGCTGGATACAAAATTTTTTAACGTTATATTTTGACACAACAATGAGAATTTTTAGGTAGGTACGTCCCAAAAAATGCGTTACACTGAGAAATTGTATTTAGTTTTGTTTTAGGGTCGGAGCATGATAGCTAGCGTTTATCATTTTTTGCGAGAAGAGTATGAATTTACCAAAACATATATGGAACCTAACTGTGATTTGTCTCATTGAAGAGATATCATGCGGCGTACGGCGGAAGCTACAGGTGTGTCTACAAAAACTGTCCAACGAATATTAAAGGAAGAGAAAAATCAAAAAAATGAATTACCATCCACATCATCAACATTCACTTCTCCTATGAAGAAAAGAAGAAAGCGAGACAATAAGGTTGAAATAGACAATTTTACAGCCGATGTTGTTAGAAGTACAATTCAAAATTTCCATGTCATCCATAAAGAAATTCCGACGTTGTCTAAAATTAAAAAAGTATTGAATAAAAAAAAATAGATTAACAGGTTGTTTAGAAACGTGTTCGCAAGTTATTACTGAAGTTAGGTTACAAGTGGCGTAAAATAGAAAACAATCGCAAAGTTTTGACAGAGCGTCATGACATACAAATGTGGCGTTACAGATATCTATAAAGACTTTCTGAATATCGCACGGAAGGTCGACCAATTGTCTACACCGATGAGAGTTACGTTCTTTCGACACATATGCGAAACAATACCTGGGCAAAACAAAAAGAAACCACACCATTTATTTTAAATTAGCACCGGTACCCGCTTTATATTAGTGCACGCAGGAACAAAGGACGGCTTTATTGAAAATGCTGCTTTCGTTTATAAGGCTAACTCAACAGCTGGCCACTATCACTCAAATATGAGCTATGATAATTACGTTAAATGGCTAGATAAAAAGCTATTACCCAACCTACCTCCTCGCTCTGTCATTGTGTTAGATAATGCTTCTTATCATTATACACGAGTCGAAAAATTACCGACGTATGCTACAAAGGAAGCAGACATGCAGCAATGGCTTAGAAATAAAGGCATAGCATTTGACGAATCTCTTGTTAAATTGGCCTTGTGCGATGTTATAAAAAAACACAAATGCGAACACATAACTTATAAAATCGATGATGTTATTAAAAGCGAGGGGTTTGAAATCTTACGCCTCCCCCCCTATCATCCATAATTAAACCCGATTGAAAATATATGGGGGATTGTATAAAATTATTTTGCATCAAAAAATATTGATCAAACCATGACGAGTACTGAGAAGCTGATCAATGAAAGCTTAGATCAAATCAATAGTGAAACGTGGCGAAAAACCTGTGAACATGTCGAAAAAATTGAAACTGAGTATTTGAAATATTTTGATCTGGATTTACAATTCATAATTAATTTACAAGATGATTCTGACAGTAGCGAATCGAATTTTGAATGTTCATCAGACAGTGATTTTTGTTTTCTCTGTAGCACCTACATTAAAATGCTTATTTAAATAAATTTGTCTTTTATTTACTACATATATTAATGCAAATAAATTTCAACTAAATGTATCAAAGTACATCAACAAAATGTTACTCTTAAAATAAAACTTAAAAAATATTATTATTTGTCAAATCCGATTTTTCGTGCTAACGCTACTCACGTTCACGCAAACAAGCATGCTTATTGGTACACACACAACGAAAGCCAAAAGGACTTCGTGAGATAGAATATCTATAGTGTGAAGAATGTGGAAGTTGGCAGTGCCATACACACCGATATTTGGAGATTTAATTTTCTCAGAGGAAACCAAGTATTTCCGGCAAGTGAAAATGGTGAGGAAGGGTTCCGAGACCTCCATCCTTCCCCTCAATCACTCACAACCCCTAAAAGCGGCGACGTATTTTGAAACCTTTACCATAATAATTATACCTATAATAACAATAAAGCATCCATAAATAAATAAAATAGATCAACTTTTACTAAACTTCAATCTCGTAATTCGCTTTAGTTGAGATACGGCTTTTGCGCATAGTAGCCGAAAATTTAAAAAACGGAACCCTTATAGATTCGCCATTTCTGTCTGTCTGTCCGCCCGTATGTCACAGCCAATTTATTGCAAAACAGATTTGAAAACTGGCAGGAATGGAATTAGATGTAGGTATTCTATGAACCGCTTCACCTTTTTTATACAAAAACAAAACAAAAATAATAAGGGCCTCTCCATACATGGAACGGAATTAATTATTTTACAGCACGTAGGTATTTACCTACTTTCATCAACTATTAATACCAATAACGTCTAATGTAAACCACTGTTGCTCATGGCTCCACTGAGAACAAAAAATGCGCTATGCCTATATTGTACAAACAGATTGATTTATGTAAAACAAATTTCAATATCAGTATCTCAATTCAATATGCTAAAACGTTTTGCTTGCGATTTTGAAATATTGGAATACGGATGTCACCAGAATACGGCCGCATGCGATAAAAATGAAGGGGGGCGCCCCGCAGTAGACGGAGCTAAGCGCCCTTCACCTGCTTCACCCCCTCATTTACCAAAACAGTCGCTTAGAACAGCGCCTTAAATGTAAAGTCTATGATTGTTTGATTGATGTAATTGTTGATTTTCAGTGGTCCTGTGTTTCTAAAATCAACAGATTTTACATTAATACAAATTATGAAGAGAAAAATACTTAGAAGCAATTTACACGTACCACAAGCACACTGAAACCACATCATATGGGTGGGTGTTAATTTTTCCATGAAATTTAAAAAGTATTTGGATACATTAATTCACACGCCGGCGTCCGTGTGGTGACAGATTAAGAATACGGAATGTCACCACCCCATATTATCATCCCATGGGTGTCGTAAGAGCCGACAGAGGGAGCATATTATGCAGAGAATAGCACTGTAAGAGAAGGAAAACTTGATACAAACCCTATACCAACCCGTTTGGCCAGCGTGTTATAGTAGGCCAATTCCTCCTTTCAAAGGAGAGGCCTAGTCCAGCAGTGGACTGTTAAAGGCTGACGATGATGATTCACACGCACCACATTTTGCAATTATTATAGACCGCCTGAGTGATACCGACCACATCGCAGCTTTCTTCGATACCCCTACACAAAGTTGCGTCAACGCGACGACTATGTGCCCTCTCCATGTCGTTGATGATTGCCATAACCACTGACGACAAGTTTTAACGTATGTACCACAAAGCAACTTCAAAAGTCGCAGTGACATTATTCGCACATATGCACAGGTCATGTATGCTCGTCGGTTATGGGTTACTTTTGATTTGGCCCTTCTGCAGAACGTCACCAATTGTTGTAACGATGTTTTGTGGGTAATTTAATTAGTGCGTATCAAGTCTTAAAATGCACAAGAAGTGTTAGTACCTACTTTAAACTAAAAGTTACGACAGCTTTCGTAGAGAATAACATATCATTAAATGAGTATTTTCTCAACTGTTACAAAAATATAGTATAATGTGTACACATTATACTTTATTTCATTGGTGGCAAAACAACGTAGTTCTGCGCCTAAAAATGAGTATCTACGCAAACTATCTACCATTATTCTTACACTCAATATTCTGGCGCAGCTCAGTTTAAATAAAATAAAGCACTTTGAACCGTTAGCTTCTACCGAATACATAGAATGTGTGAAAGTACTAACGATAAAGAATAAAATATCGTCTAAAACAGCACTTACCATTCAAGACGTCCCATTCTCATACAAACAGTTCTTGAAATTGAATCTTGAACAATTACTGTATCAAAACCGTAGTGTACAGTCGTCTCGACAAATGTCCATTTCGAAAGTACCGACGTATCTATAAGTTGCTTGGAGTCCATTTGTATCCATTACTGTAGCTATCAAATGAAATGTAATCACCAACTTAACTGTTCTTTGTCTTCGCATAGCTGAGCCTGCTAAATGGCTTCTGCGATAGTTTAAATTAGTACAATTTTGGCTCATGAGATTTTTGTGTTCCTTACATATTGCATTTGAAGCAACATTTCAATTCTTTCCTATCTTAATTTCTTAGACAAAAGAACATATTTACAATTTCCTTGTTAGCTTTCGTGGCGGATCTGAAACGTCTTCGTCCAAAAAGTCTTCTTATATCTCAAGAAACATGAGGATTATCTTTTCTTTGTCAATTATTACATGATATGATATCTCGTACCCTATTTACCATCGTAATTAAACTATTTCCATAACAGAAAATAAACTTCATTAAATATAATCAAAATTTATATTGAAAACTAGAGGACGCCAGCAGCTACGCCTGCATTTTTTTTAAATTTACCCGTTTTGGCCGATCCCGTGGGAATTTCGGGAAATCCCTTCTTAGTGCACCCCTACGGTCCCCAAGAAACATACATGCCAAATTTCAGCGTCCTGCGCCCAATAGTTTCGGCTGTAGCGTGTCTGTCAGTCAGTCAGTAACACAAGGATTTTATATATTAAGATAACAAGAAAACATAAGAATCCATACATGCCAGCACAGTACCATACAACATGGGGTTAAAATCACCCAAGACCTGTTTTACGCAAGTGCACAAACGAGCACGGTCTGCGCAGCACTGATGCAAAGAAAAAAGTCGATGCGGCAACGTTTAACGCCCAGTTACTGGGAATTTCCATGTTATTGCTCGAATATTACTAAAAAAATCGACGTATTTTTCTCGAACGGGGGTATAAAATACCCCACGTTGTATGCTGAAGGTTAATCACACATAGATTAATCCTGGGTGGATAACCCCGACTGCTAACCACAACAATGACAATACGGTAAAATTGGCTGCAAAAAGAAAAAAATGCTCAATGTGAAAGAAATCGAGGCCTGCACTTAGGGTGCTTGTACACGGCGCATGTAGCTTGAGCATGTTGAGGCACTTGCGCGGGTTATATGCACCGTAAACATATCGTTTAAAAAAATGTGCAGGTCCAGCGTTTCGAGCATGTACCACAGCGAGCCTCCCGCGCAAGTAATTCGCGTGCTCTGCGGCGCGCGGGTCACTCGCGCATTTTACTTGTTAAAATTACATTTTTAACATATGATTTTAAAAGAGTTTTCGTTCGTCGAAATATTTTGACGCGATTCAAGTCATAAAGCTACCGCGCGAATAGCATGCACATGTACCTAGCTCTTGACTACGAACAAATAACTTGTACACATAGCTTGCGCAAGTAGCCCGTGTCTTTGCTTGCTCCAGTTATTTGCACCACGTACAAGTACAATCGAGTAACTTGAACAAGTAGCTTGCGCATATTTCTCACGCGTATAACCCGCACCTTTACTTGCTCAAGCTACATGCACCGTGTACAAGCACTCTTAGATTTGGTCTCCACAATAATATGCAATCTGTCCCCATGCTACACTTTGAAACGGTCTCTCCAATAATAAGTAACCTCTACATTTTCTAAGCCTTCATCAACGCTACACAGCTCAAATAAAACCTTTTCTTCTCGCAAACGTAAACGTAAGTACCCAAAACGTTTACACATATATACAGAGGAACTATCGCAGAAGCCATTTAGCAGGCTCAGCTATGCGAAGACAAAGAACAGTTAAGTTGGTGATTACATTTCATTTGATAGCTACAGTAATGGATACAAATGGACTCCAAGCAACTTATAGATACGTCGGTACTTTCTAAATGGACATTTGTCGGGACGACTGTACACTACGGTTTTGATACAGTAATTGTTTAAGATTCAATTTCAAGAACTGTTTGTATGAGAATGGGACGTCATGAATGGTAAGTGCTGTTTTAGGCGATATTTTATTCTTTATCGTTAGTACTTTCACACATTCTATGTATTCGGTAGAAGCTGACGGTTCAAAGTGCTTTATTTTATTTAAATTGAGCTGCGCCAGAATATTGAGTGTAAGAATAATGGTAGATAGTTTGCGTAGATACTCATTTTTAGGCACAGAACTACGTTATTTTGCCACCAATGAAATAAAGTATAATGTGTACACATTACACTTTATGAGCGGGCACGCGAATTACTTGCGCGGGTGGCTCGCTTTGGTACATGCTCGAAACGCTGGACCCGCACATTTTTTTAAACGATATGTTTACGGTGCATATAACCCGCGCAAGTGCCTCAACATGCTCAAGCTACATGCGCCGTGTACAAGCACCCTAAGTGCAGGCCTCGATTTCTTTCACATTGAGCATTTTTTTCTTTTTGCAGCCAATTTTACCGTATTGTCATTGTTGTGGTTAGCAGTCGGGGTTATCCACCCAGGATTAATCTATGTGTGATTAACCTTCAGCATACAACGTGGGGTATTTTATACCCCCGTTCGAGAAAAATACGTCGATTTTTTTAGTAATATTCGAGCAATAACATGGAAATTCCCAGTAACTGGGCGTTAAACGTTGCCGCATCGACTTTTTTCTTTGCATCAGTGCTGCGCAGACCGTGCTCGTTTGTGCACTTGCGTAAAACAGGTCTTGGGTGATTTTAACCCCATGTTGTATGGTACTGTGCTGGCATGTATGGATTCTTATGTTTTCTTGTTATCTTAATATATAAAATCCTTGTGTTACTGACTGACTGACAGACACGCTACAGCCGAAACTATTGGGCGCAGGAAGCTGAAATTTGGCATGTATGTTTCTTGGGGACCGTAGGGGTGCACTAAGAAGGGATTTCCCGAAATTCCCACGGGATCGGCCAAAACGGGTAAATTTAAAAAAAATGCAGGCGTAGCTGCTGGCGTCCTCTAGTTTTCAATATAAATTTTGATTATATTTAATGAAGTTTATTTTCTGTTATGGAAATAGTTTAATTACGATGGTAAATAGGGTACGAGATATCATATCATGTAATAATTGACAAAGAAAAGATAATCCTCATGTTTCTTGAGATATAAGAAGACTTTTTGGACGAAGACGTTTCAGATCCGCCACGAAAGCTAACAAGGAAATTACAAATATGTTCTTTTGTCTAAGAAATTAAGATAGGAAAGAATTGAAATGTTGCTTCAAATGCAATATGTAAGGAACACGAAAATCTCATGAGCCAAAATTGTACTAATTTAGATAACGATTTAATTTGATAGAGTAGACAATCTTCGTTATATCTATGTTTTTTTTATTAATATTATATATGTCTAGTTTTATGTAATTGGCTTAGACTAAAAAATCCTAGAGGTATAAATCCCACGTTGTGTTTTTGGCTTAAGAAAAAATCGTTTCTTTTTTAAATCATGTTGAGTTTGAACCCTAGAACCCTACATGGGGAGCAGGTGCACCTCACACAGATTTGTTTTCTAAATATCTCAATTTATTCAAAATCTACGAATTCTTCCGTCGGCGTATACCTATTAGTTTTGTTTCAACCGCTCGCGTTACATCAATACCGTGACGAGAGTCACGTCATGTCGTCGCCTGTATAAGTACCGTGGGGTACGCCAGTACCCCAGTGTAGTAAAATCGTAAATTACTTTATTTATTATGATTGATGCATTTGTATGTAATATGTTATTAAATTTGGTTACATATTAAAACAATACGCTTATATTGATTAAATACTGATATTTTTATATGTTTTATAGGTGAAATTCAATAAAGTTTATTCATTTTATTTCAGATGGCTGTCAGAGAATTGCATGACGATGAAATAAACTCTATTCTAGACCACAAATCTGGCGACGAAGAAATAGAAGTTGGGACCACTTGTAATTCCTGGGTTCTTTACAAGTGTTCAATATCAAATAATAAGCCATATATAAAGTTTCGACGAACGTTTTTGAAACTATTAGGTTTGGAACTGATACATAAACAGTTGGAGGACCGTAACCGGATGCCTACTTTGAGGCGGGATATAAAAGAGACCATTCCTACCACCAGAACCTACAAGGGTAGTTCCTTTTCATGAAAAACAAGGACGGTGTGACTTTTGTCCAAGGTCCAAAGAAAGAAAAACTAGGATTATGTGTCAAAGGTGCAATATAACTGTTCCAGCACCCTAGTGTAGGAATAACATGTGCGCCAGATAGTGTAGGATTCTAGGTTTAACTATAGCGTAATAACTTATTAAGCCAGAAACCCTATGCAATCCGTTGTATTTAAATAATACCCTTAATACATAGATATTTACTAAGGGGTTATTTTAACCCCACGTTGTACGGGTAAGGATTTTTTTTTTCACCTTGTATGCCAAAGGTTAACGCCGTTCCCTTTATTTTTTGGCTTTTACATTACAGCGATAGAACGAGTTATACTGTATAACTCGTTCTATCGCTGTAATGTAATGAATGTATAACTTATACATCCTGTGTCGAGGTAAAAATGATCGATAACACTGGTGTTTTTAATAGTACAGATTCTGCCTTATTTTGTGTATGACTCCTTCCTCTTAAGACGCATTAAAACTCGCACAATGTGCAGTGAATAGTACAGTATTTTAGTGCGACTATTAAATAACAATTTATTGGCGGACCATTCTGCGACTGTCATCCGAGACTAATCGCTACGAGTGCGTCTGTTCGCGCTCCAACTGCTATAGCGATCGCCAGTCACTTCCAATCAAGTATTTAGTATATTTACTCGCTTTGCTGACAAAAAATCAAGAATACTCCACTCTAAGCTAGAATACAGTTCAATTTTATAAAACCGAATATTTTTTCGAGCCAACTTTTGAGATATGTTCGACATATTTTTTAAGTTCTAACGGTGGAACTAAAAATGTTTTGTGATGTTGGAAAAGTGGCGATGTAGTTTTACGTGTAATATCTTTGACATTCTCTGTGTCGCATTTTATTTTTAATAGGGATATTTTTAACAGTGCATCAAAAATCAGGAGTAACACACTGAAGTGCGTTGCGCAAAAAAAACTTTATTCTTTTACTAAAATACTAATCACACACCAAATATGCCGATCGTTCTACAAAATATCATTTAATATGAAAAGTCTCGTGCGCTCGGGAAACTTTATAGGTTATGTTAGGTTTTCTTGTGACCCTGCACACAAAAATAGTAGCCCTGTGAAGCAGGGCTCCGTCAGTTAAGCTTATAAAATTATTTGGTTGATGGTTAAAACTAAAATGTAATGCACTTCTGTTATTGAAAGGATTATTTTTATTATTAGAGATTTGCAACGGTCAACAAGCAGGCGTACGTTATGAACTATTTTAGTGCGTATATTTTGTGGTGCAATAAGTATTTTTGGTGGAACAAAGATATATTCTTTTGTAGAAATCAGAGATAAATTGAGGAAGAGTTAAATACTACCCTTTTTAATATAGGGGAAAGACATCGTTGCATTTTTTATACTTCTCCATCATAGCCCCTGTATATAACTGTCCCACTGCTGAGCACGGGCCTCTTCTCACTATGGGAAGGGTAAGGCCATAGTCCACCACGATGGCGAAGTGTGGGTTGGCGGACTTCACATGTCCTTCGAGAACATTATGGAATACTCTCAGACATGCAGGTTTTCTCACGATGTTTTCCCTCACAGTTTAGCAAGCGATAATTAACAATTCAATACGCATTTAACTTCGAAAAGTCATTGGAGCGCGCCGTGGACGCACACACGCACCAATTACTTTTCGAAGTTATGCATATGACAGTCCGTCGGTCTTTCCACGTACACATAGATATATACCTACCCGTTAAACAAGCAACTACATTATCGAGATACGTTAATAAATATAATAAATATCTCTAAATCAAGTCAGAAAACTATAGCAGACATTGTCACGCGAAGAACTATATTAGTCCTTAACAAACAAAACGAGAAAATGGTAACATCATCCCATTGTACGATAAGGTTTTATTTGACCAACAACTTCATTGAGAATTCACAGGGCTCTTCTATAAAAGCATGTGAAAGCCTCGAGTAGGGCTTTGGGTCTTCATTTAAACCGAACGACTCGACGTGACGGCTAAAGTGGTTCGGACGACTGTAGTTTAAAATGGGACGAGACACTTATCGAAAATGTTTTGCAGTTTTATTGTCACAGCTAACAGGGAAAAGTGTACCGCAGCAGTAAAGACTACTATGTAAGTATAAGACGTGACCTTTTGTATGCAGTTAAAGCAAGTAATTTTAAAACGAGTTTGTAATGCACGAAGATTTTTAAGGCCTTATGTCGGAATTGGACTTCCGTGGGACTGGACCAGGATACCATATTTTTATGTAATGTTTTAACAGATACTTTACTTCATACAGAACGTACATCTTTTCCACCTAAGAAGATGTACAGTATATTGGCGATTCAAAAGAGTGGCCACGAGTTTTATTGCCCGTTTTTTCTCGTGGTTCTACCTATTGCTTTGCGAACCAGGCAGTAAATGTAAATGAAGCTTCATTAAATAATTAACTTTGAAAATTGACGTTCATAAGCGTCACCTTGTGATCTAGATGAATAAATGATTTTGACTTTAACTTTGACTTGATGACTGTAAATATATCCTTTCGCCGTTTAATCCAGCTGTTAAAGAAGACGTTTTAATATATATGTGGTAGCGTTCATAGCGAGACTTGGATTACCGTTCGCCGTTCTTCGGAAGGTACGTAAAGCTGTCGGTAACGGTTCTTGTCTAAAGATAGGGATCGTTTGGCCATGTCGGAGGCCTTCGGGCGGTCTGTAAACTCCGACACCAGAGTTCGCCACACACTCACACGAAAAACAAACAACAACAATATATAATTATATTTTTATTATCCAACATGGCGTGTCTATTTGATGTCACCACACATGTGATGTCATTGTCTATAAACACTTGCAAAAATATTTCGCTGAAGTAAGTTAACTATTCTTCGTAATATACATATTTTGTACTCTTAAATACACCTGATAATATGGTTATTCACCTAACTTAAATAAATGTAGGGATCTCTGCCAAGATAATTAATCGAAAAGTGGTATCTTCGATAGTACGCTCATCACTAACCAAGCCTCGTCATGCATCTGGTCTTTAAACTAGGACAATGTTAGACGTCGTCACGTCATAATGTATGCAAAACTTCCAAAGTTATACCTCTTAGTGCCTCGTCTCACATTTTGATATACGACACGTACGTACATGAAAAGGCAACAATGTCTACATATTTTTCCTATACAACTTTGACTTCCTTCAATACGAAAAGCCTGTATATCATATTTTTGTTCGAAAGTATCAACACCAAGTATCAACGTTGTATACCGAACAAGTAAATTTATAGACTCAAAATAGCTTCTTCATATTCAAACTTTTCCAACTTTCGTTTCAACATATTGATGAACAGTTTATTTATTCCTTTGCGTATATCGAAAGCCTTTTATTGTGCTATCGATCTTCATACTTTAAGTTAAGGTTTATTTTTCCTTGGCAATGTGAGGAAAGGATTCGTTGTGGACTAAACAGAAAAGTCCGTGTACGCATATAATATTTTCATGGGATTTGTATACACTTATAACAGGCATAATATTGTATCTTCTCTTGGCTAAAACAGTTTAAGCTATTTTATCCGTGGGAGAGTCTTCTTACAGTCCAAATAAGTACTTAGGGAAAGGATAGTTAGTATAGTTTACAGAAACGGTTTTTACAAAAATATTGTAGCAACTTTGTCCAACAGGTCTGCAACTTGCTGCTGTGGATCGCTGATGGTCGTTCCATGTAAAGTTCTTCGCTTTATATTGAAACTACTACTATCTGAATTCCAATAATATTATTTACTCCGCAATATCGATTAACGTGCCAAACGTGCCAGCTGTCAACTTGTTTGCATGGGAATAACTCCAGCTATGTAAAACTACGCGCTAGGCGCTGGTTTCTACGCATAATGAGAAGTAACGCTATTGTCGACACGCTGGCTACATGCATGTTGACAGACATCACAAGTCTTTAGATATTATAGAGGATATGCAGACATGGTGGGTCACGGTAAAGTATGCTATCCGCGATTCGCGTGACCCCGTCACGCTACAACATGGGACCGTAGTGGACACCACGGTGGTTTTAGTGAGTACGCCTTTAGGGGAGAGCCTCACACACCTCTTCTGCCAGCCCCTAACTTGATCGTACGATATGATCGAGTGGCGGAATCGAGACAGCTCGTAAGGAGTTTCCACCGCGCAACAAAAAAAAATGGACATGCAGACATACAGATTACCTCAAGATAAATAAGCGATAATTCATAATTTTATTTGCACTCAACTTTGAATTAGTACGCGCTGCGGGTTGGAACTCACGACACTGAGTAGCAGTTCACTCGGCTAGTGCTGCCATTTTAAATTTTAAACAATGTATTCCACCAAAACCTACCGAATTTCCAACATTACCAGCTAATTAATCATCTCGCCAATACAACATTTTTATATATTTTTGCTCCTACCGATCAATATAGCACCTTATTCCATCGTTTTAAGGTATATGAATATCAAGCCATATCGGTTCTCGTCATTGGTCATTGAACCACATAATTGCTTTGGAAAGTCAGTCAACGACGTCGAACTTCGTAGAATGTTCGTTAAACTTCGGTAAACTTCGGAAAGTGACGAATCATGTCGGCTGTTGACGGACCGAGAAAATGTATTGGTAGTTATCGTCTATCGACATATTTGCTCCAAGATTGTTTAGTACGAAATGCTGAAGGTCAGATGTAATAATAATGTTTCGTGATGTAAAGACCTTGATCGAGTAAGAAATAAGCTTGTGGTGTATATTATGACGGTTCTACTTACTTGTATTATGTTACACGAGTGTCTAAATAGTTGATCTCAAAGTTTGAGATCAATTTGTCAACTTTAAACTTAACAAATTGAGTTACAAGAATGAGCTTTAGTGTCTTAGGTAAAACAATTATAAAACGAATTGCTACGGAAGCTGAGGTACCTACCTATATAAGCAATGGTAATGAAAAGTAGTTAGTAATATCTTCCTTAAAATAGTTGCTTACCTTTTGTTGACGCATGCAATATAGATGTGAAGCACGCATTTCATCTGTCCTGCATCTATATTTCAAGCAAAGAAGTCGAGTGCCAAACCTTGAGTATTCAATCATATCACCGTAGTTTATGATTGACCACTAAACATGTATTACTAGGTTATTCCGTTGCCTCCCTTATCAAGGCCAATGGATGTGTAGATTCTTGACAAGTCTTGATTATGGGGCTTTGCAAAGAGTTTCTTTTTTGGTGATTAGCTAGGGCAAGCATTTGTATTGCTAAAAATACTGTCCTTACAATCCAACATTGTATTATAAACAAATTAATCTAAGATCACCCAAACTATGCTACGATTTTTTTGGTGAAATGTATGCAACTTCTTATGTTTGTGAAATTGAATCTAAAAGGTTTCAAGTATTCAACATGTCAATAGCCAATTAACTATAGACGCACTTAATTTCATATAAACTACTAGTTATCACTTTGACTCTAAATCAAATAAACCATTACTTTAATTATTTCATGTAGCCAAAGTTACAATGCCTGATAGTATCTTGGCACGATGCCATAGCATCAACGTAAAGCAACACTGTTTATGCTGATGCGTTTCACTCGATGGGTGAGAGTGCCATAGGCCCATCTCCTTTTCCTCTCTTCTTCCTTTTCCCACCCTCGCAATGGGCTGCGGCTTGGTTATGTTTTTGCGCACAGTCCTGGGTATGACCTGAGTTATCACTTTACCAATCAAGTAAACTCTCGTCTCATAACGTCTCGGCACGGCTGTCGACTGTTAGGAATATAACAAAAATCGCAAGGCAAGTTCAATGCGATGCAATGTTTAATCTTAATAAATTTAAATAGAATGAATTGCCTCTTTGTGGAAGCCATTTTCCATGAGATTGCACGCTTCAGTGCTTCAAAACTTAAAGACTCCATCTTTATCTTATGATTTATAAAGAAAAATAAACCACACCCACACATTAAGTTTTAACGAGCTAAAGCATGAACAAGCATTCAGATTCTTAATTCTTCAGAGAGTCAATCAGATCTTTATTTACTTTTACTGCTTGCGTATTTAGTAAATTAGAGCAGGCAATTCATAATATTCAATTTGTTTTAATAACTTTATGCCACAAGATTTGTGACAGAGAAAATAATGCCAAACCTTACAACGCCTAACTCATCCATTTCTACCAATTTTACTTTTTACCATTCGTAAACCAAGCTATTTGTATAAGTAGCTTACAATGGACAATACGTACGGAATGGTGCTGAAAAATGATATTACATTGCAGCTGCACAAAGTTACACGCTGTCAAAGAAGCAGAGCCTACCTTACTGCCTACATAAACAAGTAACTCAAAACCCCACTCAATTAAACACTCTTGTATTTCCCACAGACTAGTATAATACATTTCCTCCACTCATAAAGTATCTGTTTTCTTTCAAGCCCACGCGAAAAATGTTCCAAACGCATTGAAAATATACAAAAATAAAAGTTGTATACCAAAGCGAGTAGCGATGATTTATGTTCAAACAAGTAACATCTGGACGCAGTTAGGGGAAAATAAAGGTAGATTAATTATGATAGCCAATGTTTTATAGCTGCATAAAAGTTGGGGAATACGGAATGAACTCAAACTTGAGTATTGACTTGAAAATAATTTGATAAACAACTGTTTGGGTACTTGGGAATTTTCGCTTTTGGTAAATATAATCCCTACTTTGCAATAGGATATAAATATGTTTATTGTTTACCTCAAAATTACTGAACCGATTGATGGATGCCTGATTTAGTTGATATAATGTAGCGAAAATATTCCTTGAAGCTTTTCAAATAGTGCGTTACATTTCAAATTCAATAACTCTATTTCGAGCATACTGTACATCGTTTTACACGTGGGCAAATTACACTCAGCAATCGTACAGCGCTCTTCGAGTCCAATTTAATAACGCGTTCCGGATGTTGATGGGACTGCCCCGTTTCTGTAGCGCATCAGGGATGTTTGCTGAAGCCCGAGTGGATTGCTTTTTTACCACAATGCGCAAAAGATTCGCCTCTCTGGTGCGCTGCGTGCGGGCCAGTCCCAATAACATACTTAGCGGTATTGCTAGCAGACTGGACTGTGAGTATATTAATCATTGTGCTAAACTGTCTACGTCTGTTATAAGTGTAAGTGTGTAAACTACTATTATAGATAATAAGTTAAAATTGTTACTAACAGAACTGAGTCGATGTTACTGGAATAAAAAGATTTTATTATTATTATTTGGACGACCGGTTGGCGCAGCAGTAGTGTAAGCGACTACCACGCCGAAGGTCGCGGGTTCGATTCCCGCTCAAGTCAAACATTTGTGTGCGTGAACATGGATGTTTGTCTTGGTCTGGGTGTTTCTATGTATAATATGTGTGTATTTACAAAAAAAAAAGTATATATGTATGTTTATCCATTGTCTAGTACCCATAGTACAAGCTCTGCTTAGTTTGGGACTAGATGGTGATGTGTGAATGTGGTAGAATATTATATTATTATTATTATTATTATTTCCTTAAACTATTCCAAGTTACAATACAAATAAGTATTTATGTTCTTTTTTATGTAATTTGTCTTTCTGCGACTTATTATTAAAAAGCTTGTGCTTATTAATAAATGAATTATCTTGTTTTTTATTGACCACTACACGGTAGCATAGTTCAAATTAAAAAAAAAACACCGTACGACCAGAAGTACCGTCAGTGAGATAGTAGGTCTGAAGTGTTCATCTAAATATATGTTTGTTACAGAATAATTTAAAATCAAAGCACAAAAATAGATGTATCCCATGAGGTGTTAATATTACAATATTAACCAGAATCAAGGATCATTTTACAGATTAATATGGTAGGTAATTTATTTAAGAAAACGCTTTTAACTACCTACTTGCTTAAAACTTTTGTGTTCTAGTGGTTCTATACGTGAATTTCCAAGTCAATTTAAACTCAACACGTGTCTCTAAAGTTTTGAATGCATCCTGCACCGGATTACTTACTTTTAAAACATAACGTATGCAGAATTTACTTTTGTAAATTTCTGGCTCAAATAAACTAAGTTTTGTTTGGAATTAGTTACATTTCGAAAAATAGAAATAGGTAAATCTATCTATCTATCTAAATCGAATCTTTTTCTAATATTTCGATTTTAAATTCAACTAAGTTTTGGTTCAATTAAAGATTTGACGGGTTCTTGTTGACATAAAATATCTGTGACTAAGTATTTATAACCACCATAAAAATATTCATCTAATAATCCTCTGAACGCCAAGAATTCAAATTTACCAAGTCATCAATTCGTTGCCATAACACACGGCAATTTGGATCAGTGTTGAAAAAATAATCATTTTTCTATAACAAAAACCGGTGTTTTTGTTATATTCAGATATTAATATTATAATCAGGTCATCGGTTTTCTAACAATAAGACATATTTTTACTACATCAAAAACAAAATTATTCCGAGCTTACATTTAAAAGTAAGGAAAGAATTTTTATAAATCAATACATATTAGATATTTTTTTATTAACGTAAATGCTCCTATTACCGCCAGTTTTAGCTGTCTTAGGATTCACTTAAAAACAATAGATATAAGCTGTTATGTTAGGAAATATGTTATAATTTATAATTAATCTCACCGAAGTATTCTTTGCAATTCAGTACTTAAATTCAAAATTCAATAACACAATAGTTACTAAGTAATTATTTAATCCAAAATAGTAGTTGATTCTATTACCGACCTATAGAATGCGGCAAGTTTCTATTACCGATTTTTCTACTTCTTTTACCGACCGCTACGAACTTGTCTCTTATTCTATACTATTAAATAAAATAAAAAGTCGTTTTAAGGTATTTATTATATAATAACAATAGTTATGAGATCAACATTATTACAATATGAACATAATTATTTATTCCAACGCTTAGAGCACTTATTTTTTGTTATTTTAATTAATAAAACCTGACTTTCCGAGATAGAAAATCCAGTTTACCAGTATTTTTTCTTCCTCCTTCGTTAACCCTTTAAGCATTTTTGTGTCTAGATATGCACAACACGTTTAAACGGATATAGCACGTAATTTGAAAGTCATGCGAACGTTTTCCTCTTTCAGTACAAGTTATCAACGTACGAAAGAACGAAAACGCAACAAGTCACGCCACTAATATTATCTCTTTCTTTTCAATCACAGCAAAAACTTAAACGGTCCGCGATGAAATTGAGTAATGGTGGACGTATATTAAAATTTTGTTAAAAGTTGTCGTGTAAGTGGGTATACCGTAAATATTTTTGTGTCATATTATTTGAAAAGCATCAAATTATTACAAGTATAAATATTTCATTACAAAATTTTGTTATTTTACGTATTATGAAGGAAAAAAGTATTTGTATCTAAATAGATACATTGCGACTTACCCCTATCCATTGTGTTTATTACTCATGTATCTAAATAGATACTGGGCGACTTTCTTAGTGATTAGCAAATTATTTGTTTGTGTCCAAAAAGATACAACGATACTTAACGTTTTTTATCGAAAATATAACGAAGTTCGAGGGTGTCAAGAATCTTGGCTCTGGTGCCACCAGCTGACTCAGGGTCTGATGATTCTGACTTAGATTTAGACCTGTCTTCAGACGCTTCCAATATCCCCAACAAGATGAAGGAAATTTTCAACAATCGGATAGCGAAGATGACTGTTTACAATAACAAATACAACCTCCAAAAGCATATTTATGTTTACGCGATGCATCAGCCGTGAGTGTTATGATCCTATCTTCACGTTCTATTGTGTCAGTTAATTTTGCACCCACTACAAAAACTTTCCAGTCGCCAAGTACCTACGCCAAATACAATATTCAGTATTTCAAGTCCTCTGATACCAATTGCATCCAGACTACTGGGGTCACGCAGACCAGAAACTCAAAACCAAACCATAGTACAGAACCATCATCAAGCACAAGACAAGAAGCCCTAATGCAACTAAAGACTTGTGATGTTAAAGTTCAACGTACAAGAAAAAGAAAAGAGGAACACACAAAGTTTATGTGGTTGGTAGACGTAGGTAATAAGTGTAGAGAGTTCATTTCAGGACCAAGTCACTGGTATTGACCCACCATAACAAAACTTCAAAAGATTATTCGACAATAAACTGATGGGATTTATTTGTTAGATTGGATTTATTTAACAGGAAGATCAGTTGAAATGGCAATATAAGAATATAAAAACTTTGTAGGTATTGATTATTATGCTGATGAGTATTGTTGGTATGCCTTCTTACAAAGATTATTGGTCACATGGTAATGCCACTAAAATGGTACCAACGTAACGTAAATATATGCATTTTTTCGATAATAATAACGCTAACCCCGATCGATAATGCAAGGTGAGACCTATCTTGGAACACGTAAAAAAAAATTGTTAGCAAATTGAGCCCAAAAAAAGTTGATGACGAGATGATGCTCCCGTACAAAGGGACAAGAGCTGAATCAAGAAGGCAGTAAATTTAAAATAAGCATCATCCTTGGGGGTTTAAGTTTTTAGACGAGCTGAAGTATCTGGCATAGTTTATGACTTTTTCCCCTTTACACTGGTGAAACAAAAGCCAGAAGAACCGATGGCCTTTGTAGCGGCGCGGCGCCCACGCAACCGCAATACGATTTCAGTGGCAGGGTTTCAGAAGCTGGCCTCCTGCAAGGCGGAGTGACGATCTTGTTGGGATCGTGGATAGCGGATGCATACGCGTGGTTCAGGATCGGTCTTATGTCCAGCATTGGACGTATTTCGGCTGATATGATGATGGTGAAACAAACTTTGATAACGTGAGTTTTACAGACACTGAAAATGAATATTTCAGACTAACAGGATTATGTGTACTGCGTGTGGCAACAAATATTGCAGGATATTCGCACTGATGGCCATATCCCTACTGTTGTTAAGAATGGTCGAAGCAAGAACTGCACAACGGGTCAGACAATAATAAGTTGTCTGAAATATGATACGAGGCTATGTCTCACGAAAAAGCCTAACTATTTTCATGAATTTCATACGAAATAGTCTACAATGGCTAAATTAATTTATTTTATTTATTTTTAACCCTCTGATCTCACAGAAGTTCCTATTTGAGTTAACATTTTTTATTGCCTGAAGCTAATTAATGTTTATAGTTTATAAGCCCGAAAGTTATTTTGTGTATTTTTGGATACGAAGTTCGCAATAACTTATTATGTTCAATCGTGTCTTTGTATCTAAAAAGCTACAACCTGAAAACTCAGAAAAGCGTTACTGAAAATTATTTTTTGTTTTAAATTCTGTTTAAAGTATAAAAAAATATTGATTTAGTTTATTTCTTTTTTTATTCAACCATCTCTGCACCTCCTTGCTCCATAAAGGGTTAAAACAGTTTGTTTTCCACAATGTTCATTTATATATTGATTATTTCTCTTTTCACGCAGAGTTGTCCTCTGTATGCCATAGGGTTTTGGAGCTTCGTATATGCTGGTCCCTTCATTTATAGCTACAAGCGCAGCTTCTAGTTGAGCAGAGGCGTACTGCTTGCGCTTCTGCGGCTCCATGATTCTATAAAAGAACACAATCTTTAAAGAGATAGAACTTAATTCTTCGAGAGAAGCTTTAAAAAGTTACATGGCCTCCATTCCGTCACGCCATTATTATTTGATTTGAAAACATATGAAATATAGCCAATGCCATGAAGTCATGAATGAAACTGGATAGCAAATATTGTTTTACATTAATAATATCTCCTGTGACAAAATCTCTCAAACCGTCACATATGCAAGAAATAAGCGATTAGGTATATTCTATAAGCGACCAATAAAGTTAATAATAAACAGAAAAACTATCCGCTTTATGGAATGTTGTTAAATTCGTTCTCATCGCTATATCATTTCTTTTAATGTCAGTTAGTCTTTAATTCAGATAATAAAGGTTATTTACAGTATAATATTATTATAATAATTGGGATATTGTCTAACGTTGAATCGAGTTTTAAACAAAACCTTTAAGAAATAGCTTTGTCGTTAATAGATCTAACGAGGTATGTTCTCAAAATTTAACAACGCCATGGGTCGTTATTAGAATCAAGTTTTGAAATTTCGATTCTATTAGCGCCTTAAATTAAAACATGATTTTATAACACAAAAACCAATAAAAAGTATTATATTAAGAGTTCGTTTAAAAAACGAATATATACGTTACAGTTATAGTGTGATAGCAAGAAGACAAATCCATTTTTAGTGTGTTATTCTCCTTAAGTAATATTTAGGTTTACTTACGTGGCTGGAGACGCGACACTATGCAATGTGCGTCCGTTTCGGGCGCGTCCCACTCACTTTCAAATTATTTCTTTCACTGGCTATTTAAACACACAAACTTTACTCTTTTTGTTGTCCAACAAAAATACGTAACTAATTTTTAATGTAGGACTTTTCTGGAACCTATTTTATGTCTAATATGAGTGATTTAAAAATTAGATCGTTAATACAGTACACATTTTAGGGGGTCGTTAATAGGAGCTTTTACGTTAGTACGATAATTATAAGTTAATTAATTGCAATTTTAAGGAGCTGTACATCAACTATGCACCGATACAAGACTGTCTCTTTCGCTTTGCAAATTAATCTTTTCAATTCAATTCAATGTCTTTCGGAAAGTATTCATAGCATATCCTCTGCTTTATCACAAAACTTTGTCCCAAAACAGTCTCTACAAGGCTTCGTTGTATCTCATATGGAAGCAGAGAATACTCACTAATAGTTCCCTAAGGAGACTGGACTACAGAATGCAGTACTGTGTCTAACCTCAGGGAACAAGTAACAACAAACAAAAAGAATATTGTGTCACGAAAAGAACAAATAATGACGTTGGGGAATAAAGAGGTATTTGTACTTTACGTACTCTATTATTTATTTGCAATACTTGGACATAAAAGGTTTGATAGTACATGTGACTTGGGGAACAACGCAGTCTAGTTTATTTGTAAGCGGGTTGGGAGCATTCTGCCGTCACCCAAAGTGTTTAATATCCATTTTACATTAATATTCATTTATATAACAGTCTAGATACTTATGTACATATTTATCTTCATAAAGGAACCTTTTCATATAATATATCAACACTCTTAAATGGGGTACCTTTTTTATCTATTTTCATATAATTTACGCTGCCATTTTGGTCGTTACCGTGATTGGGTCTCCTTCACGTCCTCGTTATGTCGCAGATAATATGTTAATGACTAGTTCACTATCTATATTAAAAGACCTCATTCTGCGGCCGTAATAGTGTGGATTTTTATTTTAGCTTACCAGTTATGACAGCAGTTCAGAAATATCTAGTTTGACCCAATTCTGATCTAATCGTAACTGTGCTCAAGGCGTATGTTAAATTCAACCGCCATAAATTCTAGGTTCATCATACATTTTTTGCAGTTTACTACTCTCCTTAGGCTTCTACTCATTTGCGTCAAAATAACATTGTGAATCAATAGTAGGATTTGGCTTTCGTAAAAATAATAATTATCATTAGTCTATTAGTCTGCCTTCGTGGTCCAGTAGATAGCGTATACGACTGCTGATCGGA
The DNA here is from genome assembly GCA_944739405.2 of Euclidia mi. Classification (NCBI taxonomy): domain Eukaryota; kingdom Metazoa; phylum Arthropoda; class Insecta; order Lepidoptera; family Erebidae; genus Euclidia; species Euclidia mi. The sequence continues at coordinate 78,211,316 of OX123190.2, forward strand.
GGTCCCAGGTTCGATTCCCGGGTCGGGCAAAAGTGTTACTGGGTTTTTCCGAATACTTAGTAGCAGCCCTGAGTCTGGTGATGTGCCCGGGAACGGCAATAGGCTCGCCCGCTATTACGTGGGACCTAAAAATTCATGGCGAAATGTGGGTGTAATATTTACAGCTCTGCCTACCCCTTCGGGGATACAGACGTGAGTTTATAAAAAATTATAAAAAATAATTATTAGAAAAGTTAAGCCACTTTTCTATAGGATGGCAAAACGGCTTAGCATAGCGTTTTATGTTGCTTTCCATTTTAGCCACAAGATACTATTTGCCTCGTGTATTCAGTTTCTTTAGTCAACTCTTACGGCAGGCAAGAAATGAAAAAGAGAAGTGATACTTTATTTTCATAATCCGGCACTACACAAACGGTATTGTAGGTTGCCAGTCTTAATACCTACGTCTTACATTGACTGTCACGCAGACACAATCTAAAATTGGTTTCCACTCGTTTGGTCATCGTTAAATAAGTTACCTTAGATTCCATTACATAGTTAGTTACATACAGGTCGACCCAATAAAAGCGTGTTAAAAAAGGATACATAATTGCTTACAGTCTTCCATCTAGATTCCGATTACGTTACGTTCTGATTGCAACAAAAATTGGGTTATAGTTTTCCATCTTGATCCCACCTGACACCAAAGCACTAACTACCCTCGATCGCCATTAAAACATTCTCAAACTAAAACGATTTCACCACCACAAAGCGGCATAAAGCCGGCTTGTGTATTCAGCTCGCGTTATATTTAATTTGGCAGTATTTCACCGTCTAAGTTTGAAGCATATAATGAGTTGCGAGTTTTCACAGCGGTAGTGCAGGCCTACTGACACAACGGGTTCATTATATCGGATCTGCTTTGTTAAATAGTTTGGGTATCGTTATTATGAAATTTTGGAGTGGTTTAAGTAGAACTAAAATAATACAGGATAGTATGAGGTTACAATATTAAGAGATTGTGTAACACAGGTCCAAAAGAGGTTGACTTCAACTATTAAAAAATATAGTGCTACAGTTTGATCCAAATCAATAAAGTAACAGTTTAATCTACTACCATTTATTATATACCATAATTATATATTTTACTTTAATCAAATTACCAAAAGCGTTAATTTTAATTCAAATGAAGGTTTTAAACTATTTACTCCAGATGGTGTTCTAGATTCATATGACGATTCTGGCACAATGGCACAAGTCACTGTAGAAATGTTCGATTTTCATACGAAAATGCATCTTCCGATACACCATCTTATCGCAAATCTTTGCGTTGAACAACATAATTAATTACTGCACCCACAGCTTCGCTTTTCATCTGACGCTCTTCCACAACAGGCGTTAACGACACATCAAAAATATTTCAACGTCATTCTGTCGTTTTCGGCTCGTGAAATATCACAATAAATTTGAATTTCAGTAGTCAAATTTATTAAAGCCCTATACATACCAAACACAACACACGTCAAGTTGTCGACTGTCTGAACACAACTTTATCGTAAACATTTCACCCGTTGTGTTTCACACCCACAGGGGTGTTTAATTGGACACCGCTCGACTTATCTTGCAGCCTGCATCTACCAGTATATCACTCTGCGCCACTTATAAATCTGAGTATACTCAAGGTAAACAACTGTATTATACACAAATGAAATGTCTCTTCAGTTTTGAAGTATTCATTTGTTTACGTAGTATATGATGATAAAAAAATTAACTCATCATCCTCCTAGAGTTATTCAAGTCAGAATACGGGGTCCGCTTTCTAGTCTAACCGGATTTGACTCAATATTAGCTTTTCCATAGAGTGACTGCCTGTCAGAACTCCGCAACCTAATGGGATGGCTACGTTCTATGGTTTAGATTAGTGTCAGTTTTATTCAAGGTTCAGACTTCTTATAACGACTGTCAAAGATTTTCCGGCCGGGACCGACGATTTAACGTGCCCTTCGAGGGGCAAGCGATAACTTAAGCGACAATTCGCACATAGCTCGGAAAAGCCATTGGGGCGCGCCGTTGGTTCGGACCCGATACCCTCTGCATGGCAGTTTGTTGATATCTCCACTAGGCTATCGCTACCTGTTATGCATGATAAAAAAATTTACTAAACACAAATAATGTTGATGGAATTTACTATAGAGCAAAAATAGTTGAAAAGTAAAAAAAGTAAAAGTAAATTTACGTTATATCGAAAGGTGTAGTATATTCTCTATTTGTTTCACATTATATCGAATCTGCCGTTGTTGTAAAGAAAATTCGCGGAAGGCAGTCAATCGTTTCAGCCGATACCGACGTCTGAATACTGTTTACATATGCAAGCATGTGGCTCTTCAAAAGACACCACTCTGTCGTCACAACAAATTGGAAAACGATTTTAGCTAAAGCGTGGCAGCTATATATGAAACTATTGCCAGCTATCGTGCAATGGCAAAGACATTGACGACATCTAATGGGCACTAACTGAACTACGCAAATGAAAATCGATAGAAGATCCTGAAGCGCGCTGTTACAAGTTTCACAGTCATGTGATTACACTATATACCTATGCAAGTGCCCAACATTGTCTAAGTCCACCAAAATCAATAACCTAACCTGATCAAAGGATCTTCTCTATAGTTGGCTGAGCGCCACATTTCTTTCCTTAAGCACCTCGTTCTCGAGGAATGCTCGAGAGATATTAGTAGCGGCGACCGCATGACTTAGTACACTCGTGTTCATTACAGGAGAATGTCAGTTGATGTGTATATATATATATATATATATATATATATATATATATATATATATATATATATATATATATATATATATATATATATAAGTGGAATAGATGTTGGAACTATTATGTTGCACGGTAATGACTTACAGTATTATATTGGGTAAAGGTTTGCCTATACAAAACCAGAGCTTGTAATTTAATTCAACGTGTACATCACTTCTTATCTGTCTGTATATCTGTATGTATAAAATTCTTGCGTTACTGATGTACGTGACGTAGTAGGAAACTAAAATTTGGCATGTAGGTATGTCCCATGGGGACCATAGGGGTGCACCAAAAAGAGATTTCCTGAAATTCCCACGGGAACGGGCAGAAACAGATAAACAGATAAGCAATATGTGCCGGCGTAGCTGCAGGCATCCTCTAATTACTTAGATTTTCTTAAGTTTACAAGGGTGAAAATATAAATAATTTATTCAACACTTTGCTTGTAGTCAAAATAACTTCTGGAGAGCGAAAGTATGACAACGGCGATTCTCGTAACCTCTCCGCTACGAGATTTTGACGAGCACTGCGGTGGTTTAATTCCACAAGTTCCAGATTCCTTTCAGATGTCTATCTTTATTCTCGAACGCCTCATCCACCGGCCCCAAAGACGTATCACAGTGTCGATGATGACGGTCTTTAATAGGATATTTATGGCTACAATTATTTTATCAAGAGCAAGTCGGACTCACCCATGAAGGGTTCATCAAGTAGATGTATCCACTAAACATACCAATTATCTTTACCTTTTTTACTTCTCTTTTACTTTAACATAACCATATACCACTATCACTTTTTCGCCAGCACAAATAACTTTGATTTCCATAGATTTTGTACAAATGAAAAAGTTATTAAAACTCTTTTAATGCTAGAATGCCAATGTTTATCCCATCTGAAATCGGGATAAGCTTACTTTTAAAGCTCTTAAGCTCTAACCTTATTCTAACCTGTATTCGTTTCTTATAGACTTATTGGTGCGTTACGACATCCGAATACCAGTTGAACTTACATTTTACTCGTGTACGGCCACTATCGATGTAATATTTACTGCAGGAAGGTTTAGTGCTATCGACTGTTACATTGATTTCCCTCGGGGACCGTTACTTTTTCAGTGAAATTACGTCACCTAATTTTATTGGGTACTGCCGATAGCCAGCCTAGCGATAGTCCACTACTGATAGTAAAGTTTAAAGTTAACTTCAATATTACCTGCTAGGTTTTTATTTAATAGTTTACTCCGCATATCATTGTTAGGGCCGGGTGTATTGTAGTACCGGGCGTATATAACGTTTATTAAATACTAGTAAGATAAAAAGCTATCAAAATCACGGGCAATCGCTAGTTTAACAAAATAACGTCCAGAAAATCTATTTCTAGCCGAACTAAGGACAGGAACTCGCCTACTCAGAAATACGCCTAATAAGTTCAATTTGTTAAAACTTTTCTTTTTCAACTTTTCCGTATAGATTCGGCTTTCAGCGATCGTTTCAAGCTGACATTCGGTCGAGATAACGAGCGACGTCTTACCAACACTCACTCAAAGTTCAACTCAAGTTTGTTAAGAGTTCTTTTTATTTTATTGTTTAGTGGACAAGTGCTTTTTGTTGCGTTGGAATGAAACTGATGACAAATGTTTTGTAGTTTTATAATCCAGTTTGTACGTAGTACCCTCGCCTTTTTTAAACATAGTATATATAAACAAGTAGTATAATATAATTATTTACATGTATTTTTCAATTTTAGTTTGTCAAGCATTTGCTTTTATGTTTTAAACATATTTAACTTCATAGCAAAATCACTAAGCATGTTGGCTTAGGTAAATGTTAGGTTTCATTCTGAACGAAACTAAAATAAACCCTAGATTTAATTTCTCACAATATAAAACAGTAACACTATTTTATAATCAATTTTGCTGGGAACCTTTAAAGATTGACCTTTTAAATCTTTTTAACGGCCATTATTAGAGATAGAATATCTCTAGCTATCGAGTAGAATAAAAAATAAAAAAAGTTGTGACACTAGTATAGTGGCTCCCTTAAGAGCAAATTACTGTGATAAGAGTTCAGCCAGTAAATGCTAATGGGCTTGTTGAAAATAGGATTTCAGGGTATTATGTTATCAGGATTATCTGTCATGTCTTGAAATTGTGGGTGAGGATTCAAATGTTGTCTAGTTTTCCGTCTGGTACTGCATAAAAAGTTATTTTTGTTTTATGTCTACATATTGTACTTACTGGAGAAGGATTTAAATATAACTCTAGAAGATTGTGAAGTAAATAAAATTCATCGGATTAGCAAGTCACAGACAGATAACAACAAATCGAGGCCTGTTCTACTTTCATTTGTCAATTGCTGGAAGAAAAGCGAAATCTTGAAAAATAAAAAGAGTCCCAAAGTAATACTTATAGCGGGAGATTATTTTAAGGAGGTCTTAGAAATAAGAAAGGAACTTCAATCACAAGTAATAGAAGAAAGGAACAAAGGAAATATAGCCTACTTAAAATACGAGAAAATTCTAATAAAAGAATATATCACTAATAAAGACAAAAGGAAGAAAGAACCGTCTACGTCTCCGCCAAATAGCGCACAACCAAAAAAGCAAAAGACATTTACACCATCAAAAACCAATAGAATTAACTCTTTCGACAAAATGAGACCCAACTCTTTTTCGACATACCCAACGGATAAGAAACAATAGCAACTAAATATCGGTGAACGGGAAAATCAACAATCTGAAGAAATAAAAACAGTACCAGTAACACAAAATCCTCCCCCAAGCCGACTGGTCCTCGTGGGGGAGAACGACCAAGACCCTCTAAAAATTATAAAAACACACAAGACACAGATATCAATATAGCAACATTTAATCCTAGATCCTTGCGAACTGAAGAGAAACTACTCGAATTGGAACTTGCCATTGAAGAAATAAAATGAAATATAATAGGAATAAGCGAAATGAGAAGACAAGGAGAAGAAATTGCGGATTACGGGAAATATGTTTTATATTACAAAGGAGAGACATCAGGTATGTACGGCGTCGGCTTCCTAATTAGCAACGAATATGTTAAACAAATAGAAGAAATTAGAGGAATATCCGAAAGAATTGCAATCCTGAATATAAGACTACCGCTACGCAAAAACGAAATATGGTCTATTATACAGGCATATTCACCCACTGAAGCAAGTAAACAAGAAGATATAGAAAAATCTACACTAACCTACAAAGCACAGTCCAAAGCTCTCACAAAAATGTCATAGTGATGGGTGATTTTAACGCTCAGATTGGAGTACGTAGAACAGGGGAGGAATACACTATAGGAGAATATGCTTACGGTAAAACGACTAAAAATGGAGAAAGATTAGTATCATTCGCTTTAGAAAATAAATTAAGCTTTTTAAATACACTACATAAAAAGAAACCCACAAAGAAGTGGACATGGATATCACCCAATGGTCTGTAAGAAAAATGAAATTGACTTTATACTATCGAATAATGTGAGAACTGTAAAAAATGTGAACATAATTAACAATTTAAATTTCCACTCTGATCATAGAATGATTCGTGCAACATTGGGAGGAATGATAAAGAAGAAGAGATGATATCTCCAAACACATCCACCCCTAATGTGCAGTGGCGATACCCTTTGTATACTACTGAACAACCTTAAAACATCAATAAATAATAGAATAAACGACACTCTACCAGTACAAGAAAAATACAGCACATTTTTTTTTTCATTTATTTATTTACAGGACCTTTATTATTACACAATATGTTGGTCCTATTGTTACAAACATACAACAATCCAAATTATAGATAGGTATTACACATTCTGAGCTCATCTACTGTTGCCATGCTCTAAACAACTCATATATCTGTCTAGCGGCTTCTGAGTTGGGTTCAGATAGAATCTTATGACATGCACCTATGTCGTGTCTACTAATATTACAGTCTAAAAATATTTTTTGTCTTGCACTGCGGTTCCGTTTACACTCTACCAGCACATGATGGACGTCTTCAACCACACCACACGTTAGACAATTGGGTGAGTCAGTTTTCCTCATCATAAAACCAAACTTGCGTGATAGAATATGACCGGAACGCAATCTTAATGCTATAACAACTGAGGCTCTATTTAAATTAGAGTCATCAAACCAAGGGTAACGAGGGGGATGTGTCTGAATAGTTTTGTACCAAATCCCCTTTTCCTTTGATCGTTGATCGAAATATTCTTTCCACATATCAAAACAATATGTTTTATAAATACCTAAACTTTCAGTATAATGTGGCAAAATCTCCAAACATTCCCCCTGTTCCTGTCAAGCTCCCAGTCTTGCTAATTTGTCAGCCTCCTCATTACCTTTTAAGCCAATATGAGATGGAACCCATTGCAATTTCAACGTCAAATTTTTTCTTTGTATGTTATGCATTTTTTGTAAAATTGTATAAGCAATTGGCAAACCTCTTTTTCCATTTGTACAACAAATGTAATAAGGCACTTTTGCTGTCAGTGAATATAACTACCTTTGGAAAACTAAATTGTTCTAAATATGTCAATGCTGTCGAAATTGCAATGAGCTCCAACGTCATAATGCACACCGGATTATTAATCTTAAAACATTTTTTTACATTCCTAATTTCATCATAGAAAGCCGCACCTAGATTGCCATCCGCTTTAGAACCATCAGTATAAAGCTTATGCCAGTCACTATATTTAACATCTAATTCCCTAAGGATATCACATTTTAGGAGGCTAGGCTCATAACTTCTTTTGGTATGAATGACAGAGTTCAATGTACATTCTACATTACTAGTTATGTCTATAGAACTAGGCCATACGTCTAAAGCAAACATTTCTAAGGGATATACTGAACTAATATTACATACTAATAGCACATTTCTAAGCATTCTAAAGACTGAGATTACAAATGCAAATATTATGAATAGTAAATCAATTTTATCCAAAGAAACGAAAACGCTGCTACAAAAGAGGAAAAAACTTCTGCAATTACAGCAAAATAAAATAAACCGACTGAGCATAACAGAAATTAGTAAAAAGATAAGTGAAAATATCAGTAAAGACAAAATGTTGAGACGACAAAAGATATTGAAATGCTACATTGAAAAAACTGGAGGTATAAAGAAAGCTCTTTAGGAATTAAATACTAAAAAAATTTGGATGCCGAAGCTGAAAGGTAAGGATGGAAATTGAAAACGCCCGGCGATACTCAATGTGGCCATAGACTATTACCGGCAATTGTACCAGTACCAAAACGAAAAGTTAAATTCGGTTCCTAAACAATATGGTACAACAACTGACCTAAATTCCGTACCAAGTAAACTAGAGAAAGAAATTATAAAGGCAATAAGTACTCAGAAGTTGGATAAATCACCAGGTGCCGACCAAATATCTAACGAACTACTTAAAACTACCTTGACAGTGATTGCTCCTGTATTAACAAACATATTTAATGAAATTATGACTACTGAGAACATTTCTAAAGACTGGACCAAATCAACAATAATTCTACTCCATAAAAAAGGCGACAAAGAAGACATTGCAAACTACAGACCAATAAGTATTATGTCTAACATCTATAAGGTATTCTCAAAAATTACATTGTCCCGCATCGCAAATCAACTTGATGAAACCAACCGTAAGATCAGGCCGGATTCCGTAGTAGCTTTTCAACAATAGATCACATCCATGTATTAAGACAAGTACTAGAGAAATACAAAGAATATAACAAAACCTATTTGTTAGGATTTGTACATTTTAATAAAGCGTTTGATTCCTTAGAACACAAACATATTTGGGCTGCCTTATGCGGGCAAGGAATCGCAGGCAAGTACATACAATTGCTTAAAAAGATATACGAAAATAGTACTGCCCACGTGAAACTTGAATCTATAGGCGAAGAATTTCCTATTGAGAGAGGCGTCCGACAAGGCGATCCCATTTCACCTAAGCTATTTTCAGCTGTTTTAGAGATGATTATCAGAAACCTAGTATGGAACAACAACGGGCTTAACATAACATGGCCAAAAGCTAAACCATCTACGCTTTGCAGACGACCTGATTCTGTTCTCGGAATGTCCCAAGAAATTAGAAAAAATGCTTCAACAATTGTCGGACGAAAGCGCAAAAGCAGGTTTGTCAATGAATACTAGCAAGACCAAAATTATGACCAATTCGCCTCAAGTTTATGATATCCAAATTAATAACCAACAAATAGTCTATGTGACCAAATACATCTACTTGGGACAGCTAATATCTTTAAATAATACCATGCAAAGAAATAGACCGAAGAATTGCGAATACTTGGACAAGATATTGGTCACTCAACGATATCATGAAAAATAAAGACATACCTATAGGATTAAAGGCAAAAGTCTACGATATGTGCATTCTACCCTGCTTACTATATGGATGTCCCACTTGGGCATTGACAGAACAGTTAATAAATAAAATAAACGTATGTCAAAATGGAATGGAAAGGAGTGTGATCGGGGTAAAGAGAAGAGACAAGATAAGACTAAGCAATATAAAGAATAAAACGAAATTCAAAGACGCAAAAACATTATATAAAAGACTGAAATGGCAATGGACAGGGCATATGCTGCGAGAGAAGAAAGAAAAATGGACAAAAATCATCACAGAGTGGTACCCCATAGACGGTATAAGAAGTAAAGGACGGCAAACAAAACGTTGGGAGGACGACATCAAGGAAGTAGCTGGCCCAACATGGTATCGGATAGCGAAAGACAGGACAAACTGGAAATTTTTAGAGGAGGCCTTTGTCGCAAGACAAGCTGTGAAAAAACTAAAACCCGTCACTGAGTTACACAATAGTCGTTAATGTAAAACGAACAGCAATAAAGGCTTATTTTATTTTTTTATAAAATGTACTTACGCATGTAACCCGAAGGGGTAGGGAGAGATGTAATATTATACCCACATTTCGCCTTATGAATACGCCCACGTAATAGTAATAGGGCATTGCGGTTGCCAGAATCTGTCTGAGAGTTTGGAAAAACTCAGTAACACTTTTGCCCGACCCGGCAATCGAACCCGGGACCTCTCCTCACACCAGCAGACGCATACGCTATCCACTGCAACACGGAGCCAGTCAATACAAAGTGTCATTACCTTATTTCTTTCCGTGAGGTAAAAGGCGACAAAAGAAAATATTCGAAGCCAATAGTATCTTTGGGACGAATTCGATTTACCTGATACTGACCCGTTTGGCTTGCGTGGTATAGTCTCCCAAATTCTTACTTTATTTTTTCAAATTGAATCGTTCAATGAAAATAAAAATCCATCTCATTCTTAAAGTTCGTTAGCTAGTCCCAAAAAAATGCTCCATTATATTTATAATTGTTTGTTTATTGGTTCTATTCGTTTATAATTTACTTTAATGTAGTCATCCATCACAATTCCCAAGGCGCTCAGATTTAAGGCTTCACAAATTCTTAGAACGAAGAAAAAACACAATTTATAACGCTACATATTCTTTTTAATGAGAGCAATTTATAAAATAATATTTTATTTAAGCTATAAATTATTTAAAAATGTTCGACGTGAAAACTGAGTTAATCAAAAGAATAAATTATGTAAATTATGTTTTTTTATGAAAATGTATACATGCATTATCATTATTTACACATGCTTATATTACGAGATAAAATGAGGTATATTTTATTAATAGTATTTTTGATGTGATATTTTTTTTAGGTAATCGATTTTACACATCCATACATGGGGATTCAAGTGCCTGTGTCAGAATAAATGGGGCCTACACGGAAACATTGATCGTGGTGTTAGACAGGGATGTGTAGCGTCTCCTTGGCTGTTAAACGGGTCTTAGTCGCGATAATTTACTTCTTTAAAGGCATAAATATCTCTGTTATTCTCCTTGACCATAACCGTTGCAATGCGGTAGAAGCGTAGGAGAATAACAGAGGTATTTTTTTATGCCTTTAAATAAGTAAATTATCGCGACTCAGTCCCGCTAAATAATATTGAATGTTTCTTTTTAGGTTTATCGCGATATTGGGTTTACATTTAAACCGAATGATCTAGGGAATACAAGACCCAATAGTACATCAACTTGCAGGTTACATAGATTTTGAAACGTATCTTTTTCATAATTATTTACAACAAAGGTACTTGTCAAAGAGTCATGAATTATGCTGAAGCATTATTTTTTTTCTATGTACTTTAACAGCATGCGATTTCCAAATAAGAAATTAAAAGAGAGAAAGTAATACAAAAGCTTACCGAGGCCTATGGCGTTATATTAAAAGCAATTTTTATATCCGGTATTGAGATTTCACACAGGTGGCGTGGAAAACATTACTCCAATAAACCAAAGTCTTCATATCGTTAAATAATTTGAAAATGGATTCTATTTTAATAGCAGAAGGTTCAAGGAGAAAAATTTGGTTGGTAAAAATAAGTTTGTCAGGAGATCAACGGCATTGAAATATAGAATGGAAGTTGACGAATGAAGAAAGTGAACAGAAATGTGGCTAGTATTGCTTGTGTCCATGTTCATTAAAATTGTAACGAATGATTTGTTACGTAACCTATTGGAGGCCTATCTGATACTCACGTCCCGCATCAATGGCTTTTCGAAGTTAGATCCACTTATGATCCTGGGTCCTTTAAGGGAGAAGTGAAAAAGCTTTTCTCAAGGCCGTCAAGGTGAGGGCCATCATGCCATAATACCATGCTGGCTGCTGGGATGATGGCCATCACTATGGGACTTCACTGACCGCTTAACATCAGGCAGCATAGAGTCAATTTGTTCGGCACAAAAAAAGGTATTTAATAAAATCAGTAATTATATAAATTTTTTGCGTTACTGACTGACTGAACGACAAGCTACAGGCGAATTATTGGGCGCAAGAAGCTGAAAATTGGCATGTGTCTCCTTTGGAGTCTGTAGGGGTGCACCAGAAGGGATTTGCCAAAATTCCCTCGAGATTGGGGAAAAGGGTTAAATAAAAAAAACAACAACTGCCTCCGTGGTCCAGTGGATAGCGTAAGCGACTAATGATTGGAGGTCCCTGGTTCGATTCCTGGGTTGGGCAAAAGTGTTACTGGTTTTTCCGAATTCTCAGTAGCAGCTCGGAGTCTGGTGATGTGCCCGGTAACGCCAATAGGCTCACCCCCTATTATGTGGGACTTCAAAATTCATGGCGAAATGTGGGTGTAATATTACACCTCTGCCTACCCCTGCCGGGATACAGGGTGTGAATCTATAAAAAAAAGTTCGGGTGAAGCTGCGAGCATTCTCCAGTTTACAAATAAATCTATTTAATTTGGGTTGTTTCAAACAAACTTATAACAGAACATTTTCTTTACAATTTTTGGATGCACAAAATATCGAGGCTATATAATACGCTCACATATTTTATCTTTTGAACTAAATTACCTTAATTTAAATATATTTACTAACGTCTAAACGAAAATTTTGCTGAAACCTTATTCATTCAGAATAAATCGTTCTCAATTTTGGATTTTTGGGCGAGATTGATGCTTATTAGCGCTTATTTATCGCGAAGTGAGTAATTTTGTATAGGATTGTCAAATTTGAATGAACTGGAATTATAGATTTACATTTATTATAATATAAATATATAATAAAGTCCATGTGGTGACGGATTAAGAATACGGAATGTCACCACCCCATATCATCCCATCGGTGTCGTAAGAGCCGACAGAGGGAGCATATTATGCAGAGAACAGCACTGTAAGAGAAGGAAAACTTGATACAAACCCTATACCAACCCGTTTGCCGCGTGGTATAGTTGGCCAATTCCTCCTTTCAAAGAAGAGGCCTAGTCCAGCAGTGGACTGTTAAAAGCTGATGATGAGATTTATTATAAATTGTTTTAGAACAATTTCCAAATGGAATTTGTGACTTATGAAGATTCACCATCAATATCAGTCTTGTTTTTAATCCATCCCACTGCTGGGCAGAGGGCTCGTCTCATCATGAAAAGTGTAGGGCCGCTCGCCAAGTGCTCGTTAGCAGACTTCAAATGACCTTCGAGAATACTATGGAGAACTGTCAGACATGCATGTTTTCTCCTACGATGTTTTCCTTCACCACTAAGCAAGCGATAATTAACAATTTGTAAACGCACGATTTGGTGGTGTAGCCGGAGTGTAAACGACTGGCACACTGGAGGTCGCGGGTTCGATTCCAGCTGTAGTCAAACATTTGAGTGCGTGAACATATGCAAGTGTTTGTCCGGGTTGGGTGTTTCTATGTATTTTACGTATGTGTTTACAAAAAAGTACATAATTATGTATGTTTATCTATTATCTCGTACCCATAGTACAAGATCTGCTTATTTTGGGACTATAAGATGTTGTGTGAATGTGGTAGAATTCTTTTATTAATATTGTCGTTGCCACGTATGAACATCTTATAAAGCTAACGAGTAACGACATTTCATCATACACAACACAGTAGAAGTAGAACAGCTAGCAATACAGTAGCACTGCTGCCGATAAAAAATAATGAAGATACTTCAAAACTTGTATCTTGCATTAATTACGAAACAGCGGTAGGTCATTATTAGTCAGCGTAAATTTGTATAAAGTAAAACCTCCGTCGTACTTAGATATAGTTGAATAATAAAAAGCAGATCGAACAAATGTCCAACTTCTAAGAAAGTTTACTTGTTTTGAAGTTTTTACTTGCGGATTATGCGCAATACATCTTCCTTATAGTGTTACCACGGTTGCATCTAAGGATTTCCCTTTGGAGCCCGAGGTCCGCTCCTGCTCCTCTATATTTATAAGCTATGCTTTGACTGCACAAAAATGTATAGGTTTGAGCGTAGAGTTATGAAACTTATGAACGTCGAGACTGATAACTGATGCTAAACCTCCAGTGTTTCAACTTGGACCAAAATCTATAATCTTCCCCGTACCATTATAGAATAACTAAAAGCAATTACAAAATGACCTCCCTCCCTTTAAAGATCTGGACAAACTTTCCTTAATTTTAACGACAAAAAAGATACTTCGCAGCTCAAATTTAAATGGTGTTGATTTTAATACGTTTGCATTGTCTAGTTTGAATCGCTTTACCTACCCTTAGACATCTTAGGTCTATTTAAATATGCTTAACGAATTCCGAGCTTAAAGTTCTAGAATGTCTTATTGGGCTTTTGTTTGAACATTTTTGCGTGAATTTACGATCCGTTTGTTTTAAAGGATTTGAAAGAAGATTAGCAGACCCCTAGATTCAATGTAGACAGAACGATTAGGAGAGTTACGTTTGTACTGCACCCAGCTAAGAGCAGTGATGTGTTATTATGATTTTTTACAAGCTGGCTTACGAATTTTTTAATTTCTGAGAATAACGCGACAAGTAAGCTGTTTTCAATCAGATAAACGAGATCTGCTGACTGCACAGTAAGCAAAGGTACCTGACAAGTAGATGAGCCAGTTGGTAATACCGGGCATTCAAACAGCATTTACTTTTAGAGTATAAGTTGGTTGCTAGTTGTAATACGAATATATTAAGGATCATCGTTAAAATTACAGAAACATTTACTTTTCCTTTGATTTTCTGACACACCTTACAAGCAGCATGCGGATACTTCACAATCGTAATTCAGAATTTATCACAATTCACATAGTTCCTCTGTCATCTTCAAATTTTTACCTATGATTGCAAGCCCGTGAGCTATAGTCACAACTGTTTCTTAAAATATTTAACATATTTTCTTCAATTTGAACTGCGTGGTAGGTTCAAGAAGATCCTTTGCTGATTTATCTCAGCCTCCACATTTCCACATTACTCCAAAATACCAGCTACATTAATTTATAAGGGGAAGAACAACTTTCTCTATTATCACCGTCTTTTTTCTTTTTAGAGATACTACCATGAAATATCTTCGGCCATCTTAGCGCGAGATAAAAATGGTGTTAATAGAAATAATGGCCCCATGAGATGAGCTTACTCGATGATCGGGAAATGTTTTGAGGAATTTGTAAAGATCGGTTTCGGAATAAGAAAAAATAAATTAAGTACAAAGATGTTTTGAAATGATTTTGTGTTTAAATGTCTGCAATATAGGAATTTAAACGTTCGTGGTCACTATCATAACTTTTTACTGTTCCTACGGGATATGTATATATCCCGTACCTTTGTTTTGAGTAACCGATATTTCGGCACTGTTGCAAGCGCCATGATCACGGATGTACTGAAGTATTGCGGGTGGATGAAAGTTTATAAACAAGTGAACCGGTCTACCCGCTTTCTTACTCGTTTATTGCGCGCACAACCACTACCACCTTTTTCACTCACGCACTGTACTCGATCGCGACACACTGTACTCACTACGTCCGCTTGTGATTTAAGTTTTTGCGGTTCACGGGTTTTGCATAGACGTACCACTGGATGCCCGGTGTTCGACAGTTGAAACCCATCTTCTCTATTGAAGTTTTTATACCTTTTTAATTTCAATAGCTTCTTTAACCATTTTAGGTATATAGTGGCGTTCTGTCGAAAGCGCCTAAGAGATGTTGAGCTATTGCCGACTTGTGTGGTTCATTGTTTTTGACTGCCCTGATGTGTTCCTTGATGCGGCAGGAAATGGTGCGTTTGGTTTGTCCTATATAAGAACTCCCACAGCTGCAGACATTTTTGTACACACCCGGCTTTTCCAAGGGGAAACTGTCCTTTCGCGTTCTTATGTATTGTGACAGTTTCTTCAAAGGAGTGAAGATAGTTTTAACAGATACCTTCTCAAGGATATTTGAGACCTTATCTGTCACTCCTTTGATGTACGTCTAATGTCTGCAATATTTTCAAGATTCTTGGCGGTAATAAAATACCAAGCTGATCTGGTTTAATAAGATGTTGTATGTGTCGATATAATTTTGAATATAGAATAATAGCATTAGCTTAGAGGCTTGTGGATACATTTTAAGCTCGCGTTTCAGAACCCTCGATCTGTTGGTACTATTCAAAAGTTTTATGAATTTTGTTGGAATATTTGTTGGCATTACCAGCCTAATAACCACTGCCAAAGATGTAGACAACTACGGCTTAACGTGCTTCTCGACAGAAGGGTTTGAAACATCACTAGCTTTCGAAACACGAATTTATCATCAGGAGCATTTTGAAAGATATTTTTAAATAATTTGAACCAAAATTAAAACACAAAATCTAATTTAAACCCTCATAAACACCGGCCATTAACACTACCGCAAAACCAACCACTAAGTCACACATAATTAGTAGGCAGTAATTTTTTATTAATTTTGTTTTGTTGGTTGGAATTCTTGACCCTGTTCATAATAAATATAAAAATATTACAAGTCTACTAACCCATAGTACACTTTTCTAGTGACAATGAATAAATACATACACGTTTAAACTTCTTTTTGTAAATGAATACAATTAGAAACACCCAGGCTAAGGCAAACAACCATGTTCGTGCACACAAAATTATTGACTTGAGCGTGTATTGAACTAGCGGCCTGGGGCGTGGCAGTCCTTTACACTCCCGTTACACCACCGAGTCAAAAACAGCGGGCCTGTGTCCACTAAAGCTTTGGTTTCCTAGGAAAGCGGTGCCGTCATATAGCGGCCGTAATATGACGCTCGCAAAAAGGCGGCCGTCTTTACGGTGACGACATGTGGAAAGTTCCACGGCCGTTTTAAAACACCGTCAGTCATTTTTTAAAACAAACGTCAAACGTAAAGTATTCAAGATAGAAAATCGACGACCTTGATTTAGCTTTAGTAATATACTTGGAGGATGAACTATTATCAGAAGAGGAAAATAGTCGTATGACGGAAGACGATTTACTCAAATTTCGTGGTACTGAAGGTGCATTTGAGATTTTAGTACGTCGCCGTTTACTGAGCAATGAATACAACTTTGTATTATATTTTGTACGTTGTTTCGGTAAAAAAAAACACAAATACGTATTAAAAATAGCTTCACTGCTATCAATGAAACGTTCACAAAACCATCTGACACCGACAAGATGGCCGTCATGCAAATGGCGGCACCGCTTTTTGATGTACGGTGTCAGTTACCGCTCTCTAGGAAACCGCGCCATTTTGTTTACATAGACAACGTTCTAGTGACGTCATTCACCGCTGTATTACGGCCGCTATATGACGGCACCGCTTTCCAAGGAAACCAAAGCTTAAGAAACGTAAAGTGGGTGATCGACGGGCGAGCCGTAAACCGCGGTTTAGGAGACGACGGTTTTTACTCGCGGAGTCCCGGCTCGTAGGTGCTGATCGACTAGCGAGCAAAACATTCAAGTGTGAACCGCAAATGAGGCAATATGTCTTGTTCGAAGATTTAAGTTTTGTGTTAACTCAGTATATCATACCACGAAATGAATAAAAAAGCGAAGACGGCCTAAAGTTTGGGTTAAAAGTTTGATTCAAAGAAGACAACAGTTGTCGGCTCGGCTAGACAGTGGTGATCGACAAGCGGTCTTGCGCAGCGTGCCGAGCAAAAAATAAAACATAATTAACGAGCCGCGAGCCGGGCTCGTTGGTTTTTAATACCGCAGTATTGCAATGATCCACGGGCGAGCTTTACCGACGAGCCATAAAACGGCGGTTTTACTCACCCGTCGATCATGGCCTTAAGGCAATAGTCCATTACGCTGGCCAAGTGTAGTCCGGCAGAAATCACACGCCTTCCAAGAACATTTTTATTCTTTTTTTTTATTCTACCAAATTCACACAACACCATCTAGTCCCAAACTAAGCAGAGCATGTCCTATGGGTACTAGATAATGGATAAACATACATATATACTTTTGTTTGTAAATACATACATATAATACATAGAAACACCGAGACCAAGACAAACATCCAGGTTCATGCACACAAATGATTGACTTAAGCGGGAATCGAACCGGCGACCTTCGATGTAGCAGTCGCTTACACTCCCGCTACGCCAACCGGCCAGCCTGCACTATGGAAAATTCTTAGACTTGTACGTTACCTTGCGATGCTTTTCTGTGCCGATTGACATGCCATGAATAATAAGTAAAAAGTTTAACTGTTTCTCGATTCCGTGGATTCCAGTAAATCTTTTCTTAGTGCGCAAGGAACTTACATACCAAATTTCAGCTTCCTGCGCCTAATAGTTTTGGCTTTAGCTTGTCTGTCAGGCAGTCAGTAATTCAAGGATTTCATATACCTATGCAGATAACTGTCTCCGTATGAAAAACTAAGTTCTTCAAAAATGTTCGCACGAATGAAGTCCTCTGGACTTCATTCGTGCGAACATTTTTGAAGAAAATTTCTTCAGTTATTACACAATACATTATTATAATTCAGTATTTTCTTTGACAAACGCTATAAAACGTACCTTCAGAGCGAAGTTTTCTAAGATTCGAAGGTCACACAGTGCTTAATGAAGACCATTTTTCGGACACCGTCTTTTTATTAAAGAAGCTAATAGATATATTCAATAAAAAGAAATATTTCGTATCCCCATTAAGCTAGCATCTCTAGTTTTTTAGAAAAACTTTTTTGAAAATCTTCATATTTTAAAGCGGATATTTAGAAAAAAAGATATTCCTCTTAAACTATGCATGATACGCAATAATAATGTTACAAGCACCGATAGCGTCTCTTTCACTGCACATTTTACAGTTAAAATGAACCTCATAACTTGACTAGATTCAAATTTAAGCGAGATTTTGGATTTTTAGATTTTCTTACTTTTCCCGAAGATTCTACCAAATGTGGAAAAGTTATATATACAGAAAGGATGCTCTTTACTTTCCTCATTTACTCAATAAATTTCAGACCCCAAATCCATGGAATCTAGAAGTTATTCCATATAACTGTTTTTGCTAGTTTTTTCATATTTATATTCTGGATTTTAATGATTAAATTTTTATTCGATATTGATTTCTTTACAACATATAATTTAGTTATAAAATCAATATCGAATAAAAATTTTCTTCCGCTTTATTATATTAGTATAAATGTCGTTTTAACTGTCTAAGAAATATAACTGCAAAAGTATTTACACATACAAACTACTTAGTTCTAAGACATAGTAGTAGGTACTCAAAACGCTTTATGTCATAATGTTATCCGGTGACGTTTCGCTAGAGTGGCCAATATGGTGACTTCGATTTGTCTGTCAGAACAATTAGAATTTAATTAGTATTAAGTCATAACTACTACTCTAGTTTACAGTCTAATTGCACCTACCACTTTTATCTCTTCACCACCTTAAGGTTGACAGGTAGAGAATGCCTTATGGCATTATGTCCACCTTTGTACATTGTTTGTGCATAAATTTAAATAAATAAATAAATAAATTTAACTAAATACTCGACAATCCGAATTCTGCGGATATATGTTGTCGACTCGAAATCTTTATTTTTTAATGTTTTGTTATTCAGGTAAGGTTTCGATGTACTCCTTGACGAAATTATTAATATAAGATTTGACACTGCGATAGCAGCTCAGTCCATCGGTTCCAATGTGAAACATTCCAAAATCCACAACTACTTACAAATTAAAAATTAAGTAAAATAAACATTTTCCAGTGGACTAAATTGTGAATCTAAACCATTCTTAACCACTCTCCCGCTTGAACACACACAAAAATGTTCATCAAGATCGGTCCAGTCGTTTAAGAGGAGTTCAATGACATACACACGCACACTAGAAATATATATATTAAGATACACAATACATAATCTGTATCCTAAATAAAATCCTTGCGTTACTTACTGACTGACAGACACGCTACAGCCGAAACTATTGGGCGCAGGAAGCTGAAATTTGATATGTACGTTCCTTGGGGACCGTAGGGATGCACTAAGAACGGGTTTTCCGAAATGCCCACGGGATCTACCAAAACGGGTAAATTAAAAAAAATTGCAGGCGTAGCCGCTGGCATCCTCTAGTATGTATATATTGCGCATCACCATCTAGTCCCAAACTAAACAGAGCTTGTACTATGGGTAATGAGATAATGGATTGATATACATATCGGAACGATCATTAATATGGGACGTCAATTGACTACGAAACGGAAGTGCAAAGATGGCGCGCTTCGACAGAGTCTGGTGTGACGTTCGCTATAGTTGAAGAGGGGGGATGACGGTTGACGTTCAACCGAAGCAACGACAACTATCACTTCTCTTGGACACTCCGGGCGGACAACAAGTACGAAGAAACTGATACTTGTTTCGGGTTCAGTAATTCAAAATAGTTATAGTCAGTTTTATTAAATTTGATATGATGTGAAGTGTTGATACTGGCCAAGAATCAAGTAATCCGCCGACGTCAGAAGCGGAATAATGGACCAGCGTGACCACAAAGCGCGAGCGAAGGCGACTGCTAACGCTGCTATGTTGGTGAATCAGCTGAGTTTGCAACTGCAACCGTGGTGAGCGTATTTTGTCTGATTTTTTTTATTGGTACTGCCAATTTTGTTTAGTGGCGGTAGTAGTAAAACACTACCACAGTGACCTAGCTATAGCGTATATAGCGAACGGAGGTTTTGAGTTTGATACGCCAGTTAAAAAGAAAGCGATTATTTTATTTCTTCATGCGAGGGTGGCTCGCCCTCACGAACCTCGTGATCTCTTCTCTTTTCTTTTAAAAAGACAACTCCCGCACTAGGACTAAATCCTGTGTCGCGGGGGACTTTACAAACATACAACTAACGGACACAATGAACACCCAGACTAGAAACAACAACTTATCAATCACACAAAGTGTTGTCTCGTGTGGGGATCGAACCCACAACACTCGGCGCAGTGTCAAGCGGCGAGGCGGCCGCTTAAACCACTACGCCAACCGTGCAGTCTGAAACTATGCTTGCTTGCAAATAGATTGTCTTGTGTCGGTATTACTTTATGGACAGTAATAGTAGCGAGAGTGAGCGTACAGGCCGACTTGCATTATTCCAAGCAAGTGCGTTTGAGTGAAACGTGCTAGTTATTTTTCTAGTGCAGTTGTAATATTTGTTTTAGAACCAACACCCAGCTTTGGTTGGTTTTCTGCTAAATCTAGAACAATAACTCCGGTCTAGACTGTCCTTCGCAGGGCAGCGGCGCTAAATTTGGTAAACTAATCGAATCGTACATACCAAGTTCATAGTGTAAGACTGTGCGGAGCTATTGCTTCTGACTGTGCTGATTTTGTGTAGAACAGCTTGTAGCTTTTATTTCTAAAATAGACGTGTAAACTGCAGTGCTGTCTAGACGAGTACGGTTGGTTGGTTAGTGTAACCTGACCATAGTCAAAAGATATTACTAGCGCCATTATTTTATCGACTCGTGGTGTTGATAATACGTAACGGTTTTCGTTTCAACGTGATCAGAGCCTAAGCAAAAAGTGACACTGTTACTCGTTGTAATTCTGAGTTGTACAGACGATCTCGGTGTTGCAATTACACCTGCTTTTTTTGTGTGCATACATTTTTAACATGGCACATTAAAATGTTTCTTACTCATGATTATTAGATGGCACCACTAGTAAAATTAAATTCAATTTTAAGATTTTATGCGTGAAAATTACCTACTGTGTTTTTTAAATTCATCTGACACGCTGGGAATTTTTATCAAGTGCCCCGAGTCCTCTGGCCAATTCCAAGTTATGTTTAGGACGTTTAAGAGTGATAGTGTTTCTAGTAGAAGCTGTTAAACTCGATTATCAGACGTAGAAGAAAATGATTGAGTTATCATCGTAGTGCGTTACGATAATCAGTTTCAGAGATTTTAATTTTCATTGTAGGTAGAACTAGGTTAGTAATCGTTAGTGATGATTGTAAGCTTAACCTTATTCTCATTAAATGGGTACTTTGTTAGTCGTTGCTGTGATAATTTTGTGGTACTCAGGTTACCGTCAGTGTAGATTTGCATAAACTGGATAAGCCGTTTGTGCGGCTGTATGTTTAGCCATGCGTTGCCATTGGTTGAACCGGTAAAGTGCCTTTCTGGTTAGCCTAGTTTACCCTTGAGCTTTTGTGTTAATCATAGTCTCCGTTGGTGTGCAGACAAGACAGCCGTTAGTGCATTGTCGTAGTATCACAAACGTTGTCCATCGTCTTGAACGTGAAAGGTCCGTTGCTGTATCGCAAATGATTAGGTTAGGATAAGCTTCGTATTTAGACTATCCATGACAAAATTATAACGCTATAAAGATTGGTTAAATACTTGGTAGTTGTCGCACGAGTGATTGATTTCCACGTGGTAGCCGGGATCGATCACTCGCCGAGCAATTAAAGAGAGATAATTAGGTTGACTTACGTGAAATAAATAAAAAAATATCACCAGGAAAATTTAAACTTAACATCTAGAGTATCAGCCTAGGAAGATTTTCTTATAGTCTGCTATGTGATAAGGAAAACCAAAGCAACTTTATAAGGTAGTAGAGCCTTGCTGATTTCAGCATGAATGGGCCGGCTCGACCGGGGAAGTACTACCCTCTCACAGAAAATCGACGTAAAGTAACAGTACCTAAACTGTTGCGTTTCGTTCGGTGAGTGAGAGTGCCGGAGGCCCTATCCCCTATTCTTTCTCCCTGATCCCACTCCTCATCCTATCCCCTTTTCCATTCCCAAGGGGTGGCAACGCACTTGTGACTCCTGTGGCGTTGCTTGTGTCCATGGGTGGCGGTAATTGCTTACCATCAGGCAATCCGTCTGCTCGTCTGCCGCCTATTACCATAAAAAAAAAATAAAAAAAAACATGATCAACAAACCTACTTTAAGATTACTTTATTAAACGCTCGAAATGATTATCCGGATGGTGTTGTATAACGGGATGGAGGTTGCATAGCATGATGTCGAAAACCCGATGGATGTCAGAGTATGAGCAATGCAATATTTTAATGAGTTTCCTATTATTTTAACGAGTATGCGTGTTGTTCAACATATCAGCTTCGAGAAAAAGAGTTAGTTGTGATGTTCATTAAAACCTGTAATGATTTTGATCAGAGTACCTTATTATTGCCCACCGACTTGTGCCAGGAATGGCCGAACGACTAGGATTGCTGTTCGAGAATCGCTCTTAATCCTAGAGCGAAGTACATTAAAGTGTGGTTGTTGATCGCAATCACGGATACCCTGCTACTCAAGTAGCTCTCATTTGATTTTTGATCGCTAAAATTATCTACCTCTGGTTTCTGTGTCGTATGACAAGAGCGTGTTGACTGTAGTCGTTGCCTCTATGTAGCCAAAGGAAATCAGTTTGTCCGAAAGTAGCTTATTGGTTCTCGCCATGTTCGCATTTGGTTTTAGTTTTTGTCAGTGGTCAAATCCAGTTTTGACATAGCTCATTGAGAGTATGGACGGGAGTTACGTTCTGTGCAGTTGTGAAGTTGTAAATCAGTTTGATTGACGAAGTGCGGACGTTGAATTAGTCTAAAAGAATGGATACTCTATTTAGTGGGTATACAATGAGACGAATCTTTGAAATACTAATGGTAGATTTATTTCCTTTTTTGGGTAATCCCGGTGGCCGGCGTGGTCTAGTGGCCGGCGAGACCTGGAGGCCGGCGCGGCCTGGTGGCTGGCGCGGCCTGGTGGCCGGCGCGGCCTGGTGGCGAGTGTGGCGTGGTGGCCAGCATAGCCTGTGTGGCGCGCGGCCCGTGTGTGACGAGCGGCCCGTGTGTGGAGCAAGGCCCGTGTGTGGCGCGGGGCCTGTGTGTGGCCTGTATGTGGCTTTGAGGAGTAACTGGTATAGCTAAAGCATATCTAGCCGAAACTGGCAATGATAGTGAAGGTAGTTTATTAAAGGAATTTGGTTAGAAGATGTAGAGTCCACAGACCTTAGCTTTAATGCTTTGGTTAACTTGGTTTGAACTTAAAGTATAAAGGCCCACTTGAGGTCACAGAAGTTCTTTACGATAATCGTTATAATCGCAAAGCCCTTAATTCTAAGCATAACTGTCAGTACGCACTTGACAGGTTGCGAAAAATGCCTGAAGGTCAAAGTACAACTGACGAAATTGAGGTAGAACAAAGTAGTTCTGATATTGAAGAAAGTGTTTAGGTTTACATGATGAACGATGTAGCCGTAGCTCGGTAGAAATCGGCGTCTACTAACTGAGTAGTCCGTGAGTGGGCGGTATTGCAGTCGGCTCTGGCGGAGGTCGGGTTTCAGTGGAAACCATAGAGTCCTGGAGCGACTCGGCGGACTTTTCCTATGTGGGGTTCGCAGAAAGTAGAGTAACTGGAGGTTACTGGGCTATGCATAGCCATGATCACATATAGAGCTTAAATATTATGTTTTACTGAATACCCTGAGTAAAATTTTTAATGTGGCCCTGAACGACCAGGTGTAGCCACAGGCGTCCTTACCTGTGCGCTTGGGTGGCCTCGGCGTTCGCAAAATTACCGACGTAAGCCTGCCAGCGTTTTTGTCATCGGTGCACAGCACTGCAGAATTGTTTAGAAAAATTTTAGCTCCTACACTGGTTGATTCTGAGGTGCCGTATTAGATCGATGCCTTGAACGCTTGGAGAAATGCTTGTCCAGGAACTGAGTTACCCCGAACCTTATCTTCCCAGAGGCAATGGGATGGGCCGCTTTGCAGCATGGTACTAGAAAACCTTCTCAATACATCGTCCAACACTGCGGAGCGTGCTCGCCTGCTGGCTGTGGGAGAATGGGAATCGGCCCTCTGGCTTCAGGCACTGCCATCGTCCAATATAGGTACCATATTGGACGATACGGCCTTCCGCTTCGCTACTTGCCTCCGTTTAGGTGCGTCATGTGCCTCTCCACATCGTTGTCACTGTGGAGAGGCTGTAGCTAGCCTTGGTCACCATGGCCTGTCATGCAGCAAGAGCGCGGGTCGTATTTCTCGACACGCCAACCTCAATGACATATTGCGCCGTGCTCTTGCCACCGCTGGCATTCCAGCCCAACTTGAACCTCAAGGCTTAGCACGCGACGATGGCAAAAGACCAGACGGGATGTCGTTACTGCCGTGGAAGCTGGGTAGGCCTTTGGTATGGGACGCAACCTTTGTTATCTTTTGGCGCACGTACTCCGCGATGTCCTCTATTGATGTTGCTACACGTCGTCGATCCAGTTACTTCAACAACCTTGCGCAGGTCGTCCAACTCCGTGCGCAATAATATTGCGCGCATGCGCGACGATTTCTTGGGGTGCCTCTAACTTGATGAGTACATCCGATAAACTTGCATTGAGGAAAGGGATGTCCTTCAAAAGGCTCGTGACATTGACGTGGTCGGAAGTTACAGGAGGCAACTTGTTCAAGTCCTTAGCCACAAACGTCGGCACGTCATCAAGATCGGTCTCCTTCAGTAGCGTGATGATATCCTGTAGGCTTTTCTTTATCCTGGCATTACCTCTGGGTTGTAGGAGTCAGGTTGCACTTAATTCCTAGTACAGCTAAACGTGAAGCCCAGGTTCCATGGTGGAAGTCTTGGATGGAATCGGGATATTTCAAGAACGATGATGTTTCTTGTTTATAGATATTTAAAATTATCTTTATACATTTAAAGTCCATAGTAATAGATACATTCAAGTCATAAATAAAATATTTTTGACTGCTCGGTTGGCGTAGTGGTTTAAAAGGTCGCCTCGCCGCTTAGTACTGCGTTGCGTGTCGTGGGTTCGATTCCCACACGAGACAACACTTTGTGTGATCTACAAATTGTTGTCTCGAGTCTGGGTGTTCTTTGTGTTCGTTGATTGAATGTTTGTAAAGTCTCCCGCGACACAGGAATTTCTTCCTAGTGCGGGAGTTGTCTTTAAAAAGAAAAAAAGAAAGTTTTATCATACTAGCGACCCGTCTTGGTTTTGCATCCATAGTCTTATATAGAACTAACAATCTATACAAAAAATACATCAAGTCGAGCGAGGATTTGGAACGAAGTCGAACGCTTAATGAAATGAATCGTTCAGTTTCGGTTTATTTTTCTTATATGACACAAATCCCAGCAAAACGGATCTCTGTTGAATATAACAACAGACAATGTATTAATAATAGAAATGGCAAAGTTGTCATATAATATGTACAAGATTGAAGGTGCTTCGGGATTTATTTTAACATTTATATCCCTTTTAGCAATATTGTAGTAAATTATGAATGTCAATTATTTATCACTACACACATCACTGTGAGATTATGTGTGGATTTGTGTGTTCATTTCAATCGAACTAGTACTCTCATTGACGCGCAGGTTACTTACAAAGTAAATGTGTTATTTGTATCAAAATCTTTATTCTGAGTTAGAAAAATCGTAAAAAAACTCAACTTCTTTTAAATCTTCTTTTAAATACCCATCTAACAACACCCCACACAAAGTAACAAGCACTTAAAAAATGTACATTATTTTGTAAGTATAGGAGCTACAGTAACTATCTACCGAAAGTTAATGTGACAAATTCTTTTAAAATGTATGTCACTTCTATGTAGGAATTATTGAAATGTATAATCATTAAAATATAATTTCATATAACAACAGAAACATAGCCAGACTATAAACACTTGGTATAGATCTCCACAAATAAAAAAAACAGCGAAGTAATGCATAAGAATAAGTCAGCCTCAAAATACATTCAACAACAAAACGTCTAACAACCTTTGTTAAACGAACACAATCACTGAAGTACTATTACCCTAAAATATCAACATGATTGTAAATAAAACTCATTCTTAGCACAAGTCCAACCCTCAGGCCCTTAACCCCTTGACTAACCCTCCTCGCAAACAAATCACGGAACATCGGAACGAAGCACTCGGCTTGGGTCGAAGTGACCCCCATTTAATTGTTACGCTACACGTGACCTGAACGTTAGGCTTGTTACGTTTTTCTTGTTGTTAGACTATGTATCCACATGAGATGTGATTGGGAAGGGTAGAGATGAGAGGCAAAAGTAAGAATATGAAAACAAATGTAAAAAAGGGAGGTAGCTGGACTGTGTACGAGAAATTTATTCGCTGGTGCTGCTAGTTTTTCGAGGTCGGCATTTCGAAATATTATACAACATGACCATTATAAAGTAAAAGTGACTAAAGACGAAATAAAAATATTAAAACAATTTATATTATTACAATTGCACGACTAATGTCAAGGTGGACTGTAGTTTTTTATCTTCCAAAGGAACGAAACGCCTGGCTTGATGGTGAGTTGATTTAATTCAATCTTGATCAGGATCGGCTTGTTGCTTCGGATTTCTTGAGAGAACTACTGCTGACTGAACTGAACTACATCGGTGCAACAAACCGTCCTGCTTATGTTTTATTTTACAGGGTGCAAGTAGTGAGTGGATGTGAGCGCAACGCATTCGGTTCGACCAATCACAGCGCTTCGTCTGAGTTTTACTTGTGGTGGCGTTCGGACAGGTTTCGACATGTTCAAACCTGTTCGATCGTGCTCGCGTCCACTTTACATCGTCATGTTTTGTAACAGTCTGGTAAACGGGTGCTTGCTTGCGTGTCTGGAACCGCAGCGTGCCCGATCCTCCCTCTCACTTTGAGAATCTGGTCTTCCAAGTAAGGGTCCAGTTTATACAGGCTACTGGACTTGGGCACTGGTCTTCCTTTTTCCAACAGTCTTATTTCTTCTGCGTAGTCGTCGAGCTGCGCTTGTTGCACCCAGGTCTTCTCAGCCTTTTCTATCAGGTTGACGGTCATCTGGCTTGCTCGATTTTTGTACTTTTCCTTGAAGAGAAAGAGTACCGCTGTAGTTCGTATCAGCTTCTCATATGAGGAGAATCTGCTTATGTCGGGCAGATGAGAAGCGTGTTTCTTTTCTGTGACTACATAAGTAACTTCTTCCTCTTGGTCTTCTTTCCTGGCTTTCTCTTTCGGCCAGAGTTCTTTTTCATCATATAGAAATTCAGGCCCGGTGAACCATCTGTCTTCTGGTTTCATTTGTAGTTTATAATTAGGACGCGTTGCATCATCTGCCACGTTTTGTGCCGTGGGCACCCATCTCCATTGATTGGCGTCGGTCAGCTCCGCTATTTCGCCCAAGCGGTGTGCCACAAAGGGTGTGTACTTGATGGCATCTTTTTCTATCCAACGCAGAACGGTTTGTGAGTCCGTCAAATACGCCACGTTCTTGGGCTTGTATCTATGCTCTCTCACGATTGTTTCCGCCAATCGTGCGCCGATCACTGCCGCTTGGAGTTCGAGTCGAGGGACGGTTACTGGTTTTAATGGTGCGACCCTTGCTTTTGCCGCAACCAGGCTCACAGTCACTCTTCCATCTGGTTTCAGGATCCTCCAGTAGGCGGTCGCCGCGTATGCTTGTTCACTCGCATCACAGAAGACATGGAGCTCTATGTCGTCTTCAGAGCTTTTGCCGTAGCATCTTGGGACTCGCAGTTTCGTGGCCATGCTCAAACCTCGGAACCATTCTTCGAAATGTTGTGCGTCTTCTTCGGGAATCACTTCATCCCATCCCACTCCGTGTCTCCACAGGTTTTGAAGTATGATTTTACCCGTGATAGTAAAATGGCTGATGAGACCGAGGGGTCGTAGACGGCCATCACTGCTCCGAGGGCTTCTCTTTTCGTCGGCGCTCTGTCTCTCATCCTCACTTCAGGTGCTAGACGGCTAAGTCCTGTGTTGAAGCCTAGCTCATCTTGATCCGTATGCCAAAGCAAACCAAGTGTCTTATCGGAGTTTTCCTGTCTCTGACCAAGCTTCACTTCGGCTTTGAGCACTCGTTTTTCTGTAGCTACGTTGTCCACCACATTAGGCCTGTTAGAGCACCATCCACGGAGGTTGAAGTGTGCATTCTCATGTATCTTCATGACCTCTTGTGCTGTTCTTATAGCTTCTTGCTCTGTGGCGAAGCTATCGACGTAGTCATCCATGTAGGGGCTCGATGTTATTGCTTGCACAGCGTTGGGGTATGCTTGTGCGTATCGTCTCGCGTTGGCATCTCTCACTGAGTGCGCGATGAACGGCGAGCACGATGCCCCGAAGATCATTGATATCATCTTGTACTTTTTCGGCGGCTTATCATGCTCTTCGTCTCGCCAAAGAAACATTTGAGCTGCTTGGTCTTGTGGTCTTATTCTTACTTGGAGGAACATCTCTTGAATATCTGCAGTCACGGCTACCTGACGTTCTCTGAATCTGAAGAGGATTCCTGGTAGCGATTTCAGGAGGTCAGGTCCCTCTAGTAAGTGATCATTGAGGCACACTCCGCTGTATCGGTGCGCCGCGTCAAAAACCAGCCGCATCTTTCCCGGCTTGTTAGGGTTCACGACCGGGAAGTGTGGCAGGTACCATATCTTCTTGCTTCGTTCCTCTTGTCCATCGCACTCTTGGGCATAACCTTTATCGAGGAGGTTTCTTACTTGAGCGCGATACTGTGCAGCGAAATCCGAAGAGGCGTCCATCTTTTTTTCTATCATCTTTAGTCTCTTCACGGCACAGTGATAATTATTGGGCATCGGAGCGTCTTCATCTCTCCATGGCAGACCCACTTCGAAGTGTTCACCAACCTTCCTCATTGTTCGTTGGACCACGTCGATTGCCTTTTGGTCTTCTGGTCTGACTTTCTTTGCCAGGGAGACTCCAAGGGCATCAATCCTGAAGTGTGCTTTCACTATTTCTTCTACGCGCCGTACATCTTCTGTCTGTTTGTTCGCAGACACGTCGTAGATATGAAGCACTAGTTGACCCTCCTTTTGAGTCAACGCTGAGCGTGGCGCCGTCCCATGAATTACCCATCCCAGTTGGGTATACGAGGCCGCAGGCTCATTCTTCTTGCCCATGCGTAGTTTTCGCGTCACGATCAGGTGCCAATTGTCCGCACCTATCAATACTTTCGGTGTGGCTTCGTCAAAGAATGCGTCCTTTTGCATGTCTCGGAGGTGTGGATATTTGATTAATATTGATTTATCTACTGTCTGACCATGAAGTCGTAGATCCTTCATCGTTCGTGCGCGTAATTCTTGATAGTCGCCGTTCTGACCACGAATTTGTAGTTTGACCTCTTGACTGGGTTCTTCGTGTGGCTGTGAGGTCACTCCTTGTATTTTGAGTGAAGAAATTGGCCCTTTCACTTGGATACGGCGTGTTAAATCCTCGTCGATGAGTGAGATCGTCGATCCTTCGTCCATTAGCGCGAACGTGGTCACTTGACCGCCTGGTCCTTTCAAAACGACGGGGCACATCTTTAAGAATACGCGATGCGGCGCGTCGCTGCTTGCTGAGACAGTCATCACGGACTCCGCTGTCGGTTTGGCATCCGTCGCTTTTTCTTTGGTGTCTCGTTGCAACATCTCTTTGTGGAGCAGCGCGTGATGCGGGCGGGTACAATTTTTTTTGCCACATCGCTTAGCTCGGCAGTGCTCTCGTCGGTGGCGATTATTCAGACATTTAAAGCACACTTTCTCCGTTCGTGCCCATTCCCACCTGTCGTCGACACTCATCATTGAAAACTTGGCGCACTTAGGCACTTCATGGTCCCCAGCACAACACAGACATAAGTGTTTCTTTTCATCTTCTTTTTCTGTCGTGGCGTAAATAACTTCTCTGCCCGCTTTCCTTTTTGTGCTTGCTTGCACCACATTTTTCTGTTCTCTCTTTGGTGCGGGCGTGGGCGTCGGGTTTGTGAAGGCGTACTTCATTGCACGGTCAGCCTCCCGCATCAGGAACCGAGATAATATCGTAATTTCAGTCGCACCACCTTGATTTCACGTGCGGGCTTAATTTGTCCACAACTTCACGCACTAGCATCGGGTTCCATAAGTATCCGCGGTTGTCCATATTGGATAGCACACACACTATGTTCTGTAGCTTGACTGCGAACGAGTTTAGTTCACTTGCCACACTAGTGAGCCGAGGCAACTTCTTTATGTCCTCCGTCACCTGGTCCATTAATATCTCCGGCCTTCCATAGTATTGTTCTAGCGTCTTCATAATTGTCCGTGGGTCAGACGCAGAGTACAGGAGCGCGGAGACTGCTTCCCTTGCTGGACCTCTGACGCAGTTCCTCAGTCTCGCTAAGTTTTCCATCGCGGTGAATTTGTAGACACTCGATGAATCTTCATAAGCTGCCTTGAATGGCAGCCATTCCGTAGCTGCTCCGGTGAACACAGGTAGCTCAGTCACTTGTCGTGGCGGCGGGCGTACACGCATCATTTTGTCCAGCGTGTCGGCCAGTTGTTCAATGCCACTTCCTACTCTGCGTTACCCTCTTATGGGTGAACGTGAGATCGAACGTTGTCTCCTGCGTGGCATGGCAGGCGTCGTAGCGTCGACACATGTGTTCGGCTCTGCGGCGGTTCGTTGGGCGGCGGGGTGCGTCGGCTGAGTTTTCTCTTCGGTAACTGGTGGGTGGGCTTGGTCAATACTTTGCAGCCACTCATCCACCCTGTCTTCACTCCTATGTCTGGAGCCCTCTTCACGAGCCTCTGCCTCTGCTTCAATCGCCGACACTTCATACTCGAACCGTTTGTTTACTAGGGCCTTTTTAATTTCCAATTGCTCGTTCCTAATTGCAGCAATTCTTTTTTGTGCCTCATATTCCGCTAGTTTTACTCTTGCCACATCACTGCTATAAGATCCCCTTGATCTTATCGTATTTCGGTGTCTCTCATTGACCTATTTGCCGTCATTGTTCTGACAGAGTCCTGAATTCTTGGCTGGAACGACGTGCTTGGATTGACGAGTTGTTCTTCACGCATTGTTACGCTCGCGATCGCCGTTGCTCGACTCGCCGGTACGTGGCGTGGAGCGGGTGCGGTAAGCGCGGCGGACGCACCAGACGGTGGCACAACTCCTCCCGTCGCGGCGGTGGCGGGCGGTGCGGTCACCGACACAGCGGCGATGGGCGTGGCACTGTCGATTCCACTTGCGGGCACTTTATGTTGGACGCGCGGCAACGCGGACGCAATGGTTGAAGGTGATCTCGGTGGCTCTTCGAATGTTCGGCGACGTCGGCTGTCGTATCCCGATTCTGCCTCACTCTCTTTGGCCGCAATACTCCTAGTCTTCATTTTCAGGAACACTGTACTTGCGTATTTTCTTTATCTTCAACTCGTCAGGCGAACGATGATCCGACTGTATCCGGCGAGCGTAGGACCAAACTGTCAAGGTGGACTGTAGATTTTATCTTCCAAAGGAATGAAACGCCTGGCTTGATGGTGAGTTGATTTAATTCAATCTTGATCAGGATCGGCTTGTTGCTTCGGATTTCTTGAGAGAACTACTGCTGACTGGACTGAACTACATCGGTGCAACAAACCGTCCTGCTTATGTTCTATTTTACAGGGTGCAAGTAGTGAGTGGATGTGAGCGCAACGCATTCGGTTCGACCAATCACAGCGCTTCGTCTGAGTTTTACTTGTGGTGGCGTTCGGACAGGTTTCGACATGTTCAAACCTGTTCGATCGTGCTCGCGTCCACTTTACATCGTCATGTTTTGATTTCTTATTTACTATGGGATAATAAAACAGCCTTAATCGAATAACAATAAACATTTCCCTACTCTCAAATCGTTTTTATTGAATCATCCTTATATCTACTTAAGTCTACTTACATATTCATATTTATTTACATTATTTATGATCATTACTTAATTGTATTACAAAGCTACGACGTCCGTAACAACTAATTTATATAGTAAAGTACAAATACTTTACTATTCAGCGATAGCCTAGAAGAGAGACCGACAGACTGCTACGCAGAGGGCCCAGGTGCGAATCCACGGCACGCACCAATTACTTTTCGGAGTTATGTGCGTATTAAATTTTTAATTATCGCTTGCTTAACGGTGAAGGATAACATCGTGAGGAAACCTGCATTAATATTCTCCAAAGACATGGGAAGTCTGCCAAACTGAACTAGGCCAGCGTGGTGGACTATGGCCTTACCCTTCTCATAGTAAGAAGAGGCCTGTGCCCAGCAGTGGGACAGTTTATATACAGGGCTGATGATGAAGTATTTGTTGGGTTTCGAATCCATGATCTGCGTATTTCAACTAAAATTTTCAGAACTGAGATTTTCACATTTTTTACATTTACTAAATTTACTTTGAGGTAATTTTATAATTCTTACCGCACCAACCGATTGAACAATAATAATTCGCCGTTTTGTCTTATTTCCAAATAATTTAGAATTCAAGTTCGCGCGTCAGATGAATGGCTATAATGATTTTATAGCCGCTGGGTATTTGATTTATCGTTATGGCATTACAATCGGCGGGATGCGTGCCGAATTTAAGATTAACTGGGTTTGCGTCGTTTGAGGTATGTTTAGTATTGTGTACCTAGTTTTTGGCGTTTTGGACTATAAATTTATAAAATGGAACGTTTTGTTAATCAATAAACGGTAGAAAGGGCCTCATTACAAAGAAAATACTAAATGGAATTCGAGTTTTAGTTTAGTTCGAGCACAAATAAGTACTGTAATAGTATTTTTAGCCTTCGTTGTAAAATTGGTATAAATAGACTTATTCTTATTTCTGTGAATTATCTGTCTCAAAAATTGGTTGACACGAAACTGGAATAAGTCGTTTTTTAAAAGTCTATAATTGAACGATCTTAAACTGTGACTTAGTCTTATATGAAACTAGTTCTGTATGCATTTATTTTAGCATAAGGATAAGGATTGTATAAATAGTTTCAGACATTGTAAGCTTAAGACATAAAATATGCTAAGTATCTTATAATCTTTATGTATTTAGTTAGCAGTAGCATTACTAGGACGATAGTCACGACATTATTGTGAACCAAGTCCTTTAAAATAAAACAAAATAAAACAAGAATCGGAACACTATCAATAGACCTTTTCCCTTCTCACAATCTTATGATTCACAGAGCGAACAATGATTTACGTTTACAGCTGACGCGCGACGCAGTGAACGTAATACTGTCGGTTTATTGGTCACTCGTGCGACGAATACTGCTCGTGATCGAGTCTTATCCACTGGGACAGTCCTTAACATATTTGGAGCATTTTATATATTACCATTTTATTTTTCTCTTAAGATTATTGTCGTTATGCATCAGTCTTTGAAGAATTTATACAGACAAATATACAGATGCCTGAATGTGAAGAATTATTTTATCGTTTCTAGTGAAAAGCGATGGTCTAGTAGAAATAGATATTAAAATCAATGCCTATGGCTTCGGGCTTAAACCCATGGCGTGCAGCACTGACTTGTCGATGTTATGTGCGTATTAAATTGTTAATTACTTATATTGCCCTGTGCTGCGGAGAGCACAAGAATTCGTCGGTACCGTCTGACTTAAAGATCTTCAACAATCGTTTTGGGAAGTGAGTACCCTCGAACAAGTCTTAGCCACGTATTTCGCTGTCTCTTTTGTCTGCGAGAAAATAATATTTGTTTGTTCGTATCTTATGTGTTTTAAGGACCTCGGTCACCGAGGTGAAGTTTTGGATGCAACCTGAATAATGGATGCTGATGATGACGATCTTTCAGGTTTCTCAGAACTGTAGTAGTTGCAAATTACGAACAAAGTATTGAAGTGGTAAAAATATTGCGTATAGATTACGTCAAATAATAGCGAGTTCAAGGTATTGAAATCAAACCATAAAATATTGAAACCAATTAAACGCGATATTCTAAACCGTAGTTTACGGATTCTATCGCTTAGCAATAAATGTTTTAAAGATATATTATTACATTTAACCCGAATGATCTGGAGACTACATTTTATTATTACTAGCCAACGTTTCAGTTTCTTTACAGACACTGTGGTCACGGCAGACTGAGGTGCTATTTGTCTTATAGAAATAAGAATTCGAGTTAGCTTACTAAAAATGGATATAATTTAACCCATACGATGTCGAGGAAGTGAATATCATGTTCATGAGAATAACTTATCATTTTCTATACAGAAAAAAATCTTGTAAATGAGTGGTAAAGTCCAAGAAAATAAATATTTTTCTTTCGCGAATTAACACAAATAATCAAGTCAGGTCAGGGTTAGAAGCGAATAACCCATGATTCAAATTCTTATAATTCTGTATTAAAAGCTTTAGGAAAATCATTTCCCAAAATTACATATCACAAATTGAGATTTTTAATTAAGACATCTGATAATGGGAATAGCTCAACTACTACTTAGTTTGACATTCAATTGAACAGTAAAGTTATTTTCTTAAATGGCAACAATTAACAGATAGTAGAGCCTTTGTGATTTCAATCACAGACATAACATGGACTGAGCATTCCTTGAAAAGCTGTCTAATAAACATATATAACATAACATAACTTCACGCCTTTATCCTCGAAGGGATAGGCAGAGGTGTTTTACACACCCACATTTAGCTAGTTATGTTTCGGTCCCAATGTTTTAATACACATAACTTAAATAATGGTTCCTATTAGGTGTATAAAAATCAGGGTCCTGGGTCAACCCGATAAAAAGATATGGTCAAAATTAGATTTCTGCGAAAACTTGTAAGAGTTGTAAGTACCTAAATTAACCTTAATTTTCAACTTTTTAATTTTCGGAATTTTTCCTTTACTTGTGCTGTAAGGCCTTCGTTTTAACCAAAATTGACAATTTTAGGTCAACCGTAAGTACAATATAGGTTTTGGGTCGAAAACCTATATGGTAGTTCCCGTTGAACTGGAATCATGAAATTTGGCCAAAAGCAGTGTATTACAGCACAAATAAAGTAAAAATTACAAAAAATAAAAAAGTGGAAAATTTAAGGGTGTATGTATACATACATAGTAGACTCTATTTAAGATAGTCCTGTAAGTTGTATGGGCGCTCATACAAATTTAGAGGACTAGCGTAATTAGCACCAACCAAGAAATAAGGTAAAATTGGTACGGAACCCTCGGTGCGCGAGTCAGCCTCGCACTTGCCCGATTTTTTTAAAATCAGTACTGTCAGTATAAGATCAATAATCTTCATTAATTTCCTACTTTTAATACAAACTCATATTTTCTACATACAAGTCTTCACTCGATCCTATACAAACGTGTTTCATTGAACCGATGACAGGTTCTATTACATAAAAAAATCCATATAAATATATACTCTATTTAGGTATATTAGTGAATGGTTAATGTTTATGCAGCAAAGAGCTCGCTTGGAATGAATGATTCACGGCCCTTAGGCGGGTGTACAATGAAATCTGCCCTTGCGATGGTGTTTCAGCTTATAGGAGGTAGCGGTAAGTAAAGGTTAATTCAACTATGACGCAGGTAATTTATTGGGTATGTGAACATGTGAGTTACTCATTAAGTATTATATCTAGTCGGCCAACTTTTATGATTAATAGCTTTTTAATATTCTTCCGATAGGCTGGGAACGCGGAATTTGTGTTTGATTTCTGACCAGATTTGACAGAATTAGCCTATTGGCCTAGTTATGAAACTACATACGAGTATAACCCCATGATCTAAAATTAGACAACTATTGTGACAGCAGATTTTTTGATTATAGAATGTTTGTATTTTTTATTGTTTCAAATTGCTGCGTACTATGAGCTTAATGGGTAGATAATATAGCTGTAATATAAGCTTTGTATCCAAAGCTCTTGTTCACTTAAAAACGGCTTCTGTATTGAGAAACTAGTCATTTTCAGGACAGTGTCAAATATTCTGTTATTATTTTGTCAAGTTTAGATACAATGTTGTTTACGTACAATGATTATACTTTATTCTGTGATTCCAGACATGAGATATTGTAAAAAGTTTGTAGATTATTAGGAACGTGCACAATATTTTAAGTGGTTATAGGAACATTCATTTCAAAATAATATAAATAATAATAAAAGAATAATAAAAGAATTTGATTGATTGACGTCTGTCAGATCGGCCAGAAAATAATTTTTCAAGATTTTTTATTTTCCTATTCAATTATGAACCCAACAGTAGCCGAAGAAAATAATATATTGTTAACAGTTTGAAGGCAATATCAATATATATAAATATACCTTGAAGCATCAACACCAGTTTTACGTCTCATGTGGCCTACTGCATCTTACCTACATTATCTGCTGGAGCCAAGGAAATTATAGGTGTTATTATTCTAAGCTAATAGCATAACCATCTCAGGCTGGCAGGCGTGGAAGGCTAGCCGATGAAGCACTATGCCGGCCTCCGCCAACATACTGGCCGCCGGCCGCAAACCACCGCGTCAAAAATTAAAAACTTTTATTCGTGACAAACGTCAAGTTGTATATTTGTGTTTATAATTTTTATTTCTAGTTTGTTATTTTAAGTGTATATTATAATATTTCCTAAGTTTTCCGTATTATGTCTTATAACGGTGGCGGAAGTGTTGCGGGAATAGGTGCCAGTCTACCTTGCACATCAGCTAAGCTGGTGCGTTGCACCATTTGCTCCCAGGAACGTTATTTTAAAGGTGAGCGGGGCCTAAAAGTACATTTTGGTAAAGTCCATAAACGCCAAAATGTGCTTTCTGGGCCCAGTATATCAACACCGCACAGCACAAACACAGAGCAAACAGTCTCCTGCGAAATTCCTTTTTGGCAATATTTGGGTAATTTAAAAAATTCAATTCCGGTTATCAAACGAATTCCCCGTGGCGCAAGTCCTTCAGTGGCTCAAAATCTAGCACTGTGCATAGGTCTTGTGGTACGGGAGAATTCAGTAACGGCTTGGGAGCAACTCTTCACCTGTCCCTACAGAATTTTACACGCACAAGATGATCGGCTATCAAAAAAAAACACTTACAACAAAAATAAAGGAAAACTGTAATGATTCGGCGTCAAAATTACAACACTATTCACCCAAACCATACCGCAATAGTACCATCTACCACCACGTAGAAAAGAAACTGAGGGAAGGTGACATCAGAGGAGCATCCAGGCTCCTATTTAGCAGCGATGTGGTGGCGCCTTGCTCTGCAGACACACTCGCGAGTCTCCAGAGCAAGCATCCAGCGCCACAGGACAACCTTTCCTTTCCTGAACCACCTGACTCTGATTCAGTTTGCCTCAGAATTACAGCCAAGGATGTGGTTGCGGCCGTTTGCTCCTTCCAAAGCGGGTCTGCTGGTGGCCTCGACGGTTTAACACCACAACATTTGAAGGACCTTGTGTGTGCAAGCGCCGGGTCGGCCGGCGACTCGCTTTTGAGGGAGCTTACGGCTTTAATGAACCTTATGCTCTCCGGCAATGTGAACGATGCCATCGTCGATATTTTGTATGGCGCAAATCTCTGCGCCTTGCGGAAGCGCGACGGTGGCATTCGTCCCATTGCCGTTGGTTGTACGTTCAGGCGTATTGATATATATCAAGATTTGCTGCCACCATTATAACACCCTTCTAGGCAGCAAATTTCAGCCCCTGCAGCTTGGATTTGGATCCAAAGGGGGCTGCGAGGCTGCCATACATGCCCTGTCGGCATACCTTGGCTGTAATCAAGGTGAGGTTGTCCTGAAGGTAGATTTAAAGAATGCCTTTAACTCGGTTAATAGGGACACCTTGTTGACACAAGCTAAATTAGAAACACCCGAAATTTTTAGTTTTCTTTGGCAGTGTTACAGGCACCCTTCAAAATTGATATATAAGGAAAATGTTTTGGAATCCGCCGTTGGCTGTCAACAAGGCGACCCGCTTGGACCACTTATCTTTAGCTTGGCCATTCACCCAATTATCAAAGAACTAAATTCAAAATTTAACATCTGGTACCTGGATGATGGGACCCTTGCAGGTGATGTAGACGTAGTATATCAAGACCTGGCACTTCTAAAGTCGAAATTTTTATCCATTGGCCTAGAACTTAATCCCAGTAAATGCGAAATTTTCATTAACAATAACTTAGACCAATCACATATACTTTCTAAATTTCAATATCTGGCTCCCAATATTATTCACGTTAAAAAAAGTTCTCTTCGCTTCCTTGGGTCCCCAATATTAGACGAAGGTTTCGATTCATTTATACAAGAAAAAATTCAAAATTTTAGTGATATTTCAGACCGGTTACTCAAAATTAATATGCATTCGGCTTTTACTATTATCAAGTATTGTCTTTTTGTGCCTAAATTTACACACGCTCTTCGATCTTCCCCTTTTTGGAAATACCCATCTCTACTCGCCCAAATTGACAATCTTATGCAAATTACCTTAAGCAAAATTATAAATCTGGACCTGAACGACCGAGTGTGGCTACAGGCGTCTTTGCCTGTACGCCTGGGCGGCCTTGGCGTTCGCAAAATTTCCGACGTAAGTTTACCAGCATTCCTGTCCTCGGTCCACGGCACTGCAGAATTGACCAGGAAAATTTTAGCACCCACACTGGTCGATCCTGAGGTGCCGTGTAAGATCGATGCCATGAATGCTTGGAGAATGGCTTGTCCAAGCACCGAGTTACCCCGAAATCCATCTTCACAGAGGCAGTGGGACGGGCCGCTTTGCAGCGTGGTACGAGAAAATCTCTTAAGTACGTCGTCCAATGCTGCGGAGCGTGCTCGTTTGCTGGCTGTGGGAAAATGGGAGTCGGGTCTTTGGCTTCAGGCACTGCCATCGTCCAACATAGGTACCATGTTGGACGATACGACTTTCCGTATTGCTTCTTGCCTTCGTTTAGGTGCGCAATGTGTCTCTCCGCATCGCTGTCACTGTGGAGAGGCTGTCGACAGCCTTGGTCATCATGGTCTGTCATGCTGCAGGAGCGCAGGTCGTATTTCACGACACGCCAACCTTAATGACATACTTCGCCGGGCTCTTGTCACCGCTGGCGTTCCAGCCCAACTTGAACCTCAGGGCTTGGCACGCGACGATGGCAAAAGACCAGACGGTATGTCTTTACTGCCGTGGAAGCTGGGTAGGCCTTTGGTGTGGGACGCAACT
Organism: Euclidia mi; assembly: GCA_944739405.2. Lineage (NCBI taxonomy): Eukaryota > Metazoa > Arthropoda > Insecta > Lepidoptera > Erebidae > Euclidia > Euclidia mi. The sequence continues at coordinate 78,250,903 of OX123190.2, forward strand.
TGTGTCGACACCCTTGCGCCATCTCATCTTCCTAGCACAGCGGGTTGTGCGGGCGCTGCTGCAGCTACAGCGGAGACTCTCAAACGGCGCAAATACATAAATCTAATAGGAGATTATGTATTTGAGCCGTTTGGAGTCGAAACGTTGGGACCATGGGGTCCAAGTGCGCGATCTCTTTTTAGAGATCTTTCAAAGAGACTGGTCGACGCCTCGCGTGACCAGAAGGCTGGCCTGTATTTGGCGCAAAAGATCAGCATTGCCATACAACGTGGCAATGCTGCCAGCATTCTGGGCACGCTCCCAATTGACGGCGATGTGGAGGATTTCCATGACGCCCTCTAAATTTAATTTTCCTTTCTTTTTTTTTTCTTTTAATGTATTTTAAGTTATTTAAGTATAGAAATTATTGTTTTATTTTATGTGTAAATAGTCATTTAGCTATGTTAGTTTTAATTTGATTGCATTAAAGAGTGCGAGATATAAATCGACGGGTCCCAAGAACAGAGACGTAATTGCACTATTGTCGAAATCCAGTACGAGGCTTAGAAGTTCTGGTATAATGTAATCATTTAGTATTTGCTGAAATTTAGACAATATATGAAAAAAATATATGAAAGCAGTTCGGAGACTAGGTTTATTTATTATTGTGAACTTCAAATTAAAATATTAATCATTTGTATTAAAAATGAATTCTTATAATATAATAAGATTTTGTTCATCGGAACAAGTACGTTCATATGGTAATATACGACTTTGTTCTAAGGAACTATTACGTAATGATAGTCTTGCATGTGGACATACGATGTTTTTTCTCATAATATAGAAGTCAACATTTAGTCGTATGTTGAGCTGATTTGTATAATAATTATGTATAATTAATTAATTATATTACAGTAAATAAAAACAAAAAAAATCAATATAGGTATATCTTTAATAAAGTATTATCAAAATCACAAATCAAACACTTTTGAATGTGCATGAAACATAATTAAAAATACCACTAGCCTTGTTTATTAATTAACATTTATTTATACTAGTAATCACAGTTATTATAATATTGTTATTGTTTAGGAAAAAATAATACTTAGGAAAATTTACATTATAGTAATTGGAAATAAAATTTCTAATAAAATTAATAGCAAATTGTTAAAATAATCAAATTAACAAAAATATTATTCTTATAAAATTAAAGTATTATTATAATTTTAAATCACAAATTAAGTAACAATCAATGTTTTAGTTTCTTAAGTATTTAACCATAAAGATATTTAGAAAACACAAAAAAAAAAAACAAAAATATTAGTCAAAAAATAAATTCTGTAACACTTATCATCCTAGTTCTATTGATTATAATTTTATTCATGAATCAGTCTCATTTTTAATTAAAAAAATTACTCCTCGTCACTTAAATCATGTCTATCATCATTGTCTGCAGAATTATGTGGTAAAGATCTAAAAAATATTGCATTATTTGAATTTATGACACCGGAATCACACATACTAATTAAATCTTTATATTTAGAATTCGTTAACTTAATGGGTGAAGAATAAGCATGTTGTAGTACAGGTACAACCGCAGAATTTCTTGTGTCAGTCCGAATGCTCAAGCATTCGTAGGTCTCATCATTTAAATTATATTTATAATACAATTTATTTGGCTCTGATTTATCAACGAAAACTTCTTTGATTTTCGTCCATAAAATTTTCTGTTGTCTATAATTCTTTGTCCACAGTTTGTCATTAACATGGGCCTTAAAATCAAAAAAGTTTTCCTGTGTCATATTTTTAACTAAATACGGTTCACCTTCTGTTTTTGCCCACCGAACAAGTAGACGCCATTCATCAGGCGTATAAATCGTTTTTGAGTGAGACGAGCGCTCTATAAGGGCATGTACGCTATCTCCTTCGTTTTGCGTATGCCCCTTCTCAAGGAATCTATGTAAGATTGAAACTTTGTACTTTTTGGCTGCATACAAATATAAATAAAATACAAATCTATTACGATTTTGGCCAGCACAATTGTCTGACCAAAAACGGAATTCTTTGGCTCCTTGTTCGACGTAATCACTAATATAATCTAATAAACAGCTAGCCACTTCGTTGGCACCACGCTTTGCAATTGTCTCGTCCCACATGTAGCAGATTGCTTTTTTCATGGCCACATTAAAAACTGTAAAATTAAGGGCAGATAATTTCCTTTTGTAGTAAAAGATACTTATTTGACCATGAGGACAGCTTAAAACTTTCTGAAAGAAACAATGGAGCCTTGGGATTCTAATGCATCCTGTTTATCTTTTTGTTTTAGGTTTCGTGCAATTTTTTTTGCATTGATATGTTCCTCATAATTACTTTTGTGATTATTAGTAGGCTCTGGGGTATTACAATAAACATGACACACTTCACATTGGTCTTTCTTAGGGATATGAAAAGCAAGATTAAAATTTTTGTTTACAATATCCCTATACCATAGATAAATATAATACTTTACAGTACAGATGCCGCAAGTCGTCCATAAAAATTGGCCACGTTAGATCCTTAATATTAGACCTTTATTTTTATAAGTACTTGTTAATACCGTAAATAATACAACAGATGGCGCTAGCGACGAAAAAATGGGAGTCGATGGTAGCGACATCTTACGTCTCATTTTGTAAGCGATGTTATTTTAAATTAAAAAGAAGAGATGGCGCTATAATAAAAAAGCATTCTGTTTAAAATGTAGAAATATTATGATATTTCACCTTGTCACCCAAGTGTGCCTCATTTCAAGGTTATAACACGATCAACCGATCTAATAGGTACCTATTTTACGTATGTACCGGTGGCGTTAAAACATCTAGCGATATTTTTATGACTTCGTGTCTTTCCGTTCAAAATTTGGAATGCACTTTGTACACTGTTCCATAAAGCTGATATTTGACATACTTACGTAAGTTTGGTGGCTATGTTACGGTAACATTGAAATGGTGCAGTGATGAATGACCTTGTGAATGCACCTTGGTCTGATGATGAAGCCGGGAAGATGGTTACAGGAACTTCTAAACTACATATTATGATAAACTACTCGTGTTTGGGCTCGTTTGAATTGACTTGACAAAACCTATGACCTTGTGAGGTTGCCTTGGTCTGATGATGAAGTCGGAAGATGGTCACAGGAACTCCTAAACTACACGTGATAAACTAGTAGTGTTTGGGCTCGTTTGAATAGACTTGACAAAACCTATGACCTTGTGAGGTTGCCTTGGTCTGATGATGAAACCGGAAGGTAGTCACAGGAACTCCTAAACTATACATGATAAACTAGTAGTGTTTGGGCTCGTTTGAATAGACTTGACAAAACCTATGACCTTGTTAGGTTGCCTTGGTCTGATGATGAAGCCGGAAGGTGGTCACAGGAACTCCTAAGCTACACATGATAAACTAGTCGTGTTTGGGCTCGTTTGACAAGACCTGACAAAACCTATGACCTTGTGAGGTTGCCTTGGTCTGATGATGAAGCCGGAAGGTGGTCACAGGAACTCCTAAACTACACATGATAAACTAGTCGTGTTTGGGCTCGTTTGACAAGACTTGACAAAACCTATGACCTTGTGTGGTTGCCTTGGTCTGATGATGAAGCCGGAAGGTGGTCACAGGAACTCCTAAACTACACATGATAAACTAGTAGTGTTCGGGCTCGTTTGAATAGATTTGACAAAACCTATGACCTTGTGAGGTTGCCTTGGTCTGATGATGAAGCCGGAAGGTGTTCACAGGAACTCCTAAACTACATATGATAAACTAGTAGTGTTTGGGCTCGTTTGAATAGATTTGACAAAACCTATGACCTTGTGAGGTTGCCTTGGTCTGATGATGAAGCCGGAAGGTGGTCACAGGAACTCCTAAACTACACATGATAAACTAGTAGTGTTTGGGCTCGTTTGACAAGACTTGACAAAACCTATGACCTTGTGTGGTTGCCTTGGTCTGATAATGAAGCCGGAAGGTGGTCACAGGAACTCCTAAACTACACATGATAAACTAGTAGTGTTCGGGCTCGTTTGAATAGATTTGACAAAACCTATGACCTTGTGAGGTTGCCTTGGTCTGATGATGAAGCCGGAAGGTGGTCACAGAAACTCCTAAACTACACATGATAAACTATTAGTGTTTGGGCTCGTTTGAATAGATTTGAAAAAATCTATGGACCTTGTGAGGTTGCCTTGGTCTGATGATGAAGCCGGCAGGTGGTCACTGAAACTCCTAAACTACACATGAGAAACTAGTAGTGTTTGGGCTAGTTTGAATAGACTTGACAAAACCTATGACCTTGTGAGGTTGCCTTGGTCTGATGGTCGGTGGTCCCAGGGTCTGTGGTGCATGCTACAGATAATATAATAGGTAGGTACATTACTAAACTAGGTGGTGCTTTCCTTTGAGTTCTGCTTCGTGAAAATTGTTATTCTTTATTTATATTATTATATTCTTAATTAAATTGGTATTCAGGCGAAATTAATGTAACCTAAATGGCGAACCCCTGGCGAAGCGAACGTCGAGATTGCAAAAGGGGAATAGGTAGGTAACTATTAAAATGTAGAAGTGAAACAACAGTTCATTTTATTTTTTTATTTATGAAACCATGATACCTCGTCAACTAACAAAAAATCTTGCAAAAACGTTGGAAATTTTTCTCTTCAACTTTCACGGGAACGAAGTCGCGCGCAAAAGCTAGTCATTACAATTGGTTTATTAATTCGGCCTTACAAGCAAGTTATGCAAACGTGCAAGTTAGTTATTTAGATAATTAACTCAAATCCAGATGTTGGCAAATTAATATTTTTAAATTGATAAATTAGGTCGTTTTTTATTCCTCCATTAAAGTGGATAAACAGAATTAGATAAAAAACTAAATTTAACTATTATAAAATCATTTATTTTGTGGGATTCGTAATTTTGAAGCTGATTGTAACGATTTTTTTTTAAATACTTGCAACACTTTCAAAGTATTTCTTACTTGAATTAAACGTACGCGATTGGGTCTCGCGTTTTGCCGATCCACGATCGTAACGGAGTACTTTTACTTTCATGGGATATTATTTCTTACCGTCATACATTTACGGAACTTTGTCGCGCAAAACACTAAAATATTTGCAACACTTTCAAAGTATTTTTTACTTGAACGTACGCGAACACGTTTCGCGTATTACCGACTGCCGACCGTAACGTAGTAGGGTAAATACGCTAAATGTCGGCATCCTTACGGTTTTTCTGTTTTGGAATCGGTCTGGCACCATCAATTTGCAACGAAAGGATAGCTTCCGATGCAGTTTTGGATAGTTTGATAAATCTATTTCATGTTTATGGGCATAAGGTTGACATTTCTACTACAAGGAAAAAGTACTAAGGTTTATATGCGTCGAGAACGAAAAATCCCTAAAGTCGGCCATTCACGGGCCATGGTCGGTCGCGTTTTCCCCAAATATCGGCCGGGTATAGGATGTTTTAAATTAAGACGGATAAATATTATTAATATGATTTATTTTGGCAGGAGTCTCACTAAGTATACGTTATTAATCGTATTTGTTTAATAGTAGGTAAAGTATTTTTTTATTTGCACTTAAATAACGTTAGGTAAGTATTACAATTTATAACAAAGTAAACATCAAAATAATTATAATTAGTTCTGGATATCTTTTCAAAAATAATTCATACCATTTTTGGCCCAGAGTATCATTATTGAATATATTTATATTTTTAAGCTACGTAATTAACATGGGTTAAGGTAGCAAGTTCCAAAGAGCAATTTATATCTTATATTTCCATACCATAATAAGCTAATATAAATGTTTTCAATAATATCAACTCCTACATTTAAACTTAACTCTTTATATTATAAATAAATAAACGTATAATAAATATTTAATTTTGAGAAAATAAGAAAAGTAATCAGCCTGTATAGTTGGGATCGAATTCGAGGCTGGTCGACATTACGATCTTTAATGTTTCTAAAGCCAGCCTCTATTTTGTGTACATTATTTCTCGAGATTCAACTAATATCACCCCGGCCGGTATTTGGCGATTAAACGTAAAATAGATTTATTTGCCTATATGCGTTGCAAATTCTCTTATTAAGGCAATGGAATTAGTACAATTGGAAATTATAAAACAGACTGCATTTACTTTTAGTCGGCCACGGCTGAGAATCCGGTTTTAATTCAAAATTGGTATTCTATTGGCGGCCTCCTATTTTCCCTTAAAACAATACGTTAAACATTGAAAAACCGGCCAAGTGCGTGTCGGGCCTCGCGCAATGTAGGGTTCCGTAGTTGGCCATATTAGCCATTATTAATAATAACTTCTGTTTCACATGCGACTAAAAACGGGCCCACATTGTACCCCGTAGTACATTACGTACCAAAGTACGTATATCTTTAAGATTAAGCCAGCGCTCGGAATGTAAACTCACAGAAATTGGTATTTATAAGTTAAACGACGATTACTCGTAAACTAGTGATGTCTACTTAGCCGTGATAGTTTTCCTTTTAAATTCGTTATATGTACTACATTTGTGATTTTTTCACCTCTTTCAAATTAATAGTTTAGCCGGCAGAGGGGGGGGGGGGGGGCACTTGAGTATAAAAATTTTTTTCACTTCAAAGCTTGATATTTGACAAACCAATTACTTGATCGAAAAATGATTTGAGCAAGCTAATAATATTTTTTTAAAACCTATCCAATGATACCCCACATAATGGGGTATTCAACCAAAAAAAAATGTATCCCCACTATATATGTAGGGGAGATACCCTTAAAAAAAATATTTTCCTATATTTTATTTTACAGTTTTGTTGCAATATCTTATGTCTATATTCATGTCAAATATCAGCTTTCTAGCACCAGGCGTCTTTGAGCTAGGCTGCGGACGGACAGACGGACGGACATGACGAAACTATAAGGGTTCCTTGTGGACTACGGAACCCTAAAAATCTATCTCAAAATATAGTAAAAATCACTAATTACTAATAATAATGCTTAAAACAATAAAAAAAGGAATGTCTGACCGTTCTAATATCAATCCCCGAAGTGTGGGTATTCACAGCAAGTAAGGTACTTTAAATATGAAATTGACGCTTCGACGGCGCAATCGCTACTGACGCTCAATGTGCGAAGAGTGTGTAACGTAATCGGAAAGTAACAGTTGTACATATAGATTATGAACTAAGATTGTAATTCGAGTGGCAAATTTGTAACTTCAATACGTTTTAAATGAACGCAAGCCGAAAATGTGCAGACGGCCGAAGTTTGGGGAGGGGCCGACGTATGGCGTATTTACCCTACAGATACTTTTATGAAATAATATTCCTTACTGCCATACATTTACGGAACTTTATCGCACAAAACACTAAAATACTTGAAAGTATTTTGAGTACTCAGGAATATAAAAATTGCAAGGTTTTGCGCGACAAAGTTCCTTAAATATATGGTAGTAAGGAATAAATTTCCATGAAAGTATTTAGAAAAGTCCATTACCAAATTTTGCGATAAACATCCTTACTCATATGAAGATAAGGTTTATTTTTCAATACAAACTTGCATTACCAGGGCGTCACACGAAGTTTTCTATACTCGAGTGCCCAAAAACTTGCAAGTATATTGATACCTGGTTTTCGACCCTGGTATTTTTATAGAGACGCACTTGGTGTACTTGGTACGCGATTTTGCAATTGTGCGACTCATGAAGTCATGACTATCGGCATAGATAAATTTAATACTTTACCTATCAGGAACCAAGCGAATGAGTTCTAGACTTCTAGAGAAGTCGGCTATCAAAGTTTAAAAATGCGTTTTGTTTTTTTCATTAGCTTGATTTACAACATACTCAACATCAACTGTTTATTAGTTGCCTGTTTAGATACCTACGAAAAAAATAAAAGGTAAAAAATATACAGTATAATTTATGAATTGAAGGGACAGGCGTATTTTTGTAAAACTAACTGCATCTTTCGCTTGGAGTATTTAACTTAAATCTACTTTTGTTGCAAAGGCGACATTAAAAGAACCATTTTATGGTTTGTTTACATTTTATTTTTTCGTATCTTGAACAGACTATAGGTAGGTAAATGTAAGACGCATATTGATTAACATAATTTATGAAAATTTATTATATAATACTACTACAAACACAGTAAGTTTTTATTATGTATAAAATTTAAATTACACTACTTTTACGTACTTAAATGTAAAAACAAAACGCAATCGCTCGACTAGGTACCTATACAGGTACTTTTTAAAATAAATGCTCATGGCCGTTCATTGGTTAACATAATATCTTACTTATTTGATGTTTATTTAATAAATATTTATTTATTTTACCATCTACAGATTAATACCAAATTAAATAAAAATAAATATATACATACGTAAAAGCGCCATCTATGAATGCCGAGTGAAAGTTAACTCATTGTAACGTTTTACTACAAGCTAGTACGTATTTTGGCCACCAGAGCAACGAAGTGCACATCATATTTTTCAAAAATATTCATATTCAATTAAATGTTTCATTTTTTTATTTAATCGTAATAAAGAGATTTTTTAATTAATAAATATCATATTATAGAACTTTATTTTCTTATTTATCATTTATGCATGAAATCATCAATAACAATCGATACTAGTAAAGCCATCTGTTGAGAGAGTTAAGAATGACGGAAAACGTTCTAAGGAATGAGACCCCATGCCTATACTGTCGCTCAGTTTTTACTTTTGATTCATATACGGTGTCATCATACCATTCATTATACATTTTATATATCCGACTTATACTGAGGCTACCGTCAAGATACAACTTAGTTGAATCTTTTCGAATAAAATGTGATTCAACAGGAACAAATGAATTTATATGATCACAAACACTTTTTATCATTTTGTTATCAACAACGAATTTGTGATTTTGATGTTTGCCTCTCCGATCTTCTTCAATATCGGCGACACCATCATATTTTTTAAAAGCGGTCTTGACAATACTCTCACTAACCGACAAAGTTTGCAAAAACATTGTCTTACAAACCTGTATGGGGGTTGCGTTGGTATCAGATAAAAATGGTAAGAAATATTTGAATGTATACTGGCGTCTATTGGGAGTGTCACGGTTCAAGCAACGATTCTTTACTGTTTTCTTTACATACTTAACAACAAAGCTCCACTGCTTTTCTCTACCACCAAGTTTCCAAAATTTATTAAAGCACTGATATCTTTGTTCTTCCGTGAATTTATCTGCACAATTATACCTACATCTACAAGGCTTTCCCATCATTTTATCATCAATAAATTTAGCTCTTTTGGATACATATTTTTTGCCAAGGTTTTTCATTTTTTTACGCTTCACGTCAGACCAGTTGTGCATGTGCACCTCACGTTTTTTACCCTTACGCTTTTTTATTAATTTTGCCGATAAAGAGGGACTGTCATTTAGGGATTGGACAGAATAAATCCATTCACTATGGTCAGGACAAAATAGGTTATCACATTTTGTGTGCATATTTACTGGGGAAGGCATTGGCGTGGCTAATACCATATAATATTGTGATGACGATGGAGTAGAAATTGCAGGTTCTTCAAATTCTTCTATATATACTGCTGGTGAATTATTGAAACTTGATGTTACCTCTATATTTAATGGAGTAAGCACTTCATCTGGATGAGTAATTTGTGGTTCATGAACAGATTTAGATAGGGAAGCAACTTGCTGCCAGTCACATTGAGTATAATCTACGGTATCTTGGGGTTGGTGGTCTGATGCATGTGTTTGAATACTGTCATCAAAAACATCCTGCCAAATTTCAGCCATTTCAACGTCAATATTTTGAGCAGCTAAAGGCAGAGGAGAAATGTTGCTGTTACGTTGATTGATTGATTCTGTAAAAAACAAAACACTAAGTAAAACTTTATTATATTTAATGAATTAAACTCACGTTAGGAAAACAAGATTAATAAATTTTGCTAAAAAAAGATAAGTAAATTATAACTTTCGGCGAAGAACAAACACGCAAGTAAAGATAATGTACAACAAACAAAATCGTTTATTCATATACGACATAAAAATTGATACTATTTTTCATAGAACATAATCGTATGTGCTCAAACGACTGGCGACTTTAAACTCATTTTCCCTGAACAAAAACGTATATAAAAATAATTCGACAAATATTAAATACTCAAAAAAAGGTCCTATTGTATAAAATATCATTTCTTAATAGGAATTAGTTGATTTAAAATATTAATAAAATAGACAATTCATGTTTTTAAATTTTCTAATGAACAATTCGTAAAATCATAAACGGTGTAAATTGTTGCGTAATGGATGATTTCGTTGAAATTAATCTAAGTTATGTAAAATTACTCATTCAAATGTATACTAAAACACCTTATGTAAATAAATAGACTATTTCTTACCTTGTTTTGAGATTTCTTCAACGTTATTACTGATTTCAGAACAATCATCACTATTAATTTTATCGAATTTTAGAGCTAAATCCAATATTCTTCGCTTTCTTGATAAACCAGACATGATTTAAACACTTTCAATAATAGTATAAGCCTTAAATTATGATATTACACCAAACTAAAATATAATAATTTAGAGCACATCCTAAGCACCCACCCTGGCCCGAACAAGCTCGCGAATGACAATAGTTCGCGGCACGAGCGCTGCGAACTGAGACGAACAAGTTCGTACGTGTTCAAACATGTTTGTTTATTGGAATACATTTTACATAAGCGTATGTTCATCTGGCTATCTTGTAAAGTATAAGGTTTTTATTTAAAAAGAAAATATTGTCATGTAGAGTTTTGCACGCACTAAACGTATATGAAATAAATTAGATTTCATCTTATTTTTCCATAAGACATTGTTCTTGGGACCCGTCGAAATAGTTTAGATATTGCCAGAATATCTAGTCACACTTTATTAACTATGCTTAGAGCGTCATAGTCGCTGAGTTTTGCCGTGTTATTTTCAATAAATCGCTCCTCTTAATATAGTAAACGCAAGCCTTGCGGTCTTGAAATAAAACCCGTGGAACCTTCACTGTGAACACATGTGAAACATATTTATAGGGCAACATTTGTTTATGTGTGTTATGACTTCATATAAATACTCAAAAGCTTATTCTGAGGGCAAATTAAATACAAGTGGATAAAAGCTGCCTTTCGTTTGTTTATTTTGATTTAAAATGTTGTTCTTTTGTATTGTAAATAAAGTTCGTTTATAAATTGACGTTTATTATGCTAGGAATAATACGGATAAAAAGCAATGTCTACTGGGTTCGACCGTCACATCGGAATATAATGTAAGCGATCAATATACGGCTAATACAGCAATTATCACATTCAAGAATTTAAAACTTTGCGATTAAATAACCCTTTAACAGCCGGTCCCAACATGTGGTCAATTCATGACTTTGCCTACAAGAGATTCAAATTTGAAATGATCTCCATACAAAATATGTCAAAAGTGTATCTTTAGTAGCACAATCGATGGATATATCAAATATTTGGGCCGGCCATTCATTGATAACAAAACAGAACTTAATATTTACTTTAGCAAAAGTTATTATTGATTAAAAATGTTATGTTGTTACTTGACCGATGTTATAAATATCAGTTCAGAAACACAGCTGGCACTAATTAATTCGAGTAACCAAACCCTGACGCAGCTGTGGGAAGTCCGGATAGCGATGAAAATAGAATTAAATGTAAAATAAAACCTACAACTGTCTGTTTTTTTGCGTACCTATTATACACTTATATCGCTCAATCTGTAAAGTATCTATAGCTTGTTACTATATTCAAGACAAGCTTTTGGAGGTTGATTTTTGGGACAAATTGAACCTATATGCTATCCTGATATATATTTATGCTATTTATCAGTGAATTTTATTAGAACTCCGTTTAGCAGTATTTGCGTGGAAAAGTAATAAATATCCACCCATCTTTACAGACTCTTTCAATAGAAATCTTGTATTCGGTGTAAGAAATGGAGAAATATTCATGGTGGTTATAGCATGTAGCTGTAGCTACATTCAACTCAGGCTAAGTATCATACAATGGCCAAGATAATCAACTCTGGCGAAATTTATCGGACTACGACGGAACTGTCTAATCGGTTGCCATCCTTGCAGTATATTAAACATATGTATAAATAACATATTAATTACTGTAGTATTGATAACTTGAGACTGAACTTTACATCTTTCGTAATGCGGTAATTCGAATTTTCACGCAATGTGTTTCTGTTTTCACACAAAAGATCCCTAAATTGTGGATACACATAGTGCTGTCTCGTGTGGGTATCGAACCCACAACACCAGGCGCAGTGATAAACGGCGAGGCGACAAAATAGTGCAGTCAAACAACTGCCCAAATATGCTCGTTCAAACTTCATACCAAAAACAGTAAATGTATCGTGTATCATTATGCCCTTACCTGCACATACTAGGTACGTAAGTATATAATATACTTAATACTAAAATCACAAAGCCAAGCATTAACAAGACAGTAGCAATAACAAAACGCTTCGTCCTAATGAGTGCGTATAACATCTTCCATTGTGAAAGTGGCAAGAATTGAGGAACCAGACCGTCCCATTGAGCCCGCGTTGCACAATTAACTTTATTAGAGAATACAGGGAAAGTATCCAGCATGTCGTAGTCAGGGATTTTGGGATGTTGTCATTGTGTGGGGTTGTTGATTTGATTAATTCTTGACTTTCGGTGTATGTTTAGTTTGCTTCCGTTCTGACTTAGTAAGAGTCAGAAAATTGAAGGAAAAGATATCGTTGTTTGGTAAGTAGCTGCACTGGGTGTTTTTTCTGTTCTAGTTAGAGATAACGTTTGAATTTAGATATGGGTTTATGCAGGCCACGGAAAATTTACATTTATATTTGAATAGTAAAATAACTGGCTTAAGCTTGGAAAATCCATTTCTATTCCATTAGGTCCTTCGTTCCAACCCAATTCTAGATATGAATAGAACGCCAATCGACGCGAGACTCAAGTTTATTATTTTTGTGTCTCGTATTTCGCTATGCTAGCGTCTTACTTATTTTGCAGCCAGTCGCTACTCACGGTCGCTGTCCCGTTTAGCACTGCACCGGCTGTCGTGAGTTCGATATCCACACGAGACAACTTTGTGTGATCCACAAACTTATTGTTATGGCTGTGTGTACTTTGTGTCCGTTGATTAAATATTCGTAACTTCTACAAAAAATCTTTGTAGGCATTTCAAGTTAAGTTAAGTTTCAAGTTAAGAAAAGCAATAATAAATTGTGTGGCTTAATTAAAGTCTTCGGCTATGAATAGACTTACGAAATTAGCTTCACATATTTTATTATTCACGAGTAAGATACGGATTAGATTTTTATTTGATTGTACATTATATTTACTTTCGACCTCAGACCTTTTACTTTTCCTTCAATCCATTAGCTATATTAAGTTAATGGAAAAACTGGGAGAAAGTCTTAATGGGGGTCTATTTTCAGCAGTGGCTCTTTTTTTACTGAGATAATGATTGGATGTTTCCAAATTCGAGTGTTGCGTGGCCCACGGTTACAATAAAGTTGTTTCTATTAACGCCGACTTATTGTTGATGCTGGATGGCATTTAGATATTTAATTATTAGATACTACCACGGTTCCACCCTCGTTATTTAGAGCTACTGCTCCACAACTGTAGATAATAACGTGATGTCATAAAGTCTTTATCTTTCATCTATAAATAAGCTATGCAACACAACACATGAATAATTATTCAAATCGAACAACTCATTGCAGCCTTTCACTCCCTACTCACGTCCACTGCTGGACAATGGACATAGGCCTCTGGTTATTTGCGTCACAATAGTATTGTGAGCAAATTAGGAGGGCTTGGCTTACTATACCACACTGGCTAGACGGGTTGGTATAGGGTTTGATGTCGAGTTTTCCGTCTCTACGTGCAAAGACTGTATTTGCATCGTACTATCCCTTTGTCGCTTCTTGCGACACCCACGGGAAGATAGGGGGTGGCGACACTTGTATTGTATGCCATCAACCAATCGAACCAGTAGTTTCTGAAATTAGCGTGTTCAACCAACCAACCGAGCAAACAAACTCTTCAGCTTTATAATAATAAAGAAAATATATTAGTAAAGATCAGTTTTAATAGCTTGCAAAATATTACAATCAATAAAATACTTCAACGTGTGACGTTAAAAGTGATTCATAATCATCCAAGCGGCATATTTTCCTATTGACAAAAGAGGTTGATGGGCCGTGAATGATCTAATTACAGTAATTATCTCTCCCTCTGTGACTATAAGCCGTGGTGGAACTTAATGGGGTAGGCAGGTCTTGATAACGGTACTAAGGTGTAGACGGTAGTAACAAAGCCTTCAAATAAATTACATAACTTGAGAAGAAGGAAGCTGTATGGACTACTTTATAAAGAATCTTTTCAAACAAATAATGATAAACGCATTATGATACTGCTATGTTAGATGTACATATATCTACAACGTAAACGACATTGAAATAAGTCGTTTGTTATTAAAGTCGGGTTATATTAAATACAAGACAGTGAAAGATATTTTGTTTGTTTATGTCACCAGACGGAACAGAGTTGTTTTATTTTACGCGTGTCAAAACTTGTTGTCATCAATGGTCACTAATGCTGAACTGATGACACAGTAGGGGGTATGAGGATAGGATTAGTCAATTAGCCTATCTTTCAATCGTCACGCCTGTCTCCCATTGGGGTAGGCAGAGACTATGGAACGCCAAATGCTTCGGTTCAAACACACCTCTTTCGCTTCCTCGACATTCATTAACCTCATCATACATGCTCGCCGGTTATGGGTACTTTTAATTTAGCCCTTTTTTAGTACGTCACCTATTTGGTCGGCGTACGTTCTGTTAGGCGGCAGCCGCTGATTGTCTTTTTAAAAAAAACACCAAAAGTTCCAAACTACCGAATTTATTACCGAAAACGATACAACGTATTTGACCTCACTTTTCTCTTCACGATACAACACGCGGGAACGCGGTTTTAGGGAGTACTGGTCGGTACTGATGTATGGCTGTGACTGACTTGAATGCACATGGGCACAAGCTTTTATATTAAAGTAATAAGATTACGTTTGCAAGTAATTACGTAGAGAAACTGGGTATAACATCTCCCCCCTTTAAATGGAGCTTTATCCCAAGATGAAGCGAAATTAAGAGAAGAGAAAAATGAGGCTTACATGATTTAGTAATATTAAGATCTAGTATAAGATTTAACATAAGATTTAGGATAAGTTCTTGTATAAGATTTAGCATTATATTTTTCTTATAAGATTTAGGATTATAATTAAACATTTTTAAACATTAAAATAGTAAAAATGAAATTGTATAGAAATAGTAAATTATAAGATTGTTTATGAAAACATAAGATATAGTATTAATATTACCAAAAATATAATTTTTAGTTATTTAAATTTCTGTTAGAAGAATATCTAAGGTTATTATCATCATCTGAATTAGAGTGTTCAAACATCTCAATGGAATTACTGATTCTGTTTTCATTTTGTACAGTTCTTCTCGTGTTACACTGGTTAAAGATTTGGATGCAACAAGATTCTTTCTTAAGATTAAAATAACGATTATATAATTTATACAGAATTAGTAGGAAAATAGCTATGATTACAATATAAGAGAAACTAGAATAATAAGTTGCATATTTAACAAAATGATTTTGTTGTTGGAATTTATTTATTTCTAACTCGAGGTCATCTAATTTGTGATATGTATGTTTTAAAGAGTCTAAATCAATGTTACTCAAAGATAGTGGTGACAATAGTGGTAAGGTTTTGTTTACAATTTCTTTGTTACAACAATCATCCTTAGTGATATCAAAGTCAATTAAAAATTGATTTTTATAAACAGATGTAGAAATAGTTGAAGGTACAAATTGCAATGTTTTATAGTAACCAATACAATCAGGCGACAATCTTAATATACCTGTACCTAGGACAGAGTAATCTTTGATATCTGTTTTACATTTCACAGTTAATTTATTAGGATTAGACTGTACATAAATCCATTCATTATTCATAAGTTTATGCCAGATGTCGATCTGACCATATAACACTTTATAATTACACATACTGGATATTGACAATAATACCTCGGTTAACAATTTTGTCTCACAAGATGGGTGAGAGCTACTAGAATAAACTGTAACTAATTGACAAATAGAAAAATCATTCTTAATTTTGAGACATTTTTCAATGTTCATATTAGACAACAATGCATAATTTAGTCTATCATCTGTGATAGCGAGATAAGGGTTTGATGGATGGATAAGGGCAAACGCGTTAGGATTAGTGTGATCTGGTGGGGTAGGCAGAGGAATCATTTTATAAACATTATACTTAATTGGAGAGATAAGAGGGATTTGTAAAATAAAGATAATTTTCTTGTTATAATAGTATGAGGTTAACGTTGATACATCAATTATAGTGTGAATTGTTTCTATGTTAAGAGGCACTGGGAAATCTAAACGTTTATTCATAACGTTGCTTTGCTTTGCTAATTCCTTTAGGAGGTTAGTAGGAGTGATAACAGATGGGTAAAGGACGTTAGCTTTAGCGAATAAGATAGAATTTAGGACAGAGTCTAAGAAATTGGAGATAGTTAAAAGAGAACCTTCGATTATATTTACTAAATTATTTATCTTAGATATATACATGATTTCATTATTATTTTTCGTCGTTTGCGACAAAATATCATTTAGCTTATTAATTTGAGAACTTAACCTAATTTCATTTTTATTTAATCTAGAGATGGTAGAGTTAAACGTATTAATAGAGGATTTTACTATATGAATATTTTCCTTAATTAAATTGAACAATTCATTCTCGTTCTTTTGACACGTGTCGATTGCGGCATCATATTTACGCACATCGTCAGCATCTAATGTGCCAAAGAAAAACTTTAAGACTTCGCCTCCAAACTCTAGCGACCTTTTAAATCTATTGGGCGAGTCTGTAGATATAATATGCGATAGAGAATCTAATTTTATCAAGTTAGCTTGTAAGTTAATCTCGATAGGACTAAATAAATCTTTACATTGTATAAAATCATTTAACTGAGATCTGATACAGAGGTCTAGTGTACTTTTAATCAAATTATCAATATTATTTAGATGAGGTTCAACTGATACGATATCTATGTATGTTATAACTTTCCAATAGTCATTATAAAAATGAATTGTTTTGATAGGGTCGAAATAGATTCCAGGGCTGTGCACTATCGGAGTTAAGGTAGGTTCTGCGAAGCTGTGACGACATAGCGTTCTGAAATGAGATAGTAACTAAGTGTGAGCGGGTTTGATTTCGTTTGTGTGATATTTAATATGCCTACGATTAATACATATAGTAACATTATGATTACCGTTTAATTTTATTATCTTATAGGGACCTTTCCACACTGGGGATAAGGCCTTACGAAGTCTGTGGTGATGTTTAACGTAAACCATATCACCAACTTTATACGATGTGCTACGGCTAGACTCGTCATAGTACCGCTTAGAAGCTTCTTTACTATTCGAGATATTTTCTAATACCTTCTGGCGACTAAATTTCATTCGATATTGTAAAGCGCGCACATATTCGTGGTAAGTATTATTATCATTAGTTTCATATAGAGAATTAGGAATGGCGGGTTTATAACCAAACAAAAGTTCGAATGGAGTAAATTGAGTGGTAGTATGAGGAGTAGTATTGTAGGACAATAGAGCAGTTGCTAAGTAACAATGCCAGTCGTTCTGGTTGTCGTTCACAAATGATTTTAGGTACTCTTTGAGAGTAGCATGACTACGTTCTAGGGCTCCGTTTGTTTGCGGATGATAGGGTGTAGTAAAGATAGATTTAATTTTACAAATATGTGTAACCTGCCTAAAAAGGTCAGACGTAAAGCATGTACCTAAGTCGGTAAGTATTGTTTTAGGGAAACCAAATAGTGACATGAAATGAATTAAATTACGCGCAACTTCGTCGCTAGTAGAGGAAATCATAGGATAAGCACAGGTAAATTTAGTAAGATCATCTTGTAATGTTAAGATAAATCTGAATTTTTGGAAACCAGCTTCTGGTAGTGGTCCTACTATGTCTAGTGCTAGTCTCTCGAGTGGTCTAGTACTAGTGGACGTTATCTCCATGGGAGCTTTATTTGATAAACGTAAAGGTTTATTGACCTGACATAATTTGCAATTTTTAACATATTGTTCGATATCTGAGCGCATTGATTTCCAATAATATGACGCTTTGATACGACTCAGCATCCGTTTTGAACCTGGATGTCCCGCAATGGGTGAGTCGTGATTTTCTTGTAGAATTTTGGGAACTTCAGCTGGGGTAGGATATATGATTTGGTTTTTGTAGATATGTATCTTAATATTAGTATTATGAAATATAAAAGTAAGCATGTTATAAATTTTATTATAAGAAAGTTTAGAGAATGGTTCACTGAAATCAGATATCGCGAGCTCGGATTCATTTGTATCTTGATCCTTAATATAGTCGCGTAATTTTATCAAGAGATTATAAATTGTTTTATAATTTACTTCATCGTAATGGTGAACCTTAGTAAATAGGAAATAGTAATATCTTCCGTTTGATATAGTTGAACATATCGAATCGGATTCGCGTTCGGATGCGATTATATCAGCTGAGTTTTCGATTTGGGAAAGAAGATTTTGGCAATTTGGCATTGAGTTGTCGAAATCTAATGATGCTGGACAAGCTATCATTTTACATTTAGTGAGATGTAAGGCTTGAGAATGTTCCTCAATTTGAGTATTTGTAGTGGGAATAGCTTTAGTAAATTGTAACTTAAAGTATTGCTCATAAGATTGATTATTGAAACTGTTACTACGTGTGATAGCGAGTATCGGATGACGCGACAGGGCGTCCGCGTTAGAGTTAAGTTTGCCTTGTTTATAAACGATTTCGTAATCGTATTCTTCGAGTTTTAACCTCCAGCGAATGAGTCGACTACCGGGGTCTTTAACATTAAAGAGCCAAACAAGGGGTCTATGATCTGTTATAATTTTAAACTTATTACCATAGAGGTAAGGACGGAATGTTTTGACTGCGAATAGGATAGCTAATAATTCTTTCTCGGTGGTTGAGTAATTACCCTCGGCTTTATTGAGTGTCCTCGACGCATATGCAATGGGCTTATCTTTGCCAATCGGACCTTGAGAGAGTACTGCGCCTACGGCGTAGTTACTTGCGTCTGTAGTGACGAGAAAAGGTTGAGAGAAGTCGGGGTATTGAAGTAGAGGAGCTGTAGTTAATTTTTCCTTTAAGATATCGAAAGCGTTTTGTTGTTCGATACTCCAATGGAAGGCAGTATCTTTCTTTAAGAGAGAGGTTAAGGGCTTAGTGATTTTGGAAAAGTTTTCGATGAATCGGCGATAATAGCCTATGAGACCTAGGAAGGACTTTATATCTTTCTGATTTTTGGGAACTGGATATTCTGAGACGGCCTTGACTTTATCAGGGTTAGGAGAGACACCGTTATCGGTGATAGTGTGGCCTAGATAATTGACTTCGCGTCTTAAAAATTCGCATTTATCCGGCTGAAGCTTTAAATTGAATTTACGAAACCTTTCGAAGACTAAACGTAGTTTTTCTATCATTGAAGGCAAGGAATTTCCATAGACTATACAGTCATCTAAATACACATAACAATGAAGACCTTGTAGACCTGATAAAACGCTATTCATGAGTCGTTGGAAGGTAGACGGTGCGTTTTTAAGACCAAATGGCATTCTAGTGAACTCATAGTGGCCAGATGTACCATTTGTGTTGATAACAGTGAAACCAGTTTTTGCTGAGTCAGCGGGATTTAAATTAATTTGGTGAAAACCAGATACTAAATCTAAAACAGTGAAATATTTGGAATGACCCAACTGGTCTAAGATATCTGAGATAAGAGGAATCGGATAGACTTCATTAACAGTGACGTCATTGAGGCGTCTATAATCAATTACGATTCGCCACTTTCGTTGGCCGGAAGCGTCCATCTTTTTGGGGACTACCCAGACAGGTGCGCTCCAAGGTGAATTAGAAGGCCTAATAATATTTTGATCAAGCATCTTTTTGATTTGCTTGTCGACTTCGTCCTTATGGCACTCTGGGAAACGATACAACTTTACATTAATGGGCGGTGAATTACCCGTATTAATTGAGTGTTCGATTGCGTTAGTGCAAGTGAGAGGGTCTCCCTCGAGATAGAATATATCGCTGAAATCAGCGCAACAGTCTAAAAGAGCTTGTCTTTCCTCAGAGTTAAGATGATCGTGTCGAATGAGGCTAAGGACTTGATCTCGTCGATCAGACGGAGATAAAGAAACAGAGTGAATGACTTCGTGGTTTGTATAAGATTTAGGGAAGTCAATAGGGGTCAATTTTACCTTAAAGTCATGAATTCGGACTTCAGACTCAGTTGTGTTTAATACAGAAATGTTAACACGGTTATTCGGTTTCAAAGAGACAATGCAGTTAGCTAGGTAAACACCTTCACTTATAATATGATCTAGAACAAGCGCTTCGCGTAAGTTCTGTAGCTCCGACGTGTCATTAAACACCATGCATTCAATTACCGCTTCGCAGCGAGCAGGTATGACATAAGTCGGCTTATCAAACAGAATAGGTAGCTTATGATTACGCAAATGAACGTACTTAAAATTATAATCAATATTAGCGCTATGAATACGTAAGGAATCGGTACCAATAATACCGTCGTATTTAAGATTTACTTCGTCAGTAGTAACATGGAATTTATGCAAAAAATGGTCTTCACAGACTTGAATCTCTAGGTCAAATGCACCTAGGGTTTCGTTACAAGATTCAGCGTTATTTATACCTCTAATCTGAATTATTTCGTCAGTGAGTTGAGGTTTACATGATAAACTCGATAACTTTACGATACTGATGCTTGAACCCGTATCAATAAGAAAACTTAGCGGCTTCTCGGAATAATTAGTTGTAAGCTTAGTAAAAGGTAAAGAGACCTTGTATTTATGGATCTCGAAAATAGGCACTGAAGTCTTTGAGCTTTCAGGCAATTGAGATTTCTCGATATGTAAATTATTTTCAGATATAGGAGACTTAGAACAAAAAGGTAAGTTATTCGAATTAGTATTAAGATTCACTTGAGCTTGAGATGTAGTATTGTAAGGCTTAGTATTACTATTTAACATATATTCATTAGTTATAGGACTCAGATTGTTCTGAGATATATCATAAGACTTAGGATAGGATTTAGGACACGATTTAGTATAAGAACTAGGATACGACTTAGAATACGAATTAGGATACGAACTAGTATAAGAATTAGGACACGATTTAGGATACGACCTTGTATATGAATTGGGATACGAATTAGCATACGATTTAGGATAAGACTTAGTATAAGAATTAGGATACGAATTAGTATTATAAGATTTAGGATACGATTTAGGATAAGAACTAGTAATATTTGACTGCTCGTTTGGCAGATGTAAGGTACAAATATTCGTACAAGATTTAGGAAGACTCGGCTGCTCGTTGGTCAGCTGAGATATAAAAGATTTAGTATGACTCAGTCCCTGTTTGCAGGCGTCCTGAGATATAAAAGATTTAGGAATAGAATTTGTGCCATTATAATTAAAAGATTTCGGTAGGCACGCACCCGAAATCACTCTGTGTTTAAATCATCGTTATTATGATCGCAACAATGTACCGTATGTACGCGTGTACTGCTATTCGGTGCATGTGAACCGGCGGCGCTACTTTGAGCTCGTGTGGCGGCGTCAGGTTGTGAGCTGTGGGAACGGTTCATATTATTATTATACTGACGCTTACGACACTCCGTAATAACATGACCTTTATGTTTACAGTAAGCACAAAATTTATTAAAATTTGGGTTATAATTATTACCTGAAAATGAAGGGGTAGGATTTGGGACATGAAAAGACCTTTGGGGATTAGGAGGTTTTTGGACAGTATGGCTAGATTTTTTCTTGAAACACTCAGTAGCAGTATGACCTTGCTTTTTACAGAAATTACAAAATTTGGTATTACTAGAACGTTGGGATAGGCGATTTAGATTTAGTAACTTTTCCTCTTCCACGGCATGCGTTACCGCGTTATTTAAGGTGGAAGGGTTACGACAGCGAACAATGTTTGATATGTCGGAGTTAAGTCCCATAATGAAGGTGTTAAGTGCAAGGTCCTCCATTGCAGCTATCCTGCCAACTAGCTCTGTTGGGTTGGAATAGGAATAGTGGATGTCGGCCTGGATTCGGGTTAAGCAAGCTTCTATTCTAAGAGAATATTGGGTGACAGTTTCATTTGATAACTGTTTGCAATTTTGTAAGTCGACAAGTAGATGTGAGCTATGCTTCCTTTCACCGAAAGTGGATTTTAGGAATGCTTTTAAATCTGTCCACTGGGAAAAAGTTTTAAGGCTGCACGCTAATTGTGCTTTGCCCTCTAACTGCGAGATAATATATTTGCACAATATGCCTTGTTGCTCAGTTGCTGCCAAGGACATGGCATTGTCGCAATTAGTTAGGAATGCAGGAAGACTTTCGCGGTCTCCCTTATATGGCTTTATGAATTTTGTGAGCACACTTAAGGTGACCTTGTCTTGGGATTCGTTTTTGATAGACATGATTTAGGATGTAGGATTCAGGCACTGATATAGAAAGCGATTTAGGTAATTAGGATAACACGATATAGGATAAAACAATATAGGATACACAGAGATAGGACACAGATTATCACACAGAGATAAACACAAAAATACAGACACAGAGATAAAATTGAGATAATTAGAAACTACTTACAAAATCAGCAATATCAGGAACATATTATCTAAAATGAGTCACAGCTAGAATAATTTTGAGTTCCGTTGAACGATACGCGGGCGCGACCGAAGATGGCTTGACGGGCGGCGTGAAGATCACGTAGCGTTGATGCGTAGATGCTGATGCTGATCTGATGACGGCGTGTAGATGGAGAATACCGGTATTTCTACGCCGGTAGGAGATGGCAGAGAGACAGAGACAGACCGGTCCCAGTGAGACGTCGGAAGAGAGGTCCACGGAGATGTAGTTTCGTGCTAGTGATGCGGGCTCCCGATGCGGAGGCTTATCGTCGACCACGAGGTTTCGGCGATGGTGCAGGCTCGATGTAGAGGCTTACTGTCGACCAAGAATTTCGGCGGTGGTGCAGGCTCGACGTGGGAAGAGGCTTACTGTCGACCACGATGTTGGACGGGTATCGGATGCGGGCTCGGCGCGAGAGGCTGAGACTGACCGTCGATCTCAGTGATTCGGATCTCTGGGTTTATACGGAAACCACTTACGAGATCCCACTTCTGACACCAATGTTAGGCGGCAGCCGCTGATTGTCTTTTTAAAAAAAACACCAAAAGTTCCAAACTACCGAATTTATTACCGAAAACGATACAACGTATTTGACCTCACTTTTCTCTTCACGATACAACACGCGGGAACGCAGTTTTAGGGAGTACTGGTCGGTACTGATGTATTGCTGTGACTGACTTGAATGCACATGGGCACAAGCTTTTATATTAAAGTAATAAGATTACGTTTGCAAGTAATTACGTAGAGAAACTGGGTATAACAGTTCGTCTTGGTTAATTCTAAATAAACTAATTATTTATTTTTTCATAGTCTCATGCCTTTATCCCTTCATCACCTTTACCCGCAGGGACAGGCATATTACACCCACATTTAGCCTTATAACGAACTCCCACGTAACAGGGTTACTATTGCCGTTACCGGGCACATGACCAGAATCCGTGCGACTACTGAGAATTCGAAAAAACTCAGTAACACTTTTGCCCGACTTGGAAATCAACCCCAGGACCTCCCCAGGATCAGCAGACGCTTACACTATCCACTGGACCACGGAGGCAGTCTAATGACTTAACAAATTTTTAGGATTCCGTACCTAAAAGGTAAACACGGACCCTATTACTAAGCCTCCGCAATCTGTCTGTCTGTCACGAGGCTGCATCTCATAAACCGTGATAGCATAAATTTCAGCTTTCTAAGCTGAAATTTTTAGAAATAATGTATTTCCGTTGCCACTATAACAACAAATACTAAAAATAAAAATATTAAGGAGGGTTCCCATACAATATACGTGTCTTTTTTCGTATTTTAGCTCCATATTACCAACGGTAACAGATAGACCCTTAAAATTTCACAGAATATTTCGTTGTATATTAGCTTATAATTAAATAAAAATAAAGTAAATATCAAAGGGGGCTCCCATACAACAAACGTAATTTTAAGCAATTTTTACTCGATCTTAATAAACAGGTAGAAACTTGAATATTTTCATAAAAACTAAGTATTTGGTGGCACGGAACCCAACGTGCGCGAGTCCGACTTGCACTTGGCCGGTTTTTTGAAACCATTTTACTTAATTAGTTTTAGCGGCATTTGTTAGGCATAAACCTTTTTAAAATTCTAACGTTTTGTTCGATCTATCCACGTTCATGACTACTATTACCGCTGAATTCAACATTCAACCTATCGATTTTTTGGAGATTTTAGATTCTTTTTTGACATAAGCTCCATATGAAATATGTCAAATATGAATCTAGAATTTCAAAATCCATGGATAGATCGATTATTGTAACCGGCTGAAAGTCGATCGAAATGTAAGTAAATAACTGTGATGCCGATCTACCTTTAATACCCTTTGTTAAAGTCTAATTATTTTTATTTTATAAAAATATAAATATATTATTAGATAATTTTTTTATATATAGACTCACGCCTGTATCACCGAAGGGGTAGGCAGAGGTGTAATATCACACTGACATTTCGCCATGAATTGTTTAGGTTCCACGTAATAGGGGGCGAGCCTATCGCCGCCTAACGGAAAAACCCAATAACATTTTGCCCGACCCGGGAATCGAATCCGAGACCTCCCAATCCCACGCGCACATTAATGTTTGTCTTGGTCTGGGTGTTTCTATGTATAATATGTATGTATTTTTTAAAAAAAGTTTATAATAATATGTATGTTTATCCATTGTCTAGTACCCATAGTACAAGCTCTGCTTAGTTTGGGACTAAATGGTGTTGTGTGTTTGTGGTAGAATATTATTATTATTATTATGCCGCGAGACCGATGAGGCAGTCTAAAATAATTAATAAAATGTCTTTCATATCCCTAGCCTAGGTATATCCATCGCCGCTCCGTATTAAAACAAATAAATTTCTAATAGGGTTGTGCCCTTAATCCATCTGCGCAATAATTGCCAATAAAGTTGGCGACAGAATATCGGGACTACAATGGAAGACTCTTTGTAGATTACAATTCGTTGGCCCCGAGGTTTAGCTAGTGCTTGGGATGTCAGCTTATACTTAAAGTTCAAGAAAGATGAAAGTATACAAAGCCTTGTTAAGTTAGCCAATTATTTTGTGCTGAAAATGTATTGTAATTAAAACTTTGTCGAAATTGTTTGATTGCAGTATCAATTTAAGTATTTTATAGCGTTCATAGCATGACATGGCTTCGTTCGTAATAAGACGGCAAAGCTAAACAATTTGCTTCGGAAGGCACGCAAACCTGTCGGTCCCGGTTCTTGTATCAGAACAGGAATTATTAGGCCATGTCGGAGGTCTTAGGCTGGTCTGAAAACTCCGACACTAGGGTTAGCCACAGACACGAAAAATAGAGGATGAATTTAATTTATTTTAGAAGGCTTCGAGGCTATTTTTTTCTATGTTATCGTAATGGTTTAAACGGCCAACTCGCAGGCACCTGTGCAAAGTGTTCTGGGTTCGATTACCACACGAGACACTTAGTGTGATCCATAAATAGTTGTTTCAAGTCTGAATATTCTTTGTGTCCCATTGTATAAATATTTGTAATATTTGTTTATTCCCAGTGCGAGAGTTGTCACAAAAAATAAATTATTGTATGATTGGCCGCGTAAAAATAAGTGCATAATGAAGCTATGATATAGGACCTATAGAAAAACTAGCTGACCCAGCGAACTTCGTATCGCCTTTTTAAGAGTTTTTATTTAATTCCCCTTTTTCCAAGCCCCTTTTCCAAAGTTACCATTGTCTTAGTGCTTAATCTCTTATCATTTCAGAGTCTATAAATGATGAACAAACAAACATAGATTTTTATATACCTAATATTGAATTCCCCATTCCTTAAAATATCGGAGACGATACCGATATCGACTTTAAAAAAAATCCCGTCCGCCATCTTTGATTTCCAATCCGCCATCTTTGATCACGAAATAAATGTTGTATTTGGATTCACCATGCCTTAAATCATCAGAGACGATACCCATATTGATTTTTTAAATTTTTTCCATCCGCCATCTTTGATTGCCCATCCACCATCTTGAATCACGAAATAGATGTTGTATTTGGATTCCCTATCCCTTTAAACATCGGAGACGATAGGTACTCATATATATTTTTTTAAATTTCCCAACCGCCATCTTTGATCACGAAATAGATGGTGTTTTTGAATTCCCCATTCCTTAAAATATCGGAGACGGTACCCAAACGACTTTAATAAAAATCCCGTCCGCCGTCTTTGATTTCCTATCCGCCATCTTTGATCACGAAATAGATGTTGTATTTGGATTCTCCATCCCTTAAATCATCAGAGACGATACCCATATTGATTTTTTAAATTTTTCCCATCCGCCATCTTTGATTTCCCATCCACCATCTTGAATCACGAAACAGATGTTGTATTTGGATTCCCCATCCCTTTTAACATCGCAGATGATACCAATATTTGAATATTAACTTTTTTTAAATTTTCCCATCCGCCATCTTTGATTTCCCATCCGCCATCTTTGAGCACGAAATAGATGTTGTATTTCGATTCTCCTCCCCTTAAAATATCGAAGGCGATATCCATATTGATTTTTAAAATTTTTACACCCGCCATCTTTGATTTCCCGTCCGCCATCTTGGATCACTAAATAAATTTCATATTATTAATCAGCGTCCCGAAAATCTCGAAAACGATACCCATATAGATTGTATCCTATTCGTTTAGCCTCTTTTTGCCTTTGACCCAACCCTCCCCCTTCTCGTGTGACCATTTTATTATTTTTGTCCAGCCCCTAAAAGTTGTGGCGTAATTTTATATAGCCTATAGCCTTTCGGAATAATTGGGCTATCATAAGCATAACAATTTTAAAATTCCAACTGCTAGTTCCTGAGTTTAGCCGACATTATCTTTTAGCCTTTTTAGCCTTTTGACCGGCCTCAAAGGGTCGATGCGTTACGGAATAACTGGGCTATCGTATACAAAAATAATTTTTCAGATCCCACCGGTAGGTTCTGAGATTATCGCGTTCAAACAAACAAACTCTTCCGCTTTATTATATCTCTAATATATAAAATTCTCGTGTCACAGTTTTCGTTCCCATACTCCTCCGAAACGGCTTGACCGATTTTGATGAAATTTTTTGTGCTTATCTGGTATCTATGAGAACCGGTCAACATCTATTTTTTCAAAAAAAAAAAAAAAAATTTTGCAAAACAACGTTTGCTGGGTCAGCTAGTTATAGTATAGATAGATAACAAAATATCTCCTTTATTGCGCGGATACTATATAACTGTAAAAAGTATTTACACATACAAACTACTTAGTACAAAGCAAACTTGGGCCAATATCATAGAGCCAATATGGCGACTGTGATTTGTCTGTCAGAACCATTAGAATTTAACAAAATACTCGACAATCCGAATTTTGCGGATATATGTTGTCGACTCGAAATCTTTATTTTTTAATGTTTTATTATTCAGGTAAGGTTTCGATGTACTCCTTGACGAAATTATTAATATAAGATTATCGACATCTGTGAGAATCTTTTGGAGTTAACAGATATAATTGTGACTGTCAATTAATTATAGACAAATAATTTGCAATAAAATAAAATTGCGACTATAATTAAAGATCTAAGCTATCCTATCTCTCAAGTTGGACCAGACTGCTCACGGTGTGCCAATTTAATTTAAAATCGGTTAAGTAGTTTAGGAATCCATCGCGAACAAACATCGTGACAGGAGATTTATATATATTAAGATAGGTTGTATATTTATAAATACTTTATTTAATTGCCTTGCCTTATTTAATCTGTATATTGGAATATTTCTGGATAATTATATTAATTACAAAGCAACAGTGTTAATAACGTTTTAATTATCATTAACATTTTGAGTAGCAATTGAACGTAAATGTTATTACTTTGTACATTATTATTATTGGGGTAGGCAGAGACTATGGCACGCCAAATGTTTGAACCGGAGCATTTGGCGTTCCATAGTCTCTGCCTACCCCAATGGGAGACAGGCGTGACGATAGATAGATAGATTATTATTATGAGGATAATTAAAAGTTTGGTAGGTGTTTTTCATGTATAAAATTATCCAAGACTAATGAATGTTAGTATAGCTATTAACATATCTACCGTATGAGCTAAACTTTGTTTTACTAATTGAGGCTATTTAAAGCTGATATTTAATGAAAATTTTGTATGGCAATAATGATTTGGTTACAGTTAAACAGGACGCCGCGGGGACTTCATTTTATAAAATGTATAGACATATTGAAACTCAACTACAGTTAACGGATTTTATCGCGACACATTTAAACCAAAAGTTTAAAGGTTCTACAAGTGATATGTAGATGACACTTTCACAATTTTACCAACAGATAGTGTTAATGCTTCAGTACCAAATCTGACCTTTTTACGTTTTCTAAGTCACAGAGAAGGATCTTAGTTCATTTGACTGCATTGACGACGGTATCAACCTTTGAAACTAAGGGAAGAAGCTGTAATTATGGTCTAAGCTTTTAACAGTCTCGAGTCCGAGCTACTTTTAGTGTGAAATAGAACGTACGTCTTTTAATCCGAGGCGGCGTGATACGAAGTTGCTTCGAAGTTTTTGTGATGTGATTATAAAATGAATAAAGTTGGCTTGTAAATAACTTTCCTTTTAT
Source organism: Euclidia mi (assembly GCA_944739405.2). Lineage (NCBI taxonomy): Eukaryota > Metazoa > Arthropoda > Insecta > Lepidoptera > Erebidae > Euclidia > Euclidia mi. Next base: position 78,279,979 of record OX123190.2, read on the forward strand.
AAAAACATTTATTTTTGTCCTGATTCGACTTAAACTATGACAAATATGCTAAATGGATTTGAAAAACCGATGAACACGCTAAACATGTCTACAATAATTCTATGAGTCAGCAGCACTATGCCAGCACAAGTCATAGAATTGTTGTTATTTGTAGAGACCTCTCAGTGCCTTAGTGGATTGCACGTAAGAGGTAATACTTTTGAACACACTGCTTAGCATTGTGCTGCATTAGTAGGTAAAGTGGATTCAATGTCCACGCGACTATTTTTTTACACATTTTTCTTCCAATTACGGGCAGTTTGCTAGATGGTTGATTGTTCTTTAAACTCTTCTGTGCTACAGGATAAATTCCTAGTGCGGCCATTGTATAATTAAAAAGAAACAAAGTAGCTTTGGCCAAGCACTTAAACCATCAAGTTATGTTCGTCTGGTTAAAATATCCCACCCATCTTGAAACTTGGCGAGAACATTTCTCGGTGACGTCACAACACAGCGGGTGCACACCGTACAAGCGACGTCATACGAGAAATCACACTAAAAGCCGCTGAGCGTCTGTCACACCTGCCTATTTGGCTAGTCAGAGCTACTCAAAAGTACACACCTCATACAAATATGTTCGAATATTATTTCAGTGCTTTTGAATGTTGTGTCATGTTCTCGTGATTTGAAATTGGGTTTATAAATGCGTGGCGTTTTCATTCCTTTTTTGCACTACTCTTCCTACTTGCTTCTTCAAAACCGAACCCCAAATACTAGTCGTACACTATAATTATACTTTTTCTAGGGTACCCACCAATATTCATCTCAGCTGAGAGATGTCCAGGGCTGGACACAGAAAGACTTCTCCACACAGACCGACCTTGAACACGCGTTCAAACGCTTCGCGCGATCTTAACCAGATCATCGGTCCATACTATCGTATAATCTTATATATCTTACATACCCACACAATCAAACTTCCAACCATATACCTGCATACTACCACACCCATGATAGCGTCATGAAAATTGTAAATGCAATTACTATTTTATTAGCCATAAAGGGCCCTTCTACATTCTGGAGTGGTTTTAAATAGATCATGACACAGTTGATGAAATTACTGACATTTAGGTAAACGGGTCAGCTATCGTAACTCTTGTCAAGTTATTTAATTAAGGGTGTGGTGACAATGCGTTAAGTATGGCTGTAAATGATGATAAAAGAGGGGTGAAATATAATACGGTAAATAATAAGAATTATGGACAGGTTATTTGACAGGTAATAAAATGTTTCACATGTAGACCAAATGTGGATAATAGGAAGAAAAAATGGAAGAAATATTATAAACGCCAAATCAAAAACTTGGTAACATCTAATGCTTATATTCCTCTGATATTTTTCAGAATACATAATGAAAACTTGAAGCCACTTACCAGTCTGCTCTTAGACAACTCTGTCAACTCTTAAAAGTAACAGATTACCAAAGGAGTTAAAAACAGCAGTTAGTCACTTGATGTTTCCTCCTTAAAAATATCAGACACGATCACCTAGCCTAGTTAGTGGAGACTCCTTCTAATTGGAACCACTCTGTTTTCCTCCTCAACACAATACATGGTTCATAGCATGCTATCGTTAATCAGTATGAATATACTAACCAGATTTAAGTAAGAACTTTTACCCTACGCATCAACTAAAATAATGTCTTGTTTTTTATCTTGACCAAGTACCAAATACTGTCAACACCAAACGAAATAGAGGAAAATTCAGTTGTACATAATCACATGTATTACAAAGGCAATTATCCAAAAGATTTCAGCTTACTATTACTTTAAAACTGCAAAACACACAGTGTTGAACAAATCTTTGATTTATGTTCCCACAAGATAAACGTTCACACAAGTAGCAAGTAACAAAATTACTACCAGCCTAAATGTTTAACACGGGCATACTAACTATTATAATCACTTAACTTCAGGCGGTTACAGTTCAAACAATTACAATATTATGGATTTAGGCGCCCCAATTAATGATAGTGATTCCTGGTCACAATTTACTTGAATTGCCTTGTGGATATGATTTTGGTGCTACGATTAATGTTTCAAGAAGTTTTTATTTTATTGAAGGGTTTCAAGTCTTTTCAAAGATTATTTTTGTGCATTGAAAAGGCCTGTATTTTCATATGTGAACTAGCAGTTGCTTGTTCATGTGTGTGCTTTCTGCAAAGTCAGCAGCTTGAAAACCCAACTTTGCTTCTTAAGAGCGTTTACACCTTTCGGCTTTTCATACAAACTTTCAAGTCCTTATTTTTCAAAATGAATGAACCGATTTTAATGAAACTTCATACACATAAGCAGGATACATAGGTCTAAAAAGTTAGTTGAAAATATTTTCGAAATATCTTATTTAAAAAAAGATAATTGGAAATATCTGTTTCTATGGAAAATTTAAAATCGGCCTAATTTAGCTGTTAGACATTTTTTCGAAAATATTTTCAACTAACTTTTTAGACCTATGTATCCTGCTTATGTGTATAAAGTTTCATTAAAATCGGTTCATTCATTTCGGAAAATAAGGACTTGAAAGTTTGTATGAAAAGCCGAAAGGTGTAAACGCTCTTAAGGAGAGATATTTAAAAATCGATATTTTACGAGTGCCTAAATCATACTAGGTACCACTGCCAAAATTACATGTTTCTAGCTTCACTGTATTAGAATCTGTGATGCTGTCAGGCAGAACCACTAGTATTATTTATAATTATTATATGGATGATGACGAGTGTACAGTGAGAGAGGGCTGTAGGGGGTCATTAGAATCAGGTTTCACGCAATTGCATTTAATATGATATTAGGACTGACACTACCATTTTCACAAAGCAAGTAAGGCTGACGTTCTTCGAAATCCAAATTCCTAAAGCTGTAACTCCAACTATTGTAGAAACAATACTTGAAATATCCCATAACGTAGTAATACCTATTAATGAATACAATATTAAGCAACATACATCAAATATTCTCTTTATACCCCAACTATATTTTGCTCAATTAATAAAATTGTGGCGGGTTATAATAATCCGTTTTGATAGTGATTGTTCTTAGAAGTCATCTTGCAATTTGGCTGCGAGCCGAATAATTAGTTATGTCTAGACATAAATACTTTATTAACCATTATTGATTTATACCTTTTGGTCTTGACATAGGCACATGAAAATTAAATCATTCCCAAATGAAGCTTAAACTTCAACCACTCCATAAATTATTTTCGCTGAGTAAAACTTTTTCTATGAGAATGTGTACTTGCTAATTAGGACTAGTTGTTGGTAGAACGTACGCTCGTAAAAGACTTAGTTCCATACTCATCAAGCCCCGTGTTAGTATTCAGAGGTCCAAACTTCTGAACAAGTGGCCACCATCACTCAATGGTTAATGTTTTCCGACCTTCCATATAAACTGAACTAAGCCCACGGTCCTGCCAGTCATTATTAAGTTGAACAATCGTCGGTCCCACGCGTGCAATGTGACCAAAAAGTTTCTCCACCAAAGCTATCTCTGCAACCGTTAGCAAAGTATAATGTATTTTAATTTACACAAATCGACGTCAAAGGACCGGCCACCCTTTTACTGGAATCCCTGAGTAAATAAATGAAAAATATTCGTTCGCCATCATGAAGTTAATTTATGAATAATGTGGGATAACCTTATTTCCGCTAGAGAGGCGAATTTTGTGTACATACTTTAAGGTTTCGGTCAAATGTAAAATATTTAGGAGCTTGTAGTTCACGCCTGCGGCCATTGCCATCTAGGCTTAATATTATATCAAAATAATATAAAGGTATATTTTCATAATAAATATTTTTTTGTGAATTATAAAAGTAGTATCACAATTTATATCACCATTTCTATCATTAAAGTTAGAGCCAACAATCACACAGTAATGTTTGACATAAAGCTAATTAGACAAGGTTTTTACATAAAAGATATTTTTATGTAAAAACCTTGTCTAATTAACTTTTTTTTTTTATTTACGTTTACGTCAAAATGTGCTTCAATATGACATTTGACGTTAAGAACGACTTTATATTATAAGAAGACGGATTTATATAATAAGAACTTTTTCAACATTCTAATTGGTAGAATTGATCGGGCCATAGGACCCTCGTCAAAAGATGTCAGCACCGAATATTCATAAAAACAAATTTATCAGTAGGTAATATTGGAATTATTTAGTAAGCCACTGAGCTTTCGTTTACACATTTCTTTACAACTGGAGTGGATATATCTGATCTATTTTAGAATTTATTGAGTTTCATACACGTTTTATGTTGTATTTAATTTTTTTACAAGGATTTTAGAAGGAAATTTAACGAGAAATATATAAGTTTGAATGAGTTTGCTGTCATATATATTGAGCCTTTGATGTTATTCTTTAAATTACTAAGAAACAGCGTCTTATAAAATGTCAAAATCAATATTTTTACACTTTTTTGCCGTCCGTACTAGTAGCGTTATTACTCGTATTGTTAAGCTATTGACGTTATTCGACATCTGGGTGTCTTTGCCGCATCTTGAGGTTGCTATACATTTTCACAAGAATGGAATTTATGGAAAGTACAAATATTTAGAACTAGAATTTCTCAACGGAATTTTACTAGGATTATATTGATTTAATATTTTGCGTATTGTGATACCTGCTAAGCCTGTCTGTATATATTTAGATAATGTTATGGCATGTCCCATTCTGTACCACTAACAATGTATAGAAATCGTTTCACGAAGATATTATAAATGGAAGTGGTGGGCAATAAATATTTAACTTGCGAAGAAATTAATGAAAATTTTGTTTTCCTCATTAATTTGACAACTTAGAAGTCCAATTATTTTCAATGCTGACTGTACGCAAACCATCGCTACTTGAGAATAACCATTCTATATAATGTCACTGAACCACTTAACCAAACTTGCGACTATTATATTACCGTTCAAAGTCTAATTCACCTTGACTTGCCCGATGCAATCTACCAACATAGAAAACCACTTAACAGACCTAATGTAAATAAACAATAACAATACACATCTCTTAAACTATTAACAATAAGAGGCATTACAATAGAAATGCTTTTTGTAAGAGGTCGATATAAAGACGTTTTACACAAAATTACACTAAATGTATTAAATTCATTAAACAGGTTTTAATATAATACAGTGTATAGTATAACTAAACAAAGCAAAAATGTTGATGTGTTTTGTGGTTTGTGTTTTTGTTTTTGCGATGTATCAGATCGAAGAAGAGTAGAGATCTATGGACAGCGCTGTAGAGGTTTTCGATCCGAATGTCCCGGTGACTACTACTGATTTCGACATTATATTATGTCGGTTATTTAATTAATCATTATGGGGAGCCTTTATTATCATGACACTGGCAGAATCTTCGAACTACGGTTACATCTTGTGTTGCCAAAATCATAAATCGCTTCGAGCAGATATTTCGATTAAGTAAGACTCGGTGCAGCCCCTGCACCAAAGTGAATGTCGTGGACTGGCACTGGAACAAGGCTAGAATGAGATTATGTACCTGCCTCATTTTCTTTAAAAATAATAAAAATATTTTATAAGTCATCTTCGGGACTTTCTCTACTACAGTAAAAAATACACTATTACAAAATTTTTACCGAACATACAACACATCGTGTTCTATTAAGCAAGAAATATAAAAGCGTGCAAAGTTGTAAACAGGTCTATCGCAACAATTTCGAAAGCTATCGTTGTTGTTCTACCTTTTTTTTTTGTTTTTTTGTTTTACGAGGTGGAAAATCCCTTCGGATCTCCGACTCTTGGGGGAAATAAGAGCCGGAGTATGTGGTGTTTCCACTAAAAACCACCTCGACTTCCGCCATGTACCCGTGTGTCGGAGGGTGGGGCATCACCAAAGCACTCGTCGCCACCCTCCGACGGGTATTGGCCCGCCAGATGGTCAGGCGGGCCCCGAACAAAACCCCCCTTGGCGACGGATTAAGGTGTTGGACTCCGCCGCCAAAACGCCCAGCGGCCGCAGAGGATAGGGAGGACGGCAACGCAACACCGCATCTCCTCTTCCTCTGCGGCCCCACCGCGACACATCGAATGGTGCGCCCCCATTTGGTCGCGGGAGATAGGGCGCGCGGCAACGCAACACCGACACGCCTCTCCTCCCGCGACCGCGCCCGACTGCGAGGGACAGACAGAACTGTCCCCCGCACCCGCACCGTTGGACGCATCCTGCGCAGGCCCCTCCAAGACCACGCGGAGCGTCCCCTCCTGGATCCCTCTTAGCTTCACCGCGGGTGACCAATCCACGCTTACTGAGCCCCCCCACCACGACAAGGTGGAGATCCCACGGGGGGGTTGTTGTTCTACCTGCGTCCGAAGTTTCGCGTTACTGGCTCGTGTGTCAACCTATTAGAGAACGTCGACAATACTAATTTTTTGCTTCTTTTTATTGTTGCTTCTCTTCATAGTTTTTATATTTTTTTTTTTTTTACACCGAGATTTAGGTTACACGTGGATTTTGTTTCGGCATATAGCTCCTTAATGTTCCTTATAGAGTTCAATATAAATGGGCTAAGGTTATCCTTTTATCTTCTTTTTTAAAAGGCAATGCCTGCACTCGGCATAAATCGTGTGTCACAAGGAACTTTACAAACATACAAACAAAGGACGCGATGAACACTCATCTCATCAACATATGTATGTATTATCACAGCCTGCAGTGGTTCTAAAACATAGACACTGTGTTAAAACAAGTGCTATGTATTATTATATTGACACCAGTGAAGTAACACTGTCAGTCATCACAATATTTTGATATTTGGTGCACACTTAAATTTTTTTAACTTCAAATAGAATTAAATTTAAAAAACCTTTCGTCTTTACTACGGGTGAACGCAATATAAAGTGATGTCAAGTAATTACATTATTTTAATGACATAACTATCTGTCAAATTTTAAAAGCAATGCTAATTTTTTTTTATTGTCTCACCCTGTTTACAGAGTACCAGCGTACCTTGTAAACAGATATCACCTTGCAAAGCTGATTATAACCCCCAACCCGCTAAAACAATGCGACAACAATTATTATCCCTAGCCATAAGACGCGCTAAAATACACCTCATTTTATCCAAGACACCTTTATAATGCAAAAAAAAGTAGTTAGTAATCTTCTTTATACAAAAGTTTATACGGTGTAAACAATAGATTTCTCGAGAGTATTAAGCCCGAGCCCTATTAAGGGAGTTAATAAGAGGAGATAAGCTAACAAACAATCTCCTTGAGGAACGAGGAATCTTGAAATTCGATTGTGCTAAAAAATAATTAATGTGTCTTGAACGAAGGCCCGTATTGTTTTTGTAACGCTTTCGATTACTCCAATTATTCTTTTGCGTAACGAAATGAGACCGGATTTCACGTCTTTTAATTTACTCGTGCGTAATGGGTTTGTTACATGGAATTGTGGTAAAAGTCGTACCTAATATCACTCGCAAATAACATATATTTTAAATGGCCACTTACGTCGTCGCCATGACGGCAGACATCTATTTTATTCATACAAAATAATTTTGCGGGTCTAAATCGCGTTAACTTAACTTATTTAAGGTATAAATACATATTTGTTTCCGACGTTTCGCTGGTCTTGCACCGAACGTGGTCGCGGAGAGACTGTCTCTTTGTGTGTCTCCCCGCGACAATGCTCGCAAAATTATTTTGTATGATGATACAAATCACGAAACCTTAAAATCGATTACCTATTTTATTTTATTTTTATCTTTGTACATATCGACCCCTCCAGCCAATAACCCAGTAATCAAAAAATCAAAATTTTAATCTGCTTTCGGGTCCAGTGAATAGCGTATGCTACTGCTGATCCAAGGTCCCGGGTTCGATTCCCGGGTCGGGTAAAAGTGTTACTGGGTTTTTCCGAATTCTCAGTAGCAGCACGGAGTCTGGTGACGTTGCCATGACGGCAGACATCTATTTTATTTTCTTTTTATCTTTGCACATAAAGATATTTATCGGCATAGATGAGAGAATTAGTATCAGATGGAACGCACGGCACAGTTGCGTGCGGCCACTAAAGCAAATACAAAATTGAAAAGCGAATACAAACTCGTCTCAGTGCGCTACGACGCATCGTACAGTTCACGCGTCACGATCACTTCAACTTTTAAATTCTCAAAATGCCGTCTTGCGTTCTTAAACACTGTAAAAGTTGTTTCTAAAAACAAAAACAGGAAAATGGAATATCTTTTCACAGGTAACTATTGATAATTTGACTGTTTCCTAATTTAATTTCGATAAAATTCGTATTTGTGCAAGAAATATGTAAGTGTTGCCAGTTTTTGTCGACGCCGTTCTGCCTGAATTAGGGAAAATGCACTTGTCAATTGATTATGTGATAATGATTGTCATGTTAATGAAAAATACATTACCGTATTATAAAAGTATATTGTAGATATATCTTCTTTCTCATAAATATAGTAATAGAATTTCAATTTCCATTAGTATATACCTTACATAATATTGTTTTGAGTTCGATCCCCAAACGATCCAAATATTCGTGTACACCCTGCTACTCGTCAAGCTTATACACTTTGACCTTTGCACCGTTCTTATGGCGTAAAGAATAAGTATCAAAATCGTACAGCAAATGTTTAGCTTGACTTGGCGCCGTGTGTACATACATACTTATGGCGTAGGGAATAAGTATCAAAATCGTACAGCAACTGTTTAGCTTGACTTGGCGCCCTGTATACATACATACTAATGGCGTAGGGAATAAGTATCAAAATCGTACAGCAACTGTTTAGCTTGACTTGGTGCCGTGTGTACATACATACTTATGGCTTAGGGAATAAGTATCAAAATCGTACAGCAACTGTGTAGCTTGACTTGGCGCCGTGTGTACATACATACTTATGGCGTAGGGAATAAGTATCAAAATCGTACAGCAACGTTTAGCTTGACTTGGCGCCGTGTGTACATACATACTTATGGCGTAGGGAATAAGTATCAAAATCGTACAACAACTGTTTAGCTTGACTTGGTGCCGTGTGTACATACATACTATTTATTTCTCAACTAATCGACGCCAGCGGCTTCGCACGCACATATTTTCGTATTTCTCGTTTTGCCCGATCCCGTGGGAATTTCGAGAAATCCCGTCTTAGTGCACCCCTACGGTTCCCAAAAAATATACATGCTAAATTTCAGCTTCATGCGCCGAGTAGTTTCGGCTGTAGCTTATCTGTCAGTCAGTCAGTAACGCAAGGATTTTATACATATATACAGATTTAACCCTTAACCACTGATATAGGTCTGACAGACTCCCATTCGAAATCCAAACGTTCATTATCTCACTCTAATGAACGACAGAGCTTCGTGCGCTCGAGTACCTTCTATGCAGTCAGTAAGCAAAGAGCCGTGAGGGGGTGAGGACGCTACGCACGTGTTTTAAGGTATTTATCGATGTTTGATTTTTTCATGTAGGTCTGACAGACCTCTATCAGTTAATACGTAACTTTTTTGAGATATGTGATTTTTCTTTCCGGAATGGATTCAGAGCAACCAAGTACATCACGGTCCCTGCGACAACGTGATACAAATTTATCGGACTCCGATACAGCAACTACCTTAGAAAACTGAATTTTAAATGAGGAAGAAGCTTTTAGCGGTGATTCAGTTGTTGATGAAAACTATAAATTTTCAAACGGAAAAATTGCTCAAAAAGAAATATTGCACTGTATGTGATTATAAAAAGAGGAGAATGACACAATATTTATTTTTGCAGTGGTCAAAACCATTATGTGTAAATTGCATAGAGAAAAAAATTAACAATCTTTAACCCCCCTCTTTTTATATCATTAATTATAGAAAAAAAAATATGTCAGCTTGGGAATGTAAGAATTAAGAAAGAATATTTCGTTTTTGTTGATTGTAGTAAGATTTTAATAATTATTATTTTTTATGAGCAATTGAAGAAAAAAGTGCTATTTAAGTAATAACTAAGAAAAACTTCTTATAAATCATCGATACTGTTAATTTTTAGTTCTTTTTCATTTTGAAATAATTGATTATAAGTTACTAAACATAACAATAAAACTCAAACTGAAAAAAAAACATTGTGTTTTAATTTCTAAGTTTTTTTTTTCGTATAGGAGTCTCCCAGACCTATATCAGTATTAATGTCATAAAATTGAGTGTCAGTGCTTAAGGGTTAAGATTTACGAAGTAGTTAAAACTTAACTCGGTACCTACATTTAAGAAATGTATTTATAAAAGCATTAATTAAATCCATGGTAAATTCTTCAAAACCGCAAATGAATATAAGAATATTACATAACTATATGCAAAATACTGGGAGATTATTCATAATCTGGCAACTTTACACACACATAGACGCGCGTGTCCGTACAGTGCCAGTCGCCAAAGGTCACGCACACATAGCTGTCAACGTGCCACACTTAGTTGGACGAATGCGCTCTATCTGAGACTAATTCTCTCATCTGTGTTTATCGGTATAAAGGCAGCGAAAGCCGAGTGAATATACCAACAGATTGCCATGCAGATGGTATCGAGTTCGAATCCACGGCGCTCACCAATGACTTTTCGGAGTTTTGTGCGTATTGAATTGTTAATTATCGATTGTCCCGTGCCTCGGAGAACACGTTAAGCCGTCGGTCCCAGTTATCATGAGGATCATTGACAGTCGTTATAGGGCGTCAGTACCTTCTAAATAAACTGACACTAGTCTAAACCATGGAATATCGCTATCCCTTCGGGTTGTGGAGGTCAGACAGGCAGTCGCTCTGTGGAAAAGCTAATATTCAGCCAAATCCGGTTAGACTAGTAAGCGGACCTAGATTGAAACTGGGATAACGCTAAGAGGATGATGACGATGATATAGATATTTATTGGTCTGAATGCGTAGATGCTGATTATATGTATAAGCCAGTCATCTCGTTACCATGGCTGGTGTAACCTATACCGAAAAATCGAGGCTAATATTGATTACCAAAGATATCTCTATTTAAGGTATTTCGAAAATCGTTACAATATCCTTTTGAAAGCTTGTAATGTCCGACATTAATGTCATTGAAATGTTAGATATGATTTTTGCGAAGTTTTTAACAGTTTCAACCAATGAAACGCTTACAAACATATGCTACGGATTTATTAAGTACTTCTGTATAAAACACCTGTACATTACTTTGGCGCCGCTCTGTCAGTCTAGTCGCAAAGAGATAAAACGCTTGTATTAAAGATAAAATAAACGACTCAAGAATGACTCCCCGAAGGACTTACGTTGGTTTGTGTGGTCTAAGTTAATAGATATTCAAAATATCAACCGGCACCAAAACAGGAATTGCATACAGACATTGTTAAAAAGGCGACGATTATTGAAGACGTTTGCGTGTTTTTGCGTTACGGCACTACGAGCCAGGAGGATTTAGTCCGATACATAATACCATGCTGTCCAGACAGGCATTGACTGTGGGGATTGATATCGAATATTCCGTCTCTTCGCCAAGATATTATTTTAGTATTTTATTAGTTTTACGTATGTCTTTCGTTTCCATACTTCTCTGTCACTCGTCATCTAATCATTTACTTCTTTCTCTATCACATCCCTTCTCACACAGTCCATTTATCGCAAAATAAAACTATTTGTTGGGTAATATTACACTACAAAACCCTCGACAGTAATCGTAGTAGTAATATAACACATATTAAACAAGCACAACGTGTATTCATCCAGTTTAACGTCTATGAATAATTTAAGTGCGTACCTGTGGAGTTAAGTGTCATCCACAAATAGCAATACGTTGGACAATAAAGTTTTACATACAGATTACATCGCGACCATTATCGTCAATTAGTTGAAGCCACAACCCTGGTTTTGTAATCTCGTCAAAGCAGTTTACAGCGCTGAAGTCTAATAATTTATTGGCTTTTTACTTTAACGGCAAACGACCAGTGGACTCTGTTACTGAGTTGTTAATAATGACCTGGACATATTCTGTTGTAGTCTGTGTGAATTCACAAGGATAGCACTGTACCAGGTATGTTACTGTAGAAATTGACCAAATTGCTTGTGACAATTAATTAATTGTAAAATGTTTTTAGACTGTAGTACAATATCGCTTTGGGTGCACCTGTAAAGATATTTGTTTTGTTGGAGACAAATAAATAAAAATAAAAATAAATAAATAAAATAAATGTTTCATAGTCTAACCAATAAGATCAAACTATTGCGTCGCAACGGTAGTTAGCAAAATGTTGTTGATATGTTTTATTGACTTTCTTAATCACTATTGTTTCAAGCATATTTAATAATATATAGTCATTAAATCGTCAATAGGTAGACATTAGACTCATCCTTACATGAACAATGTCTTTATAATCTCATGTCTTGTACCACAATAAGAGGTGCGAAGCGTTACGAACAGAATCGCTTACAAATGGCATTGAGTGGCTTGGAGTCGCGATCGTCTGACTCAGAGCGATACAGATGAAAAATACACATTTAAACGCAACGCAGCGTTTATTTTTATTGAAGCTTAAAGTAAATCTTGTGGCTAAGCATGGCATTCAACAGAATCAGCACAGAGGTTTGAGAATTATACAATTTGTTTAACATTCAATTGCAAAGTTCACTTCAAACTACTTACATCTTTTCTTTTCGCTTATTACGTGTATCTTGTTATGCCGTCCGTGGCAAATTAGCAAAGTGGTGACAGATCGGTTAGTAATCACGTATCCTCCTATCCTGTGGCATTTATATCAGAGCATTACAGAGCACTCTGAAGTACACTTCAGAGTGTGCGGTGCGTAAAGCTGACGATCTAGTTCTCGTCCCATAACAAGAACCAGCTTTTTTTCCATATTCTACCACATACAAACATCACCATCTAGTCCCAAACAAAGCAGAGCTTGTACTATGGGTACTAGACAATGGATAAACATACATAATTATATACTTCTTTTTTTGTAAATACATACATATTATACATAGAAACACCCAGACCAAGACAAACATCCATGTTCATGCATACAAATGTTTGACTTGAGTGGGAATCGAACCCGCGACCATCGGCGTAGCAGTCGCTCACACTCCCGCTGCGCTAACTGGTCGTCAAAGTATGATACGTCAATGGTCTTCATGTCAGTTGCAACCGACGGTTTAACCTCATTATATTTAAAATTCTTATTTTAAATATACTGATGTTAAAATTCTTATTCTTACTGACTGACTGACTGACAGACAAGCCACAGCTGAAACTACTGGTCATAAGAAGCTGAAATTTGGCATGTATGTTCTTAGGGGATTTTTGAAAATTCCTTTACTAAGGGTGTAAAAAGTCCTACGGAGGCGGAGCTGCGGGACAGTCTAGTGTTATTTAAGGTATACACGCACATCGAAAAGTCAGCAGTAGTAATTGCGCTGTGGATTACGTTTACCTTGCATGGAACTTTACTGGAAGCTCCACTAAGCTACAGCCGTATTCGACTCACCCGTGATACAAGCTACACTAGTGTAACGGTGCCGAGTGTATATTCGGTGCTTACGGCAACCGGTTTATTTGCCATGCACCATGGCTAATAGTTTTGTTTGAATAACTGTTTTAATGTAAGAGTAGACTTGGGTCAGACAGTGAGTAGAAAGGCCAGAGGCTTGGTTCATGTTTTTTGTAAATGTTTCTGCTACTAGTAGCTACGCACAAAAGTACATAATTTGGCAAAACTGTATTGGGTAATTTACAATTTTACTCTCCGTCGATTTGATTGTTAATTGTGTTTGTTTGTACACAGTGTTCGGGAATTTTTACGCTGTGTGTACTTTTATGTGTTTTTGTAATTAATTGGGTGTGTGTTTGCTGAGTTTGTTCACAACAGAGGCCGTTAATTGTTTGTAGGCGGTGTTTTTGTTTTGTTTTATGTTCTGGCGATTATCTACTTTAGTATTATACGTATGTACCGATATGTTTGATATCAATATTTGTATGTATTTTTAGTAGGCTGCAAGTATTAAACAAAAACAATGTAGTAAATTGATGCGCTGAGTATTCTTTTCTAACACTTTTTAGCCTATTGATCTACCTGCCTATAGTTATGGAAATATCATCATCATATCAGCCAAACGAGGTCCACTGCTGGACATAGGCCTCCCCCAAGGTTCTCCACACAGACCGGTCTTGAGCCACCCGCATCCAACCGCCTCCCGCGATCTTGAAGAGATCGTCGGTCCACCGTGCGAGAGTACCTACCTCTGTTGCGTCGGCCGGTACGTGGCCGCCACTCCAGGACCTTTCTGCCCCAAGGGCCATCGGTTCTTCGAGCTATGTGCCCTGCCCGCTGCCACTTCAGCTTGGCTATCCAGAGAGCTATGTCGGCGACTTAAGTTCTACTGCGGATCTCCTCATTTCTGATTCGATCTCGCAGGGAAACTCCAAGCATAGCTCTCTCCATCGCCCTCTGAGTGACCTTGAGCCTTCTGATAAAGCCCATAGTGAGCGACCACGTCTCCGATCCGTAAGTCATCACTGGCAACACACACTGGTCAAAGACTTGCGTCTTGAGATACTGCGGGATATCGGACGAGAATATATGTCTTAGCTTCCCGAACGCTGCCCAACCGAGGGAAATATACTTATGACAATATCAATCATGCCTTCATGGTCCAGCAGACAGCGTATGCGTCAGCTGAACAGGAGGTCCCGGGTTCAATTACTGGGCCGGCAAAAGTGTTAGTGAGTTTCCGAATTCTCAGTTGGCTCATCTTATTATGTGGGATCTAAATATTACATGGCGAAATGTGATGATGATTTTATAAAAAAATATAATTACACGTTTCCAATTGGTTGTTTGGCGTGGACTACGATTTTACAGCGAACCTTTTACACAACTAATTACACTTTTCTTGTGACCAACCTTACAAACATACATACAGTGATACATATACACAAAAACACACACACACACACACACACACTTACGCGCGCGTGCCCGCATGCGCTTAAACAGTTTTTTACAGTAAGGCTATACTATTATGAAAAATTATTTAATCTTTTTTATATTTTAGTCCTACTTTTATAACGCAGTTTTGTTTGGGAATTCGCAAGTTAATTTACATGACATAATAATTTGTTCGGTTCCACAGGATGGGCCTGGTGATCTGTACTACAGGCTTACGCCTATCTCAGACACCAGTCCTCGCTGTCTGAGTCACAACTATGTTCAATGTATTACTTCTATGGAAATGTACCTATTAAGTATGTGTGACTGTACTTATGATTTGTGTGGAAATAAAGATTATTATAGTTAATAATATAATATCTATGTTCTTACCCAACTTAAAACACACACGTACACGCACACACACGTACACGCACACACACGTACACACCTAAAACGAAATTCTTTTCACGTTTCAAAACACCATAACTCTAAAACCTTTTAAATCCTATAGCATATCGCCGAGACACGAACGGATTAGTTGGAATTAATCTGGTATCGAGTGCCGGTCGATAAATCGGAGCCAAGGGCACGGGGATGATAAAGAATTTTCGCCCTGTATTGGAAGACTAGCTTTTATCCATGTCTTCCCTTGCGATATTTTTTGTTACTTCATACATAGTTAGGTATATTTCAATAATTCATATTTAAATGGATCTAGTTTGAGTTCGAATTTTGAAAAACTCTGCGTGGTATGCATGTATCGAGTTTTTAGTCCAGTAACGCTAATTATTATTTTCGGGGGGATGGGCCTCGTTAGCCTTGGATGGCAACCCGTCTAGGAGAAGGAAAACTCCAAAATTAAACCACTCTGTTTGGGGGGATGGGCCTCGTCAGCTTTGGATGGCAACCCGTCTAGGAGAAGGAAAACTCCGAAATAAAACCAACATTCAGGGAGCATACCCGAAAACAAACCCCAATCCAAGGTGTCAACCGACCCGTGCCGAGGGATTCATGGCCAGAGGGTAAGCTGGTCGCAAACGGAGGGTGCATGTGTTGGTGGTCACAGGGCACAGCTGGGATTCCACCTTATCCCCGTAAAGGGCTCTGCAGGGTTGGACATTTTAAATCCCTAATGCTCGTGGGAACGCTATGAGAACTGAAAATAATATTTCTCCAGACGGCGGCGACGCGGTTCGCAACCCATCACGTCTCGTTTCCCGCGAGGGCGAAAAGCGGCCTACGGAAAGCCGGTTTGCAACATTAAATGTTGGAGGAGGAATGGATGGTAAATTGAATGAAGTATGCCAGATGATGGATGATAGAAAGATTGATGTTCTATGTGTGAATGAGACAAAAAGGAAAGGGTGTGGCCCCACCAAGCATGACAGCTACACGGCTTATTGGTCTGGGGTAGACAGTACCACCAGAGCCTGCAAGGGAGTTGGTTTAATACTGTCTGCGCGAATGAATGAGTGCGTTAAGGAATATGAATGTGTAAATGCTAGACCATTGTGGATGAGAATGAAAGTAGGACTTACTCGTCTCTTTATTGTAGGGGTTTACGCCCCGGTCAATATAGTAGTGGGTATGTCACAGCAAGAACAAGACGGAAGGCAGGAATTTTGGGAGAACTTAAGAGCGATTTTGAGGAAATGTAAGGATAACGAAAGATTGATCTTGTTAGGTGATTTCAATGGATGGGTGGGAGTAAAACGAGATGGATTTGAAAGGGTTTTAGGTGGATTTGGTGATGAGAGTGTGAATGAAAATGGAAAAATTTTGCTTGAGGTTTGTTTAGAGTGGAGCCTTTGTGTGACAAACACCATGTTTGATCACAAAAGGATACACATGTATACGCGTGAGGCTAAGAATGTTAGAAGAAGTATGATTGATTTTGTAATTGTAGATGAACGTTTGAGAAAGAATGTGTAAGATACAAGGGTGTATCGAGGGATCGGCATCCACACAGACCACTTCTTGGTGATGAGCCAGATAAGTGGACTCTTTAAAGGATGGCGACACGGAGAACATAATGAAAATAGGGTCCTAGAAAGAATAAAAGTAGAAAATCTGCAAGAAAAAGATGTGAAAGATGAGGATAAACGAAGATTGATAGCAAGATTTGAGAGGTTCAATGGCATAAATGATATGGAAGAATTATGGCAATCTTTTAAAGAAGAGATAGTATGTGTAGCGTCTGAAGTATGTGGTGTGATCAAGAGAAGGAAAAAACGAAAGGTTAAGAATACATGGTGGGACAAGGATGTACAATCAGCAGTGTCAGAGAAGAAGAAAGATTGGTTGGCTGCCAGAGCAAATGAAAGAATGGGAAAGGCAACGAGTGATGACATAAATGAAGCAAGAAAGGAGTTTGTTAGGTCAAACAGAATTGTGAAAGAAATTGTTAAAAGAAAAAAAGAGGAAAAGAAAGATGAGTTTGATAGCAGACTATCTGAAGATTTCCGGAGAAACATTAAATTTTTCTGGAAATCCATTCGTGCAGTTCGAGGAAGAACTCAATCCTCAGAATACACGTCAATCAGAGACAAGAATGGAAAGATACTGAATGGTGAATCATGCGTGCTGAAGAGATGAAAGGAGTATTTTGAAGGCCTATTTGAAAAAACGGCGATAGAGACATCGATCGACGAAATGAATGGTAATAATAGCAATGATGCAAGCGATATTGGTGTGGATGAGATTGTGAAGGCGTTGGGAAGTATGGAATTAGGTTAGGCTGCAGGATATGATAGGATTACAGTTGAAATGCTGAAGGCTGGACAGGGCATCATAGTTGGTCAGCTGCAGCGCTTATTTAACTTGTGCTGGAGCACCGGCCGAGTACCTGATGACTGGACCACAGTGGTGGTTGTGCCTCTTTATAAGGGAAAAGACTCGCAACAAGACTGCAAGAACTATAGAGGCATTAGCCTTCTCAGCATTGTTGGCAAATTGTATGCGAAGGTACTGATTGTAAGAGTTATGGAAGTAACCGACAAGAAAATATGGGATGTACAAGCGGGATTCCGAAAGGGTATGGGGTGCACGGATCAGGTTTTTTCCTTGCGAAGCATAGCCGAAAAGTTTTTGGCCAAAGGTCAAAAGGTCTATTGCGCATTCGTGGATTTGGAAAAGGCTTACGATAAAGTGGTGAGGAATGAAATATGGTCGGTGCTGTCAATGAATGGGGTAGACAGCAGCCTCATTCGAGCTCTGAAATCCCTTTATGAGGATTCTAGAGCTTGTGTGAGGATAAAAGGGGCATACACTGAC
The DNA here is from genome assembly GCA_944739405.2 of Euclidia mi. Taxonomy (NCBI): domain Eukaryota; kingdom Metazoa; phylum Arthropoda; class Insecta; order Lepidoptera; family Erebidae; genus Euclidia; species Euclidia mi. Next base: position 78,298,215 of record OX123190.2, read on the forward strand.
TGGTTTACCATCGAGAAAGGTGTTAGACAAGGATGTGTAGCGTCGCCGTGGCTGTTTAACCTCTTCATGGACAGTTGTTTGCAAGATTTAAAACATAGTGACTGCGGATTAAGGATGAATGGGTTACTCGTCAAGTGCCTCCTTTATGCTGATGATCAGGTAATTCTTGCGTCTTCAGCGAAGGAGTTGCAGGAGATGGTAACAATAATGCATGGTGCGTTAGAGAGGAAAGGAATGAAAGTGAATGTAAGTAAAACGAAAGTTATGGTTTTTGAAAAGGAGGAATGCGTTACGGCTTGTAATGTTTTGATCGATGGACAGCGAGTGGAACAAGTAAATGAGTTTGTTTACTTAGGTACGTTGTTTACAAGAGATGGTAAGAATGAAAAAGATATTAAAAGAAGAGTTAATGCAGGTAATAGTGTGAATGGAGCTCTGAAGGCGTTTATGAACAGTCAAAACGTGTCCAAAAAGGCACGTTTGGCTGTGCATAGAGAGGTGTTAGTGCCTACCCTTATGTATGGTAGTGAAAGTTGGGTATGGCAGACGAGACTTGAAAGTAGAATAAATGCGGTAGAAATGAGAGCACTGAGAAGTATGTGTGGTATATCTTTGACCGACAGAGTAAAGAATAGTGTGATAAGAGAGTGGTGTGGGATAAAAGAAGATGTAGTGACAAGCATCAAGAAAGACATGTTAAGATGGTTTGGGCACATGGAGAGGATGGACGACGAAAGACTGACAAAGAAGATATATAAGGCAAATGTGAATGGGACAGGACGAAGGGGAAGACCTAGGCGGACGTTCTCTGACCAGATTGGAGACATCCTTAAAAAAGGACAGGTCAGAAGTACCCTTAACAGAAGAGCATGCATGAGAAACTTGATGGGAGTGAATGAAGCGAGAGAGGTATGTCAGGATCGTTGCAAATGGCGTTCCGTAGTCTCTGCCTACCCCTCCGGGAAACAGGCGTGAGTCTATGTATGTATGTAACAATAGCAACTGGGACATCGCATTTCAAACTAAAACCGTTTCAACTTTCCTCCTCTTTTCATTCACCTATTGCTATTTTTTAGAAAATACCTTATCAAAGCCTGTCGTCTTCGAATTTCCAGCTAAATTTGCCGCCGAGTTTGCCATTTAAGTCCCAGACAAAAAAAAATGTGACAAACAGAAAATCTATATAGACGCAAGTCTTAGGCAGTTCAAGGTTAGCCAGAGATTGGCTTAACATTGTGCGCACTGGCTCGTGCTGGAGTAAATTTGAAATTGTAAACAAGCAGATAATAGTAATGAAGTTTTGTCCTTCAGATAAGAGATTAGAAAGTATAATACACTTAGGTTTTTTTTAGATCTACACTGACCTTGTAGCACGGGCTTATTTATAATAGGCTTAGAATTTTTCAAACCACAGCACATTCTGGACTTTTTTTTATTTCGGTACCTTGAAGTTCAAATACCTTTAATTCGTTATGTGCTCAGTATATGACGTCACAGCTTAACGGTTTGCTTGTCTATAAATTTTGAGAATAATTGAGCTTGTGTCCTTTTATAATTTAAATGTGTTGAGAAAAGGTGTGAATGTATCTTACTTTAGTGCTATTCAAAGACATGTTTTTAATAAATTTCAATAGTCAAGACATGTAGTCATAGTAAAGACATAAAAGGAAATTCAATTTTATTTTTATTTTATGCACAAACAATGTGTACAATGGTGGAGATAATGCCATAAGGCATTCTCTACCTGTCAACCTTAAGGTGGAGCAGAGATAAAGTGGTAGGTGCATTAATACTGAACTGATAGTTATATAGTGTAATATAATAATTATTACATACATAATAGGGATATAACACATACACATTAAATAGTTCTATAAATACCTACTTAAACATAAACAATTATATATACATAATAATATATACCTAAATATACATACATTCTACAAATACATAAATAGGTACATAAAGTTATGGATGAGAGTGATGTGCTGATTCCTTCAGTCTATTAAAAAGAAGCTCTCGTACTTTCATTTTGAATGCAAAACGGTTGGTGGACAATCTGATTTCAGGAGGGAGTGTATTGCATGAGAGAATAGATTGCACAAAGAAGGAAGAGTTAACGAATCCAGTAGTGTGACTGGGGCAAGAAAGAAGAAGATTATGTGAAGAACGAAGATTTCTATCATGTATAGAAGATAGATATTGGAAGTACGGCGTGAGATAAGATAGAGGGGATGGAGACCTAAGAATGGAGAAGAGAGTAATAATACTGAAAAAAGTACAAATACTAAAAAAAGACAACTCCCGCAGTAGGACTAAATCCTGTGTTGCGGGGTCTTTACAAACATACAACTAACGGACACAATGAATACCCAGACTCGAAACAACACTTTTATGAATCACACACAGTGTTGTCTCGTGTGGGGATCGAACCCACAATACTCAGCGCAGTGTCAAGTGGCGAGGCGGCCGCTTAAACCACTACGCCAACCGTGCAGTCAAGTGGTAAGAGCACGCAAACACCGGCGCTAACGAGTTGGAAGACATTTAAGTTCGGAACGATAAGAAGAGACGTGGTCATACTTACGAAGATTGTAAATGAATCGAATGCAGTTATTTAGAAGTCGGTCGTACTTATTGAGGTGTTCTGTATTCAGGTTATAATAGCACACATCACCATAGTCGATTATGGGAAATATTAAAGCCTGCACAAGCATTGTCTTGGTCTTGGAAGAAAGAAAATTCTTAAGGCGGTATAGTGCTCTAAGAGTACCAGTGACTTTCTGACTAACTCTTGTCACCTGCGCCAGCCAATCGAGAGTTTAATCAATATGCAGGCCTAGGTCTTTTACGGCTGAACTGAATAGAATGACCAAGCCATTAAACATAATAGGAGGTAGAGTTTTGAGGTCTAGTCTGGGTATTAAGCTGGGTATTTCTGGGTATTAAGGACGCCAAACAGCACACCTGGCGTCAACTCCGGCGAACTGTACTACTATCGGCCGTTTGCTATTCGATGTAGAGGCACCAATTTTAAAGAATCTCCTTAAATGTGAGGCTGAGATGTCTTTTAGACCAAGCTTGCCCTGTATGATGTCCAGGACAATTTGAGCACAATTCTCTTTTTCCGTCTCTGGAACACCTAAGAATAGGAGTGACTTACGTCGGTGATGAGTCTCCATAATGTGTAGTTGCTTGTGGCATTCACTTATTTGCTGGCGAAATAAGCCAAGCATGCTGAAGACAAGCTCCCGGAAAGTTCGGAACTCCTCAGCAACTCTTGCCACGGTGTCCTTGGCTGGGCCAGTTAACTGAGCCTCCAGGGCTGCCATTCTATTCGCGAAGCTCACCTCCAGGTTTTTCTGTGCCGACTCAATGTCTTGCAACTGAGACATGATGATGTATGGTATGGATGATTTAAGTGATATATATACAGGTGTTGTGCTGGCAGGTGGTAAGTATTTTAACACTTACAATTAAGTGTCATAAACACAATCTTGATTTAACTGTATTTAAATCATTGTTTTTAACGACTTTGATTATATATAAAGAATATTTAATAATTAACTTAAAAAAAATATTTTTACAATGCAAAAATGTGTCTACTTTTTTAACATTTACCACCGAAGTCTCAAAATTAAACACGATGTATAAAAATGGTTTGAGCAATTCTAACATCAATTATTTTGTAAAGCAATATGTTTCTCTCCTACTAACACAGAACTGATGCAACAAATTAGAATTTGAAACAAAAAGTAAACTAACTGAAGATTGGTAGAAATTCGTCTAAAAATAGCCTCTGTCGTCGTAAATTCCAATTGATTTTTAAATTGGAAGATTTAGTTCGGACAGGGGATGGATAGTGGCCGTTAATTTGTCACTTGTCTCTTTAGAAACGAACTTTTAATCGTTTGATTTACCGAGGTCATTTGAATTTATTAACATTAATGATCAACCGGGATTTTTTCTGTAGGCCTGATTAACTTATTTTTTACACTAGAACTTTGAGACTATTGTATTTAAATTTTATTTGGATTTCTTATCTATCTGTAAAATTAAAGAAAAAGACATTCTGCGCCGATCCCAAGTAAAATGCGGCCTCACAGCTGAGCATGTGTCTTTTCACGTTATAGGAAAGATAAGCCAATCATTGCGGGCTTGTAATCTTCACACGTCTTAGCAGGATATAACGGATATGCACTTATGCGGGTTTCCTTATGGAGATTTCTTTCATCGATAAGCAAGCGATCATTTACAATTTAATACGTACTTAACAGTAACAAGTCAATAGTGCGTGTCGTTTGGGTAAGCCTGGTATCCTCTGAGTCTGTTAGTCTACATTAGGCTCGTTGCCTTTCGTAGATGTTGAAATAAGATGTATATTCTTATATGAAGGAGGAGGTCGAAATTTTACGTAAAAAGGCTGCTCCAGACTACCTGCTCGGGGTTAGAAAGATAATGAGTAGTAGCATGACTGGGAACAAAACAATGACGGGCTCTCAAGCTCTAACTTACAGAACAAAAATTAAATTTATTTAAATTCAAATCATCTTTATTGCTCAAACTGTGGTATTACAAAGATCTTGAAAACTTAACAGTACAGCACAATTTACCTTACTAGGTAATTAGTTATGCAGTAGTTGGCTTATATAAATTTTGAAACACACATCTACAATTTACATTTTATTTTAATATTCGTCAACAGAGTAAAAACATTTATTCCATAATAATTTACATAGTTGTTTCTTACATGTATAAATTGGCAAGTCTTTTAAATCCATGAGCAAGTGGTTGAATATGCGTATAGACATAAATGTATTGGATTGTGTTCAAGATGACGCAATCAACTAAGTCATAGCTTGTTCTAGGATTCAGTACACAAGTAGTTAAGGCGCCGCGCGCCGTGTACAGCTACTGAGTTCAGCTGTTGCTGTCACTGTCGGATTGTATACATAAGAAAGAGAAGCGCGACGACGACGGGACGTTCAAAACGAGTTATTAATCATTAAATACATTAATCCTTACAAATATCTTATTCCAATCGATAAATAAAAGCAACAGTTCCCTTTATTATTATATATTACATCACTGTTATTAATATTATCATGATTTGTTTATAAATAATACAGTTACAATTGCTACAATTTCAATTTAAATGGATATTTTATGGTTTTTTTTATCGAGAAAATTTACCGAAAACGTGTTTTGAACACAATGGTCCTCCATAAATATGATCAAGATTAACATATATTTTTTTAGCTGCTCTAAAATGTATACATTTGGCTAAAAAACTGTTTTGTGAAGCCTATTTTGACTAAGTACTGCGCTTTAAACAAGCTAGAGGTTTACACTCTGTTAGTGACATAATTCTCCAAATGAGTCGTTATTTCATGATAAAACAGCAGGGTTCCAATCCATGCTTTGTGTTTGTTTGTTAGTCTCTCTTTATCGTTGAAACGGAGCAATGCAAATACGTTAGAAAACGGTAAAAAGTAAAATAAAATTACAGTACGATGAAACCCATTGGAGGAGGAAGAGAATATAGCGATCATTAAAGGAAAGTAGCGCTCATAGCGAGACTTGGCTTGCGGTTCATAACAGATCGGCAAAGTTAAGCAACGCTTGCACAGGTCGCCATTTGGATGGGTGACCGTGTGTGGCATTTACAGCTGAGCGCTACCGTGCTTCGGAGGGCACGTAAAGCTGTCGGTCCCGGTTCTTGTCTGAGGATAAGGATCGTTAGGTTAATCCCATCAATAGTTATTTTATAGAGAAGTGGGGCAGGGCTAGGTGGATCCCAGCCCTGACATGTATTTTTATGAAGAATGTTGTTCACTGTTCTGTATTTCGAGTACTGACTAACTGTTTTTACAGCTGATACGAAATAACAGGCAGTAAGGCCCAGATCCACCTAGCCCTTCCCCTTTTCTCTATAAAATAACTAATGATGGGCTTAACTTTTCTGTGGGTCACTTAGGTATAAACATTATCTCAAAATAGCAATAAATAGAAGTCTGCGCTATAATTTAAAGAAGATTCTATAACTTTCTCAAAATATTGTAGATGTCTTATTAAATACTAGAGGACGCCAGCAGCTACACCTGCATTTTTTTAAATTGACCCGTTTTGGCCAATCCCGTGGGAATTTCGGGAAATCCCTTCTTAGTGCGCCCCTACGGTCCCCAAGGAACATACATGCCAAATTTCAGCTTCCTGCGCCCAGTAGTTTCGGCTGTAGCGTGTCTGTCAGTCAGTCAGTAACGCAAGGATTTTATATATTAAGATTAACTTATTTGGTTGTTAATTTTAGTTGTATATTTCGATTTGCAAGTTCTTTTTTATCAATGTAGCATGGAATCTTACATTTTTCGAGTAATTGAAGTGTTAATTTTAATAAATCGCTCAAAATTGTAAATTATGATAAAAAAAAATCGGTCTCGAGGTTGTTTCATTTCTTTGCATTTTCTGAGAATGTTTACCTCAGTAATGTATATTTTACTTACACCATCAGAAAGTAAAGATTTCAACGAACAAAACGCTGAACAATTAAAAAAAAAGCTGATATATTGGCGTGAGAATTTTCAATTGAAAATTAGGGTTTTTATTTCGATAGTCAAAATAAGGCGTAAAAATAAATATTTTAAATAAAAAGACATTAACAGTGTGTTTGGAACATAAACAGGCAAGTTGTCACCAAATTTCGTGTAAAAGAGAAAAATATTGTAAAAGTTAAAAATAAAAAACTAAGTACTTGGTTATTTCAATTTTTCACATAAATTATGACGTTGTGTGAATAAAGCGTAAATACAAAAGTTGTAGATCTTTGTATTACCTACAACTCTGCCATTGACGTTTTTCCCGCAGGACTTGTAGTTTTGCCGGCAATCGAGATAAACCCTTTTTTACCCTTAAAATAAAATAAGTAATTTATTTTTCCTTAAATTTTTGTTATATTCTCTTTCTTTTCCAATGGATCTCAGCCTACTATAACTTTTTATCGTTTCAAAAATTATCTACCCTGGTCTATATGATTTTTGTGGGGTTATGATAGACTAACCAACGTAGGCGGAGCCACGGCAAAGGTTTAATGCAACATAATCTTCTACTTCTTTTTTTCACACACTCTTGGAGGACTACTCGTGGCCCTGAACCATCTTACTCCTTTGTTGCGGTACTCAACAATAGCTTAATGTATTACTTTAACCTCTATATACATAAGTAAACAAACTCTTAACAGTATTTTCCAATCTTAAGTCTAAATTGACGTACGATTTAATTTAATTTAGGACCTTATTTGACTTAATATACGACCTATTTTACGTTGGATGAAAGGATCTATATGTGTAGTTCCTTTGTTAATAATGGAATTAAACGATGCAAAGACATTTTCTCCGCTTGTGTGAGAAGGGTCTTCGGTCTGATCACAGCACTTGACAGATATTTGTTTTGAACTTCAATGTGTGCGTGTGTAAGAAAAATTTTTGCGTTCATGTTGTAAGAGGAATTTAAATGTATTTTATTTGCGCTGTATTAATTGCGCTATAAAACCAGTCGAAGGAAGAAATACAGTTATTTCGCTGGCAGATGATTGCCTGCTTCATTAGTTTGAGTATTAAATCTGATTCCATCCAAAGGGGGATGAAAGTCTGGTTACGAAAAATCTGTAGGCAGACCTGTATTTTTTTCTGTATGAAGCTGATACACTTGAGCATTCACTTGTAACATCTGATTACATTAAAAGAAAATTGAAATCTTGGTTACGTTACGTTACAATTTTTTTCAGTAGGTAATATTAGGCAAACAATCTGACGGAACGCCTGATGGTAAGCGATTACCCACCGCCGTCCATTGACACCCACAACTCAAGAGGTGTCACAAGTGCATTGCCGTCTTAAAGGATGGTAAGAGGTATGGGATTAGGGGGAGGGGGATGAGGGAGAAGGAAAAGCGGAAATAGGGCCTCCAGCACTCTCACTCGCTGAACGAAACGCAACAGCATAGATACTGTTACTTTACTTTGATATCCTGTGAGAGGGCAGTACCTACTTGGACGAGCCAGGCCATTCATGTTGAAACCAGCAGGGCACTACACGGCTATTTTACTTTTGGAAAATGTAGATTTATAAATTGTACAAAAAATATACATCAAAACGAGAGGATGACATGTAGTCTATACGAATTATTACTTTCGTCGTATCACTTTTCACGACAGAATAATAAATCGTTTCCAAATCACTGCAGCCACATACAAATCGAACGTGATAGCTTATAAAAAATGTAATACTTATCTTTACCTATATCTGTTCGTGACCTCAATCCTTGTCCATATGTCTCGGGTTATATATAATATATCAGCACCACTATAAGCTGGCCTATTATTGCATAGACTTGCCCTTTAGGTAGAGATTAAACTATACTGGTAACTATGTATAGCCAGCTGTTCTCTTGTGAGTATAAGTATAGGATTGATTTACAAAGATCAACGTATAATGGCTTGTTGCGCCTCATAAACACGAACCAGCATAAGTTGATATGGAATGTCGTCACTATCTGATTTATGTAGGTGACCGGACACAGAAACGGAACGAAACGGAATCGAACCCGCAGCAGAAAAGACTAATAAATCATCTATTTGTTTATTCGTGTGAGTGGCGACCTCTGAAGCACGGTAAATGCTAAAACGAGCGATCACTCATCCATGTGGTGGTCACCACATGGATGAGTGATCGCTCGTGTCCAAATTTTGCTCAACTATACCGATTGATGATTATGCATTTTCTGTTAAACCTCAGACTGGTATGCGGGCTAGAGGCTAAGATACAAAATGTCCTAAGCAACACGGACGACGAGACATTAAGATGATTATGATTTTTAAAGGTACCTGAACAACCCTGAAATTTAAAGATGATAACTGTATAGTATTGCCTTACAAACAAAGTCCATCTTACACTGGTCTTTGTTTAAGCTGTACGTTCAAATGGAAGAAAAGAAATAGAGTATCGGTATTACCAAATCGGGTCACGTCTCTAGTACTTATAAAAGATGCGTGTGACATAGCGCACCCCTATTTACTGAGATTGACGGCATATGAACTAGTGTGAATCAGTTCAGACATTTTCACTTTGGTTTTTAGGGAAAAATATTTCCGGGAAATATTTTATGACGGGATGACATCTATAGGTGTGAAGATATCTGCTACTTGCTTATTAGCTCTAAAATTATTATGTCTTATATTGATCTGTCATCATCACCATCGTATTATCGCTATCCCAACTGACTCATCTAAGACCCGGTGTCAGCTCACAAGTGTAACCAAATTTTACAGATTATTACAGAGTTATCGTATTATAGTATTAATAAGCATGACGTAGAACACTTGCATCAAACCCGTGCTATAATAATATTTGTATGTATTAAATTCTTGCGTTACCAACTGACTGACAAACAGCGCACGGTCGAAACTACACTGAGCACAAGAAGCTAAAGTGTGGCAAGTATAATCTAATGTTTGGTGCTCCCTAAGAAGCGTTGCTCTGCACTAAGAAGGGGTTACCTGAAATTGCCACTGGAATGGGGGGAGAAACAGGCTATGTAAAAAGAATAGCAGTTATTCTCTTGTTTTTTATAAAAGATATAAAGCCTCCGTGGCTCTTTTACGGCTTAGCAAAATAAAATTGAAAATTCCCGCTTTGATAAAACACAATGAACGAGTCATCACCATAAATAAGCGTGAAAGCCTCGCTAATTGTAACAAAAAAAAATACTTTTCACGCACCTAGTACCCAAACTGGGCACATCACAGAATGGAATTCAAAAATCTCTTAATACTATTAGCCGGTATTTTCGTTAAAAATATTCAACTTTTTTACCCAACTAACATTCTAAAGTAATTAGGACGGTTAATTTTGAAATAATTATATTTTTTTGAGCGCCGCATTTAACTTTGTTTCAAGAGCGATTTTATTTGAATAAAGTAGCTTGGTTCAGACGCCATTATTGTGCGTTATTTTGTGAGAGGGATGGCAATATCGAAATTATTTCATGAAACGACGTTTTTTGCTATGAATTATTTTAATTATTTGCTAATAGCAAAATATTTTATAGAATATGATCGTAAATTTTATGTGCTACTTTGATAATCAAATACCTAATTACAAATAAAGATTTACATAATATTTGAGCCCATTCAGTGAAATGAACATGACAGTCCAATCCTTAATTCCAATCTAAGTTGAAAAGAAAAAATAAATAAATTACGAGTTAATTCTGGTTATTTAAAAGTGATAAAAATCTGACTGTAAGAGTATCGAGTTAACCTGATAGTATTTTAAAATAAAAATTATAGTACTTATTTTCGTGCTTAGAAACTACAGAAAAATAAATATCACATTTGTTTCACCTTAAATTCATAACATTATCTCAACCATTTTTTTATAACAAGTTTCTTAATTTCCGCAGTCATATTTTTACAGGGTTCACTTACCACAAGTGCTCTTCACTTTTAGAAAATTTACTCTTATATTAAACTCTTGATTTAATATTCAATTTTGTAGTCTACACGTTTTAAATTAAAAGTAAAGTATTTAGGCCTATCGTTTGTGTAAAATATTTGTGTAATAACGAGATATTGGAAAAGTCTTTGTCTGTTGTAAGGTTAACTAAGTGCAGACTTCGACTTGTGTGTATTTATAATACTTTTATATTTATGGGGATTAATAATTAATATGTTAGTAGTTTAATGTATTTTATCTTTGGAAGCTATTAGTTTTGGATGGATGTAATTAAAAAATAAATTTGAATTTTGGAGTAGCATTTTGACTACTCAGCGATTAGTTGCGTACCATTGCCATTGATTTCGTAGTCACGGTAAACTATATATTGCTTTTTGTGTATTTTGCCTACATATAGTCACTAACAGCTGTAATGAACTGGTCAGGCCAGCATAGCATAGAAGGTAAAATGCGGTAATCGACTGACAATAATAATATGACGCAAATTAGGAGCGGCCTGCAAGCAGCGATAGCCGAGTGGAGAGACCGACGGACTGATACGCAGAGGGTCTCTGGTTCGAATCCATGGCACGCACCAATGACTTTTCGAAGTTAAGTGCTTAATTATCGCTTGGTTATTGGTGAAGGAAAACATCGTGAGGAAACCTGCATGTCTGAGAGTTCTCCATGATGTTCTCGAAAGACATGTGAAGTCTGCCAATCCGCACTTGGCCAATGGGGTGGACTATGACTTTTCCTTTCTCATAGTGAGATAAGGCCCGTGCCCAGCAGTAGGACAGTATAATGTGCTGATAATGCAGGAGCGGCATATGTCAAACAGTAGACTGCAAAAGGTTGTATGATGATTTATCGATATGTCATAATAAATACAACATAATAAACCTAATGAGTAGTCAAACTATATGAATTACGCGTTGCCTTACTTTAATTAACGTTCCTTGTCTTATTTATCTAGCAATATACGTTTCTATTTCTTGTTAATAAGATGTATTTCTAGGTCAAACAAACAGTTATCTTCTTTTACGATCTACTTGTATTTGCGCAAAAACACAATAACTTTACTTAGCAGCTTTGGAGGTACAGTTTTAGATCTTAATATGCGGCTAATTGTGTTTTCATTTAAGAATATTTTTATATTATTTTTCTGGTGGAGAAAAATAACCGGTACTGTCTCACAAGGTATGAGTTTACTTAAAACAAATTTCATTCTCGCATTGTATAAAAAAATTCGTCCTGTCATAACACACCAATGCCACAGTCTAATAGTGCCAATACTATGTATTTATAATGAGTTTGAGATGATTTGAAAATACAATTGTACTCGATAGGTGCGCTATAGTCGGTGTGTCATCTTTGGAAATCAGGCAGTAAGTACGATGTCTACCATGTTCTCAAGTTCTTTTATACATACATACATAAACTCACGCCTGTCCCGGATGGGTAGGCAGAGACTATGGAACGCCATTTGCAACGATCCTGACATATCTCTCTTGCTTTATTAATTAGGGTACTTCTAACCTGTCCTATTTTTAGAATGTATCCAATCTGGTCAGAGAACGTCCGCCTAGGTCTTCCTCTTCGTCCTATTCCATTTTCTTTATTTTTCGTAGTAATATTGTCCTGTCTTCTTTCAGGCTTATATCCCCTTGCTATTTTCGTGTAACATTAGGTTAGGTTTAGATTTTTGCCTGCCTCTGTACGCAAAAGTTAATTTCAAACATTAAAGAGTAATTATTTGATAATCAATAAAATTTCTTCAGGATATTAAACAAAACACTTCATCACGTCATGGTTTTAAACCAAGTCATACAACTATTATTATATTATCTTTACTAATCGTAACAAACTATATTGGAAATGTACATCACAAAAACCGCGTCCACGTAGGAAACATGAAGTGGTCCACAGTACAACTAAACTGAAGGGACAAGGTGGTTCACTTACAAAAAGAGGGTAAACTATAATTAATAGTTCGCCATTAAAGTTCCCAACCGATTTAGACAAATGGGTGTCATTAGTTAAATGGTTAACTAACCACCTGCGGGCCTATTTAGCTGGTTTACATTTGTGTCATTTTGGACGAGTAAAATCATAATTAAAGATGGGCGCGTTCTGCTAATGATTGTAATTCTTACGAGTGATCATGATTGTCTTATTCAAGTTATTTTTGTTTATAATAAAAATATTTTGTACAGAAATCTAGAAACTGCCTCCGTGGTCCAGTGGATGGCGTATGCGCCTGCTGATTGGAAGGTCCCGAGTTCGATTCCCGGGTCGGGCAAAAGTGTTTCTGAGTTTTTAAAAGTAGGCTCGCCCCCTACGTGGGACCTAAAATTCAAAAGGCGAAATTTGGATGTAATGTTACACCTCTGCCTAGCACTTCGGGGAGATAGGCGTGACGGTATAAAAAGTCTAGTGTATATTCCTAATATAGTTTTTATATAATGAAAAAAATATAAAAAAGATTCAGTATTGGAAAATATACCTGTTGGTATCTTATGACGAGAGACGTCTACTATATCGGCTGAGATGATGATTTTTTTGTAGTTAGAGAAAGTATAGCCTCTATAAGGGAAAAGTTATAGTACATAATATAATCTATGATGGAACTTTATTTAAAACCTAACAGCACGATGACACGAAAATATCAACTCAAAGCAAGTTCTATCTTGATTTTAATCTACTAGCACAAAACGCCAACAAATAACTAAAAATAATTATTTTTGTTTCTGAAGCCAAATCGAATTCATGTGCGTATAATACGATAAATAATTATCACCCAGATTTGGTCACGTATTCTAGATAGCAGATCATTTTTCCCCAATATAAAGTACGAGTATATCATAATAACCAATACTCTGAGACGCCTTGACTGATCTTCATATAGCTACAAATCTATTTTGTTTATCAATTTCATTCTCTCACCAATGCTTCCCGCGGATGTAATCTGGCCAGAAAATAATAAAAATCAAGCAATTCACAATTCAATTTTGACAAAGAAGAAACACTAAACTCAGATCGCAGATTTTCACAACGATGCATAGCTGTCCAAACTGTAACAACAGTAAGTACCCTTAAGAACGATAAGCATCGTCTAAAATGGAATATCTTTCTCTTACATATACGCACTAGTTTTCACCGTTGTCCCTATGCCTGACGGGCAACGCAACATGCGACAACGACGGGCGATCCGAAGTCAATGTCGCGTTCTGTTTCGTCGCTCCTTGCATTTCAGAGCAGGTGCGGCGGCAAATCGCGTGTCGCTAGTCACTAGTCGCTTGTCGCTGGTTATTTGTCGCTAGTTACTGGTCGCTAGTCACTTGTCGCTAGTCGCTTGTCGCTAGTCGTTAGTCGCTAGTTGCTTGTCGCTAGTCTTTTGTCGGTCGTCGCTTGTCTCTTGTCACTTGTTGCTAGTCGTTTGTCGCGTGTCGCTTGTCACGTGTCACTTGTCGTGTGTCATTAGTTGTTTGTCGCGTGTTGCTTGTTGTTTGTCGCTAGTCGAATGTCGCAGAAGTGCCTGGGGTGTGGCCAGTCTGTAAACGCCGGACAATCTAACATTTAGAAGTCAAATGTGTTGAGGTTCAATTCGGAAGGGTATAGTCAAAACCGTTTCGTTAAAGGTAATTGACTTCGTAGGTACTTCATTCAGACCTATAAAGATAAGATCATCGTTTCCCTTACTTTGAAATGTATATTGTTTTTGTGCTCTTTTCGTTTCTACAGATTCTTTTTGTTAAAGATGTGATAAAAAAATGTCTAATTCATAGAATACTTCGATCGAAAACGGATAGAAATGATGTTTTGAAATATATTAATTTAGCTTTCAACATACTTTACTTCAAAGATGGGTTACCTTTACACCATTTCTAAAAGCAAGTGATCGTTCTGTAGACCTCTTAACTCCATTCACAGTTGACCTTTCCACCCTATCCAAAGTCAAACAATCCCAACCAAGTTCCATCCATAATCATAACCATTTGACGGGGAACGTTACCGCACCACGAACTCAAAATGGCTTCTAAGAGTTACGATGTAATAATTTAAGACAAGACGAGTGGCAATTTCACGATAGAGTGTAAGATAGTGTCGTTATAGTACATTATCTTGTGATATATACCGTGCGAGTGGTCTTAGTAGGAGCGGGACGGTTTGATTATTTTTTGACTCGATATATATTATTAGGGCCTAGAATAGTACTGATTGTGTGTGTCTACCTTAGTCTTATTTTTGTCTTTAAAGGGTTAGCTTGATAGATTTTTATATGTTACTGGCTATAAACTACGGTTTTGTCCTAAATATTGTTATGTGATATCCCATCGATTATAAGCTATGTAACATTATTTTTATTCATTTAAGGCGCTGTCCTAAGCGACTGTTATGGTAAATGAGGGGGTGAAGCAGAGGAGGGGAAGGGCGCTTAGCTCCGTCTACTGCGGGGCGCCCCCCTTCATTCTCGTCGCGTGCGGCCGTATTCTGGCGACATCCGTATTCCAATATTTCAAAATCGCAAGCAAAACGTTTTAGCATTGGATTGAATTACTGATATTAAAATTTATATGACATAGATTAATCTGTTTGTACAATATAGGCATAGCGCACGTTTTGTTCTCAGTGGAGCCATGAGCAAAACTGGTTTACATTAGACCTTATAGGTATTAATAGTTGACGAAAGTAGGTAAATAACTACGTGCCGTAAGATGATAAAAATAATTAAGTCAGTTCTATGTATGGAGAGGCCCTTATTATTTTTGTATTGTATTTGTATAAAAATGGTGAAGCGGTTCATAGAATACCTACATCTAATTCTATTCCTGCCAGTTTTCAAATCTATTTTGCAATAAATTGGCTATGACATACGGGCAGGCAGATAGACAGACATGGCGAATCTATAAGGGTTCCGTTTTTACAATTTTTGGCTACTGTACCCTAAAAAGCACAATACTGGCCTACTAAGCGCAAAAGCCGTATTTCAACTAAAGCGAGTTACGCGATAGTTGAAGTTTAGTAAAAGTTGTTTTTTTTTTTTTATGGATGTTTTATTGTTATTATAGGTATTATTATTATGGTAAAGGTTTCGAAATACGTCGCCGTTTTTAGGGGCTGTGAGTGATTGGGAGGGGGAGGAAGAAAGGTCTCGGAACCCCTCCTCACCATTTTCACTTGCCGGAAATACTTGGTTTCCTCTGAAAAAAATCTCCAAACATCGGTGTGTATGGCACTGCCAACTTCCACATTCTTCACACTAGTTAAACTAAGGTTGACGGAGCCCTGCTTTGCAGGATTTTCGGATTAAAGGTCAAAACAGAACCTAACATAATCTATTTAGTTACTTATTACAGTCGCACCTAACCCTAGGCACTCGAAATCAATGACCCACAAATTTGACATTAGCTGTCAATATGATCATTCCAAGATGGAGGGTATCACGTTTTTCACGTTAAACCTAATAATGACATTTGTAAAACTGTACTAAAGTATAAAAACTACGTTCCGTTTTGCATAATTTCCGAAGTATTTAAGAATTTTTAGAAATTGTTTAAAAATATTTAGACGCAACTCCGGCAGCCAAAACTACTTTTAGGGGATTAAAACTAACTCCCTTCAGACTCCTACACCACCAATACCCTCAAATTCAGGCGACTCGTTTCGAAACCCAACCCATTATTATTTTTCAAAATAGATGAAAAATCAAAAATATAATTATGTGGATATACCTTATTCATGAGATACTACTATGTCGCTTTGAAAATTATAGAATTAAAATTTGTGTAACTGCTTCTTCGTTAGCTCTCCTCATACATGTTTGTATGGAAAAATATAAAAACATTCTATCGCTTAAAATATGTATTGTTTCAAAGAAAATAAATATCAAAAGATATTTATTTATCATTTACTAACGAAATACAAAGTTTACAGCTCATCAAAAGTTAGCAGTCTTCTACAACCCGGCAGGTTTACTTTATTCTCATCGAAAGTTAAAGGTGTGAGGTGATGAGGCTTCAATACTTATTATTTGCTGTTGTTCACGAGGCACATTTTCATTTACTTTCCTTTTACGGCTTGGTATTGTAGAAACTTCAAGCACTGATGAAACATTTTCCTCTCCGTGGTCTCGCAATGCCATTCCTTGAGCTTGATGAGAATCAACAATTTCAGACAACTGCCAATTCATATAAAACGCAACAAGCTTTTCTTTCATTTTCGTCTCCCAGAAAACATCATCTCTTTCTATAATTTCTCTGTATCTCTTAGTCTGAATATTTTTAAACAATTTCTAAAAATTCTTAAATACTTCGGCAATTATGCAAAACGGAACGTAGTTTTTATACTTTAGTACAGTTTTACAAATGTCATTATTAGGTTTAACGTGAAAAACGTGATACCCTCCATCTTGGAATGATCATATTGACAGCTAATGTAAAATTTGTGCGTCATTGCTTTTGTGTGCCTAGCGTTAGGTGCGACTGTAATAAGTAACTAAATTATCTTTTTACTTTCGTATCTTTTTAATTGAACCTTATTTTTGCTGTAAGTAGTATATTGGAATTATAAACAAAGAAAGAAGAAATAAAAGAATGTTGCACTGTGCACAGATAATACAATTAAAACTACTATTATTTTAAAACTTATGAAAGCAAGAAAGCAATTACTTTAATTGCTAGGTCTGGTTTATGTTGCTGTACACTATGTCTGGTGTAGAATGTCGTGGTTTTGTTTCTGAGGAAATAATATTCTGAGTTTAAAGTAGCAAAATATTTAGAAGCGAAAGATATAATAATGCTTTCTCTCTTTTTCGTGTAAGTTTTTGGCTAACTTTGGTGTCGGAGCATTTAGACCACTCAACAGCGTCGACATGGCATAACGATTCTTCCGTGTGAGATTAAAATAGGGACGACAGCTGTATGTGCCCGCCAAAACACGGTAGCACTCTGAGGCCCTATTCTCGTAAATAAATGGGTTCAAAATCTATCTGATACAGTGTCAGTGTAATTTTTATATCATAAATGGTATACTGTATTAACTGATATCACGACTGAATTGCAAAATTGAAAAAATATGTGAAATTTGACGATAATAATATAAAGTTGTGAGTAAATTCAAAATCTAATTACATTTCGTTAGAAACACAGTGCCGATGTCAGATAAAATACGTGAATTGGGCATCTGATGTACAGCCATCCAAGTGGCAACCTCGGTTCAAACTGGTAACGCCGACAAACAGACAGATTGAACCTATCAAATAATCATGTAATTACTTAACTACAAGCCCAGTAATAAAACAAACTTATTTCACAGAAAGGAAATCACAGACGTACAACAGAATTTTATTTACAGGCCATATATGTATATTTATACGGCTGGTAAATATTAGAAATACCATTACGTTTCGTTTGATTTTTTGGAACATCGTTTGTGTTTCACGTTCGGCGGGGCGTGACATCGCGTTAATGATGTTAAATGAGAAATAGCTTACGATGTTGATCGTCTATCGTGTATACATTTTCAATATGTTAACGCTAGGTTGTTAGATGTTAGTTACGATAGTAATATCTAACAGGAATAGAGGTCTATACACACAAATATGGGCCGTACCCGGAACGTGGAAGGGCCGTGTCCTGTCACGGGCTCAAAAAATATCGTTGTGGAAATGTTATATGGACATATATTTATTTCATACCAATATACATATTATATAGGTATATAATCAACTTAACAATCTTAAAATGCTATACTAAGAAATATAAACAGAACATGTAAGATCGAAAAGAGAACTAATTTAAAGAGCTTCATGAAAGTCCTCCATATCGCCGTGGACTGAACGCATCCACACACGTCGGCCGGAGCTTCAGTGCCTGCGCCGGCACCGTAACGTGTCCGGGCTAGGGACGGAGTTTCAGTGCTTAGGCCGGTGCGTTTATTATCTCTTATAAATTTCTTTCATTTCCAAATTCTCCTCTCTATCCCAGTTTTAGCTGAATATATGATTTTCCACAGAGCCATTTACAGAAAATAACGCAAGTAAAACACAGGGCATAGCTGGTATTATTATTGTAATAAGATCCCACAATATCATTAATGTCGATTCCAAGAATATATTTGTATAACAAATTGATGCTTCTTGGGTTAGGAATAATGAATTCAAAACGATCTCAGATTCACGTACAATAAATATTTATTGAAGATATTATGGAAACAATGATTTTATTTTGTCTCTGGAGTCTCATTGTACGATTTTGGTTTTTATTAATTTGGCTGTTTGGCCGATACCAGGTTTGATTCCACGTTGTCGCGGCAAGCAATTACATCCATATAGTAATTTTTGTTAGATAGAAATAAAGTGATACTTTTAAGATTATTTTGTTATAAAATGTAAAAATATAATATTAATATATTTGCTAGCAGTCACCCAAAAATTTAACCTCTATTTTATCTCTTTATGGGCGGCATATAAATAACTTAGGTAACGTAGGAGAATGTGGGCGCTCTTCGTCTCTCAGGTCTTCCTCCATCGTATATTTCAGGAAAATAAGACTCGGTATGCACTCAATAGGTTTTAATAAAACTAATTAGTTCACTTCACAAACTAAATATGCAAACGTGGCTTGGATGAAAATGGATTACTTTTGGAAACGTGGCGAAGTCGGACGTAGATAGGCCACACTTGTTTACTCCGCTGTGTCTGTCGCCAAAGTGTCCGTTGACAGTCGCTTATAAATCATTTCATGACATTGACAGCTGTCAACTGCCGACCTCAGTGTTGCCAACCAACGTATCCGAATACGCCCAAATCTATTAAGATTTCCAAATCTATTAATCTTCGGTGATACCAGACCCTCCGACACACAGGTACATGAGGAACACGGGTTGGTTTTTAGTCAGTAAGAGTCTGACACTCCCCTTCGGCCTTTCCCCCAGGGCGGAGGGACTCCATGAGAATTTTCCAACCCGACACAAAAAAAAGGTATATGAGATCCGATATTAAATAAAAGATGATTTTATTTATTAGCTATGCCTATTTAATTGTTTCAAAAACTTTCACCAATTTTCCAGCGCTAAAGTTTAAAATAATTTATTAATAGGAAGATATACTCCGTTCTAAAAAACATTAATAACACTATTCATATTACAGATAGGCTAATTATATTTGTCTTTAAGACTGCAAAGTTTTCTTTACGATTTACAGAAATATTCTTATTGTTAAATATTTATCATTGCTTTTAAGGGTATTTGGACTATTTCAATGAGCAATAAAGCTCAAGACTACAGTAAAATTAGGATATTATAAATATGGAACGTAAGCTATCATTGAATAATAATAACAAGAATATTCTCCCACATTCACACAACACCATCTAGTCCCAAACTAAGCAGAGCTTGTGCTGTGGGTACTAGATAGGAATATAATACGAATCCGATCCTTAATTTTGCACTGAATAATAATTAGAAGAATAATTTTGTACGTAAGCAAAAGCACAAGGTATTGAAATATATCCTGCCAGACTTGGCGTTTGAGTTAGCTATCACATAAGGTCGTCGCTCGTACTTAATTAATAAGTCCCAAAATTTAGCGAGTTTTTGTGAAAGTCACAACGGCTTACTTAAATTAATCTTTATTTAATTTAAACATCAAAGCTTTTAAGTATTAATTCATCATATCAGCCAAACGACGTCCACTGCTGGACATAGGCCTCCCCCAAGGTTCTCCACACAGACCGGTCTTGTGCCGCCCGCATCCAACCGCCTCCCGCGATCTTGACGAGGTCGTCGGTCCACCTTGCGGGAGGCCTACCTCTGCTGCGTCGTCCGGTACGTGGCCGCCACTCCAGAACCTTTCGGCCCCAACGGCCATCGGTTCTTCGAGCTATGTGCCCTGCCCACTGCCACTTCAGCTTGGCTATCCGGAGAGCTATGTCGGCGACTTTAGTTCTACTGCGGATCTCCTCATTTCTGATTCGATCTCGCAGGGAAACTCCAAGCATAGCTCTCTCCATCGCCCTCTGAGTGACCTTGAGCCTTCTGATAAGGCCCATAGTGAGCGACCACGTCACTGATCCGTAAGTCATCACTGGCAACACACACTGGTCAAAGACTTTCGTCTTGAGACACTGCGGGATATCGGACGAGAAGATATGTCGTAGCTTCCCGAACGCTGCCCAACCGAGTTGGATTCGACGATTGACCTCCTTCTCGAAGTTGGACCTACCTAATTGGACTACTTGTCCCAGGCAGGTATACTTGTCGACAACTTTGAGCGTAGAGTTCCCAACCTGAATAGGAGCAGGTACAACATGGACGTTCGACATGATTTTCGTCTTGTCCATGTTCATCTTAAGACCTACTTGTTGCGAGACTCTACAGAGGCCATCGAGCATTGTGCCTAGGTCTTCCATGGTCTCAGCCATGACTACGATATCGTCTGCGAATCGAAGGTGAGTGATGTACTCGCCGTTGATGTTGATGCCGAGTCCACTCCAGTCCAGAAGCTTGAAAACATCCTCCAGCGCAGTGGTAAACAGTTTCGGGGATATGACATCCCCCTGTCTCACCCCTCGCTGGAGTTGAATAGGTTTCGAACTCTGGTCCTGGAGGCGTACTGACATAGTGGCGTTTTCATACAAACACTTCAGCACTTCGATATATCGGTAGTCAATCCGGCACCGTTGGAGAGACTATAGCACCGCCCAGGTTTCGATCGAATCGAAGGCTTTCTCATAGTCCACAAACGCCAAGCATAGGGGCTGGTTATACTCCTCGGACTTCTGTATAACCTGCCGCAGCGTATGTATGTGGTCTATGGTACTATAGCCTTTACGGAAACCGGCTTGTTCGGGAGGCTGGAAGTCGTCTAGCTTGCTCTCGAGACGATTCGTGATGACCCTCGAAAACAGCTTGTAGACGTGGCTCAGAAGTGTGATGGGTCTGTAGTTCTTTAAGAGGGTTTTAAATAGCTTCCGGAGGGCTTCTCTAGCGGGTGCACCGCCGGCCTTCAGAAGCTCGCTCGTAATTCCGTCATCACCCGGCGCCTTGTTGTTTTTGAGCTGTTTGAGAGCCACACTAACCTCGTGCATGCTGACGTCCAGTATATCTTCGGTATAGTGTCGGGTCAATCCAGCTCTAGGGTCTGACGCTGGAGTGCTTGCGGGTTGTTGCGTTGTCGTGTATAGCTGTCCATAGAACCTTTCGATCTCCTCCAAGAGCTCAGGCTTGGACGATACGATTCTGCCATCTTCCGTCTTCAGCTTTGTCAGCTGACTCTGCCCAACAGACAGATCCCTCTGGAACACTTTGGAACCCTTATTCTGCTCGATCGCCTCACGAACACATTTTGTGTTGTATTGGCGGAGATCGCGAGTCAGAGACTTAGAGATCTGTCTGTTGAGGTGCCGATATTTCGGCATGTCGTCGGAGGCTGGCAGAACCATCTTGCGCCTTTCCTCTAACAGCTCGAGGGTCAGATCCGAGATCTTGCTGGTTCTCTTGCTTTTCTGGGGCTTAAAGAATTTAGCCCCTGTTGTATGGACAGCATCCACGAACCCGTTACTGTACTCGTCCACATCTACGCATTCGCCCAGGCATTCGAAACGGTTCTTGAGTTCGAGCTGAAAGCTCTCGGGGTTTTGGATATGAACCGGTGCCGGTCGGAGCGTGGACTTTATCAACCTCGACCGTTCGAGGCTTGTACAGATATTCAATGTGCCTCTTACCATTAGGTGATCGCTCCCCACTTTAAGTGAATTGATCACGGAGACATCATTGAATATCTGCCTCTTCGTCGACATGATAAAGTCGATCTCATTTTTGGTTGCACCGTCTGGACTTACCCAGGTCCACTTGCGGCATTCTCGCTTCTTGAAGAAGGAGTTCATCATATAGAGTCCTTCCTTCTCCATAAAGCTAGCCAGCAAGTGACCCCGGGAATTCCGATGCCCATAACCAAATTGCCCCACTCTCAGCTCATCACCGTCGCGTTTGCCCAGTTTCGCGTTAAAATCTCCCATGACCACGGTGTAATGGGTTTTGTAGCCATGTATAGCCCGAGATATATCCTCGTACATGGCTTCCACCTCGTCATCGGGGTGTGACGAGGTCGGAGCGTATACCTGTATGACCTTTAACGAATACCGCTTGGATATTCTGAGTATAAGGTACGCTACCCTGCTCGACACACTCCCGATATTTACCACGTTGGTCACGAGAGATTTGTGGACTATGAACCCGACACCACCTTGGGACTGTTGTTGACTGTTGTGAAGTATTAATTACATCCTATTTATTACGACGCTTCACTTGCTGTGAATTGAGGAATAATTAGATAATTTTCGTGCATGTTTGCTTTGAAGATTGGTTTTTTAAATATAGTCCAGACAACGGTTTTATAAGCTATTTGTTTTGCGGTGATATGGTCTGAAGGTATATAAAAACCGTTGCTATTTTAGTAGGAAATCCTTTACAAGTAAGTCGGTCGCACAACAACATTATACAGATATAGTTTTGACTGAACTATACTTAATTAAGAAGGTACCTGTGACGAGACTGACATAATGTCTATTTATTTTATGATTAAAAGTATGCATAAGCGTCATAGGGCAGCGATAGCCTAATAGAGATACCAACTGACTGCCTCTCAGAGGGTATTAGGATCAAACCCACAGCACGCATGACGGTTTTCGAAAATGGTGTGTTCAATTGTAAAATATCGCTTGTCTCGTGCTTTCGAGAGCACATTTAGCCGGCGGTCCCGGCTGTTAACAAGATCTCTGACAATGGTTATTGGAAGGCTGCACTCTTGAATATACTGACACTGCAGCACTCATCTAAACCAATGAATACAGATTTACATAGAAGCGCAGATCTTAAGGATTTCGTGTGCCGATTCCAAGTGGAGACTGTCGCCAGTTTAGTTCTTAGTTGGCGCCGTTGGCGGCGCTGGCGTCGTTCTCCTTCTTTCTTGCTCTCGTAGTTAAGGTTCACAGGAGGAACGTTTGTCTCTCTTGCTGTCGTAGAGACAGCTGTCACAGCGCGACTGCCACGCCGCCAAGTGGCAATTCGGGTCACAGAGAGTTTGTCTTCAGAGCGCCCATAAGAAACGCGCCTCTATGTAAACATCTGAGCTCTTTGTCTAAACTATGAAATATCATAGTATTTTAAGTTGCAAAGGAAATTCATCAGTTTCTCTGTGAAAAAGCTAATATTCAGCCAAATCCGGTTAAACTACAAAGCGGACTCCAGAATGCAACTTGGTTATCCCAGCCATGTGATTGATACAGTTAGCTGTACAAAAGAAAACAACATTTCAGTAACAAATAGTGTTTATTTAAACTCCAAAACCATACAAAATGTCCTCAACATTATGTTGTTCTTAAAACTACTAAGTACATAATAGTAGTATTATAATTATTACGTACAGGAAATTATTCACATATTTAATATCGGAAGCAAAGCTGTGTGCGTATTAATCATAATTTAATCATTACAAATCAATTGTTAAATAACAGTTTTTTTTATACTCAAACAATAATTCCGTACCGTTTATTTAATAATGTATTCAGCCATTTAAACAACATTTAATGATATCAATAATATAAGGCTGATCATTTGAAACGAACCACTTAGCACCGAAAAGCCAGTAAAATCTACAGCAAAATCTATATTTAAGTGACAGAAACTTATTGCAAATATAGATAATGATAATATATTTGTTCAAATAATAATAATAGCATTTCGTTTTTTTTATAACTTTCGGCACGGAATAGTAAGGATGATGACATGGTGAAAGCGGGAGCGATATCGCTATGTAGCGGTGTGAGATGAAACAAAATGGCGTCAGGTTACAAACGATGGCTAGATGCATAACACATATACCTACTGCAATTGTGATACCTACCAACCTATAAATATTTTATTCGAGAATAGTTTCACTGGAAATATTTTTTATATATTTTAATATTTATAGTGATATATTTGGGTATTTCAATAAAATATTGCGTGTCCAAATTCAATATCCAGTTAAAATATTCCGTAGCCGCTCCAGCTATCACGATGTCTGTCTCATAAAACACTTCTTTCTGGCACAAATATATTTGGATATCTATTTCGTAAGCATTACATTTCGTAGAAAAATTTACGGCTATGGCTAGATTTACCTATTTTAGATATTGATAATTATATTTTATACTTATTTTTTCGTTCTAAATATCGAAACGACTTTAATGGATAAAAAAGTATTTTTCTTTATTTCATTTGCGTTATTTGCCAAAAGTAACATGATTTATTTAATTATGAGTTTATTTATTATTAAGATTACACAATTACCATGACTAACAGTCACATATAATGATATTTATTTTAATTTACAAAGAAATTTACAATACATTTATTTGAAATAAACAAGGAAAATTAAATAAATAAATATAAGCTATTATGAGTATGGGCACATTTTTAGTTTATTTTATATCTCCTACCATCTTTGGTTTATAGCAATACAGAATGCATTTTACAATGTATCGACGTTATTTGATTTTTAAGACAAATTTGCATACATTTTATAATTTTCCGCGATTAAATAAATGCTTTAAGTGTTCGTTTACGTTATCTTTATATCATTTATTTAATAATAAATGCTTTTAAGTTGATAATTTTATAATATTTGAGCTTTAATAGGTTATTTTAATTTATGGTAATTTATATAAGTTTATTTAGGTTTTTTAATTAATACATTTTCGGTAATATTGAATTTATAAAAACGGTATACTGAATATTAATTTTGACTTTTTATAACTTCATTCGCTGCTTGAAAACTTTGTATTCGCCCTGTTATTTTAATCATTTGCTGCTCTATTTCAAAAAGTATAAGGTAGACATTTCTTTTAAATTATAACCCTAACCATAGCAAATCACGACTGTCATCTTGCGTTTGATAATAGTGAAAAGCAATAATTAGAACACAGTGAAATTATCGTGTATTTGCAGTACTGTTCTAACTATTGGTTTGGTTGGACAAATCGTTTTAGTGTTATATTTATCCACAAATGAAATAGTCATAAAAAGCAGTGCGCGATTGTCAACAATATTAATTGGTAATAGATTCGAATACAGTTCGAATTACGAACGAATAATCGAACCACATTTGATATAGGTAATTATGTTGGAGTTCCAATAAAGATGATTAAATACTAATCGCTTTCGTGTTATAAATACGATCAACAACTAATTCTTGCGAAAACCATCAAATACATTCGAATAAATTCGAATCAACTGATCATTCGAAAGGTTATTTAACCCTATAATCCCGCACCGCTTGTGTAAAAGTAATAATTCTATTTCAATGTCCAAGATATTTTGCGACCTTACAATTGAAGGCAAGAGCCTTCCTAAGGGAAATCAGCGCGGCCACCGATAGGCCATCCGTCTTTAACTGATAACACTACAGACAATGATCGAATGAAACATTTTGATATTGAAGCTAAGGCGAATACAAAAAGGTATTTATCACTTGTTTTTCGGGTTCACCAAATCTTTCACTTTTTCAAAAGAGAAAATGTATTACTCATTTATTTGAATTACGAAATTTAAAAGATTGTGAGCTTTTGAGACATGAAATTTAACAATTGAAACTTGCAATTTTGAAAAAATCTTGTTTATTTTTTTAATAAAAAAAGTATGACATTTGAAATATTTCGTGAAGAATACATTTTATTTCTGTATGTGTGTATTACGTTGTACAATGTATTTGAAAGTCGTTGATAGCGATGTTCAATGTCCTGAAAAATAAAAAGTATTAAATATTATTTAGATGTAGCTCCAAAACGCTCAATGATTGCATCAAAGTTCTCACATTTGAATTATACACGTAAGTTGGCTAAATTAAAGTCTCAAGGATTTATTGACTGAGGAATCGAAACTAAGTCTTAATTCCTTCAACAAAACTTAAATCATAAACATTTGAAAGTTCATTATTAATTTACATTTTTATGCAGTTATTGGAAAACATGTCAATCTCTATACTCTTGAAGATAATCTAAATTTAATAATTGATTTAAAAAAAAATAAGTTTTCAATAATATATGATCACATCTTAAGAGAATTTCATCTTTAACATAAAAAGAATGATAAGTTTATAATAATTTTAATCTCACCAACACCTGTTTTAAGGTGAGATAAAAATTATTATACCTCCAGAGAACCATAGGGTGTTCTCTCTGTCGCACACGATGATATTGCCCCCCGACATGACAGCGATGCCTTTCGAGACCCTTGAACTCTCCATCGCCAGATTCCCAGGAGCCAAACGCCCTGAGGAAGTTGCCGTCTGGATGGAAGATCTGGATACGGTTGTTGCCAGAGTCAGCTACGACGATGTATCCTTGGTCATCTACTGCAACTTCCCTGGGGAAAGAATGTGACAGCGTTACTAAAAGAGTTTGTGCACAAGTATTTTTATAGGAATGAGGCTATTGGGACTTTAAAATAAGTGTGTGTCATTTTTCGTACGAGAGATTCAATTTTATAATCAGCGTTGTTACGTAGGATTACAAAGTAAAGAAGTGTTTTATACTGTTTAGAGGCAAATTAGTATGGTTATAAACCTTCAAAATAATATCTTAATATATAAAATCCTTGCGTTACTGACTGACTGACAGACAAGCTACAGCCGAAACTACTCGGCGCAAGAAGCCGAAATTTAGCATGTATGTTCCTTGGGGACCGTAGGGGCGCACTAAGACGGGATTTCCCGAAATTCCCACGGTATTGGGCAAAACGGGAAATTCGAAAATATGTGCGTGCGAAGCCGCTGGCGTCAACTAGTAGTGACATAAAAAGAAATATCGCAAACTTCATTGAAGTTGTTTTTAAAACAACTTTCAGAACAAAAGACGGCATTTAAAAGAAATATCGTAAATTGCATTTAATGCTTGCTAGTAAAAGTCGAGATCAGCCTCCATACTTAGTGTTCAAAGAATTAATTCCTGAATAACTACACAATTTTTCCACTAATAAAATCTGGACTTACAACTCCGTTGATCACAAAAATAGTATAAAGGACCCTGTATACGTGCTAATACATCGGAATATATAGGTTATGTTTATTATTATTATTGTATATTATGTCAAATTCTTACGTTACTGACTGACTAATAAGGTACAGATGAAACTTTTGGTCGTAAGAAGCTGTACTTTAATTTGGCATGTATGTTCCGTGGGGAAAGGGTCTCTAAGTGATATTCGGCGATATTAATGCCTAGTGAGAAAGGTTTCTTAAAGTCTCCCTGTTCTTGAAAATTGTAAAACATGTCGGGCTAACCACGTATTCAGGTCATATTTTACTATCGAGACGGGAATTTCGGTCAAGGTTCGTCTGAGCAGGTTAAAATATCGGCATCATTGTAATGAAGGTCCAACTTTTATTATTAGACGTTCACTCAGATGAAAGGTATTGTCTGACAGGGAGTCCTCTCTTCAACATTTGACCCCATTTTTCTTAAGTGCTCTCATGGTCTCGAAAATGGCCTCTGTCTAAAAATATTTCGGCAATGTTGTTTTTGCAGTGTACACATAAATAAACCGAAGATTATGAGTTAATTGCCTTGCAATTAAATTATTTATGTATTTATATCTCTAGTAAAAACATCAAAATAAGCCTTTGTTTCATTAAAACAATTCGAATTGATCATAATCAAAAGTAAACTTGTTACAGTTGAAAATAAACACAAAGCTATATTATTTTGCGTAACAAACAATTCTTGGAACAGTTAAAATAATAGATTCGATCACAAATACATAAACGTGAAGGTCTCGAAATAAGGGTTGTATCAATTTACGTAGAACTACAAACTATTCAATCCATGATAATTCAAACTAGTCAGCACTTATGGAGTTTGGAGTTCGGATAACTATTGGAGTAAATATTTGGACGCAAGTTGTAAGCGCCCGTAAAGCTAAATTAGAAGACCAACGGACCGCACTTTATAGCGCCATTGGAAGCACACGTTAAGAAAGATTCGCCTCCTGTTTCAAAGGTCATAATGGAATACAAGTTTATTTGATCATCTTGTGCAGGATTGGTTAAATACACGTTAGGTTGTAACACATTTTATGTGTTTGATTTAGATGATAACGAATGAGGTTAGTGAGGACTTTTTGGCAAAAAGATTTCAATTTTCGATGTCGATGGCCAAAAACAATAGAGTCAAGTTTAACAATATGTTTAAATTGCTCTAGTATTACAAAAGCGAATTAAAATCTGACTTAAAATTTACATAAAGAAACCTTTTCCCCTTGAAATATACTAAACAGACTATAGTTTTCTATCATTTACTTCAAACATCGCTAAAGTATAGAAGAATGTGTGATATAAGTTCGTTTGCTAGACCGTGTGGTCTGTAGGGGTTACAATAATACAAGCTAAGTGTTTTGATATGCCAGTATTATTCCTGTTGTTGTTCTCGTAGCTTATGCTATGGAACTGTTATTGTATATTGGGTGTTCTTTATAAAAATAAGTATAT
This sequence comes from Euclidia mi, assembly GCA_944739405.2. Classification (NCBI taxonomy): domain Eukaryota; kingdom Metazoa; phylum Arthropoda; class Insecta; order Lepidoptera; family Erebidae; genus Euclidia; species Euclidia mi. The sequence goes on from OX123190.2 coordinate 78,327,231, forward strand.
ATAGAAGTTTGTTTTGCACACGATAAATATATAGATACTACTCGTTAAATTAAAGGTTAGTATATAAATCTTTAGGATTATGACAAAAGTGTAAGATTCACGAATCTTTCTGAACTAATTACACAATTAATTATACAATACATATAAACAGAAAAAAAATTTTTGATTGAGTTGAAAATACGCTTGAAAATACTCCATTGAGTGTCATCTCTTTTATTGTAGCTGCTGCCATTAGCCCAGCTTGTGGAAAACACAACATCGTCTATTTCCAGGCATAGCAAAAGAAAAACGTCGGAGAGATAGAAAAAATCATCGTAATTCCTAAGATTGGCAAAGTCTGGACGCTGGTAAATAATTTTGCCACTCTCTTGAGTTAAAGTGTAAGTCCAGGTATATAAATATCAATACATAAATGTCATTCTTACCTCGGGAACTTAAACTGTCCATCTTCAGAGCCCTCCTCACCGAATGACGAGAGAACTCTTCCACTGACATCGAAGACTTGTATCCTGTGGTTGTTGGAATCAGAGACCAAGATTCTGTTGGTGCTGGAGACGGCGATGTAATGAGGGTGTTCCAGCTGGCCAAGCTTGGAGCCGAAGGAACCAAACTTGCCGACGAACGTGCCATCGGATTGGAATACCTAGGGGCAGAGAAATAGTTTGGTGAGTTCAACTAAGGTACAAAAATCTGTATATATAAAATTCTTGCGATATTGATTGATTGATTGATTCTGACAAGCCACAGCCAAAACTACCGGGCGCAAGAGACATGCCTCTTGCGCCCGTTAGTTTTGGCTGTGTTGTGGTGTGTGCTTCCTGGGGACGCAGGGGTGCATCAAAATGGATTTTCCGAAATTTCCACGATAAGAAACAAACAGCAAAAATAAAAAATTGTGCAGGCGTAACTACGGACACCCTAGACCCTAGAGTATTCGTAGAAAATTTTCAAATAGCTATTGACATACAATCATAATTCATCATGAGCCCTGTATATAAACTGACCCACTGCTGAACACTTCTTCACACTATAAGAAGGGTCAGGCCATAGTTTATGACAATTTCTTTGATTATGTATTTTTTTTAATTTCAAGATTTATTATTCCTAGATCAGTCAGTTTCTTTACTGTCTTGATATTTTTAGTTACAGAAACATTTTGAAAGTCCATTAAAAATATCAATTTTGACAACATTTTCAAGGTTAAGGAGGTCTACAAGACCCTTTCTTAAAATATACTGCTCACCTTTAACATACTATAAAAGAACTATTATTTCCTATAAAAATTAACTAACACAATATTCTTCAACTTTATCATAGAAGGCGAAGGTTCTAAGAATATTTACCCGTTGTCCCTTAGACGTAACGCACGTTGATTTACGAGATTATCAGATAATCTCATAACCTTCGAAGGGTGTTGGCTAAGAATAGATTTTGTCCTTGCCCCTCACACAATTACTGGATCCTTGCTTTCTAAGCTGGCCCGCGTGTACGCAAAAGATCAACGGGGTCTAATATTTTTAGACATGAATGTGGCTCGACTGAGAATTTACCAGTACTGAATTGTTTTTTCTTCCTAACAAGGTAAATAACAAGAAATCTCTATCAAGTACATATTTGATGTATGTATATTTTAGTAATTTAGAAAGAAAATATAGGTGAGGGTTTCTTTATCTAGAGACCAGGATTGATCGATTCTCTCTTTCTCTCTCTACTCATTGCGATGAATGGTAAACAAACCCGCAGTCTTAAGAAACCTCTATCGCGAAGTGAAATATCATATTTCTATAAGTTTGATCATGTAATTATTACGTGTGTTAAAACACTTTTTAGGGTTCGGTAGCTAAAAATAGCAAAAACCCTAACCGATATAGATTCGCCATATTTGTTTGTCTGTCTGTCCGTAAGTCAAACCACTTTTTATTGCATCATAGTAGTATTTTCTCCTGTACTTCACTCTTATACATCCATTACAGATAAATAATGTTGTTTATTTACCTGTACTCTGTGGTTTTCCTTGTCACACACGTATATGAATCCGAGAGCGTCGGTTGTTATGCCCCACGGGTAGTTGAATTTACCGTCGCCAGTGCCTTGGCTACCTTGGCTGCGAAGGCTCGCAAGAACCGTCCTTGAAGATCAAACACCTGGAAAGGAATGATACTTTTATAAATACTGTGAATAATTATTTACTACTAAATTTGGAAATACGACATTTTGCTCTGTCTTTTGCTAACTCGGATATTATCGATACGATTTAAATTACAGTTGACAGATTTTATCTTGGTTTACTTTGTTTTAGAGTGATAATATTTAGAGCGAATAGTCTGAGATGACAGCCCTGAGTTCTTGTAATCGCGGTTCCTTTAGAACCATGGGTAGCAGTGGAACATATTGTGACTAGATCTTTCGGTTTAAACAATATTACCGTACAAACAAAATAAACTGTAGAAAACATTCGAACTAGCTTCACACGGTTTGTTATGTTGATAAAATGTCTTTACCATACATAATACACAACAAGAGCACTTTAACAAAGGACGATATTTAATCAGTCATACCGCTGTTTATTGCAAGCAGAAAAATAATTATAAACAAGATGTTATTCAGCTAGTCAGATCACAAAAAAGAACCGCTAAAGAAATAAAAACTTGAAGCGGCACATTTGCACCAAAAATGAATAAAATAATAAAATCATGACCTTTCTGTATATTTTTTCATTTAAATAAAGATTAAAATGCGAAAATTGTCTTATAAATATTGGTTTGAATGTCTAAATAGCTTTTCATGTTTTAATGAAATAATAGATGAGGTTAAATTTATATTTTGAGCGGTTTGTTTCAGACGTTATAAATTCTAGTATCGGTATCCTAACTTTGGTGTGGCTGAATCATACTTTTCGTGCAAACTGTATTTCAATAATTTTATTGGCAAGCAATAATTTTCTTGATTTTGGGTTAACATGATTTGGAGAATATTTTATTAGTCTTTGGCAAGAAACTGTTTAATTTCGTTTTGAAAGCATATTTGCCCGTACTTGTATTGACAAGTACTAGAAAATATGGTTTTCAAAACCGCAACCTAGTTTTCAATAGACTTTATTAAGTTATCCTTTCGATAAGGCATCGAGTGTTATAAATTTAAAGCACACCACTAACATAAAGTTTGTCTCCAAGTGTTAATATGGAGTGTAGCAGTGTGCCTTAGCGAGATCACCATGCTAGCGCAGTTCACGTAGCCCTGCCATACCATGGATTTACTACGCAACATTTTAAAGGGTCCAAATACCTTTAGGAGAGTCTCACTCTGACCCTCCACCGAGCCTCAAACTTCGATATAAAAACGTCGATAACGTTAATGTGTTTAACTAAATATCATCAAATATAATTTATACAAAACGTAAGAGTGTGAAACTCGAGTCGAATAAAATGCGTGATGAAATTCTCTCTTATCTCATGGACATCTATTGTATAATTATTGTGATACAGTTTATTGCCAGCATTTCAACCGAAACTTTTCTAGATCACAGAGAATTCTTTGATTACATATTCGACTCAGAAGTGTAACGCCTACTTAGTATTTTACGTCAGAACATGTGCTTGAGGCACGGGACAAATAATTTTACAGCCAGCGTTGTTTTGACCTATTTATACGAACTTTAGGCTAAATTTAATCTGAAGAGTATTCAAAAAAAAATAAGCGACATCCAAGCAAACTTTTTGATTTTTTTAAAATGCTGAGTTGAAAGCCCTTTATTGAGAACTAGCAGCCCGCCCCGGCTTCGCACGGGTGGACATTTGTTTTTTTAATATCCAACGAATATCCAATAATCGATCGCATCAAGAAAGTCTCGTCCCGACGGAATATCGGTGTGCGAGTGGTGCATTTATTTTCTAACGCGTTATTTAATTTCGCAACATCTTTGAAGATATTCATTATATGATATACTGTAAAAGACAATATCTATAAGCATTAAATACACAACATATCTAGCGTATTTAATTGGATTAGAAGTAATACTGCATTGCTTCAAATAACTTCCAAAATAACCCATTATATTTTTCTAATTTTTTATTGATAAAAATGGTTACTGTGGATTTTCCTTAGGAGATAGACCTATGCTATCACGGACTTTTTTGTTGTTAATAATGAGTACTTTAGTAATGTATTACATTATTTTTCTGTAGCATTAATAGTTTTAGCAGCGCACGCCATGAAAATTTTCTTACACCTTGGGTTACATTATTGATGTTTTTATAGGGATCCCTATTATTTTCTAGAAATAAATATATCCTATGTTACTTAAGGATAATGCCGCATTACAATGGTGAAAGAATTGTTAATATCCGTCAAGTACTTTTTTAGTTCATTCGTAACAAACATACAAAAATACAACAATACAAAAATACAAATCTTTCCTCTTTGTAATATTAGTATAGATTATTTGGACTTTTGTCTATCTTTAATCCTGATATGATGTATATTGGTATGACACTCATATCAGGGTTAGTCACAAACAAGAATACCCCTAAATTGCTTTATTCATAAAGCGATGACCATGAATTCAAGATGTTAAAATTAAGACGGCCTTGGAGAATAGTGATCATTTGTATATCTTATATGTATTCTCATTGAGTTAGGGCTGACGTATGATTTTGTGATCAGGGACATTTTGTCGATGTACAGGCTAATTTATAAAGAAAAAATCCTGGATCTATATATTAAAATAAGCGCATATTTTGTATTTAGGGTATGGGTAACCTAGGAGTCGATTCGCAAAATGAGTAAGACTTAACGAAAATATATTTCAAACTAACTTTCTCTCTCGGTTTTATCGCAACAGCAGTTGTGACTTTTATCGATCTTGAACATCCCGAGAATCCATTAAACGAAAACACAAATAATTATATATCAAAATCGATCCAGCTGTTTAAGGAGTTAACAAACCCGAGAATCTATCAATCCAAAATGCAATTAATTACAAAATTCGGTGCAGCTGTTTAAGAGTTCAGTGAGATCAACACATACCGAAGTATATATTGTTCTTCGTAAAGTTGACATTAATACTTGTAACAACTAGTGAGAAAGCGAGACAGGTTAAATTGAAATTCTTAGTCCGAAAGATATACCGAGGTGAAAGTTCTCGAAACACAATTTCAGAGTTGCGTTTTAGTTTTCAGACTGAGTCGTAGAAATAGATGTAAAATACGATACGACAGTTGTAATAGGAATAAGATTTTTAGGTTAGCTATGTATTTTTCTCTTACAAGAGGCTAAGAGACACCTGACAAATATACATTTGCGTTCTTTGTCACATAACAGCAATTAGAAAGAAGTATTAAATTAATTACATAAGTGGAGAAGGTTACGAGAAGGAAGGAACATTGAGCTTTCTATTAACTGAATAGCAATAGTGTAGCTATAATTATGTCGATCCCAATATCGGTTCTATCCATAGATATGGCTTTTAGAGATACTCACTGTTGCGTTCCGTTCAACGAGAGAGAGTTCTGTAGTGTAGATCCAAGTCTTTCTTTTTCATCTAGCTACATATATCTTCTACCTTTCTTAAGGGTTAAGTATTACGAGATTGAGATTTCAAAGACTCGTTGGTTTTGAGGCTAAAATGATTAATGTTTGCTACAGATCATTTTACACCCGATAAACTCATTGCCACTTTGATTACTGTCCCGACTGGCAAAACAATACTAGGTTTTGCTTTTGAGACAACTTAAGAAAAGTAAAAAATTCCATGAAATAGCAGTTATCTTCAAGTAATAAAAGTATAAACAAACGAAACAAAATCTAATCAAATTTAGATTCTAAATTATTTTCTCAGAGGTGTTTGAACTGGAATAAAAAGATGACCTTGTTTTTTTTTATTTGAAATGAGTTCAATGTATTGAATATGTCTGCCAAATATTTCAGTTTAAGTGCATTTTAAATTCAGAATCATCGTAATTTGATCATCGTGTACTTTTTATTTAGTTAGGTAAACCGACAACCTGAAAAAGTCGGCTGGGATGGACTGGATGCAGAAGGCTGAGGACCGTGTACTGTGGCGCATGTTGGGAGAGGCCTATATCCAACAGTGGAATACGATAGAGCGATTGACTGTTTTTGTCTAATCTGATTTGACAGAATACTTGCTTTTTCATAGAGCTTCTACCGTCTAATCTCCTCAACCTAAGAAATAACCATCTGCATATTTAAGACACCATGTAATGACTTTTCACAAAATTATTTTTCACAGCAAGGAGCAACAAAAAGGAATGAATTTTAAAACACCCTTTGATGACTACAAAAGATTATTGATGACAGCAAAGAACAACGTATTTGCAGCTAGAAAAATGCTTAAACTCACTAATTGACATTTTCGTAAAATCACGCCATAGCCATAGACACCTTTTGCTTTGAATTCGAATTTATAATAAACATCAGTGCGAATATGTTTAAATAGGTTGACATATTTGCCTCGTTAGTCTCGCGGCATAAATGTGCGTGTGGGATTGGGAGACCTCGGGTTCGATTCCCGGGTCGGGCAAAGTGTTATTGGGTTTTTTCGTTAGAAAATTCTTAGTAACAGCACGAAGTCTGGTAATGTACCCGGTATGGCAATAGGCTCGCCCCCTATTACGTGGGACCTAAAAATTCATGGCGAAATGTGGGTGTAATATTACACCTCTGCCTACCCCTTCGGGGATACCGGCGTGAGTCTACAAAAAAATAATAATAAATATTCTGAGCAACTTTTAATCAAAGCATTGCATATAAAATAATATTCTGTTGAATAAAATAAAATTGGTATGCTTCTCAATCTTCTTTTTAATAAGTGGACTGCAACAAGCTAACGGATTGGAAAAAAAACAACTTGCAAATATAGGAATTTAAACTTTCGTGGTAATTTAATCATCAGCATCATCATATCAGCCAAACGACGTCCACTGCTGGATATAGGCCTCCCCCAAGGTTCTCCACACAGACCGGTCTTGAGCCGCCCGCATCCAACTGCCTCCCGCGATCTTGACGAGATCGTCGGTCTACCTTGCGGGGAGCCTACCTCTGCTGCGTCGTCCGGTACGTGGCCGCCACTCCAGAACCTTTCTGCCCCAACGGCCATCGGTTCTTCGAGCTATGTGCCCTGCCCACTACCACTTCAGCTTGGCTATCTGGAGAGCTATGTCGGCGACTTTGGTTCTACTGCGGATCTCCTCATTTCTGACTCGCAGGGAAACTCCAAGCATAGCTCTCTCTATCGCCCTCTGAGTGACCTTGAGGTAATTTAAACTTATTTTAAATTGTCTTTCGGGATATATACCACGTACCTTTGTTTGGAGAAACCAATATGCGACAGAGTACATCCGTGAACATGGCGCTTGCAACAGTGCAGAAATATTGGTTACTCCAAACAAAGGTACGTGATATATATCCCGAAAGACAATTTAAAATAACTTTCAAATATATACAGATTTGTACTATTTAATAGCAGAATCAAAGATCACAATGGCTCGAAATAGACGCATAAACATATGGTTTTCGCAACTGCTACATTGCTGTGAGTGATGTTTAAACACAGCTGAAATGTATATTATTTTAAGTCACAAGGAAAAAATTGAATTAGCAAACGGTAACTGCCTCATGGTAAAACGTTATTCTTATCTTAGCCTCGTAATTTAAGACGTGTACGTCATGCTGTCAGTCAAATTAAGGAAGGAATGGTTAAAATTGGAGGAAGAAAATTAAATCCGGCCGAATAAAACACCGGTAAATGTAGCTTAACTGCTTTTTCTAGCATTTAAATCAGCGCTGTCACTTTTTAAAGATCATATAGCTTTCGGCTCCAGATTTTGTCTCAGAACATGAAACATTGTTGTTTTTAAGAAATAAATGAGAGAAAACTATGAGCACTAAAATAAATATTTTGAAGACAGAAAAAATATTACAGATAGAAAGAAAGCGTAGAAAAAGGTCTGCGATAAAATGCAACAGAAACTTTCAAACAAGAACAGCACTCTCAAATGTGTTTTATGCAATTCCGATGAAAATATTTTTTAAGGTTAATTCGTCGACGTTCCACTGGTTATACTCTCCAGTATCCAGTGGAGAACTTTTACTATGTCTAGCAGTGGACGTCTCGATCCAATATAGTTTTCTTTTTAATGATTATTTTTACTGCTAACTTCCAAACTTATACCTAGTCACTACATAGTATGAAACAAAGTCCTGTCTTTCTGTCCCTATGTATGCTTAAATCTTAAAAACTACGCAACGGATTTAATTGAGTTTTTTTTTTAATAGATGGAATGGTTCAAGAGGAAGGTTTATATGTATAATTGACGCCGGCGAAGGCGCTGGTGACGTCTTGTATTGTATAACGTAAAAGCCTCTATCTATAAAAACATGACTTTGATTACAATGCCAATATCAAAATAAAGCAAATAATAAAAATACGTATCCGATAGTCGTAAAAGTTAATGACAGGAGGCGTCGATATGGAAAACGAACATCATATCGACACGTTATTTAAAGGAACATGTTTATTTGAATCAATATTAATGGAATTGGGATTTACTAAATTTATATGTTATACCAGATATGATTTTATTGTTACATTTTCTGAAAAATCGATACGTATAAATGTGGCTCAAAATAGCAAAGATGAAAACGGAAAATATTGTATTATATGTTTTTCTCTTTCATGGGTATTATTCTTATTTGTTAGAATAATACCTGGCCCTTTGGCAGGCGTACACGGAGACATAGGTCCAACGCGCAGAGGCCCTTTGAGAGTTTTCAACCAGAATGTGATGGGACACCTACTGAGGAGCCTCCATAACTGCATTATTAAGTACAATCACGGGTTAGCTGTAGCAGGTGAGGGACTATTGCTACTTTTATGGAAACTAATTACTCTGGCCTATTGGGATGAATGTTAAATGGATTAGCTTAGATGAAAACTATAGATGAATGCCGGCGCCTGCCCTAATTACTCTTTTAGTACGTCGAAAAGGGCAGACGGTGACTCGCCAACATATATACAGGCTGTAAAAAGACCCTTAACGAAAACAATCATTATGAACAATTTTGACTTTGGCACCATACCTGGAAAATTACTGGTTCAGGAGATATTGAGGCTCAAAGTTAGTATGGATTTTTTCTACATAGGTACAAAATCAATGCATTTACCCCGCCAATGTGTTCTTTAGATGCCCTATGACCCCATGGATAAGTAGGTATTTCGAGCATTGCACGCGCGCGCTTTTAATTGCGGTTTAAAAATGTGAAAACTTAAAAAAAATATCGTTTCCCAGGTATTATTTTTGGTCAGTATGACTTGGCATGATGTCCACAACGAGTAGACTTCGGCTTGGTGATGGGTCTTGTGACACCCTGTATTATTACGGGACCTAACAATTCATGGCGAAATGTGGATGTAATATTATACCTCTGCCTACCCCTTCGGGGTGACAGGCGTGAGTCTATAAATAAAAAATAAATAATATTAATTAATATGTTTGATATATTTCTTTTGAACAAATTTTAATCCATACGCGAAGCCGGTAGATTGTTGCCAATAAATTCAATTCAAAGCAATATGAAGCAACATGGACCATTAATCACTCCTTAGAGACAGACTAATGATCAGTCAAAGCAAATACAGTACAAATTCTTCTATAACCTCACAAATAGTCCAACTGAGATTGTAAATTTTCACCTATTTACTATTTAAGAGGTGCATATATCAAACCGGTAGAGTTATTGCAGGGGCTAATAATATTTCATAACATAACATATCTTCACGCCTTTTATCCCCGAAGGGGTAGGCAGAGGTGTATTACACACCCACACTTCGCCAGATATGTTTCGGTCCCAATGTAATAGGGGGTGAGCCTATTGCCATCTACCGGGCACATTATTAAGCGAGCGATAATTAACATTTTTAATACACACATAACTTCGAAAAGTCAGAGGTGTGTGCCCGAGGTACCTGGGGATCGAACTCGAGACCAACGTCTCGGCAGTCCGTTACGTACACCACTGGGCTACCGCCGCTTTTTTTTTTTAAATAATATTTCACTGTGAAAAATAACCATTATTTTACAGTGATGCGCTGACGTAGCGAATATTATCACGCTAATATATTTTATGAACGTGCAGTTTAGAAAAAATAGATCATTAGAGAATAAATTACAATTGCAACAATATGCTAAAAAAGTTAGTCTATCATAAAATTAACACAAAGAGCCCAGAACATGTACGCTATCAATTCCTCTAATAACAAGTCACGAATGACATGGCAAATTATAAATAGAAACAAATATAATCAACCAGCTGAACTTCTGCTAAATATTAAATATAATAATAGAACTGTATACGATCCTAAATATATAGCATGCCATTTCAATGACTTTTTTATCGATCAAATTAAATCTGACCAAGTTGCCCATGTTTGCAAGTGCCCCTCATTCCGTAGTAATTCAATTTTTATGTTACCTACTAATTCAGAAAATTTTTACAGAATCATTACCACACTTAAAACAACACACAGTGTGGGATACGATGGCATTCACACGAGAATATTAAAAAGGGTGGCCTATATCATTGCTCCCGTGATGTCACACTTAATTAATCTCTCCATAGAGATAGGTACTTTTCTAAAGAATCTTAAGATTCCTGAAATAAAGGCCCAGAAAAAAAAGGCAATAAAGACGATCTTAACTACCGACCGATAGCACTACTCCCTATTTTATCTACGATCTATGAAAAGGTTATTTATAATGGCATAAACAGTTATTTTGTAAATAATGACCTATTTGCTAAATAACAGATGGGATTTAGAAAGGGAAAGTCTATTAATATGGCTTTATACAATTTTTGTAACTCAGTTCTGAAAAATATGGACTTAAGGCGTCCAACAGTAGGATTATTTATGGACATGACAAAAGCTTTTGACCATCTTAATTATAATCTTTTCTTGGAAAAATTGTTTGCGTATGGCGTTAGGGGCAATGTGCACAAATTGATAGAGTCATATTTAAATGATAGGCAACAGAGAACTGACGTAGCACAGATCTCCTCTAAAACAAAGACCTTAACCGTTTACTCATCTGATCTGAGACATGTTCAATACGGTGTACCTCAGGGCAGCGTGCTTGTTCCATTATTTTTTTTAGTATACATAAATGACATTTCTACCGTAACCAATAATCAAATGACACTTTTCGCTGATGACAGTACTATTATTTTTGACAAATATAATAAAACGACATTGTTAATAATATTAATTTCACTTTGGACAACATAATTAGTCATTTATTCATTACAAAAATATTTTGTGTAGAATTTCAAACTTACATACTAAAAATAATTAAAATAACATTATTTAAAAAAAAATATAACCATACAATACAAAATAAATAGAATGTCACATTGATTGGAATGACATTAGAGAATTTATATAATTAAAAAGTTAATAATAAAACTACAAAAAATTCGACATGCTATCATTCTGGAACTCGTCTATGCTGTAGTAGCCCTTTTTCAAGAGAAATGACTTTAATTTATTTTTTAAAATATGTATACTGTTAATACCTTTCATGTCAACTGGCAATTTATTAAAGATGCTTACTGCAATTAATTGGCTTATCTTAATATATAAAATCCTTGCGTTACTGACTGACTGACAGACATGCTACAGCCGAAACTATTGGGCGCAGGAAGTTGAAATTTGGCATGTATGTTCCTTGGGGACCGTAGGGGTGCACTAAGAAGGGATTTTCCAGAAATTCCTACGGGATCGGCCAAAACGGGTAAATTAAAAAGAAATGCAAGTGTAGCTGCTGGCGTCCTCTAGTTAGTAATAATCTTAGAATTAATCTTGATAAAACAAAAGTTTTAAACTTTCAGCAAAGAAACACATCACAATTACCAAAAATCAATTATTATAAAGATAAATCTATTGAAGAAGTAGAATCAATAAAATTTTTGGGCTTATATATAGATAATAAGATGACATGGAAGCATCACACAGAATTTCTATGTAATAAATTAAACAGTTATTCTTTTGCCGTGTATAATTTAAGAAAAGTTGCCGATATTTCAACAGCGCTAACAGCGTACCACGGATATGTATCGTCTACACTCAAATACGGTGTCAAATTCTGGGGTAACTCAACTGATCAAGAATATGTGTTTAGAGCACAAAAAAGGTGTGTTAGAGCTATTTGCTGTTTAAAGCAAACTGATTCATGTCGGCCATGTTACAAAGAATTAAACATTTTAAGTTTACCATGCATATACATTGTCGAAGTGATAATGTTTGTGAAACGTAATCTGCATCTATTTGAACACCGCACCAGAAAGCGTCATGAAGGCAAATTATGTATACAAGCCTCCAAAACAGCACTCCTACATAAAAGTATGTTTTGTATGGGGCCAAAACTATATAATAAATTACCATCACAGTTGCGTAATGAAAATAATGTAAATAGTTTCAAAAATAAACTTTATTGTATACTGACAGATAAGACCTTTTATTTTTTTAAGGAATACATGACAGATAATTTATTGTGACTTAATGATTGCGTAACTTCTATTAATTTGAATGATTGTTTTTGTACATATTTTTACATTATGTTTAAAATCAGTTATTATGATGTTGTTTCTACATTTTACTGTTTAATATGTACCTACGTAAATTATCAAATGTTTTTGCATGCCACCAGGCATAATATGGTGAAATTGTAATTTGTATGTCATCTTTTGTTAAACCCATATTAGCAAATAAAGATTGAAATTGAAAATTGAAATTGACTTCGTGAAAGCTTTTAGCAGCAAACAACTTATAGCTACTGCTATTTGGAGACTGCTATTTATAGAATTACTAGAGGACGCCAGCAGCTACGACTGCATTTTTTTTAAATTTACCTGCTTTGGCCGATCCCGTGGGAATTTCGGGAAATCCCTTCTTAATGCACCCTTACGGTCCCCAAGGAACATACATGCCAAATTTCAGCTTCCTGCGCCCAATAGTTTCGGCTGTAGCGTTTCTGTCAGTCAGTCAGTCAGTAACGCAAGGATTTTATATATTAAGATTGGAACGTTATCTTGGGACGTTTAAATGTGATCTAAAAATAGCTCCGTTTATTTTAGGCGGTTTCTGAGAATATGATTAATAATTATACTGAACAGAACTTTAGAGCGATATATGGTAATGTAATCATAATGAACTGAACTACATTGCAGTTTCATTCAAAGGCACAATATTTACCGTCCTCTTAATTGCTTTAATTGTAGAACAACGATTGAGTCAATCTTTTAAAAGACTTATCTAACGATTTGTTACTCAACATAATAGAAAAAAAAACTTTTACATTTAAGGACGCACACGGCCATGGTAAAACTATAAGGTTTCCTTGTATTTATCCGGTGTACACGGTACTAAAGGACCCTAAAAAAATTGGGTAACCTGATCGATCTGCGAATACAAATTCTTTTATTCAGTAAGGATACACTTATGAACAAAAATATTTATTTTTTACACCGATTAGAAAAAGTGGTGATGTTCCCGGTAACGGCAATAGGCTCGCTCCCTATTACGTGGGACCTAAAAACTTCTTGGCGAAATGTGGGTGTAATATATACACCTCTGCCTACCCCTACAGGCGTGAGACTATAAATAAAAAAATAAATAAAGATAAGTAAACTTATATAATTATATTAAGGAGTAAGACCGATATTATAATTGAAGTAGTGCTTTGGCCTGTGAAGGTCTTATAAAAATCATTTTGCTACATCAGCAGCTTCCTACATATATCTAGTAAATCTTTGAATGCAAGGATAAGACGGTGAAGTTCAAAACCTTTTAACGTAACTATTTCTGTACATACGGATACGTCTATGATAACTAGAGAGAATTAAGCCTTGTGGAAAAATAATTAGATAGAGAAGTAGATGAAAAGAGAAGTTTGGATGCAAGTGGTAAGGTAGGAGAATAATCGCAGGCCGAAGAATTACTTGAAACGTACCAAGGCTGCTTTTCCACCAGAGATGTGCGAGGATGCGTAGCGAGGGATTTCTTTGTAAAGAACCAATACACAATACAATAATCGCTTCATTTACCTCGCCTCGGTCAGCACAGCTCTGGTGGAAACGGCTCAGTGGAGCTAGATATTTGCGCATACAAAACAAGCGAGGGATGTGTGCGAGGGATGTGTGCGAGTGATGTGTGCGAGGGATGTGTGCGAGGGATGTGTTGTGAGGTTTGCGACATACTGTACCAGCCAGTCCATAGACGGACTTTGACGAGAGTGACGCGAGCGGCAGGCAGGCGTTCGCGTCACTCCGCTCCCACTACACCGCACCCCCGTCGACATACTACACAGCTTCGCAACGCATCCTCGCACCACAGATTATTCACAGTTCCGCTATACATCCACGTACGACACATTTTCTTCGCACAGATTTGATGGGAAACCCCACATATTTTCACAGCACAGTTAGACACCCTCGCATGACACATTTCCCTCGCATATCTCTGGTCGAAACGCAGCCTCATTCTTGTGTTTGATTTTCCAATTAAACACAAAGATGTTGGAGATTAACTGTGAAATATTTGTTACTTACATGTAAAATAAGCAGCGATAACTGAGTGGAGAGACCGACAGACTGCTACGCAGAGGGTTTCCGGTTCGAATCCACGGCACGCAATGACTTTTCGGCGTTAAGTGAGTATTAAATAGTTAATTATCGCTTGCTAATCGGTGAAGGAAAACATCGTGAGCAAACCTGCATGTCTGAGAGGTCTCCATAATGTTCTCGAAAGACATGTGAAGTCAGCCAACCCGCACTTGGCCAGCGTGGTGGACTATAGCCTTACCCTTATTAAAGTGAGAAGAGGCCCATGCCCAGCAGTGGGACAATATAAAGGGCTGATGATATATGACATGTTAAAGATAGCCAAATATGTTCTTTCTATTCCATAACTTAAGCTTTAACTTATTTGTTAATAAGTAGAAACTGTTAGCAGAGAAAAAGCTATTAAGTAATATGTTTCCAAAAATTAATCCTTTCTTACTTATTACAACAGACATTAATAACCTCTTAAAGAGTAATTAGTTCATAAAAAGGATCATTATCTAATTACCTTAATATTATTTGTTTTAATGTTCTAAATATTAAGTAGCTTTTAATGTATATAGATATATAAGTTTGTTTTTTGAAAAGTATGTATTCATTCACTGACGATATAAGCTCGTGAACGTTACTTATACATAAGTTATAATTAATTTTCTAAAGATGGAGAATCAAGCTGGCAGTTCTTCTTGCCATTGTGACTACGTGGGTATTTTGTTTACAATGTATAAAGCTGAAGAGATTGTTTGTTTGTTTGGTTGAACGCGCTAATCTCAGGAACTACTGGACCGATTTAAAAACTTTTTTCAGTGTTAGACTGCTCATTTATCACGGAAGGCTATAGGCTATATAACATCATGCTATGAGCCACGTGAGCTGAGCAGTAGCCTTAAATAGCGCGGATGTAACCGCGGCTCATCTAGTTTAGTGACATTTACATCTACTTTACCTGTTTGTAGCCTTCCTTCTTTATATAGAATAGTCTAATAGGAACTCGAAAACTGATGGTGCGAGTATATTATTAAGGAAATTATGTATTTTTACTTGTAGGTTAGGCACTGCCATTGCTGCTATTATTTATATTGATTGAGTGAAATGTATAGCGCTAAGATAACTTTTAAACAGTTTTAATAGCTCCAAACTACGCATGCCCTGCTGCGTATGTCAGCTACTATAAAATTTACAGAATTAATGAACCATTATTGTGTTTTTGCAGGTAGCCCGCTGGCTCGACGCTCACGAGAAGTACTTCACTCCGCCGAGTACCACACGTTACGTGTATGAGACACGACAATATCCGTACTACAACACTGGACCGCCAGTATACTACAGTGTGCCTGTGGTGATGATTGATTGTTTGTTTCGCTGTCGCAGGTACCAACCTGCGACAGCGAAACAAACAATCAAACCGACAAAGATTCCTCACAAGAAATAATTAGGTTGCGAAGACTGTTTGACGACTTAAGTAAAGTTTTGGCTTTAACTGAATATATTTTTTGATTTAGGTGGCATGAAAATATAACCAAGATTTGTAATTCCTTGTACTAGGTATATTGTATATAACTAGCAATAAATGTTCTATACAATATTCTACCTACTTGTTTAATTTTCCGTTGTCCTCCGTAAGTCAAATATTTACAGCAATCAAACTTGAGCGGAACCAAAAATTACCACTTGATTACATAGAAACTAAAGATGAAATATCTCTATATATAAAATTCTTGCGTTACTGTCTGACTGACAGACAACGCACAACCGAAACTATTGGGCGCGAGAAGCTAAAGAGCTAAGTGTTCCTTAGGAACCGTAGGTGTGCACTAATAAGGGATTGCTCGAAATTCCCATATAACGGGAAGAAATGGTTTAATTATAAAAAGGTATGCGGACTAAAACAAAAAAAAAATGACGTTTTTTTTTTTTTTATTTTTAGTATCACGCCTGGGTTACCTCGGGGATACCGAAGGGTTAGGCGGAGGTGAAAATATTACACCCACATTTCGCCATGAATTTTTAAGCCCCACGTAATAGGGGGCGAGCCTATTGACGTTACCGGGCACATCACCAGACTCCGGGCTGCTACTGAGTATTCGGAAAAACCCAATAACACTTTTGCCCGACCCGGGAATTGAACCCGGAACTTCCGATTAGCAGTCGCATACGCTATCCACTGGACCACGGAAGCAGTCTAGTTTTTTATAATGAAATAATTGATAGTACCTACCTGATATTCAAGAACGCTCACAATGTTGATCCTTTTATAAATTGAGACGTGCGTCGGCTACTAACTCAGCGGATCCATAAAATATTGATTTTGCACAAATGGTAGTTTAAACAGCAGCCTTACTGCCTCCTACTACTGTGGCACTGCAAATAGTGTTGAAGACTTTAAGGCTTTGTATGACAGACACAACACAATTCCGTATTTAACTTTTGAGTGCTATTTGAATCTGTTGATTGAATACTCGTTTTTGCTAATATTCAGCCAAATCCGGTTAGACTAGTAAGTGGACCCCAGATTGAAACTGGGATAACGCTAAGAGGATGATGATTGATACTCATTTTATCTCACGCAATATAGGATGCATTCAAAGCGCGGGTATTGATTTTTACTGACGCTTGTTTTAAGAACAATAGCTTGAAAATCACCTCCCCCAGTTATCCATGACGTCGTATCGCGAGAAGGTTTCGTCATCAATCATGCGTTATCACGATGCTGATATACATCTAAACATAAAAGAGCAGCATTTCCTTGTTGGCTTATGTACCTTGGGTTTTGTTTGTGTTTCATATTAAAAAGAAGCTAGGAAGTCTGGCCTATTGGTCTTCAAAGTCAAAGTCAAAACCATCACCAAGTTATTCGTCTAGGTCACAAGGTGACGCTTATGAATGTCAAATTTTTAAATTACTTAATGCTTCTAAACTTACATTAAGGCTGCGTTTCCATCAGAATGCGTTTCCATTGTTGCAAGCGACATGCGCCATGTTCACGGATGTACTGTACATCCGTGAACATGGCGCTTGCAACAGTGCCGAAATATCGGTTACTCAAACCAAGCTACGTGACATATATCACGTAGGAACAGTAAAAAGTAATTGCGTAACAGAAACATCCACTTACGTCTTAAAAAATGTAAAATGTGGGTGTAATAGTTTTGGTTGTAGGTTGTCTATCAGTCAGTAAATAACGCAAGATATATACAGATGAATCTTGGCTACAGTGTTTTGTGACCCATTTAATTTTAATTACTTTTTTACAAAATTCAATCAACGAATACTAGAAACATATATAAACTAAACAACATCTTGTAGGTCACACGGAATATTTGCCCGTCTGAAAGTCTGAGTTACAATAGTCTGAAGTCAAAAGTCAAAGTCAAAATCATTTATTGACTTAGGCCACAAAGTGACGCTTATGAACGTCTAAAATTAAATGTTATTACTAACTGATTCTACATTTACATTTCTGAGTCTTAATATATGAACACCAAACTTATTTGGTAGATCGACCACGCAGTGCATTTGTCTAAAATATGAAAAAGATCTTATAACTAATACCACCACGCAATACATGAACAAGTCAAGGCGCTCCGTCAACTTTACTGCATAGTTATCGTGAATGATAATTTTAAAGGCTTTTAAAGTATCTTTATTTTATAGTGATAGATATAGAACTGCTCGCCCCATATAACGTGAGACCTAAAAATTCATGGCGAAATGTGGGTGTAATATTTACACCTCTGCCTACCCCTTCGGGGATACAGGCGTGAGTCTATAAATAAATGAATAAAATACCTAAATATAGAACCAAGTTTGGTGTTATATTTAGATCGTTCTTACTTGTGAAGCATAAAGTAAGTCTAATTCGCCCCTTAAAATTAAAAATAAAATAAAATATCAATAAGTTGTCAAAAGCTCAATGCTGTGGACAACATTACATTCTAATTTTATGCAGAAGAAATCGCAAACTGGCGATTCTAATATCGGTTAATTCATTTAGACACGTACAAAATCTCCTTTAAATCCTTGTTGACCGTAACAGTATTCAACACCAAAGCGACACAAAAGAATAAGACAATATACATTGAACATAATCCCAATTCAGACGAAGCATGTACAAAACATTCGGGGTTCACGTGATTCTACCCGGGCTGCAATTTATACCCCGACCGGGCGGATTAATCCGGTCACTTTAGGCCAACGGAGATGTCCCGGGAAGTGAAATGTTTTGCCCACTTTTTATGTACTTTGCTATGGTTGAATAAAATACGGCGAAAAGAATTTTGTAAAGCTTAGACACATATGTTATGAAGCTATGTATTTAAGGGGACTGACTATTTTTGCCTGTATATAAATTAGGTAGTGGTTTAAGGAAATATGGCTCTGCGTTCCATATTATATGGGACAACACTACGTGTGATCTACAAATAATGTAGATGGGAGACTACGCGTGACCGCGTAATAGTTATTTTTGACCATAAAAAGCTAAAAAGATTTTGGCAAAGAGAGTGAATTTAACTTTAGTGAGAGTGAACGGTTGGCGTTGCCGCTTGACACTGCGCCGAGTGTCGTGGGTTCGATTCCCACACGAGACAACACTTTGTGTGATCCATAAATTGTTGTTTGGAGTCTGGGTTTTCATTGTGTCCGTTGGTTGTATGTTTGTAAAGTCCCCCGCGACACAGGAAATATTCCTAGTGCGGGGTTGTCTTGAAAAAAAACTTCAGCTGACAGAAGATGTAAAATTCAATAAATTTTATATCTACTGTCACTGTCGACTTCAGCCCTTTTGTAATCCGTCCCATTTCTGCACAAAGGCTTCTTCTCACTATCAGTGGGATACAGCTAATATATTTCGATATTCGGTGAATGCTATTACCGCCCAAAGCCCAACCTTACAAAATTTAAAAATATATCTACGTTCAATAAGTCAGTAGGAAAGCTTTTACTGTATGTGACCGTGAGTTCTAGCTTTGTAGGATGGTAGGCCTTCGCTTTAGCCGCTAAGACTAAGCCGATTGGCCTCGAACAAAAGAGCGCTATTTTTCTAAATGGATTTCAATGTCGATTCCTCTGACTGTGATTTTAGGATAGATCAGGGATAGTTTTAAGTGAAAGTAAATGGAATAGCGGGTTGTATTGTTAAGTGGGATTCGTTTTTACAATGCAAGTACCCACTAAATATTATAAATACGAAAGTGACTTTGTTTTTCTTTCACACTGAAATTACTCAATGGATTTTGATCAGACTGCCTAGGAATATAGCTACATCATAATAACATTAATTACACAGAGGTTTTTGGGAAGGATAAATTAAACTGACGCAGAGGGAATCTTTAGGGCTAAATGACGAAGGCCGGAAATGGCGACGGGCTAAATGGCGAAAAAAAACATCTTGACGAAACCTGAACATTTGAGAGATCTCCGAAATGTTTTCGAAAAATGTGGTAAGTCTGCCAACCTACACTTGGTCAGCGAGGTGGGATATGCTTTCTCATAATGAGAACAGGTCCGTGTTGAGCAGTGGGACAGGTTATATGCAGCTATTTTGTGTTCAATGGTATTTTGTTTTTGTTTTATTGAGTTGAAATCAGGTAAAGTAAAAATATAACGTATCTCTCAAAATAGATGTTTTTGTGTTTCAATTAGGGACAATATCATTTCTCGGGCTATTATTATTTGCGGCGTTAATAATTAAGCACAGACTACGGCAGGCGACGCTGGAATAGTGGAAAGATAAGGATTCATATTTTCTATAGTGTGATTAACAAACCTTTAAAACAAAATCTAATGAACAGTTTTCATAACGTTTATACACTAAGAAATATTACGTCTTTTTCATACAAATATAACAAAGAAAGACCCTATACTATCGTGTAAAAGATATACAAAATAAAAGATATATACCTTAACCTTGGAGAGGCCTATATCCGGCAGTGAAGTATGGCAGACTGATGATGATAATGTTGAAGAGTATTTTATTTTTACAATACAAGAAGAGCTGCAAGGGTTCTCCATCTTACCGAAGTACATTTTTTACTTCTGTGTTAGGATTAAGAGCTTAATTCGGAAACCAATTAATGAGACTTTTTCATCACCCAAACTTACATGTCAAATAGAATTGAACGCTACTTGAAATTAAAATATTGTTTATTTGACTAAAGACAATAACTAGTTTATCTTCACAGTAAGAACGTTAACTAAGTGAGTTGGGTGATTAGATAATGATGGTTTTGATGAACTTTACTAGGTAAGAGAAGTGATATGTTTCAACATGGGAAAAGAAAAGATTAAGTATATAATCTTGAAAATATAGTACGAAAAAGCTTGCTATCTATACACATAAATAAAATTGAAGTGTCTGTTTGTAATATTAAAATAACCGCTTTTTACTAAATGCATATGGATGTATACACGGTACATATACCGAAAAGACAATTTTTAAATTTTTTGTCTGTCTGTCTGTCTGTTTGTTCTCGCTAATCTCTGGAACGACTGGACCGATTTTGATGGAACTCAACTCACTGGTGGATAGTTGATGTACCAAGGACTAACTTAGGCTATAAATTAACCTGGTACGCGAAGTACATAGTTCCCTCAGGACGCGGGTGGAACCGCGGGAAACAGTTAGTTCTTAATAACTTCCGTTTTTCTAATTAGGCATAGCAAGAACTTTTGTATCTTCCGCTTAACAAACAAAAGTAAAATCCTAATTAGTTCACCAAGGATAATTATTTAATCACCTACTTATAGTTAAAAATATTCCTAGTAACTATGTGGTTATTCTTGATTAGTAATTTCACGTATAAGTAGGAAAGCTGAAGGTTTTTATTCATTCGCTTACGAACTAAGCTTGTTATAAATAAGTAAATAATTTTCTTAGTAAATATGGAGGCCAAACCATGCACCCCACCCTGCAATTTTGACTATGTAAGCATTTTTGTATGTCTTGTATCAGTGGTTATTTTAAGAATATTATAAGCATTCTCTTAATTTACTTGTTTTTTTTATTCATTGCAGTGTTTAAATTATATTTAACATTAAATGTTTGAAGTTTTATGTTAAGTTACGTTTTAGTATTTGTAAAGTTACAAGTCATATGTCACAAGGTAACGTGAAGAAAATATTTGAAAGTGTTCAATGATATTGACTTGATATAGGTACACTGTCTAATGGCTGGCAGCGGCTTGACACGAAAGGCAAAAATCGGGCTCAGTGGCGTGCCATTGGAGATGCCTACGGCAAGCTGATGATGATGATGATGATAACACTACAATTTCTACACAAGATTATTTTAGTGTAAATCAACACCAAGTTAATCATTGGATTAACTTGGTGTCTCCAATAATTAACAGAAGTTGCCCAAATCTTCTTGTTAAACACACATATATTCTGTTATACTTTATTTTATTCTTACAGACAAGCTGGTGGGTGAATGCTCACATGAAGTACTTCCACAAGTACTCTCCAGCAACGCAGTCAGATTTCACACAGAACGTGTCTGAAGCTAAACAATATCCCTATTCCTGTCATAACGTACCTTTAAACAATGTTCCTATAAAACCTGTAACAATTCCACGGATTCAAATGCCACAGATACCTCACTAAAAGTTTATTACATTTGAATGTAAAATAAACATACAAAATTCATAAAATTATACGATTTTTATGGTGCTTCATTACTTTAAATTGTATTTGTAAAATATTAAAATAAACTGAAATATTACAAGATTCTCACGTGTATTTTTGGGCAGGTAAATTATATTTTAATATGTATTTTTAATCACAATGAGCATAATATGTTATAGTGTTTGGGAGAAATAATAAAGAAAAATAAATAAACATTTAACATCATATTTTGCCTCTTTTTATATCTTTAAGAATACAGCATACACTATTATAGACCATGCGAAGTCCTAATAAGCATTCAGTCAAAATAATCCAGCGAGTCAAAATAATATCCACTATTCCACTATTGCACTGCGAAATATGGCGGTCTAACCATCCGAACCTGGCGGAAGAAAATCCCAAGATGCTAGATGGGCAGCAGCGTCCAGCACTAAAAACTTCCGCCACTGCGATCGCCAATACGCCTGCCAAGCGTGGCGATTATGGCAAATCCCCCCATATGAACCACACCTATAAAAACCGGCCCCTAGTCCCCGGCGGCCCCGCTAGTCCTGGTAATGGTAGCGGCCATGGTAACGGCGGGGCAAGGGGTGCGAAGAATCTCCGGCAGAGATCGGGCTACCACCACCAACGACAATTGGCCCTGGCAACACTGAACACGCGCACACTGCGGACCGACGAGAAGATTGTCGAGCTGGAAGAAGAATTGAGCAAGTTGCGATGGGATATCATAGGCCTATCCGAAGTCCGAAGACAGGGGGAGGACTCGATAGTTCTCAATTCCGGTAACTTGCTCTTCTACCGGGAGGGCGACCAACAGTCCCAAGGTGGTGTCGGGTTCATCATCCACAAATCTCTCGTGACCAACGTGGTAAATATCGGGAGTGTGTCGAGCAGGGTAGCGTACCTTATACTCAGAATATCCAAGCGGTATTCGCTGAAGGTCATACAGGTATATGCTCCGACCTCGTCACACCCCGATGACGAGGTGGAAGCCATGTACGAGGATATATCTCGGGCTATACATGGCTACAAAACCCATTACACCGTGGTCATGGGAGATTTTAACGCGAAACTGGGCAAACGCGACGGTGATGAGCTGAGAGTGGGGCAATTTGGTTATGGGCATCGGAATTCCCGGGGTCACTTGCTGGCTAGCTTTATGGAGAAGGAAGGACTCTATATGATGAACTCCTTCTTCAAGAAGCGAGAATGCCGCAAGTGGACCTGGGTAAGTCCAGACGGTGCAACCAAAAATGAGATCGACTTTATCATGTCGACGAAGAGGCAGATATTCAATGATGTCTCCGTGATCAATTCACTTAAAGTGGGGAGCGATCACCGAATGGTAAGAGGCACATTGAATATCTGTACAAGCCTCGATCGGTCGAGGTTGATAAAGTCCACGCTCCGACCGGCACCGGTTCATATCCAAAACCCCGAGAGCTTTCAGCTCGAACTCAAGAACCGTTTCGAATGCCTGGGCGAATGCGTAGATGTGGACGAGTACAGTAACGGGTTCGTGGATGCTGTCCATACAACAGGGGCTAAATTTTTTAAGCCCCAGAAAAGCAAGAGAACCAGCAAGATCTCGGATCCGACCCTCGAGCTGTTAGAGGAAAGGCGCAAGATGGTTCTGCTATCCTCCGACGACATGCCGAAATATCGGCACCTCAATAGACAGATCTCTAAGTCTCTGACTCGCGATCTCCGCCAATACAACACAAAATGTGTTCGTGAGGCGATCGAGCAGAATAAGGGTTCCAAAGTGTTCCAGAGGGATCTGTCTGTTGGGCAGAGTCAGCTGACAAAGCTGAAGACGGAAGATGGCAGAATCGTATCGTCCAAGCCTGAGCTCTTGGAGGAGATCGAAAGGTTCTATGGACAGCTATACACGACAACGTAACAACCCGCAAGCACTCCAGCGTCAGACCCTAGAGCTGGATTGACCCGACACTATACCGAAGATATCCCGAACGTCAGCATGCACGAGGTTAGTGTGGCTCTCAAACAGCTCAAAAACAACAAGGCGCCGGGTGATGACGGAATTACGAGCGAGCTTCTGAAGGCCGGCGGTGCACCCGCTAGAGAAGCCCTCCGGAAGCTATTTAATTCCGTCATTCTCGAGGGTAAAACGCCACAGGCGTGGCACAGAGGTGTGGTGGTGCTTTTCTTTAAGAAAGGGGATAAAACCCTCTTAAAGAACTACAGACCCATCACACTTCTGAGCCACGTCTACAAGCTGTTTTCGAGGGTCATCACGAATCGTCTCGAGAGCAAGCTAGACGACTTCCAGCCTCCCGAACAAGTCGGTTTCCGTAAAGGCTATAGTACCATAGACCACATACATACGCTGCGGCAGGTTATACAGAAGTCCGAGGAGTATAACCAGTCCCTATGCTTGGCGTTTGTGGACTATGAGAAAGCCTTCGATTCGATCGAAACCTGGGCGGTGCTACAGTCTCTCCAACGGTGCCGGATTGACTATCGATATATCGAAGTGCTGAAGTGTTTGTATGAAAACGCCACTATGTCAGTCCGCCTCCAGGACCAGAGTTCGAAACCTATTCAACTCCAGCGAGGGGTGAGACAGGGGGATGTCATATCCCCGAAACTGTTTACCACTGCGCTGGAGGATGTTTTCAAGCTTCTGGACTGGAATGGACTCGGCATCAACATCAACGGCGAGTACATCACTCACCTTCGATTCGCAGACGATATCGTAGTCATGGCTGAGACCATGGAAGACCTAGGCACAATGCTCGATGGCCTCTGTAGAGTCTCGCAACAAGTAGGTCTTAAGATGAACATGGACAAGACGAAAATCATGTCGAACGTCCATGTTGTACCTGCTCCTATTCAGGTTGGGAACTCTACGCTCGAAGTTGTCGACAAGTATACCTACCTGGGACAAGTAGTCCAATTAGGTAGGTCCAACTTCGAGAAGGAGGTCAATCGTCGAATCCAACTCGGTTGGGCAGCGTTCGGGAAGCTACGACATATCTTCTCGTCCGATATCCCGCAGTGTCTCAAGACGAAAGTCTTTGACCAGTGTGTGCTGCCAGTGATGACTTACGGATCAGAGACGTGGTCGCTCACTATGGGCCTTATCAGAAGGCTCAAGGTCACTCAGAGGGTGATGGAGAGAGCTATGCTTGGAGTTTCCCTGCGAGATCGAATCAGAAATGAGGAGATCCGCAGTAGAACTAAAGTCGCCGACATAGCTCTCCGGATAGCCAAGCTGAAGTGGCAGTGGGCAGGGCACATAGCTCGAAGAACCGATGGCCGTTGGGGCCGAAAGGTTCTGGAGTGGCGGCCACGTACCGGACGACGCAGCAGAGGTAGGCCCCCCGCAAGGTGGACCGACGACCTCGTCAAGATCGCGGGAGGCGGTTGGATGCGGGCGGCACAAGGCCGGTCTGTGTGGAGAACCTTGGGGGAGGCCTATGTCCAGCAGTGGACGTCGTTTGGCTGATATGATGATTCCACTGCTGCAAACAATCGAGTCATACGTGGAATAAAAAAATATTTACCGAACTCGGTTCTTACTCAGCTTTGGAAAGCCGTAGCTACTTCAATGTCGATGCCGCGCTACTACTCGGCCGCGGCCAATGTCGCGTTAAAGCAGAATGTGCCATGTACAGTCGAACAACTTCCCGCTCGACCACCGTAAGGGCGAGAATCGCTCAGCAAGACATTGTCGCTTCCAGTGCTACTTTACATGCACATTGACACTCGTATACAAAACTAATTTCTAGTGTGCTTCGACTCTATGAGCGAGCCAAGGGATTTTTATTCCAACTGGTCTAGCGTCGACTGGTTTGATTGTACATCGAAATCGCTGCTGCCGCAACATGCTGCCGCTTTCCATGGTTAAGCCGTAAAGTAGTGTCATTGAACAGAATAGAATATTCTTTATTCCACACCATAAATCATTTACAACATTATGATGCCATAGGTACCCAAGGGTATTTAGATGGTGCGTATATACTATTTTTGATTAGTACCTAATTACGGTCAATTAAATTATTGATCTCATACAATATTATTTAAAAATAAATATCTAATATCCCATATTTGAAATTTATTCCCGCGTTACGATAGAGGATTAGACGTTTGGATATTTTAAAGACTTTCTCCATAGTTCTCGAACAACTAAACCTCGTTGCCCATCGCTCCTGAGGATGCCTCGTGCAGAGGCGAAACACGTGTTGAAGAATAGTCGGCGCATACAGCGGGATACTACAAGTCTCTTCCTGGAAACCATACCATTTTTATATCCCTTATCCTTTTAGAGGAGTTCGGTATTGTCAACCTTTTTGTATTGCAATAATTGGGATGTTCAACCCGAGGGTGCATGGTGGGTTCCTCTTTCCTTCTATTAGGTTACAATGGAGTTCCGCCAAGTAACGCCTGATTCAATCAACTATGTAGCATAAATGCCAAAAAAAAACCTATTTTGAGGTGGTACGAATGGGTACCCTCTCTTGCCTCAGGGAATCAGCATTCTGAGATCTCTAAATTTTCTTGGTTTACAGTACCAAATATTCTATACCCGGTCCACATCACGCGATACTGTATTTTGTGTGAACCAAAAACAAAAGCTTTTGGTACACTCAAAAACGTTCTTTGTATCTATTGAATATGTGTCAAGTGCGGTATGATATCAAGGCTTAATTCCTATTATATTCCCATGAGTTTAGTTTTATGGAAAACTAGAGGACGCCAGCTGCTACGCCTGCAATTTTTTTAATTTACCCGTTTTGGCCGATCCCGTGGGAATTTCGGGAAATCCCTTCTTAGTGCACCCCTACGGTCCCCAAGGAACATACATGCCAAATTTCAGCTTCCTGCGCCCAATAGTTTCGGCTTTAGCGTGTCTGTCAGTCAGTAACGCAAGGATTTTATATATTAAGATAAGAAGAAAAGTAGTATTGTGTACATAATTTATTGTTGTTTATATGACATAATTTTTTACAAAAATGTTCATAGAATTTTAAGATTTTACACATCATTTTATCTATAACTTACCATAGTGTTTTATAACTTAAATTTATATTTTGCTAAAATAGTTAAATTCTAACAACTTTTCATAACATCTCAAATGTTAAATATACGATTCAAAGTAGAAGTATTATTTTTAGAATAGAATGATTGTCTATGAGGTACCCTTGGAGGTTGAACGGGTCGTTGCGGTGTAATGGGCACTATAGGAACACTGTAGTACAAAGGTACACTAGGACAGAAGATGGGGTACTTTATAGTTTCATACAGGTGCTGGGTGAAGTCTGACTGCGCTGCTGGCGGGTACTTGTGGAAGTGCTTCATGTGGGCATTGACCCACCAGCTTGTCTAGAAAGATAGAAAGAATATTGATAAAATATATATTTTTTTTATAAAATATATAATTTAACTATGAAAACTATTTGGGAGCCATGGTACAAAGTTGCTAACATAGCCTATGCAAAGGTAAAGTAATTAAAATATTTATGGGTTTATCTCAAGGCAACATTTTGAAATATTTCCATTAGATAAGCGCAATTCTATAACAAATTCACTATGTATTTTTTTAACTAGTGTAGTGTTAACGAGAGACAATTACAAAAAGTGAAATATTTTTATTATTTTAGTTTTAAAGTAAATGTTAACATTGCAACACATATATAAGTCAATGAAAAATATTCTTTAGAATCATAAGTAACTACTGAAACATTTAAATATCTTGAACTTTACGCAAATATTATAAACACTTACATAGTCACAACTGCAGGGCGGGGTGTAAGGTTTGTTTTCCATAGTTTCTATATTTTATTTATTTGTAACTGACGTTCAGGACCTGAGTTCGTAAGCAAATGAATAAAATATTTTGAGTACTCGCGTTTATATGAAGAATAATTAATTAACAGCTACTTAGTACTTAAGTATTTTTACCTTATAAAATTAAATAGTGATAATTAGATTATGATGATCCTCTGATAAGTAATAACTAGCAAGTGGAGCGACGACATTGAAGTCAAAATTAATAGGAAAGGTTTCAAAAATGTTTATGTAAGTAATTAATTAATTGGCTATATATTGTGTTTTCATTATGATAAATAGCAAGTATATTTTATTGCAATGCCTTATATAACGATGATATGTAAAGCTGTGGTAGTCTATAGAGGCCTTAAAAAATCACATGATAAGTTTCAACTATCGCTATGTATGTTTAATGAAAAGACTTACAATAATTATCGCAGTAACAAGCGGCTCACAGTAGCTCAAGGACACCTTTTAATGCAAAAGCTTTCCTCAATCAACATGGTTCTAGTGATATATTGGTTGCATCCAAGCAGGCCTATATATACGCCGTCTTTTAGCTTAACCAGATATGACAGAATGGTATTATTCAAATGTTTGTTTGTTTTTCGTGTGAGTGTGTTGTGGACTACTCTAGTGTCGGAGTTTTTAGACCGCCCGAAGGCGTCCGACATGGCCTATATAATATATTATTCATATATATGTATATACCGATAACGACTATCAAAAAGTTTCAATTACAAAAGCCACAAGCGACTTAGATGGCTTAATGTACTTTTCTTGTGCCAAGCGATAAATTAATATCAATACTGACTTTTCGAAGTTATGTACTTGTAAAATTGTTAATTATCGCTTTATCCCGTGCTTCAGTGATCATGTCAAACAGTCGGTCTCGGCTGTCATGAAGATATTTGAATGTCAGGGGCCTGTACCCTCAAATGGTCGAAAACTGGTCTAAGTTTTCTTTCTTATCATCATCAACAGCCCTCTGTACTGTCTCACTGCTGGGCACGGGCCTCTTCTCACTATGAGAAGAGTAAGGCCATAGTCTACCACGCTGGCCAAGTGCGGGTTGGCAGACTACAAATGTCTTTCGAGAACATTATGGAGAACTCTCAGACATGCAGGTTTCCACACGATGTTTTCCTTCACCGATAAGCAAGCGATAATTAACAATTTAATACGCACTTAGCTTCAGAAAGTCATTGGTGCGTGTCGTGGATTTGAACCCGAGACCCGCTGCGTAGCAGTCTGTCGGTCTCTCCACTCGGCTATCGCTGCTTTTTTTTCATCTTTCTTATCAACGTCGACTTAACATATTCACTTTACTTGCTAATTGTTTCATTAATCTAATTATCAGTATTTTTTCGGATGAAAATTATTTTAGCACTAATTAGTTATGTAAGTATTTTCCTAATATCATTATTTGTTACTAACGTTATACATTTTTAATTAAATTACTGGTAATACTGTATCGCAATGTCTTAATTTATTTTAAATGTCGATTTGAACTCAGTCATCAGACAAAAGTTTAAAACTTTTGTTTCGAACTTTGTTATTACTTTATCTTTTATTTGCCGGGTTCACTATGTGAAATTTTGCCATCAGATTTAAATTATATAAGGATCTAATTTATAAAAAGAAAATTTTCCTATTGCATTTAACATCAAATTGTCGATTGTCGCGTGCCTCGGAGAGCACGTTAAGCCATCGGTCCCGGTTGTCATGAAAATCTTAGTCAGTCGTTACAGGGCGTCAGTACCTTCTAAATAAACTGACACTAGTCTAAACCATGAAATATCGCTATCCCTTTGGGTTGCGGAGGTCAGACAGGCAGTCGCTCTGTGGAAAAGCTAATATTCAGCCAAATCCGGTTAGACTAGTAAGCGGATCCCAGATTGAAACTGAGATAACGCTAAGAGGATGATTAAACATCAAGTTGTCCAAAGTGTTCCAAATCAGTATGTTTGTTGCTTAAGTATAATGATAAATTAACTTTTTGTATCTTTCCAGACACGCTTGTGGGTGAATACTTACATGAAGCACTTCCACAAGTACCCCCAGCAACGCAGTCAGACTTCACGCAGCACCTGTATGAAACCAAGAAGTACCCCATCTTCTGCCCTAGCGTAGGGGAAACCGGGTATGGTTGTCACACTGTTTGGTTGTCACAGAGGCCATAACAGATAATTAAACGGCGTGGTAGGAGCGAAGGAGTAGCACATCCATTTGTACCTCATGTCAGCGTAGTCCGACATGCCGTTTAATGGACTTATTCGACCACTCGATATTATATTATGATCTCTGTGACAACCAACCCGTGTGACAATCAAACCCGGTCTCCCATATCTTTGTACTACATTGTACCTTTTTCCAACGACCAGTTTAACTGCCAAGGATATCTCATCAAAAGTAATTCGTTACATAGGATATTGTGATTTTGTAAAATAGCTAATATTTTACACAGAAACAGTCAATGTTTTTTGAAAATTGTTATTACTTCAGTATCTTATTTTTAATGATAAAATAAACGATAAAATTTGTAAGTGTAGTATTTTTGTACATATAATATGTAGTTTTCTAGGACAACACTCGAAATGCTTTGCATGTCTGAGAGCTCGAAAGACATGTGACGTGCCAATAGGAAATACATGCCAAATTTCAGTTTCTTGCGCCCGATAGTTTTGAATTATATCGTCTCATCATCTCATAGACTCACGCCTGTATCCCCGAAGGAGTGGACAGAGGTGTAATATTACACCCACATATCGCCATTAATTTTTAGGTCCCACGTAATAGGGGGCGAGCCTATTCCCGTACCGGGTACATTACCAGACTCCGTGCTGCTACTGAGAATTTCCTAACAGAAAAACCCAATAACACTTTGCCCGACCCGGGAATCGAACCCGAGACCTCCCAATCCCATGCGCACATTTATGCCGCGAGACCAACGAGGCAGGATTTATTATGCAGACAAATACGTTAGATAATACATTCACATTTGGTTCCAACGTTGAATCGTTCTGAAACATAAGGGCTATCCAGAGAAGGTGAATTTAAGCCAAATTCTTATGCCTAACACCATCCCTTAAATCAACATAAGCGGACACAAGGGGCATTCGAACCCGTTATTGTTTAACATGTTCTCAGATTTTTACGTATGATTACGTGGATTGTGCAATAGTTGGCAATTGTCAAAGATGGTTCCTTCACCATAGTTATAAGGAAAGTGCGTCAAATATCTATAAATATACATTAATATTCAAGTAAACCAGCCAGAGGTTAATGATAATGACACATACACCGTCTTCAACGCCACCTATCGGGCTTATTTGTATTCTGAAAACCATCTAGGAACACATATTTTTTCACAAAAAAAGTCACCTAACTCCTTCTAAACTAACCGACTAACCTAGTCGGTATATTAAAATTATTCAAGAAGATTTTCATGCGAAGCTTGACAAAGTGCAGATACTATAAACTAACTAACAAGGTAGAAACGTCGCTTACATATCAAATAATATGTGAACATAGTAAATTTTACGACGGACAAGTAATCCAAGGCTAAATCGCTAATTAAATTCTGCTGAATTTTACAATTCATATTAGTGATGCATTTATGCCACCGTGAAAGATCACAAGCCCTAAAATAATAAGTCAACATTTACGTATTTCTGACGTAAAAAGGGTTATGCTACATAGAATATAACGGTCTTGTAGTCCAAGTAAAAACTGAGCTGTGATAGGGACAGAAAGTATCATGCCACGTGAAAACATAATTATTATGTTTGTGTGAAGAGCCTTGGAGGACGCCTATGTCCTGCAGTGGACGTCTCTAGGCAGCGATGATGACGCAATAACATATTCACTTACAAAATACTTGGAAATACATTAAATAGGTATATTGCCCAGGAAAATCTCGAGTAACAAGACCAGCAACAAATAATTATGACAGTTGTAGAGAATAAGAAGAGTTCCATCTCGAATTATATTCAATTTTCTGAATATGACAGCCGTCTATAGCTGAATCAATATTCATTTTTTTAAAGCTAGGTCATAAATCTTTGATTTTATTGATTAATGGTTTTATAGATGGCTTATTATTGCCATATAGGATCATAATTACTATACTGTCATGTAGTACTTAAAATTTTTTTGCAGTTTAGAGACTGATTTTTTACTGAATGACAGAAATAGTTAGTTTCTGTCATTTTATCTGCAATTACTTTTCTGTTTAGCACGATTTCGATTTGTTGTTCCACATCTGAGTGTTCTTTGTGTTCGTGGACTGGAGTATAATAAAGCGCAAATTGACTCGAAAAATGTAGGCATACCTAAGTTATAGCCTTGGTTTTTCATTGACCACGCATTTTACTAATTAGGAAACACTGTGTATTATTTTTTTGTAATTCGAATTAAAATTTACTGTCAGATTTAACAAGATTTTTTAATCTTTCTTTGCCTATCTCTCCTTACTTACTCCACACACAAAAAGCTATCAAGCGAAAATTTTGCCCGAACCCTTTTCAACAGAATCGGCTATTAAAACACGAACTTTGTGCATATGGGACCCTGATCTTTTTGACGCAGAAAACGATATATTACCTCGAAAAATACGGCTTCAGTTGGCTAAACGCAGAAATGGTACGCTCCTTTGAATCCTATTCTAGTTTGAATTCAATTATCTTTAGACGGGTTTTCTTTTTTAACGACAGATTGTATTGTACCGTCGACTGAGAGATTATTTTTATGTGATGGGTGTTTTAGTTAAACAGTCGTTTCAAATCACATTGTCTTCTACTGATTTTTTATAGCATAAAGTGTTAAGTAGATAAATTGTTTTTAGTTAAAATAGCTTATATTTGTGTTAAATATGAAGTTCTAATAATGGCGTTCGCTTTGCTTGTGCGTTATGACACTCATGGTTGTACAACAGATGGCGCGAGTTGTAACTTGGTTATAAATAGTATGACATCTTCGTAGCTTCGCTTTTGTTTGATAGATATCAATGGTTGTATCTTCTCTATATCCTCCCATCTAATCCCCTTGTCCTAGACTGATATGGCGGTTTTTAACCCTTTCACCATCATCAGCCTTTAAAATTGTAGCGCTCATAGCGAGACTTGGCTTGCCGTTCGTAACAGATCGGCAAAGTTAAGCAACGTTTGCACAGGTCACCACTAGGATGGGTGACCGTGTGTGGCATTTACATCTGACCGCTACCGTGCTTCGGAAGGCACGTAAAGATATTGGTCCCGGTGCTTGTATAAGGTTAAGGATCTTTAGGTCATGTCGGAGGCCTTCGGGCGGTCTGAGAACTCTATCACAAGAACGACCACGCATTCACACGAAAAAAAAAACAAAACATTCCACTGCTGGACTAGGCCTCTCCCTTGGAAGGAAGATTTGACCAATTATAATCACGCTGGCCTAACGCGTTAGTATAGGGTTTGTATCAAGTTTTTCTTCTCTTTCAGTGCTGTGCTTTACATAATATTCTCGCTCTATCGGTGTGAAATTTCGTATTCTTAATCTGTCACAACACGGACAACTCCGTTTAACCCTTTACTCTCCTCAAATATGACCACATTTTCCCTGCCACGGCATATAAAGTACTCATCGTCATCATCAGCCCTATATATATTTTATCCCACAGCTAGGCACGGGCCTCTTCTCACTGGGAGAAGGGTAAGGCCATAGTCCACCACGCTGGCCAAGTGCGGGTTGACAGACTCAAAATAAACAAAAAATTGGCAATATCAAATTAAGTACTCAACAAAACAAAATAACCAATATCATTAAAGTGGTTTTTATTCTCAAAGCCGTTGGATACAATAAATTTGCGGCGAGTCTTGACCAACATTATTTAGAGTAAATGCCTTAGCGCCGTTCATCGCGTTATTTATATTGGGTTAGACGCTAAACTTCTTCGAGGAAATAAAAGCTTTCTCTTTCTATATTATTTTAAGTTGGTCTTTACTAAGCGGTTGAAGAAATTTTCTTGTTGCTTCTGAGGTTCTCATAAATGAAGTTCAACGCATTCATACACTGAATTGCTTCGTACATTGAAGTGAGTCGGTGATATAATTTAATACATAATTAATTGGATGCGGACTGCAATTACAATTTATTCTCAAAAGTTTCAAATCAGTTATTGCAATTTGTTAAAACGTGCTTACAAACTGCTGATTCCGAAATTGAATATGTCGACAGTAATGAGAGTATCCCCATCTATTCACTGTAACGATTGGGAGGTTTAACAGTGAAAATATTGCCAAGCATTTGAACCACAAATTGATAAAAGAAGAGACAATAAATTAACTTTATTGTATGTTTATGGCTGATAAAAAAATATTAGAGATATAATTTCGGGTAAATAATTTGATTACATTACATTTACATATCATTCGGAGCGTAAGCAATGTTTTATTTAATATTTATATGTTGTACTTGTAAGTTATTTTTAATATTAATTTGAAAACTCAATTTGAGTACATTATTTATGTGAGTGGTTTTAATAGATACAATTTTTGCATAAAATTTTCATTTTAATATTTTCTAAAACTTTATGTGAAAATTAAATAATGTATACCGATAAATTGATGTCCGTGATTTATTAAAAAGTGCCAGTTAGCTAGTAATTTAATATTTATCTATGTGTAATGGATTTCATTAGTTAGTCATTTAGTCTCTTGACAGGATCTCATTATTTAAGGACCACTTTCTTTTAATAAAATAGATGCATTTTTCAGAGAGTTCTCTAAATTGCTGCGTGCTATTTATTTAATAAAGATCACTATTTAATTATGTACCTAGATATAAAGACCGTTAGTTTAAAGTTGACATTTTTCTAGATGATTTCCTGGATTGATGGTCACAACCATATCGTCAATGTTCCTTGGATAATTTTGTAGCAGGTATAGTTGTAGGCTCAAAGATACTGCAATTAGGTATTTTGTAAGCATTGTCTTTGTAGCAGCTTGGAGTTTCTTCACCCGCTTGTGCCGCTTGACAGACGATCATACGACAGTATTGTATATTTATCTACTACGACATCCTCTCGTAGCAGATAAAAATACAACAATACTGATCGACAGCCGCAGCTACGCACGCACTTTTTTTAATTGAACCGTCTATTTATCTGCTACAACCTTCTCTCGTAGCAGATAAATATACAACAATACTGATCGATAGCCGCAGCTACGCCGCACTTTTTTTTAATTGAACTGTTTCTGCCCGACATGCATACCTATCAGTACTTGCATACTCTTGTATGTACAAGCAAGATATCGTCGCTTCCAGTGCTACTTTACTCGCACATTGACACTCGTATACAAAACCAGTTTCTAGTGTGCCTCGACTCTATGAGCGAGCCAAGGATTTTTTAAACTGGTCCTAGGGGCTTATTCACTATGACCACTGAAATACCATGTACAAGACGTGTGTCGTCGTGACGTGCACTAGACGTAAACGTGATTCAGTTACGTTATGTACCACGACAATCAAAATATTGTATTCAGTATGCCATACGACAGCTTGTCTCTAGTTGTAACTAGGCATTAGTTATCAATTTCACAAAATTCGTTCATAAATCTTAATGCCGTCTCAATTTCGATTTTATAAATCTTATTTTACTAACTTGTAATTTTCACTATAAGCTACAGTACAAATAAAAAAGGTTAATAAAACTTAAATTATATTATTTTAGTTCAATTTCGCCAGGAACAATCTCAAAATAAAAAATTGATCTTAAAAGTTTATTTCATCTTTTGTAATTAAGTCAATTTTTGAACGATAACATATATGATGACATTGATGACAGACATGACAGTTGCAGTCGCGCTACAATTTAAAAATATATAAGTGCGGTTAGTGCAGCTAATAGCCCAATTCTAATAGAATCTAATAAAACATAATGGATTTATTATTTATCCGAAGACGAGTGAGACGCTGGCGCCAGCGACAGGCGTCAATTTTCATTGGGTTGTATTTAACTGTTAGTCAAAAATACTAATTTTCCATCAAAAATACTAATTGCACCGCTAAGCTAAGTTGACGGAGCCCTGCTTCGCAGGGCTCCTATTTTAGAGAGAAGGGTCACAAGAGAACCTAACATAACCTATTAAGTTTTCTGAGTGGATAAGTTTCCCGAGCGGACGAAACTTTTCATATCAATTGATATTTTGTAAAAAGATCATCATATTTGGTGTACAAATAGTATTTTTGCTGTGCAAGTCAGTATTTTAGTGAAATAATAAAGTTTTTTGCGTATCTCACTTTAGTGTGTTACATAACATTTTGATACGCTGTTAAAAATATCCCATTTTCATTAAACATAATATTTAATTAAACAACTTTGACACGGACACTGGTAAATAAAAAAGCAAATAAACTTAGTAATTAACCACTAACGGACACTGAAAATAATATAAAACAAATAAACTTAGTACTTATTTATCCTCTATCTTTTTACAATAAACGCGTTACGTGACCTCTTAGCTCACGGAATTTTGACAGCTAAAACCGTGTCTGAAACGTACGCTACCGTGCTTGTCAAACTTGAAATTGGCATAGTGAATACCGTTTCAGCCAATAACGTGCCGACGTGGGTAACTAGCACGTTAAAAAACGTTAAGACTTCAAAATGGTCATAGTGAATAAGCCCCCTGCGCCGACTTGTTTGAGTGTACGTTACTGCATCATAGAATTGAAATTCCTTCCGCAAATAACTGGGTCACACAGTACTGCGGTCTAAAATAATATTTAATGTATTTCAGACGTCAGCTTACGCACGCTAGCGCCCTCTACTGATAGTTCGATTTCTATTTCACTATCGAGTCTCAATGGAAACAATTTTTAGCCTTCTCTGTGTTGAAAAAAATTATGCCAAGTGAAATACGTACTGTGGTGAATGGTTCTGTATCTTTTTTCTTGCTGTCAGATGTTCTTAAATGTGAATATAGGCAAGTCATATCAGGTGGTATTTAGTTAAATTATGAAATAAAAATCGGTCTGTGTTTTTCTAGTCACAATATTATTCTTTCTGTCACTCTAATTTCAGTTAAATGGTAGTGCCTAATATTGATGGCACACTGAATTATCGTACATACCACAACTCATAGATCCATGAGAATCAGATAACAATGAGAACTAAGTATTTTATTTTATTTGAATATGTATTTATCATAGTGATATATATGGTTTTTAATGCTTAATTCATACTTGTGGTTCAGGTGAAATTAGGGTTTTGAATATGTATTTACTATTTACATAATTATTATCATATCGTCCAAATATGAGACCTGAAACATAAATTCCTCCAAAATACCACACTAGTTTTCTTCAACAAAATAGACCTCAACCCAAAAATAAAAAAATGCTAAAGACGGTTTTATGTGCCAACAGCGTACCCATAAAATGATAAGAGGATATTTTGACTATTAAGAATTCTTTTTTTTTTGTTTTACGAGGTGGAAAATCCCTTCGGATCTCCGACTCTTGGGGGAAATAAGAGCCGGAGTATGTGGTGTTTCCACTAAAAACCACCTCGACTTCCGCCATGTACCCGTGTGTCGGAGGGTGGGGCATCACCAAAGCACTCGTCGCCACCCTCCGACGGGTATTGGCCCGCCAGATGGTCAGGCGGGCCCCGAACAAAACCCCCTTGGCGACGGATTAAGGTGTTGGACTCCGCCGCCAAAACGCCCAGCGGCCGCAGAGGATAGGGAGGACGGCAACACAACACCGCATCTCCTCTTCCTCTGCGGCCCCACCGCGACGCATCGAATGGTGCGCCCCCATTTGGTCGCGGGAGACAGGGCGCGCGGCAACGCAACACCGACACGCCTCTCCTCCCGCGACCGCACCCGACTGCGAGGGACAGACAGAACTGTCCCCCGCACCCGCACCGTTGGACGCATCCTGCGCAGGCCCCTCTAAGCCCACGGGGAGCGTCCCCTCCTGGATCCCTCTTAGCTTCACCGCGGGTGACCAATCCACGGTTACTGAGTCCCCCCACCACGACAAGGTGGAGATCCCACGGGGGGGACCATTAAGAATTCTATGGCGACTCTCAGCCACTCGAGAAAGTAAGTAAAGTTCTTTCTCACCCCACATTACAAACACCGACAAGCTATTTATGTTTAGCGATGAGATAGGTAAAAACATGAGCCAATTGTTGAGGCAAAGGACAGGTATGACTATTACTAACTTATGTATGCCTGGAGCAAGCTTTTCTCAGATTATGCAATCAATTTTATCTAAATCATACTGTCCTGAATCAACAATAATTATATTTATTGGGAGAAGAGGAAATGCAAATATTAATTTAATAAAGAGATATTTTGACCAATTACTGAATTTAAAAGTAAAAAAAATTCTGTTACTTGCTTTTCCTTACAGTAAGCTGTTGCCACAAGCTGAAAATGATTATAGATTTAAGATTAATTCCAAATTACATACCATGACATGTTATAATAATTTAATTGACATTATTGACTCTAATGCTCTAATTAGAAATTTTTATTTGACATATGATAATTATTATATATCACAATTTTATAAAAGACAAATAGCATCCTCGCTAGCTTATTGTATTAATAACACAGCCAAGGTTTTGGCTAACCACACTGCTTTTATTGAGCAGTCAAATTTGACATGCAATATAAGCTTGGAATCTGTTCCAAATTCTTTAAATTGAATTCTGAGACAATAGAGTCAATCTCTGGCAATATATTTAATAAGACATTGAATTCTGTACCTAGTTTAAGTGACAAAAATACAACTCCATCAATATTACCTACAAAAACTAATTTAAAAAATTGTATCAGCCTGGTGCATCAAAATATACAAGGGTTGATGGGTAAGGAGTTAGAATTGGAATTGTTTATGAACTGTTACAATATTGATATTTTATGCATTACAGAACTTTGGCTAAGAAGCCACCAGTTCATATTCAATTTCAATAACCACCAGGTTGCAAGCTCGTTCAGTAGAGAAAACTTTATCCATGGTGGCTCGTTAATCATAGTTAGCAAATTTCTAAAATTTAAAGAAAGGACTGACATTGTGAGCCTCTCTGTTGAGCGAGTAGTAGAAATCACATGTGTTGAGTTTGAGCAGTTCATTGTTATGAGTGTATACAAACCTCCATGTGCACCATTTGAAAGTTTTTTAGTTATTATGGAGGATGCCCTTAGCAAAGTTTGTAATTGCCGTAAAACTGTTGCTATTTGTGGAGATTTTAACGTTAACATATTAGAAAAATGCTCTTCAACTATCAAATTTTTAAATTTATTTAAGTCATATAATTTATCTCATAATTTTTATGAACCAACTAGAGTGACTGCCACAAGTGGTACTTGTATTGATAATATATTTACTAATATAAAACCATTACACAAATCTTTGATTAATATGCTTCAGTCAGATCACAGTGGGCAGTTAATCTGTTGTCCAAGAAAATGCCCGAAAGTCCAGAGAAAAATTATTAAATATATACCAATAAATGAAAATCGACTTAAAACTTTTAAAGACAATTTATCACGAAAAATGCGTGGGTTGCCTCATCATGACCATCCGGATCAGTTATATAGCTCTTTGTTTGACTTGATTAATGACGAATTTCAGACTGTATTTACATCCAAAAAATTAAATGTAACTGACCGTCTGATGTTTAGTGATTGGGCAACTGAAGGTATTCATAAAAGCCGGATTAGGTTATATGAACTGTATGATGAAAAAACTTATAATAATAGTCAGAACTTTATTAATTATGCAAAAAAATATTCCAAAATATTTAGACAAGCTTGTAGTACAGCAAAATCTATTTATTTGAGAAATAAAATAAAATTATCAGAAAACACTATAAAGGCTACTTGGAATGTCATCAACAATGAAACTGGCAGAGCCAAAGCACGCAGCCGTGACTTCTTATTAAATATCAATAATGTGAGTGTTGCAGAGGACCTGGAAGTAGCGACAGAATTTGAGAAGTTTTTTTCTAATATACCTATAATAACTACAGGGTCGCTTGACTCATCTTCCATGTCTGCTGAA
Organism: Euclidia mi; assembly: GCA_944739405.2. Taxonomy (NCBI): domain Eukaryota; kingdom Metazoa; phylum Arthropoda; class Insecta; order Lepidoptera; family Erebidae; genus Euclidia; species Euclidia mi. The sequence goes on from OX123190.2 coordinate 78,367,344, forward strand.
ATGCTTCTTAGGGACTGCGTGCCAGAATGTGGTGCAGCCTTTGAATTTACCGTTGTGACTACTAAAGATGTTATTTATCAATTTAAAGCTATAAATATGAAAAAGACAATGGATTTGTGGGGATTGTCAGTGAAGACTGTTTCATCTATTATTACCATAATAGCTCCACATCTTGCAACAGTGTTCAATGGTTGCGTCGCTTCTGGAATATTTCCTGATTTAATGAAATATAGTAAAGTTATACCTTTATTTAAATCTGGCGACACATCAGACCCTTCTAATTTTCGACCTATTTCTGTATTGCCAACGCTTAGTAAAATTTTTGAAAAATTAATACTTAGTCAATTGCTTAGTTATTTTAACAGACATAATCTTCTTCACAAGAAACAGTTCGGATTTACGAGGGGTCGTTCAACTACTGACGCAGGAGTAGAGTTACTCAAAAGTATATTTACAGCTTGGGAGAAGTCGCAAGATGCTTTAGGAATTTTTTGCGACTTGTCCAAAGCCTTTGATTGTGTACATCATGATACTCTGGTCAGGAAATTATATCATTATGGCATTAGGAACAAAGCTCTTAATCTCCTGGTTTCTTATTTGGGCAACAGAATCCAGAAGGTTCAGATTAATGATAAGACATCGCCAGGTTCCGCCTTAAAAATGGGCGTCCCGCAGGGTTCAATACTCGGACCATTTCTATTTTTGATCTATATCAACGATTTACCCTATTACGTAAAGAACGATCATGAGATTGTGTTGTTCGCGGATGACACCTCTTTAATTTTTAATATTAAAAGACAACAGAGTAATTTTGACGAAGTAAACAACGCACTCTCTAAAGTTGTTAATTGGTTTAATGTAAATAATTTATTACTCAATGATAAGAAAACTAAACTCTTAAAATTCTCCATGCCCAATGTTAAACAGATGGAAACCAATGTACAACTGAAGGAAACCAGAATTGAGCCCGTCGGGACAACCTTATTTCTAGGTATTATGCTTGATTCCAAACTTCAATGGGGTCCGCATATAGAAAGACTTTCGGGCAAACTTAGTTCTGCAGCTTATGCGGTTAAGACAATTAGACGCCTCACAGATATAGAAACAGCTAGAATGGTCTATTTCAGCTACTTTCATAGTATTATGTCATATGGGATTCTTCTTTGGGGGAATGCTGCAGACCTTGACACAATATTCGTTCTACAGAAAAGAGCAATAAGGGGTATTTACAACCTCGGTCCTCGTGTTTCTCTAAGAAAAAAGTTCAGTGAGATAGGCATTCTAACTGTTGCTTCGCAATATATATACGAGAATCTGTTATATGTCCACAAGAACATTGACACATTTAGTAAAAAAAGTGATCTACACACTGTTAATACTAGACATAAGAATAATCTTATAGTTCATAGCACCCGCCTCCACAAAATAAGTAGCTCTTTTATGGGGCAGTGTATACGCTTTTATAACAAGCTCCCTCTTAATATAAGAAATTTATCTATAAATAAATTCAAAATTATTGTTAAAACTACACTGTGTTTAAAAGCATATTATAAAATTACTGATTATATAGGCGATAAAAATGCTTGGGATTGAGCTGCTCTAATTCAACACAAAAATATAAATTATGTAAAAACTGAACAATTTTAATTTGACTTTTCGTAAGCACTTTAAAAAAGTTTACACGAAATAAATATTCATTTATTCATTTAAGGGTTAACACTCTCAACTACTGTGCGAAATAAACTAAGACTCAGCATAATATTCGGGTAAAATTTAAGGCCCTTGCGCCTGTTGAACCCTGCAGACAAAATCCACAGCCATTACGGCAAAACCATTTCATAATTGGAATTGGCGCACCTCCTAAGCGGATTTTTATGCTGACCAAGTCGCTTTTGCGTTCCTCATCGTCTTAAACTCTTGGACATAAGAGCTACATTTGCTTGATGTAACAGTTTGATTATGTTTGTATTTTTCAAAGCCCGTGCATAGAGAACACAGATTCGAAATAAGGAACTCACGGCTTATCCTATTGGTTGCTGGCCATAGTTGACTTTGTCCTCTATGCGACACCTGTACTTGCATAATTATGTTCCAATTTTATTAGGCTGTGTACATGATTCGGTTCGGAGCCCACATTTACCTACTTTTGAAGTTATAGACTTTTTGTAAGCGGGCTGTAGTTTCGGGCTGTGCGTGTTCGAGTACAATTGTACATAGACTAACAGTTGGCGTATTCACATAGTTATGAAATTTTGAAATTGGAATATTCAGGATGTCGCTAATCAATATATTGTTATAGGGTATGTTTAAAGAAGTCCATTTATTACAACTAAAATATTATGGTGATGCTATCTACGTTTCTGACAAGAAAATCGAATAAAACTTTATTCATGTCTGATATCACTAAACATCTGCTACGGACGGTCGGACGCTTAAGTACGCGGCATTATTATTTTATTTGCATATTTATTTTCTGTTTAATGCAATAAATAAATATACAATGTTCAATTGCAATGTACTATAGAAAATAGAAGTAAAAAATATATTAACTTTGAAAACTAAAATCTTAATTCTTCATTCAAAGTCACGATGTCACTAAACATGCTTTAAATCTTTTCAAAATCCAAGATGAAGTACTTTTACAACTACAATATTTTACTTTCAAATCCCTCAAGCAAATATATATAATTACGTACAAAAGTAATGAATGTTCCGCTTAGTACATTTTGTCAGATACGTGAGCGTCAGCAAAAAAGATTATAGTCATTAATCCCTGTATTAATGGGCCATGAGCTGCCCTTGTTTTTCTGACCCTACATCGTAATGCTTTGTAGGGCATTAAATAATATATGTTTGGTAATCTCGCTTAAATGGTATTTGTATTGTAGATCGTTAATTTATTTTTGTACAAATACGCGGTTTTGATAATGTAGGTTATTGCAGTTTTTTAGTTCGTAGTTCCGTGCTAGAAAGATAAGGGACCTAATTTATAAACTATACGTTGACATACATATTTTCGCTTATTTATAACCAGATAAAATATGGGTGCATATCGATTGCCAAAAATTGCAAAGTTCTTTTTGATGAAAACTTGAATGAAACTGACAGCTCATTTTAATGCATTTTAAACCAATTAAATGAAAGCAGTGCCCTTCACGGCAGTGAGTCCGAGAAGTAGATAGAGATTGAAGTTAGAAAGTTGAAATATATTTTCTAAGCAATTTTTGTACCAAAAAGGCCGCCTCCGAGTTTATAACATTAAATGCCATAACATAATTTAACATGCTGCATATTGAAATCGAATTACAAAAACTCATTAAAACTTGTTTAGTCTATTATGTCAATGCAATTACCAAAATGAAATACGAGTAAACTTTCGGTTTAATGCAATAAATAAATAAAAGCAGCAACGAGTACTTATTCCGCAAATGAAATATGGGAGGAACATGCTGAAACTTTCAATTTTCTAGGTATAGACTCATTTATTAAAGACTTATACACCCCGCTGCAATATTTTCAGACGATTTATAGAAGAATTTCTTGAGAAACTTGAGTAAAAGTCTTTGAACTTCTTTCTCATAGTGAGAAGAGGTCCGTGCTCAGCAATGGGACAGTTTATATACAGGGCTGATGATAGGTTGAATACTTCATTTGTCACCGAGTTGTTTGGCCTCATACATTGATTATTTAGGGTAGCACTGACTGGGGTAATATTACTCTCTCACAGTAACAACAAAAATATGATGTCAGAGGCCCAATTCTCCTGATTATATGTGTTCAAAATGCAGTTTCGATCTATTGTCAGTATCATACTTATGTCATAAATGGTATTCTCCTAAATTAACTCAAAGGAGAAATACCAAATACGGCCTGTAGTGGCCAGAAAGTTATGAATCGTTGAAATTTAAATATATAATTTTTAAAATTTATACATCGTTTTCGTTTCTTGATAGAGCTTCGGTGAAATAATTTAGTTTTTAAAGATTATTATTTTGAATAGGCTATGGTAATAGCGGATGAATGTCTTATGTTGCCAGCATTAAAAATAAAATGAAGTATGGTAGGCAGAAATTGTTTTAAGAAAATAATATTTCTATTATTATATTAGAAAACAATATCTTTTATTTACGTTATAAATATATTTTGTAAAAAAGAATCAAGAAATATATAATTTATTATATATTCCATAATTATTCATCGGTAAAAATCGTTTTATATTTTAATCGATAGTAGAAATATTTTTTCAAATTTGCAACACATTTTTTAACTGTTATGTCATTCGTGTTGCTACTGCGCATCGTGAATATTTTGCTCTGATTTATTGGTGTTTTCGTACGGTTTTAGTTGTAATGTAATTGAATATAAATTCAATAATAATGATCACTACCTTCTACCCATGCTAAGAATATGCAGCGGTGTTTGTGATTGTGGTTAGTTTTTTTGGACGAGTATACATAGTACGAGGTTCCCTAGTACACAGGTGATTATTCATTATTATTGGCCTCTCTTTATGTAGTTTTTGTTCTATATGACACAAAGACATACCTTTATTTACATCTAGGTATTATATTTATGTTAAAATTCAATTTTGAGGTATATTTAGTTGTGGAATAATTTCCATTTCAAATATCTCGTATCTTATTTCCACCAAAAGTTATTTAAAAAAAATTAGACAGGTTAATAGAGTAGTAATTTATCTTCAAAACACACATGGTGTCGTGTTTGTCCGTGCCAGGCCCATAATGTATGGCCAAATGGTACATCTCCTTTGAATGTTATTGGAATGTTATCGTGACTTATAGTCGAAGATCGTAAATTGAACAATGTGTCAACGTCGTACCATAAAAGTCAAATTAGACGATATCTAATGACGACATTAAATGAGCAAAATACCGATTCTCAGTCAATTAAAATCTATTTTCCTTTCGTTCAAAATATAGTTCCAATGACACATAAAATACGAGAATTATTGGCCTTCTGATACCTACCCATTTACCTTTTCATATATGTACATATAAAGGCTAATAAAACAAAATTTTCTTTACACTGCAACATTGCCAAATTGGTTGGTACCTACTGTGAAAAAGCTTTTAAATTTTCATTATAACGCTCAATCACAACAATATTTCCATCCACCGCTACGTTATAAAGACTGAATGAAGAGAGAGTATGAGAATGAAAGAATGTAAGAGGTCCTTTTTCCACAGGTTGTATCGCTGCATTTAATAATATTTGTTTAGTAACGAATACTTAAATTCGTCACTAAAATATACTATCTCGTGTGTAAGTATTTGAAGACATTGATTAAATCATCGGATAATTTTCAATTTTAGATCCAATATTTATTTTGTACTTCAACATAGGTAGCCGTGTGGTTGACGGCATAGAATACAAGTGTCACCACCCCCTATCTTCACGTGGGTGTCGTAAGAGGCGACTAAGGGATATCACGATGCAAATACCATCTTTGCGTAGAGACGGAAAACACGACATCAAACCCTATAAGACTGCCTCGTTGGTCTCGCGGCATAAATGTGTGCGTGGGATCGGGAGGTCCCGGGTTCGATTCCTGAGTCGGGCAGTGTTATTAGGTTTTTCTGTCACGAAATTCTCAGTAGCAGCACGGAGTCTGGAAATGTGCCCAGTACGGCAATAGGCTCGCCCCCTATTACGTGGGACTAAAGTATATCTGGCGAAAAGTGGGTGTAGAAATACACCTCTGCCTACCTCTTCAGGGTTATAGGCGTGAGACTATGTATGTTCAACATAGGTTATTTACGTCTTAAACCTTATTTTTAACAATTCTTACATCTATATAAATTCTTCAAACATGCATTGTGCTCAATCACTTACATGCAACCACTTCTAACGTATATAAAACCTTCATCATAAAATAAACTTAAGAAATTTTAAGACATTTTAACTTTAAAGGTATACCTACCTACTAGAGATTTATATACGAGAATTGTCTCAAAAATAATATTAACTTTGTAGAAAACACACAATAGGCTACTTTGAGTGTAATACGAATCCAGTACGGCTCTAATAAGTAGTGTAGCTTAAAAATGTCTATTTACATACCCAATTTTTCAGCTACAACTAAAATATATTTGCCGCTACCAAATGAATAGTGCGGACGAGAGAGGACAAATATAATAAATTCCTCATAAAATGAATGTTCCAACCGCAAAATACCGTGACGTTACGCTACATTTTTTATATTCCTTTTCCGAGTAATACAATAATTATTTCTTTCATACGAAAATAAATAGCTGAAAATAGAACTTTGTGTTTCATGGCTTATTACCAAGAATATAAAGTTTGGAACAAATATTAGTATCACACAGACAGAAACACAAATAAATGTTAACTTACAAAAACTCTTTCATCAAAATAAGTAAATAATTCATGATTAAAGGTAAAACGAAATCTCCTAACTGGTATGGCGTGACGCCGAAACCGATTAGGTTCTAGGCGACTTGGAGAAGGAAATGGACTGTATACAAAGGATAGCTGGTTTAGCCGCCTAGGAGGGAATAAGGGAAGAGGAGATGGAGTGGGTATAGGATATTTCCAGGATGGAAGGCACTTACCTTATAGCCTTCTTCGTTTCTTTTCCTCCTGGTGTTTTCACTTCACTCACGAGCGGGTTTTCCTTGGTGGAAGCGGCAAAATCACATACAGCGGCGCGGCGCGGAGCGGTATCGAGACGGCGTTCTTAGCGACCAGAATGTTCGAGACTGTCCCTCGCGTTCACGATCGCGTCGACGAAATCAGGCGCAAGGCAGTGCCTCTTCCAGGGAGAGGGATAGAGCGGGACGGAAATATGATATCGCTCGCACTAGACAAGCGTGGAACGATTCATGTTGATGCGATTAGTTATGGATAGGAAGGTAGATGGCGCTACCATATCCCCCAGGCCCTAAAGGGTTGCCTTTAAAAAAAAATAGAATTGAACTTAGCTATGTTGGGTGTACTACCGCATAACCCCTCAATAGGCTAAGACAGCGATATGACAATAAAATTAATCTAAATTAACTTTAGCGAAAACTACCAACGCAATAATAGCGAAAACTACTAATTAAATACTTAAACTAAGGGGTAAGTCCAACTTCAGGCTAGATCTCACTGAGTTGGAAGCGGACGCGAGTTGATCAGTGCCTCGACTTGTGCAAGGACGGTTAAAGGCTCTTCGTAAGAGAGGATCTGTTGACCTATAACTTTGAAGAGATGCGTTTTAATTACTTTGACCATGCTTTCCCAACATCCACCGAAATGCGGTGATGCTGGTGGAATAAACTTCCAGTCGATATGATCTATGGAGAGTTCTTCCTGAAGACGAGTACGATAACTCGCGACGTGATTGAAACAAGTAGCGGGAACAAGTTCAATCAATTTACTAACGCGGTTGGCGACAAAGTCTGCCAGCGATGAGGAGAAGAATGAATCCAAGCGAGCACTACTTTGGAGTCGGAAAATGCGTATATTTATTAATAGAGTAGTGGGGCAAAACTGTGTCTTGATCCTTGTGGAGCAACTGAGACAGCAGAAGGGCCGCGCACAACTCCAGTCTCGCAACCGAAATGGTTTTAACAGGCGAGACCTTAGACTTGGCACAAACTAACTGCACCGAGTAGTTAGAACCAATGCGGACTTGCAGATATACGACTCCGCCGTAAGCACGCTCGCTGGCGTCAGCGAAACCTATTAAGTTGACGGTACATCCATCTACCAACCCAAGATGACGCGGAATAGTAACTTGATTGAGCGCGGTAAGCTCAATACAAAACTGGCCCCAAGCGGCGACAATATGGTCAGGGGGTGTTTCATCCCACTCACACTTTGATAGCCAAAGCTCCTTGATCAAGAGCTTGGCGTACAAAATTGTGGGAGCCACAAAACCCATTATGTCCCATAGTCGAGCTACTGTGGATAGCATAGTGCGCTTGGCGCACTTATCATCTGGCGGTGAGACGTCAAACCGAAAACTATCGCAGGATTTGTCCCAGCGTAAACCGAGAACCTTATGCGGTACAGACTTCTCAAACCTAATGTCTGGAGAAGCTTTATGAGAATCTGGTATGCGTGCGAGAACCTCCTTAGAGTTGCTTGTCCATTTGACAAGATCAAACTGGCCTCGCTTCAAAAACTGAATAAGCTCTTCACAAAGCGAAATTGCTAGCGGAGCGGATATGACACTACAGGCAATGTCATCCATGTACAAAGCGGAAGTGTAGTATAGTATAGTGTAGCGTAGCGTAGCTTAGCAATGCGCAGTATAGCGCAGCATAGCGCAGCATGGCGCAGCATAGCGCAGCATGGCGCAGCATAGCGCTGCATGGCGCAGCTTGGCGCAGCATAGCGCAGCATGGCGCAGCATATCGCAGCATGGCGCAGCATGGCGCAGCATGGCGAAGCATGGCGCAGCATGGCGCAGCATGGCGCAGCATGGCACAGCATAGCGCAGCATAGCGCAGCATGGCGCTGCATGGCGCAGCTTGGCGCAGCATAGCGCAGCATGGCGCAGCATATCGCAGCATGGCGCAGCATGGCGAAGCATGGCGCAGCATGGCGCAGCATAGCGCAGCATGGCGCAGCATAGCGCAGCATGGCGCAGCAAAGCGCAGCATGGCGCAGCATAGCGCAGCATGGCGCAGCATAGCATAGCTAATTAGTGCTTTATCTTACACACAGTTTTAGCACCCACCTTGATCTCTTGAAGAGCAGAACAACAACAAGACGTAATACAATGAGAAGTATGTAACGTAGGTACGGTACCCATAATCACATACCCAAGTACCGTCTCAATAGCGGGCGGTAAATCATATCGCTCACTACGAACTATGTTAGTTAGTAGCAAGTGCGGAAATATTGAAGCTCCGATCAAAAGATCAATGCCTGCCGGATTCGCAAACTCCGCGTCGGCTAACGGCAATGATTCGAGATGAGTGAGTGATGCTACGTCTACATTAGCGTTCGGCAATGCGTCCGTGATACGCTCCACGATAAACGAAGAAATGTTAAAATTAATATTCCTATCAAAACGCGAATGTATTTTAATATCTACGGAACCCCTGCAATGCCTTTCTGATCCGCCTATCCCTTTGACGGTTGAGTTAGTATTTTTAAAGTTATTCCATAATCCGAGGCGTTTGAAGCATTCCGATGTTATTAGATTGGTCTGAGACGCGCTATCCAGCAGACAACGTACCATGTGCGGCGACCCATTAACATCGTGTACGATAACTTGCGCTGTCGCCAACAGTACCGTGTTAGACGCCGTACTCTGCGTTTTGGCCCTGCGCGGATCATTATAGATGCGCGAGTGCCGTCCTCGCGTGCGCGTCGCCCGCGCAATGGATGTCATACACAACGATACTTCTTCGCCCTCAGACGCGGAAGGCGCAGCTACCGTGTTCTGCACTTGCGACGTACTCGTAAGTGTGTCAAGGTTAGCGGCTTGACTTGACAACCGGTTATTTTTATCATAATGTAACAGTGTGTGATGTTTTTGTTTACATGTGCGACATCTCGTTCTACTGGAACAATTACTCGTTTTATGTTTTATGCTTAAGCAATTAATGCAAGCTTTGTTATCTTTTACGCTTTTAAAACGAGCAATTGGATTTAAATCATTAAAGGTGGGACACTTATAGTAATGGTCGTGCACTATATTACTGCACAGACACTTCTGTGAATTATTACTATTAGATTCCGAACATGTTACGTAAGATTGTGGATTAGGGACTGAGTTATTATTACTATTTCGCGATTTATTCAACCTTTGTTTGTTGTTGTTAGTGTTAGACGGGCCAGGTGAACCAGACTGCGTATTATGAAATATTCGACACTGATCTTTGATGAACGAAATAAAACTATCTAGTGTAGGTATTTTATTATTGCGTTCCGTCATCTCGAATGCGCGAATTGTATCAGTGTCAAACTTTTTTAAAGCGAGTTGAAGCAACATAAAGTCGGAAAGATCTTCTAATTTTAAATTCCTAAGAGAATTAACCGCGGTTACGAAGTTATCAATAAACAGCTGGAAATTCGAGACAGACGCGTTGCTGGACAGTTTGAGATTTAAAGCTTGGTCAAAGTACGTAGACGCTAGAACGCGCGTGTCTTGATATCTGTCAAGTAGTGACTGAAATATGACCTGATAATTCTCAGCACTGGGTGTGACACCTGCAAATACGGACTGGGCCTTCGGTGACAGTTTACCTATTAAATAGTACAACCTGTCAGCATCTGTCAGAGAACCATTATCGTGCACTGTAGACTTAAAACTTGCATAGAATAACGGCCAATTTCGTATATCTCCGTCAAACGACATAATCTCGATTGGCGGTAATCTCGGTTTGCGGGCAACGGGCTCTGCCGAACATTTACCCTCCAATTGCGATTGTATACGCTTAATAATACAATAAAGATCTTCGAATGCGGTATACGCCTGATAGTTCGGTTTTTCATCAGGATTGATAGAAAGTAATCTTGCGTTATAATCGTCTAACAACTTATGAAAATCCGTTCGAATACTATCTACTGTTGTACATAACTGAGAAATGCTTCGCTATTACTGTCAGACATCGATGCGGTTTTTGATCTTTCATAGATATTTTGAATGCGCTCAAATAAAATATTGCGTTTTGCTTCTAAGATTGTCATCTCTTTGTCTTCCGACACGCGTGACTTCTTTTGTTGTGACATGCTTACGTAAGTATAAGCTAATGAGAACGAAACAAAATAAGAATATCTAATGTATCTATTATTTTACCTAAGTAGGCAACACTTTAGAGCTGAGGAAATAAAAGTTGATTGAAATATGAGATTTATAAGACAACTATGATAGTTGCAGAAATAATAATTTAATAAGTAGGTAGCTACATAAAAGTTTACCTACTAATGCGGGCGGAAATAACCATGTGACGGTTATATGAATATATTAGGAGTATAGCTAGGTGCTATAACTGCCTAGGTATAGCGGTATAACGTATAAAACGTAAATGAATCCGGCTCGAAGGACCAAAAAAATGGTATGGCGTGACGCCGAAACCGATTAGGTTCTAGGCGACTTGGAGAAGGAAATGGACTGTATACAAAGGATAGCTGGTTTAGCCGCCTAGGAGGGAATAAGGGAAGAGGAGATGGAGTGGGTATAGGATATTTCCAGGATGGAAGGCACTTACCTTATAGCCTTCTTCGTTTCTTTTCCTCCTGGTGTTTTCACTTCACTCACGAGCGGGTTTTCCTTGGTGGAAGCGGCAAAATCACATACAGCGGCGCGGCGCGGAGCGGTATCGAGACGGCGTTCTTAGCGACCAGAATGTTCGAGACTGTCCCTCGCGTTCACGATCGCGTCGACGAAATCAGGCGCAAGGCAGTGCCTCTTCCAGGGAGAGGGATAGAGCGGGACGGAAATATGATATCGCTCGCACTAGACAAGCGTGGAACGATTCATGTTGATGCGATTAGTTATGGATAGGAAGGTAGATGGCGCTACCACTAACTAAAATATTTATTTTATTGGGGAGACACAATTATCTACTACGAATATTCCATTCAAGTCCTAAAAGCAGTGTGGAATTAAAAATGATTTCGTTTCTATCCTAGAATTTTCCTCACCACGCTTAGCTACAAATAAATTTTTTTCACCACTACGATATGAATAGTGCAGGCGGCAATGGACAAATGTAATAAGTCCTATTTCACAAGTGTGCAGACCGCGCCGCCACGTGAGGCACTCACATAATTTTTTAATATGTCCGTTATGAATGAATCGCTGAAAATACAAGTTCGTTGAATGTACCGTTTTGTCTTTGGAATACAGATTTTAATTGGTACGTAACAAATAATTATTTATAATTTGAAATTTGCACAGTTAAAACACACCCTATTACATTGGGATACGTAATACACCTCTACCTACCCTTTCGGGGATAAAGGCGTGAAGTTATTTTATGTGTTGTTATGTAATTCACTTTATTTAGAAACCTCCTCCTTACACTAAGTCTATAAACAATATTGCACCGTTGATGTCTTAAATAAGCAACATATTTAGATTATGAAATATATTAGTTGGAAGCCTTACCACAAGAAAACTGATTAATCCTAAACTATCAACAGATTGCCAAAATTGCATTAGAAAACACCAATTTCATCTCAATCTTTGTAAAACCTCACTCACGTCTACCATCGCACATTTCCAATCAATAACATGTCAAATGCGAACACGCTCAGCATTCAGAAGACAAACAGAATTAAATTTGTCCAAAGACATACGAATGCTAAGATGCCAGTACTGATGCGAGTGAATATTAACGATGGGAAATTATGGCAAAATAAATTAGGGCAAATGTTATGGAAGCTCGAATATTCATTGAGTAAGATGATGTGCTGTGACGTAAAAGCTTTTATTTTATTTGGATCGTTAAGATGCTCTACCGTCTATGTGGCGAATTATCTGAAGGGAGAGGCAGTGGCATTTTCAAAATAATAAAATAATATAGCCCTCAATCTATTTGCTTTGTTTTTAACGTCGCAGATCATAGGGGCGAAACTTTTACCTCCGGACTGTTTGTCAGTCTGAGCTTCTCAGAATTAGCAACATTTTACACTGTAAACCTAACGATAAGTATTAGTTTAAAAAATCAGGCTGGGACTGAACTCAAAATATTTCGATCAGGTTTTATAAAACTGTAGTTACTGTTGGTAAACCTTAAATAAATAAATAAAAAGTCGTTTATGTTTAGGTAGAAAATAGGAAAATATAAGTCATGTACCTAAACGATGCATTACATTTTCATTCATTAAAGTTCTTTGTAGAATATAAATTTTCTTTTCAAAAAAATAGTCACCCAGGGGCATCATCACATTTAGTTATTTTCCAAAGCCTCGTTAACCACTTATTTAAATACGGCATCAAGAATATTTTGCATAAAATAGTTGGCCTGCAATTTCCAATAAATGCAGCGCGGCATTTTAAATATCGGCCGGGCGATCTCTTAATCTCAAAGGAGACGGTAACCGGCGTACCTGCTGCCGTAATTAGTATCCGTCGACGGCAGCCGCATAAAAAATAAGGTTTTTAAGGCGCTGTTATACCTCAGAAGCCGTGAAACACCTAATTTTTCGTCGCGCAACTAGCCATAACGGTACATATTACAAACTAGCAAAAAATTGAGCTTAAAGTCTTAAGTCTGAACAAAAGACTTTTGAAAGAATTTTTCATGTATGTAAAATAGAATCACGGTAAAAAAATCACAAAAACGAGGCAAAAAATAATCTTTCGTCTCACTGCTTGCAATATTTTGATCGTAAGCTGTCATATTTTATTTAATAATATTGTAGGAAAGCTAATGAACTAAAGAGTTACCCTATTTATTTTCATATTATACGTGTATATTTTGTAAAATTAAATAAAATCTGCCAAACGTCTATGATTTTGACGCTCGGTAGGTTCCATCAATATTAAACGCTTCGGCAATTTAAACCTTATTAGCATAAGCGGTGTACTGAGTCTCAGTTGCTAGTTTATGCTCCGCCCAGACCTCATCATTCGGCTATGAGCCCTGTGAGAGATAGGTCATGTCGCTTGCGTCTCCGCTGCACGATATTTTACGTAAAACTGTTTGTTATTGTAATACGCCGATTTGAGTTCATAATTTCCTGTTTTATGTTATAGACTGAATACTTTGAATCAAATAGGCTTTTCATGTGACTATGGGCACATATAATTAGGACCTAAGTTTATATTCTTATTGCGTTTAATGTGTTATTGTTTCTGTGCTTATAAATATATAATTAGAAGAATAAAATATGGACAATTAGAGAAATAAAGTTCTACGAAGGATTTGTACAAGAAAGCGTCGTGATAAAATAGAAATTCATCCATGACCAAGTGATTATGAAATATGTAACATAAATTATTTTCATAAGAGTCTTTTATGACTGACTATGTTATAGATTATCGATTATGCATAATATAATTATATAAATTATTCTCACAATACATAGCTGCCACAATTTTCAATATTTGAAAGAGTAATAACATAAAATCGAATCATTTTATGTACCTATATTGCAAATGCATTAGCTTGTCCGAGCGCCTGGAGCGCTAAGATGCCGCCACGGCGAACAATAAACAGCGTGCAGCGCTAATATGGCGCTCCGCAGTCCGCACATAAGCGGTAACGAATGTTGTATAATTGTGTTGTGAACATAAACCTATTTAGGTACATCGGGTAAAACTTTGATTATTCACAAACTATTAGGTATGTCTCAGTACGTCTAATATATTTTTAATTTCCAAAATCAATTATTTATAAGCAAGAAGGTCACTTCTTTGTTTGCTATAACACAAGTTATAGTATTTTTTTTAATAATAAAGTACCTAACTAATTATCTTTATTGTAATTACAGTGAAGTTAAAGATAACAGTTCTGCAACGTCTTATACACATTTGACTGCAGTAATTCCTAACACGATTTGTTCAAGAGCTAGCCAAGAAATGCCAAACAATTTTTTTAACAAATTTGACTCAACTCCCTAATGATAAGCAAAAATACAAGAGGGATAGCAGTGACTGGTTCGAATTGCGTAAGAATATATTGACAGATTCAAATTTTGTTATAGTGGTAAAAAGAAGAGATAACAGCAGTAAAGCCAACTTAGTAAAAAATATTTTGTAGAAATAAAATATTTGCAATGTAAAAGCAGTTGCGCATGGATTCTATAATGAACAACTGGCTTTGCAACAAGTGGCAAAGTAAGAAAATGTAACAATCGAGCCTTGTGGATTATCCGTTTATTGGTGCCACGCCAGATGGATTAATAGGTCCAAACACGATTGTGGAAATTTAATGTTCTATACTTGCCTATAAGAATGGCCTGGAGAATAGTATAAGAGCAAAAAAAAAAACAAATATAGAAACATGATAAAAAAGTGAACTGACTAGTCTAAACAAATATTGTAATTGTTAATATTACCAAATTCAGGGGCAACGCCACGATACACCCAAACAAAAATGTTTATTTGCTGTGTGGAGTGGCGAAAGTATACCACTAAAAATAGAAATTATAGAAAGAGACGATGTTTTCTGGGAGACGTAAATGAAAGAAAAGCTTGTGGCGTTTTATATGAATTGGCAGTTGCCTGAAATTGTTGATTCTCGTGAAGCTCAAGGGATGGCATTGCGAGATCACGGAGAGCAAAATGTTTCATAGTGCTTGAAGTTTCTACAATACCAAGCCGTAAAAGGGAAGTAAATGAAAATGTGCCTCGTGAACAACAGCAAATAATAAGTATTGAAGCCTCATCACCTCAAACACTGCCTTAAACTTTCGATGAGAATAAAGAAAACCTGCCGGACTTGTAGCAGACAGCTAACTTTTGTTTAGCTGTAAACTCTGTATTTCGTTAGTAAATGATAAATAAATATTGAAACAACACATATTTTAAGCGAAAGATTTTTTTATAATTTGCCATACAAACATGTATGAGGAGAGCTAACGAAAATGCAGTAACTCAAATAGCTCTATAATTTTCTAAGCGACATAGCAGTATCTCATGAATAAGGTATATCCACATATATTTTTGATATTTCCTCTATTTTGAAAAATAATAATGGGTTGGGTTTCGAAACGAGTCGCCTGAATTTGAGGGTATTGGTGGTGTAGGGGCTTAAACGAGTTAGTTTTAATCCCCTAAAAATAATTTTGGCTGCCGGAGTTGCGTCTAAATATTTTTAAACAATTTCCAAAAATTCCTTCGGCAATTATGCAAAACGGAACGTAGTTTTTATACTTTAGTACAGTTTTAGAAATGTCATTTTTAGGTTTTATGTGAAAAACGTGAAACGAAACGCAAACCCGCCATCTTAGAATGATCATTATTGATCACACAAATTTGACATTAGCTGTCAATAGTTCAATACAGCTAATGTCAAATTTATGTGTCATTGCTTTTGAGTGCCTAGGGTTAGGTGCGACTGTAATAAATAACTAAATAGGTTATGTTAGGTTCTCTTTTGACCCTTAATCCGAAGATAATCCGTCAACCTTAGTTTATAAAACTAGTGTATGGAATGTGGAAGTTGGCAGTGCCATACACGCCGATGTTTAGAGATATTTTTTTTACAGAGGAAACCAAGTATTTCCGGCAAGTAAAAATGGTGAGGAGGGGTTCCGAGACCTCCACTCTTCCCCTCTTAATCACTCACAACCCCTAAAAACGGCGACGTATGTCGAAACCTTTACCATAATAATTATACCTATAGTAACACATCCATAAAGAAATAAAATAAATCAACTTTTACCTATAGTCGTATTTTTTATTAGACGAAGTCAACTGACGTTTACTGTGTTGTCAGTTTATGATGAAATAAAAATAGTGTTGTGACAAAGTGAATGATTAAAAAAACTCTTGAATGAATGAAATTGCATCGATTGTCTAGTGAATAGTTAGTGTGCCGAACGGCCGATATCAGGTACGGTGTTCGAGTTTTCGAAGACTATGTTCCTATAGTATTTACCTATACTGAATACGAGTGTTTTAAACATTAAGGAAAACATTGCGAGGAAACTTGTACGACTGTTCTATTTTCAATACATCATGTAGTTGAAACTATACAGGGTGTCACAAGACCCATCACCAAGCCGAAGTTTACTCGTTGTGGACATCATGCCAAGTCATACTAACCAAAAATAATACCTGGGAAACGATTTTTTTAAGTTTTCACATTTTTTAAACCGCAATTTAAAGCGCGCGCGTGCAATGCTCGAAATATCTACCTATCCATGGGGTTAAAGGGCATCAAGCGAACATCTTGGCGGGGTAAATGCATCGATTTTGTACTTAATTAGAAAAATTCCATACTAACTTTGAGCCTCAATATCTCCTGAACCAGTAATTTCGCAGGTATGGTGCAGAAGTAAAAAATGTTCGTAGTGATTGGTACAACATGGGATTTCAGTTTTCGTTTAGGGTCTTTTTACACCCTGTAGATGTATAAAATATAACAATTTATACTACTTACATAACTACTAGTAACTTATATCAGAGCACTTTTATTGTAATATAGAAATAATATTCTTTCATAGTTTGAAATGATTAACTATTCACACTCAATGTTCGTTCATCTGATTGAACGAGAACTAAACGCATCACTATTACTTTAAATATGACAACATTATTTTACAAAGTGACATTAGCTACTGTCAGTTGGCTTCGTCTAATTAAAAATACGACTATAACTTCAATTATCTCGTAACTCGCTTTACTTGAGATACGGCTTTTGCGCATAGTAGGGCAGTATTGTGGTTTTTAGGGTACTGTAGCTAAAAATTGTAAAAACGGAACCCTTATAGATTCGCCATGTCTATGTGTCTGTCCGCCCGTAGGTCACAGTCAATTTATTGCAAAACATATTTGAAAACTGTCAGGAATGGAATTAGATGTAGGTATTCTATGAACCGCTTCACCATTTTTATACAAACACAAAACAAAAATAATAAGGGCATCTCCATTCATGGAACTGACTTAATTATTTTTATCATCTTACGGCACATAGGTATTTACCTACTTTCGTCAACTATACCTATAACGTCTAATGTAAACCAGTTTTGCTTATGGCGCTACTGAGAACAAAAATTGCGCTATGTGTACAAATAGATTGATTTATGTAATTTAAGTTTTAATATCAGTATCTCAATTCAATATGCTAAAACGGTTTGCTTGCGATTTTGAAATATTGGAATACGGATGTTGCCAGAATACGGCCGCACGCAACGAGAATGAAGGGGGGTGCCCCGCACAAGACGGAGCTACGCGCCCTTCACCTCCCCTGCTTCACCCCCTCATTTACCAAAACAGTCGCTTAGGACAGCGCCTTAATATTGAACTGTAAGGGATCCGGTTTGTGGATAAAGATTAAGCTTTAAATTGTAAAGGGGACATACAAAAGAAGTTTGTGTAAACACAAACTTCACAAATTTCTTGCTTCAAAAACGGTTACCAACCTAAAGGTTGGTAACCGTTTTTGTAGCAGCACAGGTATTTATGACTTTCGATTACAATAAAAGTTGGCGTAATTTTTAAGCATATTTTAAGATAAAAGTAAGAGAGTATAGAAGATTACCGATGTTGTAAGTTGGATAATAATATGAGAGTATAAAAGCGGTAGTTTGGTGAGATTCACATAATTACGATACTAATCAAAGCCGGGCAAATAATAAAATCAGAGTAACCACATACTTACTGTAGTAAACAAAAGCAACGATGGAAAAACTGCTTGTTACGTAAAAGAGTTAAAAGTAAAGAAAAGTTTATAACTTAACTTATTTTGTTCACATAATTACTTCGGAACCGTAGTAGGAAATACGACTTGCGAATGTCATCGTCGAACAACATTGTAATTTCAAATGCAGGGACGCGTATCGTTTCTAGATTTTTCGTCGGAACAAAACTGATTCTGATGACATTTCCGGTTTTCCGCAAAGCAGTAAGAGAGAATTTATGTATGACCGAAAGCTCGTTAAAAATGCTCGGTATTCATCGTGGTTTCCCGTAAATCCTTCAATGCCGGTTTGTTTACCTTATATGAAGAATTTTAAAGAATTTATTTCAAGAATGTTTGTTGATTTAAGCAGTTTTATTATTGTCTTTTGGTAACTTCGTTTTCTGTTTCGCTTACCAACACATTTGCGATTTATTTTTATATTATAGATTATCGCCCTAGCGTTGTCCTGGTCGCATCCAAGACTTGCACGCCTGGAGACTGAGGTCCGCTTACTAGTCTAACCAGATATGACAGAATATCAACTTTCCTAGAGGTTTATCCTTAGATTATATGATTTCTTTTTCTT
The DNA here is from genome assembly GCA_944739405.2 of Euclidia mi. NCBI lineage: Eukaryota > Metazoa > Arthropoda > Insecta > Lepidoptera > Erebidae > Euclidia > Euclidia mi. Next base: position 78,386,208 of record OX123190.2, read on the forward strand.
AAAAAGATAACCGCACTAGGAATAAATCCTGAGTCGTGGGGGACTTTACAAACATACAACTAACAGACACAATGAACAACCTGACTACAGACAAGAATTTATGGATCACACAAAGTGTGTCTCGTGTGGAAATCGAACCCACGACACTCGGCGCAGTATCAAGCGGTGAGGTGGCCGCTCAAACCACTACACCAACCGTGCAGTCATTTATATTATGTGTGTTTTTCCTTATACATATTACTAATACAAAATTGTGTATGTATGCCACGTTTTCAAAACGGCTGGACCGTATTTAAATTAAAATTAGGATACATACTAGACCTTGTAGATAAACAACCCTTTGGTGCGAAAACAAACTTGTAGAGGTTGAAATAGTGTATGCAATTTAGCACAAGGTAATATTTAAAAAAATAATAATATAATCCAAGGACAACAGTTACTCTTACACAGACGTCTAATCCTAAACTAATCTGATCTTGCTGAATAAAAGGTGAGCCTTGCTGATTTCAGCATCAATGTGAGAGAGATAACACTGGTCATCTCTCTCAGAATATCAATTATTTAGGCGGCAAACGAGCAGACGGATCTGGTTACCATATTTTTATACATAAAAAAATATTAATATAGCACTACACTACGGTAACTTACACTGAGACACAGGCAAAAAGAAACATCAATCCGATCACAGAAATATTATCTTAGTGGGAATAAAACCGACGGCGACGTCTTTTGACTTCTTAGTTTTATGATGGTTTTCAAATATCTACAATATAAAAAAAAACTAAGCAGTCAGAATCACTAACCACTAGACCAGCGGACCACTCAATTTATTGTAAATATTTGGTTCGTTGATAAAATAATAATATTAGTGTACTTTCCACCACAAGCAAAAACTACTGTCCATTAACGCTATTTCAACGCTTAGATTCAACGATATATATGTACTAAAGATTCAAACGATCTATTCCAATCACTTCATGATTCACGTTGTTTTGTCTATATAATCGCAGTTTGCCGACATCGACAGCCGATCATTGTGTTGATGGATTGTCGCCCGTTAATCAATCGTGTGTGAAAAGGCAAGACCACATATAGAGTGTCGCCTGTGGTGTACGTATTGATTGATAGACAGCTGCTTTGATTGATCATTAGTGATTAGATTGATTAGAATTATGATTGCAGTCAATTGGTAGCTGTATGTTGGTTGTATTTATTATATAAATGAGTATTCCAATGTATTGTAACTTTCACGCCATACTAACGGTACGCGTAGTGATGATATTTACTTTATTTTGTTAGAGGTAGGTGCATCGTGATTATTATTACAGATTATTATTCTACTTTTAAAACGCGATTTTGAGCTGGATTAGAATAAAACTGCAAACATGAAATGCAATGAAGCTCTATTTCATTTTGACGGGTATTGATGTTTATAGCCACCAAATAACAAATTATTTTAGGAACAGCCTTGCTTTTATATCCTTCCATCTACAAATTATATAATCTAAAAATTAAATGTATATTATATCAAAACAAACTGTCACTGTTCGCCGTGTGGTTGACGGCATAGAATACAAGTGTCACCACCCCCTATCTTCCCGTGGGTGTCGTAAGAGGCGACTAAGGGATAACACGATGCAAATACCATCTTTGCGTAGAGGCGGAAAACTCGACATCAAACCCTATACGACTGCCTCGTTGGTCTCGCGGCATAAATGTGCGCGTGGGATCGGGAGGTCCCGGGTTCGATTCCAGGGTCGGGCAGTGTTATTGAGTTTTTCAGTCACGAAATTCTCAGTAGCAGCACGGAGTCTGGAAATGTGCCCAGTACGGCAATAGGCTCGCCCCCTATTACGTGGGACTAAAGTATATCTGGCGAAAAGTGGGTGTAGAAATACACCTCTGCCTACCCCTTCGGGGATAAAAGGCGTAACGATATGTATGTATGTATGTATGTACAAACTGTCACTCATTCACTCACTCGTTTAAGTTCTGAAGACTTCTAGATCTTAGAAGCTTCAATTTATGATAGGATGTATATTGGTAGATAGTGGACCATCGTCCGTGTGGTGACGGATTAAGAATACGGAATGTCACCACCCTATATCATCCCATGAGTGTCGTAAGAGCCGATAGAGGGAGTATATAATTCAGAGAACAGCACTGTAAGAAAAGGAAAACTTGGTACAAACCCTATACCAACCCGTTTGGCCAGCGTGGTATAGTAGGCTAATTCCCCCTTCGAAAGAAGAGGCCTGGTCCAGCAGTGGACTGTTAAAGGCTGATGATGACCCTTGTATTATCTAATACAAGGATATGAGTATGAAAATATTTGAAAGCCTTCAATATAATTAATTCACGAGATATGGAAAGTAGCCCGTATCATTTGCCGTTCCATAAACTATCCCTATGCAAATCGCTTAGACCCGTCTCTAAGAAAACACAGTAACGTATGTACTTATAACATTAGGTACCTATCAAATAATACATAGCCCGAGGTCGACATATAGACGTTATGTGCTGTTATCTCACGTCGCGGTGACAAATCCGTACCTTAAGCAAAATTTCCTCATTGACCTACATTCAAGGCAGTCTATTAGCATTTTTTTAAATCTTTACCCAGCTCTATATAAAATTATTAATATCTCTTGAGATATCCTTACAGAGTTCGCTGTCAAAAAATCTTGTGTATTTTCCGAAATTGGAGGGACTTGGCAAATATTTGCGATATGAAAATTAATGGCGCTAACATCACGATTTTTTATATTTGAATTTTATATATGGTAGGCTCTTGAAGTAGAGGCGTAATATGCGTTTCGATAATATTGCGTAATATGATCTATTTGCGAAGTCAAGGCATGTTTGCACCGTTAAGGTTATGGATGGGTGATTGTTAACAAGAAGTCGCAATCACTATGTTCGCATATACCAAGTCCTGAAGACTACACCCAAAATGCAAGGTTTTTGACTATCGAGTGTCGAAGGGGACTATACAAATGCACAACCAACGAAGTAAAAGAGTACACAGACTAAATTACTTGTAAAGGAATATTTTTAGGACAAATTGTAATCATAATAAATGTGAAGAGTAAGCTTTTATGAGAAAAGGGTATCTTTTCTCGTCACCACACCTTTGCCTGACACTTCCTGCAAGTAAAAAAATACAACGGCTTTTTATGAACTGTCTAGTTCAACTCTTCTAGTGTAAAAATAGAATTGTTACTGAATTCCGCATCTTTGTAGTGCCTAGCTTTAAAAAAACATCGTACTTTGAATCCAACTTTTACCTCCTTTTGGATGGAATATTAAGGCTGCTACACATAGAAACTTTACAGCAACCTTTCGCAATACTACACATGCTAATTAAAAATCGATTTAACTTAAGGCTAATTTTCATATAACGAAACTTCAACAATAACTTTGCTTAAACGAAGCATAGTTCATTTACGAAACGGCGAAGTTACTCCACGTAATATTTTCACAACAGCAGCAGCTTCCATTTGGACAAATTCTAAAGTAACTTTAAAATCCATTTCTTATACTTTAAAAACCCGTTTTAGTTGTAACGGTTCACATGAAAAAATTTAAGTACCAATAAATATTCAGACGCCTATAACTTGGACGCTCGTTTAATTAACTTAAGAGTTTTACTGTAAATTGAAAAAATGAAACAACATTCCTATAGTTAGATGACTTTTTGTCAACTGAATGACTACGACGTCTCTCGAAGGAAATTAAATTTTAATACAAAGATTTTCTTAATTTATGCCAAATTAACCTTTTGAAATTTTCGCTTTAAATGAATGATGGTTTGGATTATCTGAATAATTATCAATCGAGATGAACAGATTCTTTTTATGACCCGTATCTTGAAATTGAGGGAACACGATGTTAATAAAGTGTTCTTCGCGGCATGATTATTAACAATGCTTGTTATTCTGACTTGTACAGCAAAAAAAAATTAGTTATGAAAGAGGACGAGACAAATAAGATGTATCGGTTTCATTTGCGGTATTTTGTAGCTCAGCTAAAGGACTTTATACCAAAAATATTTTAGTTGGAGTGACTAAGTCCCGTTTAGTAGAATTTATGGTGTGAACAAATGCGACAGTTTAAAAATATTAATTTGTCTTAGTTTTTGCGTAGCTTGGTTTTGCCCAGCATCCTTGTTGATTATAATAATGTCATGTAATAAGTGCCCACAAGTCTTTTCAGTGTCAGTTAAGAGCTGTATGTCGCACATGTAAAAGGAAACATAATTCTTTGTTACTCATTAATAAGGTTAGTATGACAACTACTAATACTGAACAACCTTGTACTTCATCCTCTCTACCTGTGTCACTTTCTGTGGCATGTAATAGTCAGGTTTTATTGTGCACTACTCTGGTGAACTCTTTGGCTTTGCTCACTGCTTTGGTGAAAATTTTAATTAATAACAAAACATATACTGCCCGTGCACTGCTTGACACAGGGAGCCAGTCATCCTTTATTACAGAAAGTTTTAAGAGGAAGATAGGGCTTGTTACTAACCCTGGTGGTTCAGTGAATATTTTAGGTATTAATAATGCAACATGTAATATAACTGAAAGATGTAATTTGCGATTGAAATCTAAATATATGCCTTTTGAAATTAAGGCTAGTTGCTTAGTAGTGCCCAGGATAACAGGAGTTTTGCCAAGCTCTCTGATTAATACAGAAACATTTAATTTACCAAGTAACATTAATTTAGCTGATTCTAGGTATTTCTCTCCAAGTGAGATAGATATTCTTTTGGGAGCGGATGTTTACTGGTATATAGTAGGTTCAAATATTATCAGATTAGGTAAAGCTAAACCAGTTTTGCAAGAGTCCAAGTTAGGATGGCTTATAGGTGGCCCTATAACAATGAGTCAACCTAGTGCTAAAGTATATTGTAATTTTAGTCAGGAATTGAAGGATTCCTTAGAAAGGTTTTGGCATATTGATGATTTACCTGTCACTAAAACATTTCCTGTTAAGGAACAGCTTGTAAAGAACATTCTTCACAAAATGTGTCTTTGTAAGCGGGTGGTACAGTCCTTGGCTATACCTAGGCAAAAGGAACCTAAAAGGTATCTTAGTGATTCTTATTATATATAGCAAGGAAATGTTTTGAAAACCCAGCTGATATCACTTCTATATGTGAAAGCCCTAAGTTGTCTCTCCTGTGGTGGGAAGGGTATTCGTTCCTCACTAAAGAATCTTGTTTTTGGTCTAGAAGAAAATAGATCCCTAATATTTTACCTGATGTTAAGGAGTTATGTATTTGATTTGTCTTTATTGCTGTCTTGCTGTTTCAAGTAAAATAATTGAATTAGATAATTATTCTTATTTTAATAAATAGAAGAGAATATTCCTATGTGTTGTGTTTCATATTTAACTGTAAAAATAAAAATTCTATATTGCAAGAGCAATTATATTAAGGAATAAGATTATTCTCTCTAATTATTAATTAAGTTTAGCCAGTTGGGTAATTATTCACAAGAAATAAAGCAATTTAAGGAGAATAAGTCTTAGAAATAAATCAATGTTATTGCCTCTCAATCCATTTATTGATAGTAATGGTATTTTAAGATTTAGAGGAAATCATTGCAACTCTTATAGGTAATTTACCAGTTGAAAGAAGTTGTGCTATGTTCCCATTCTATTCATGTGGTGGATAATTAAGTTAGCAGCTTATTTAAACTTTATATTTAAATTTAGTATGTATTAAAATATAATTGGAATAAATTTATTTATAGTGATGTGTACTTATAATTTTATTGGTTCCAATTAAGAATTATTTATGTTTATTTTTTTGCCTTTCTTACAAAGCAATACATTTGGAGTTGGTTAGGATCTGAGCACTGACGCATTTATTTTATCTTAAGAAGGCTTGTTTCTAGGAGACCCTTATGCTGTTTGTTGCGATGATGGTGGTAACTACAAAGGCGCAAACAATGAAGTAAGTAAAATGCTCAGGTCCAGTCGTGAGCCAGTTATAAATTTCGCCTCATGTTGGAGGTATTAAGAGGCTGCGGTCAAATGTGCTAAGCATCACTTAAAACGTTTAGCAGGGAATGCTTCCCTGACATTTGAGTGGCTTGCTATGCCTTCGCACAAATTAAATCGATTTGAACTTTCGTCCTTTAAGGTCCTCACTCCTCACACCCAACTGATCCTTCTCCACTAACCCCAGGGCACTCTTATTTGGCGGCCTCTGATGTCGGTGCCGTCAGAACCATAATTTCAAGCATGCCAACAGATACCAACTTATGGAAGGGTTGCGTCAGAACTTCTTGGAGGGGTGGCGCCAGGAGTACGTGGCTGAACATAAACAGCGCACTGCAATGACGACTGGCGAGAATCAGTCGTCTATCCAGGGACCGACGGAGTCAAACGTGTGGCTAAGGTCACAATTAGGAAGAGTTGTATCCAAGATGGCCCATACCGGCCATGGAAAGGGGGCGACGCCCCGGAGGATGTTCGCATCCATCACTAGCGCGAGCACGTGTGACGTTGACAGCTGATGTCAACTCACTCCGCAACTTACGATCGCGGCAACCAGACAGTTATAATTGAAAACCATTGTAATTTATGCGAATTAAACGAGCTATAATCTTAATCTTTTTAATATATAAAATCCTTGCGTTACTGACTTACTGACAGACACGCTACAGCCGAAACTACTGGTCGTAAGAAGATGAAATTTGGCATGTATGTTCCTTGGGCACCGTAGGGGTGCACTAAGACGGGATTTCCTGAAATTCCCACGGGATCGGGCAAAACGTGAAATTCGAAAATATGTGCGTGCGAAGCCGCTGGCGTCGACTAGTTCAGTATAAAGTTGTTATTTCTTAACAACGATCCTGTCATACCTCTCTTGCTTCATTCACTCCCAGCAAGTTTCATGGTCTTATTATACACCCAATTGATTGGTAAAGATGATATAATAAAATAGGCTTTATTTGTTACATAGTTTGTTACCATCCGAGCAAAAATTTTTGAATACTTTGATTTAAGTTCCTAACCATACATCATCATAACATAAATCGGTTAGCTCGGCGAGCGTGTGATAAAAAGTGGACGCTGTATCAAAGCTATGTCGTGCAAAAGCTTTTTTTAATAATGGTGAAATAAAAATACGCTGACGTTATACTGAACAAGAAACGCTGCAACTGAATTCTTTTTGTAGATGAAACAGTGCCATTGTGGGCATCTACTATGGTATGTAGTTTCTTATAACGCGTAGCTCTTGTAATAATTTCTTCTTCATACGTAATTTTGGCTAGAATTGGTGGAATTTTTGGACAAATGAAATAGTGAATAAAAATTTAAAATGCATTATTTTACTTAAAGAAAAGATTAATTTGGTTTGAATATAAAACCATATCTTTTTTATCTTACTAAAGATAACTGCAGCAGTACGAACACATCCTACATTGCGAGAAACTTTACAACCATTTAATTAACGGACAGAGAAGTTAACCAGACGTAAATAAGTATTTGTAGAAACCAAAAAGCGTTGTTCCTTGGGATAAGAACCTCAGCACTTAGCACATTGCTAAGCGCGACCATTGAAACCACTACTTCCTTTAGTACAATCAAATGTTAGTTCCAAATTAAACTATTATACCTACCAGGAAATACTAATAGGAAGATTAAACCAAAATGTTGTTGACAAATTCACGTCCCCTTAGCTGCGCAAAAACTGCCCGAAACAACGGCGTTCCAATCTATAATAAATACATCACTATTGTTCGCCGTTCGGTACGCGCGAAATTACGCATTCCATCGGTGACAGGGTGACCATAAATCTATCAGAAGCAGTTTATTTGACCTCGGACGAGCCAGACGAGGGACCCAGGCCGCTTCACACATATTTATATACTTTTGGAGCAATTGAAGCAAATTTACAATGCGTAAGTGACTTTTAGTACTTTTCCCTGTTTTTTATTGAAATGGTACAGTCTTTGGGTGGCATGGCTTGACTGTCTGTGAAGTATTATGAATGAGAAACTTTGTATATCTGTCTTTTACGGTTTCATGGCTAACCATGAAACCGTAAAAGACAGATACATATACAAAGTTGTCTAAACCACTGAGGCGATTTTGATAAAATTTTACATGAAAATAGCTAAAGACGAAGAAGGGGTCGACTATATATGATGCGCCCCATATAAATCGTTAAAAAAACTTACCGAGTATTTTTTTAAACGCCTAATAAGAGGCCTAATAAGTTCAAAAATGCTTATATTCACTAGGTTTGTAGGTTTCTGGTGAGTACTGTGAGAAGGGATGATATGTAACTGTAGAAGTAGCAAGGGTGTATTTGGAAGTGGAACCCTATTAGAAGGGATGGAAAAGTCATGTGCTAAAAATTGCAAAGCAAACCAAGTCGCGAATAACAGCGAGTGTAGTAAATATATTATTTGAAGAAATTCTGATCTAAAGTTATCTCAACGATATAGGGATTTCTTGGGTACAACATAGATCGAAATTCTGGAATCATAAAATCTAATATTATATATTCAGTCTTTGTGCTTTTTGTTTGCGGCCGAATTTACTAAAACATAATCATTTTCTAGATGGAATTTCTAATTGAACTATTCTTCAATGTTTATGATACGATGTAGAGGCTGAAAATGTACAAGGGCAATGTATAACAATTTTCCGATCAATGTCAGGATATTTGAGGGTACCGAATCCCCGTAACGACTGACAAAGATCTTCATTATAGCCGGAACCGATGACTTTGCGGCCTCTACGTGGCACGAGGGATGCGATGTGTACTTTATGACCGGTCACCGTCCATAAATCAGTCGGAGACAAATGCGTTTAACTTGAAAATTTATTGATTCGTGCAGTCGCCAATTTGTAGCGAGCCCTTTACGTGAGAGAAAATAAATATGACTTCCATAAAAAAAGGAATGAAGTGTCATTATTACTATTACATCGATAAAGTTTGAAAGGATGGATAGATAGATGTTTGGATGTTTTTTTACTCTTCGACTAAATCCTATGTCGCGGGGGACTTTACAAACATACAACATAACTAACGGGCACAATGAGATGAACCAGACTTGAGACAAAAATTTAAGGATCACACAAAGTGTTGTCTCGTGTGGGGATCGAACCCACAGCACTTCGGCACAGTGTCAAGCGGCGCGGCGACCGCTTAAACCACTACGCCAACCGTGCAGTCAAGTCTGATGGTTGTCCTGCTATAGAAAATGTGCTACGTCTTGTAAGCTGGCTTAACTTTCATCGATTTGATTTATAATATTACGTGAATGATTATGTCTCAAAATTTGGAGTCGAAGAAATAAGAAGCTCACATCCTAATTTTACTCTCAGGAACATTATAGTATTAGAATTAGACACTGACCCAAAAGATGTTAATAAAATGAAAACTGTAAATCAATATTCGGATATGACTACATTTATATAATATCTCCAGTGGTACCGCTCATTCTCCGTTAATAAACACTACCTAATTCCTAAAACTACAACAGACTACTAATTGAAAATCACGAAAAAAGTACTTTAATTTATTTTTTTCGTAAATTACTAACAATTTGTTTACTTGAAAATTAATTTTGTAATTAATTTGATGGGGGGTGGTGACACTTGTATTCTATGCCGTCAACCACACGGCATAGAATACAAGTGTCACCACCCCCCTTCAAATTAAGGTGGTGACACTTGTATTCTATGCCGTCAACCACACGGCATAGAATACAAGTGTCACCACCCCCTATCTTCCCGTGGGTGTCGTAAAAGGCGACTAAGGGAAAACACGATGCAAATACCATCTTTGCGTAGAGACGGAAAACTCGACATCAAACCCTATACGACTGCGTCGTTGGTCTCGCGGCATAAATGTGCGCGTGGAATCGGGAGGTCCCGGGTTCGATTCCTGGGTCGGGCAGTGCAATTGGGTTTTTCTGTCACGAAATTCTCAGTAGCAGCACGGAGTCTGGAAATGTGCCCGGTACGGCAATAGGCTCGCCCCTTATTACGTGGGACTAAAGTATATCTGGCGAAAAGTGGGTGTAGAAATACACCTCTGCCTACCCCTTCAGGGATAAAAGGCGTGACGATATGTATGTATGTATGTATGTATGTGTATGTAATTTGAAGTAAAATCACCTCATAGTGTTTACTTTTAGTAGTATTCTTTTTATTTTTATTAGATCGAATAATTTTGATGGCTATGTTTCTAAGAAAAGGTTCTAGTCATTTTTTAACTTTTTACTGATGTTTATGTAAGTATCTTTCAGATAAATGAAAAGGTGATTTGAAATATAATTACCTATTTTTTATATTTGAGCCGTTTCTACCTGAACGGTCCCGGAATACGATACTATAAATGTAATATTTGTCTTAAAAAATATTTATCTATTTTATTTTTGAATGCATACTTTGGCTCTAACTAAAGCTTGTACATTTTTGAAGATAACTATTAAGTTTACTAACTAGCCAAATGTATGAGGCGGAGGTGTCGTCTATTGGACACTATACGACTCTGTTTTTTTAATTTGTTTCTGCCCAATGCAATATGCAAAAACACATAAATTTACGTTGCATGATATTCTATGCAATACCTTAATATGTTATTTGTTTTCCACAGGTAGTAGAGCCTTGCTGATTTCAGCATGAATGGGCCGGCTCGACCGTGGAAGTACTACCCTCTCACAGAAAATCGACGTAAAGTAACAGTACCTAAACTGTAGCGTTTCGTTCGGTGAGTGAGAGTGCCGGAGGCCCTATCCCCTTTCCTTCTCCCTCATCCCACTCCTCATCTCCTCTCCATCTCCTCATGGTGTTGCTTGTACCCATGGGCGGTAATTACTTACCATCAGGCGATCCGTCTGCTCGTTTGCCGCCTATTAGGTACTATAAAAAAAAACTTTCTAATATTTTTTTTGGAAATGAATATTGGCATCGGTAATAAATTTTGGCACAACAATTCACAAAAACAGGACTAAAAACCTCACGACCACCATACTTGCTTTGCTCATTATTTCCACAAATGAAAGCCAAACTTCGCCGTCAATAGTCAGAATCATGTTCAAACTTCTAGTTTTTAGTTTGTAGAGTGACTTAAACTTTCTAACTAGACGAACTGGGAATTGTTCGTTTAGAAACGAAAAAGGGTAAACATTTTTATTATTTGTTTGGATTTTGATAACAGTGAATGAAACAAGAGTGATAATATGTCAGGATCGTACTAAATTGCTAACCATATTCTCTTCCTAACCCTACAGGGAACATGCGTGAGACTATGGATATACATCCATATTCTCACGCCTGTTTGCTATATTAAGTTTCATCATAGTTTGTATTTTGATAAAACTTAATATATATTCAAATGATAATAGCACATAGGACACACGTATAATTAAAAAATGCTAATATTCTATAAAATCTAAGTAAGTGGATTTCGAGCTCCTAGGCGAGAGTCTTTTATGCAACCAGAGCAATGCTAGGACAATGATAACAATGAAGAGAATTCATTAATGGGTAACCTTTTACCTAACCTACAACTACGCGGGCGAAGCCATGGCCAAAATCAAGTATGTATTAATACTGTAATAAATTTAATTATCCCTCAGAAATACCTGTTACATGGCTGCAGAAATAGGTAACTTTTATTCATGAGCCGCCCGAGTTACATATGAGTCAACCCCTCACACGGCACAGATGGGAATGATGTCCCCAAATGCTTTCAATTTCGACTCTTAATTGAAACCATTGTACGTAACTCCATACGTGAAAATTTAATTATTAAAAATTATTTTATAACAGTTCGTAAGAATTACGATATTGGACACAATTATTGAGATTCCGGAGTAAAATATATGATTGGGATTTTTGCCATACATTAGTGGGAATAGAACCGACGGCGACGTCTTCTGACTTCTTAGTTTTATGATGGTTTTCAAATATCTATATTATAAAAAAAACTAAGCAGTCAGAATCACTAACCACTAGACCAGCGGACCACTCAATTTATTGTAAATATTTGGTTCATTGATAAAATAATAATATTAGTTTATTTTCCACCACAAGCAAAAACTACTTTTCATTAATGCTATTTCAACATTAAGATTCAAACGATCTATTCCAATCACTTCATCATTCACTTTGTTTTGTCTATATAATCGCAGTTTGCCGACATCGACAGCCGATCATTGTGTTGATGGATTGTCACCCGTTAATCAATCGTGTGTGAAAAGGCAAGACCACATATAGAGTGTCGCCACTGATGTACGTATTGATTAATAGACAGCTGCTTTGATTGATCATTAGTGATTTGATTGATTGGAATTATGATTGCAGTCAATTGGTGGCATGTATTTACTATATAAATTAGTATTCTAATGTATTGTAACTTTCACGCCATACGGTACGCATAGTAATGATATTTTGCATTATTTTGTTAGTGGTAGGTGTTATTTTGTTAGGCGTAAAGAACAGGTTATTATTCTAGTTTTAAAACGCGATATTGAGCTGGTATTAGAATAAAACTGCAAATATATAAAGTCGAATAAAATGATTCTATATAAGTAAAAATGAAACTCTATTTCATTTTGACGGGTATTGATGTTCTATGGCCACCAAATAACAAATTATTTTAAGAACCGAGCCTTGCGTTTATATCCTTCCATCTACAAATTATGTAATTTAAGATATAAATACATAATATATACATATTAAAACAAACTGTGACTCATGACTTCTAGATGTTAGAAGCTTCAATTTATGATAGGTTTTATATTGGTAGGTAGTGGACCATCGTCCGTGTGGTGACGGATTAAGAATACGGAATGTCACCACCCCATATCATCCCATGGGTGTCGTAAGAGCCGATAGAAGGAGTATATAATTCAGAGAACAGCACTGTAAGAGAAGGAAAACTTGGTACAAACCCTATACCAACCCGTTTGGCCAGCGTGGTATAGTAGGCCAATTCCTCCTTTGAAGGAAGAGGCCTGGTCCAGCAGTGGACTGTTAAAGGCTGATGATGAAATAGTGGACCGAGATCATATTGAGATATTGCGGTTAGATGCGGACAGCTCAAGATCAGTCTGTGTAGAAAGAATTTAAGGATGTAAGCCACATTCAGCATTGGTCATCTTTTGGCTGTGATGGTGAAGAAATTGTCAGAAGATGTTAATTAAGATTGCAAGTTTTGCATCAGAAACTATCTGTAGTTAGTACGTTTTTTATGTGGGTGAATTTCCCGGGACCAAAAATTACGTGGCATCAATGAAATCGGTACTATAAAACATAGTTATAATGTTCTAACATTTTTTCTGGTTAGGTGAATGGTAATCTATGTGTAGCACTAAATATTTAATTAAATAGGATTAATAAATACTCCAAAAAAAACATTAAACCTCAAAATCTTTCATTGCCGTGTTAGTCCACACATCACCTTGATGTGTATTATACGTTATTGATAAAAATCTATTGGTTATTTATATAAAAACCTAGTTTTATTTGATATGTGAATAGTTAAAGTATTGTTACGGAATACATTTATTCATATATTTAAACAATGCGACGGATGGTTAGTAAAAATGCATTTGTCCTAGAACTAGCTTTCATCGCCGTGTCCTAAATATATTTAAGAATATTGTTTTATCTAAGGACTTGCGTCCTTGCGTTGGTGCTCGTCGTGGAACGACGTGTATACGTGCCTGCGTTTTTGCGCCATAAATGTAAGTATTCGATTTTTATATTACTAGAATTTTTTTCTTTCATCGCCGTGGATAGGTCTAACTTCTATTCGAATAAGTTTGTCCTTTTGATTAAGCATTCGATGGAATGCCATTTATCTTATGTTTATTTGTAACGTGTTAATTACTTTGAATTATTAATATATTTTTTGTGACTTGATGTTTTTGCCTTGATTTTCATCACCGTGCTCTCATTGCCGTGGTTTCCGTGGGCAAAATTTGCTATGGCAATGAAAAAAAGACATGGCGATGAAACAAAATTTCATTGCCATGCCTTTTAAAACAATTTAGTTTCATTGCCATGACCAGTTGTTTCATTACCATGACCAGTTGTTTCATTTCCGTGACTTATGTTTTCATCGCCATGGCATGATAAAGAAAAAAAAAAACAATCTGTACTGTACAGTCAACTACAAAAAGATATTTCCACGTTAACGTTTTAACGGTAGTAGAGCCTTGGTGATTTCAACATGAATGGGACGGCTCGACCGGGGAAGTACTACCCTCTCACAGAAAATCGACGTCAAGTAACAGTACCTAAACTGTTGCTTCTCGATCGGTGAGTGAATGTGCCGGAGGCCCTATCCCCTGTTCCTTCTCCCTCATCCCACTTCTCATCCTATCCCTTTTCCCTACAAAATGATATATATTTGGGACTCCATCACACGATAAACATTCAAGCATACGCACACACACACGCACTCAGACTCACACACACAAACACGCGCACACACACATACACACACAACACAATCACACGCACTCACTTACTCACTCACTCACATATACACCACTATTTTTTTATTAGTACAAAAGCTTTAAGGACATATTAGCAAAGACATTATTATCATATATGTGACGTAAGAATTTCATAATATCTATAAATAGCAAATTTTACAATCCATTCACTACTTCCTTGATAGAAGTTACTTTCCGTCCTACTCATACGCATTCTTTTCGTCGCACTTATAATGTAGGGAGCCTTATACAATAAAATGAAGCAAGATAATAAGTGTAGGTAGTTACTTTTTAATTTTCTAAATTCTACCCTCTCCTTCATACTTCATCCGTGCTTAGGACCGGCAAAATTTACCGTTTTACAAGTATTTAAATAAGGAGGTTTCTAATTAGAAAGCAAACAAATATCAAAATAAAAGAAGGTATTCTGTAATAAAAGAAAAGAGTAATTTTGGAGTATTTATGTCAGCCTAGACACGTCCACTGCTGGAAATAGGCCTCCCTCAAGGTTCTCCACACAGACCGATTTTGAGCCACCCGCATCAAATTATTATTTACTTAAGTAGGTATTATTTACTAAAATTACAAGTATTTCCATTGTCCTTCGAAATGTCCACCACTATTGTTAATACACAGAAGTGCACGTATTATTAAATTGTTTTTTAATGAGAGAAGTACGCTTCTGTCTTTTCACTTCGTCAAAAGCTTCCAATATGCGCTGTTTTAATTGTTCGACACTAACTGGCTCACTTTTTTACACTCACAAAAATAAGTCCATGGGTACACAGCTGCACTCGCGATTCCTCCACTACATACTCCCGCGATGTGAACTGATAAGCCATCGGGCAAACGTAGACAAACAGCTGTTGCGGTGAAAAAATTAATGCGCTCACTTCCGCTAGCAATTTAGCACTGTTTGTCGCATAGGGGCGCGGCGCGGGCGCAGAGGGACAGGGGGGAATTTATCAATGGAGCAGTTTACTACTGTTACTACTCGTAGTACGCGGGTCGGTCACAGTCTTAGTTATGCATTTACCAATTATTACGTTTTGAGACAGTTTTGGGACTTAGTGTTTTTATTTTTTAACTACATAAATATTTTTAGAAAGCCAAGATGCCTAAACCGAAACTATCGGAAGAGGAGAGAAGGGAAAGAAAAGATTGGCCGAACAAAAGCGACGAAAAATTAAGAAGCGACCCTGTAATATTATATAAAGCTAAGTTTATGTTCTTAGCAATAGCTATTGCATACTTTAGAAAAGTACCTTATTATTTGTTAATTTTTGTGTGAAGGAATTTAAAATAAATGATTGTGTTGCTTTGTTTCTATTAACTTTTTGTTTAACGTTACTCCGATGCGAGAAGGTTATTGAGAAGAGGGTATAAGAGCGTATGTGTGTGTTGTGTATGCCTTTCTCTCTCAGAGCCAGGGATGTACCTATTTCAGGTAAGTATATTATAACGTTTTACTGTTCCTACGGGATATATACCACGTACCTTTGTTTTGAGTAACCGATATTTCGGCACTGTTGCAAGCGCCATTTTCACGGATGTACTATAAAAGTATATTATACAATAAATATCATGTGTTGTTGGATTCTTTCATTACCATGGATTGATTCTTTCATTCCCGTGGCACAGTTTTCATTGCTGTGGACGCATGTTTCATTGCCGCGCATGCATGTTTCATCGCCGTGGCACGAAATTTTTAATCTTGTATATCTCGTTAGTTTTTAAGCTATCTGCTAGATATTAGGCAAGATTACATATATTATCAAAAACTTGATTAAACACTATTTTTTATTGTTCTAAAGTTGAAGAATAAAAAATCCACGGAAATGAAGATTTTATTGGACTTGTTGAAATTCACCCATGTAATAGGCGGCAAATGAGCAGACGGATTGCCTTATAGTATGCGATTACCACTTATTGTGATACCGCATAGTGATTTCTCTGGTATTGAGGTATTCATGAGCGGCGGTAATTGCTTACCATCAGGCGATCCGAAAGCCCACTTGCCGCCTATCACATAAAAAGGAAATAATATAAAAATAACCATTATCCTCCGGCTGTTTCGGCTTAAGCCATTCGAAAACCTCTGAGTAACATTATTATTACTACCCTTAATTTTCAAACAAATTATGCAACAAAGGATAATACAAGGATATGAGTAGGGAAATATTTGAAAGCCTTCTATATAATGAGTTCATGAGATATGGAAAGTAGCCCGTATTACTTGCCGTTCCATAAACTATCCCTATGCAAATCGATTAGACTGGTCTCTAAAAAAACACAGCACGTAACGTAGTTATAACATTAGGTATTAAATACATAACCCGAGGTCGACACAGTTATTATGAGTACTGTTTTTTCACGTCGTCGCGGTGATAAATGCCGTACCTTAAGCAAAATACCCTTATTGACCTACATTCATGGCAGTTTATTAGCATTTTTTAATCTTTACCCAGCTCTATATAAAATTATTAATATCTCTTGAGATATCATCACAGAGTTCGCTGTCAAAAAATCTTGTTTATTTTCCGAAATTGAGGGGACTTGGCAAATATTTGCGATATGAAAATTAATGGCGCTAACATCACGATCTTTTCGTATTTATATCATAACATGTTTTGAGAAGTCAAGGAATGTTTGCATTTTTAAGATTATGCATGGGTGGTTAACAAAAAGTCGCTATCACCATGTCTCGCGTATTCGATGTCTTGGGGACTGGACCCGTAATGCAATGTATTTGACAGAATATGTATAAGAGTTATGCGCGTATTAAATTATTGATTATCGCTTTCTAAGCCTGCATGTCGACAGTTTTCCTCAATGTTCTCGAAAGACATGTCAAGTAAGTATATGTACAATAATAAATCGAAATATCGAGAGGGACTATACAAATAAACAGTCAACGAAGTCAGAGAACACACAGGATAAACTATTTGAAAAGGAAGATTCTTAGGGAAAACTGTAACCAAAATAATAAATGATAAGGGTAAATTTGAAGCTTTTTCTGATACTTCAAACTTCCTGCCAGTAAAAAAGATACTTTAACTGACCGGTTTAGCTCTTTTCTTGTCAGTATAGAATTGTGGTGGCTGAATCCCGCATTTGTGTAATGGCTAGCTTTAGAAATAGCGTACTTTCAAACCCACTTTTATCTCCTTTGGGTTGCAATATTATAGAATCCTTCCTTAGTGGATGCCTACGTTACAATAGGTATTATTTCATGTTCCTTACCTCAGTAGTTTAGGCAGTGCGATGATGTATCAGTTAGGACTATTGATTTTATATGATAGAAAAAAATATAGATGAATAAAGAAATTATCTTGGTGTCTAAATTAAAATAAAAAGAGTGTGTTTTCTGTAACCTATGGGTAATTTATAATATACATATATCCAGACAAAGTGATGAGTATAAATAGGCTATACGTGATCTGATGTCTGTACCGAAATTCTAGTAATTGCTTACTGCTAGCACACAACTAACCATGAATTTACGTTTTACTTGAGAGAACACAGATCGTTAGGTACCCGATGACATTGTTTTGAACAATGATGTTAAAAAAGTAACAAGAAGTAGATATGTTATAGGCGTACCAAAAGCAGGACGCTCAACATAAGCCAGTTGGCAAGTCTGACATATGTGTGTGTGACGTCGCGAGCCGGCGTCAAAGTGAAACTGACACATCTTGTCAACCGAAAATAAAATAAAATATGGAGTTATCGATGTGTGCGTTAGTGTACTGTTTCTGTGGTTTGATTACTACGTAGGTAACGTATCTAACTTTTTCTTGTAATATCTTTGCGTAGCAAAATACCACAAGCTCCGGTTAGGTTACAGTAGCTTTTGTGTTTTAAAAGGAATAATAATATATTCTCTATCCGTTTGAAATTATGTTAACCCTTAAGATGAAGATCTTGTCTATTCGTCTTATATACGTAAAATAATCTCAATTAGATAGCAGTCGTCTGAGATTTTTAGACTCAATCATTAGACACAGGGCATATTTTTTTAGTTATTTTATAAATATTTTTGTTCCACGCATTTACAGACATAACATATAGGTAAATTGCGACGACTTCCCAAAGCCATGTCCGTGAACAAGCTTAGTGCTACATACGTACCTACATATTTTTACAATATTTACATATAATTTCTTTAAATTCTCTCCAAATGCATTGTAATAAAGTCGTGAATATCCACAACGCGAGGACAAGATATATTTTACTTAGAGCGACAGAATTATCCTATTGAAGGTCAATATTTTATGCTTAAATTATATTAAAAGAAAAGATTGAAGATGTATGATCATCCGCAAAGCTATTATAATTTTATTGATTTATAGCATTTTAAGCGGCTAGCAGTTTCTGTATTAATCTACCTAAAGACTTTTGTCTCAATTCAACAGTCCGATTCTCATGCCATAGCATGCACATGGCACAAGACTAAACTCTGTGGCAATTAATCAAGAACAACATATTATAGCGTTTTAGTGTTGGGCTTGATCAATTAGGCTATATCGTACTTATGTAGAAAGAGTAATTATATTATGAAACTTTACAGCAACCATTTCGCACAACTCCACATGCTAATTAAAAACAATTTAAATTAAGGCTTATTTTCATATAACGAAACTTCAACAAAAACTTTGCTTAAACGAAGCATAATACGTTTACAAAACGGTGAAGTTACTCCACGCAATATTTTTACAACAGCAGTAACTTCTATTTGGGATAATTTTAAAGTAAATTTAAATTCCATTTCTTATACTTTAAAAACCCGTTTCAGTTGTAACAGTTCTCATGAAAAAATTTAAGTACCAATAAATATTCAGACGCCTATAACTTGGACGGTCGTTTAATTAACTTGAGAGTTTTACTGTAAATTAAAAAAATGAAAATCCCACGACGTTAATGAAGAGTTCTTCGAGGCATGATTATTAGCAACGCTCGTGATTTTGATTTGTACAGCAAAAATAAATTTAATTTGATAAGAAAGAGGAAAAGACCAATAAGATGTCACTAATATAACACGAAGCACACTCAGAGCTGTCAAATTTATGTTCTTTGAATTTTCTATAGTTTTGGTGTATTACCAACGACATCATCCTAAATAAACATAGTTTGGCGATTCTAAAACATCACCCTTCTTTTTTCACATTTTGTTGTAAAAGAGAGCGATATACTGAATTTAGTTAAGTAAGTCTAATGAGAATTAGGTACATTATGTGCCCTTTTCGATATCATTTTTGTGAAAGAGATTGATTGGTGTGTTGAAGTACCTGCAGTAAAATCCACTTGAGGACTGAACTAGCGCTTAATTTGCTGGGCTTGAGAGCTAGTTAAAATTCTTAACCGCTGCCAAAAATCGTAGATCAGATTATAATTGTTTTACATGCTGTCTTGCATTTTGCTTTAACGAAACTGTATTTGGTATAAGAAAGGATTTTTTTATAGCTGACTTTACATAACGTGTCATGGCGAAACGTGTGAGCAAATAATATAAGTGAATATATATATAAGTGACGAATGTAATTAATACTAAAACGCTTACTAATGTCAAAGATTGATTTTTCATATTTTAAAAGTTTAAAGACCCACTTATACATGTCCCAATTAATATCAATTTTGGTTGAACATTCAATAATAGCAAACGTGCCTTACATTTGTAAAATAGCCCAGAATCAGAGAAATTTAATTACATTTTGAGTACTGCTAAAGTAACAACGAAATTAATGCTAGGGGCTACAAACTGCGCGTCATAAACATCATATACGCTTTAAGTAGATTTATGATGGTACAACCACAGAATAGATAGTACTAACGTACAGAAGCATCATTTCTCAAACCAATTTATTGAAATTGCGTCTCTTGCTACTAAGCAACAAAGTGCAATTCAGCTCGCATAAGCACTCAGTGCCTATCGCGATATTCACCTAACCGTTCCCGCTCTTTTCTAACATATAACACTGTCGCTGTCTAGCGCGGAGTGACACGCTAACTGTCGCGCTAGGGTTGTCGACTTGCCGCTGCTACTATAATACTTATTCATCGTCTATGTACCTACTTGACCACGTACCTAATAATAAATAATTATCATATAAGTATCCTATCACACTATTAGAGCTCGTAGAACAAAAACCACAAAAAAATATGGTCGTTTACATTTTCACAATACTAATTCTTAGTTATTTCCTAAACGCGTGGACTGATTTACATGATTCAAACAGATAAAATTGTTTTTAAACTAAATCTTTAATTTGACACCATAATCGTTGGGATATCACAACAAACAAAAAATCAAATTTTCAAGTTGCTCTCGTAAAATAAATAAAATCAAATTTTCAAGTTGCTATACTTATAGGATAATTATTTATTATTAGGTACGTGGTCAAGTAGGTAGATAGACGATGAATAAATATTACCTATAGTAGCAGCGGCAAGTCGACAACCCTAGCGCGACGCGTCGGACGCGGGCTTGGAAGCCGCGCGAAAGTGGAGGCATTTATCGCTGTAGGTACGGCCGAGTTAAGGAGGCCTGGTACAACCGTGTGTGCAGAGGAATTATCTTTTATTAAAATTTTGTACAGTCTCTTCCAGCTGTAGTCCTATTATGTGAATAAAGCTCGCTGTTCGCGAGCGATTTTCTGTTTACAAGTTTATTCGAAGTGTCTTAATCGCTTTAACTAATATGATAAAAGTGTTTAATATGTCTTTTTTATTTTATGTTTGTTTGCATCGGGTCTATTTGCGGATTTTGTGACATAAAGACATAATGACATATTTATTTCTGCATTTTGGTTGTTTACAACACTTATACATGTCAAAACCCTATTCTAGATGATGCCGGCTTTTCCTAGCTAAATGACTTCTTGAGAAGAAAGGCCGAAACAAACTCAGAGTCATTGTTTTTTTTTGTCACTTCAATTTCTTTAGTCTTTTCTTCATCTTTTAAAGTCCAGACAAAAAAGGGTTTAGTATGCAAGTACAATGCAGGAAATTATCTGACGCTTTTGACTGACTCGGCCCACTGATGGCCCGCATTCAACAGCAATCGTACGGCTAAACCTTGATTGAGGGAGCCAGCACGATCTGTATCACTATGCCTCCACGCCATCAGAAGGTGTATGCATAAGCATGTCAGCCGAAGCCATCAGACAGGTTGCCACAACTACTTGTTTATATGTTTAATAATATCCACATCGTACTCACAACTTTACATGCTAATACACAGTAAAATACATGTTGCAAACAATAAGTAAAAATAATAAAAAAATTAACAATAAAATGTCATATATTTAAAATGTCAGAAAATATTATTGAGTGTCAATTTAGGAATAATAATATATTACTTAAGTCATTTTAAATATCAAAAGAAAATAAATAAAATAACAATGTCAAATCAAAAAAATGTCAAAACAAAATAAATAAAATTACAAATGTCAAATTAAAAATGTCAAAATGTAAAAATATAAGTATTACAAATTTAAATAAAAATATCATGTCACTAATTTCAAAATGTCAAATTTCATAATTTTTAAACTCAATTCCAGGCATTTTTGTCTGTTAAATAATCTTTCACTGTGTAATAAGCTTTTGAACACAAGCTCTGTTTAATAAATACTTTGAATTTATTAATACTTAGTTCCTGAATATTGCCTGAAATTTTGTTGTAAAAACGTATGCTTTGACACTTGTATGAGTTACTTATTTTTTGTAGTCTAGTTGAAGGTAGAACAAGTTTGTTTTTATTTCGTGTATTTAATTTATGAATGTCGCTGAATTTAGAAAACATATTTATATTTTTCCTGACATATAACAAGTTCTCATAAATGTATTGAGATGCGACAGTCATTATCTTAATTTCTTTAAATTTTTCCCTCAGTGAATGCCTTGCACCAAGACTGTAGATTGCACGAATAGCCCGCTTCTGCAGTACAAACACAGTTTGAATGTCAGCTGCGTTGCCCCATAATAAAATGCCATATGACATTATGCTGTGGAAATAACTAAAATATACTAATCTGGCCATATCTATATCAGTTAACTGACGAATTTTGTAAACCGCGTATGCTGCAGAGCTAAGTCTATTCGACAACTGACCTATATGTGGGCCCCACTGCAGCTTAGAATCTAAGGTTATGCCTAAGAATACGGTGTTATCTATAAGATCCAACTCTACTCCATTCAAACATAAGTTAGGTTTAACTTGTTTAACATTCGGTCTTGAAAATCGTATATATTTTGTTTTTCTTTCATTTAACCGTAAATTGTTAGCTGTAAACCATTGAACTACTTTAGAGAGAGCGTTATTTACATCGTCATTATTTAATTGTTGTCGTCTTAGTTTAAAAATAAGTGATGTATCATCAGCAAATAACACTATCTCTTCATTATTTTGCATAATGTATGGCAAATCATTAATATATACAAGGAAAAAGAATGGACCAAGAATTGAACCTTGCGGCACTCCCATTGTGACCACTGAACCCATAGAAACTTTTCCATTTACTTCAACTCTCTGTATCCTATTACTCAAATATGATGTTAGGAGATCCAAAGCAGTGTTCTTAACTCCATAGTAATGTAATTTCCTGATCAATGTTTCATGAAACACGCAATTAAAAGCCTTAGATAAGTCACAAAAGACTCCCAGAGCATCATGCGACTCCTCCCAGGCATCAAAAATACTATCTAAAAGCTCAACTCCAGCATCGGTAGTTGAGCGACCCCTAGTAAAACCAAATTGTTTTTCATGTAACAGCTTATTGTTATTAAAATGAATTTGAAGCTGACCTAGAATTAATTTTTCAGAAATTTTACTAAACATGGGTAGCACAGATGTCGGCCTATAATTTGTGGGATCAGATGTGCTACCTGATTTAAATAACGGAATTACTTTACTACTTTTCATTTGATCAGGAAACACACCACAGTCAATGCATCTATTGAAAATCATTGCCAGTTCAGGTGCTACTGTGTTGATTATGGATTTCGTAATTACAACAGAATTGCCCTAAAGATCACTAGTCTTCTTCAAATTAAGGGTATTAAAAGTTTTTACAATATCTCTGTCAGTGACATAACTAAAACTAAATTCAATGTTACACCTATTGACATTTTGTTTCAAGAGATTCGGCTTCATTAGGGGACGAGTTGAGGGATTTAGTGGTTAAGACTGGAATGTCTGTGAAGAAATTTTCAAATGCTGTGGCCACCTCAAAATCTGACTTTAATATATTTTTATTTAATTGAAGAGTGTAATCGGTACTTTTAATCTTGACCCTTCTAGTCTCATTGTTTATAATATCCCACTTTTATTTTGATTGTCACTGTTTTTAATTTTTGATTTTAAATAAAGTGTCTTAACTTCACGACAAATTTTTATAAATAACTTGGAATAATTTCTTACATATTGACAAAATTGTTCATCATTTTTATTAATTACTTTCTGTTCATATAATTCGTAAAGCTTATTTCTACTTTTGTAAATTCCAGTGGTTGCCCATTCACTGAAGGATGTAGTACCAGCAACTGAGATCCTCTTAGGGACAAAGATAGAATTGAATATAGTACAGTACATGTCAAAGAAAGAATTGTACAACTTATTAGGATCGTTATTATAGCATAGGTATGGTAATGTACTTGTGAGTTTATACTTAAGTCCCTCCAGACGACGCAAAGTTTTTGGCACCACACTCAATTCCTTTCTACCTACTTTTTTAGACTGCATAGCAAATGTTATAGATTGTCCACAATGATCTGATGTTAATTTGCTAATTATTTGCTTTCTAACTGGTACAATATCTGTAAATATATTGTCTATACAAGTAGATGTCGTGGAAGTTATCATGGTGGGTTCCAAAAATAAGCATGCAAGATTATATGACTTGAACAAATTCTTAATTTTATGGCAATTCAGGGAATCTTCTAGTAAATTAATATTAAAATCGCCACCTACTATTATAGATTTATTTTGTTGGCATAGCTTCCGTAACACATCATCCATGACACTTTCAAAGTTATCATAGCAGGTGATGGTGGCCTATACACACTCAAAACAAGAAGTTGGTCCAACTCCTAACAATGTCACTACGATTCTTAAATTTAAGCAGCTTGTTAACTAAAATCAACGATCCACCATGTATTGCATTTTATCTGCTGAACGAACTACCAACTAGATGGTTATTAAAATTGCACATAAACTGGTGATCTTTAAGCCAATGTTCTGTTATACACAAAATATCGACGCATTCACCGTTCATGAACAACTCCACTTCTAAATCTTTATTTGACATACCCTGTATATTTTGATGTACCAGTTTTAATACTTGTGAATTTCTAAATGAATTATTAGTTGAATTGATCTTATTCGTACATAGCAGCCCATTATTAATGAAAGTGTCGTTGCAAGAGGTATTTTCTATTGTCGAATAAAATTATTTAATTAAAATTAATAGAAATGTCAGACTGTGTAGCCAAAATACTGGCTGAATCATTATAAATGTCATTTTGTTGCTGTATAGGGGCAACACGTTTATTAGCCAAATTCTTGGCTGAAATGTCAATACAAAATGCTAGTGACTCAGCTAGTTGTCTTTTATAATAAGAATTCAGATAACAAGTATCTTGCGTCAAATGTAAAGCTTTACTAACATAATTGTAAGAGTCAAAAACATGAAATTGATCGTTATTGTATGACCAACTACACAAATTTATATTAAGACTATGTCTAATATTATTTTCTTTCTGTGGTAACCCTTTACTGAAAGGTAAAGTGAGCATAATAATTTGATTTAAATTTAATTCACATAATTTACTGTAATAATAGAATAAGTCTTTTATTTAAAGATCCGCTTTTACCAAGTAGAATCAATAAAGTTGTATCCTGGTCAAAATTGAAGTTTATAATTTTATCTAAAATAGCAATGGAACTTAACCCAGGCAAACAGTAGTTCATCACTAAACCATCACTATATGTGTTCGCCAACAACTGACCCATACCTTTTCCAATCTCGTCACTAAATATTATCACTTTATTTTTATTTTGTTATATAGTGTTACTGTCTAGTTTGTTATTTTTTAATTTATTTAGAGTGTGTTTAATATTTGAATTTGTATTGTTTAAAGAACGATTTGGCAAAACCGAGTGTTGGTGGTTGAACGGGATGTCATTGTTCAATGGTATTGAGCATTTGTTACTATTTGATGCAACCAACTCATTCATTGCCAATATGTACTCTTTCATTTGTAGTTCAGAGCTTTCATATTTATTTGTCATTGATACTAATTTGTCACTAAGATTATTTAATTCTACCTGCAAATTATTTATTTCTAATTCATGTTTCAAATTATTTTGGTGATATTTCTGTGAGTATATTTTTAATTTTTCAAGAGCAAGTAATCTTTCCCTATTTAGCTTAACATTTTTTATGAAAAATTTTTGTCTGTGAACTAATTTTTGGGTCTTTTTTATGAATTTGTTTATTTTGACATATTTCTTAATCAAATTCAAATTCAAAATCCTTTATTCATTTGGGTTACAATGTGACGCTTATGAACGTCAAATTAATAAATTTATAAAATAATTACTTATACTCAAATTTAAAACATTATTACTGTATGCTTCTACATTTACATTTACTGCCACGTTCGCAAAGCAATAGGTAGAACCATGAGAAAGAACGGGCAATAAACTCACGGTCACTCTTTTTCATCCCCAGGTTTTGCATAATACACAATTTACATTTTGTAAGGTGCTGCAACTGTTACACCTTCTATATCACTTGTATATATTTACTGTACATCATAATACTCAAGCATAATACTTTTGGTTAGCCTCCTCAGAATATACATGGTGAAACAGGAGCATCCACTTACATTATATATACCTAATAATAAAGGCAATCCGCGAAAGTGATCAGAACCATGATGGAAATGATGCAGTTAAATATTAAAACCTAATACCAGCCCGCAAGACCGTCATCGACCAGTCATCGCAAGTAGCACCCGTTCACGAGTATGACGCATGTGCCAGCCATCATCCCTCTCGCCATATTAGAGGGACAGGGATGACCCGACACACGACGCCACCACAAGAAATGACATTTTAGTGAGCATGACGACAACGGTATACGAACCAGCAGTAAGAAACAATCTATTGGTATACTGACCATGACCGCCAATTACCTCCATTTTCCAGATCGTTATTATTAACATAAGTTAGTGGAACGCGTGAAGGAATGCAAATGTAGAAAGAATTTTGTGAAGGTGACAAGTGAACAATGATATGATCAGAGATAAATAATGTTAAACTACATTCAACAAATCATAAAAATATCCAAATCCTGCAAAAATCATGTGTTCACGAGGCACCTCCACTTAACATGTAAATAAAATAATCGTGAGTTAAACAAGCCTAAGCCTATCCCCACGGTGTCTTATTTTAAAAATTCCTTAATAGTGTAATAAACCCTTTGTAAAAGAAAGTTCCTAATTGTCCGTTTGTATTTGTGCATGGGTAAATTCATTATTTCAAGAGGCAATTTGTTGAAAAATCGTATACCAATCCCCGCAAATGAGTTCTGAACTTTATGTAGACGGTAGTTAGTTCCCACCAGTTTATGCTTATTCCTTGTGTTCACGTTGTGCAAATCACTATTTTTGCGGTATAGAATTAAGTTTTTCTTAATGTACATTAAGTTAGCATATATATATTGCGATGCAACTGTCAATATGTCTACTTCTTTAAATTTATCACGTAAAGAATCTCTAGCACCTAACTTATAAATTGCACGTATGGCCCTTTTTTGAATGACAAAAATAGTCTGTATATCAGCAGCTGTACCCCATAACATTATTCCGTAAGACATTACGCTGTGAAAATAACTAAAGTAAACTAGTCTAGCAGTATCTATATCTGTGAATTCCCTAACTTTTCTAACTAGAAACGCTGCAGAACTAAGTTTTACTGCGAGACAGGATATTTGGGCGCCCCACTGAAGCGTACAATCTAAAGCTACACCTAAGAATACGGTTGATTCGACTAGCTCAATTGTTTCCTTATTTAAAATTATATTAGTAGGAACACTTTTCACATTAGGCAAAGAGAATTTAACACATTTGGTTTTGCTTGAGTTGAGTACCAAATTATTTGTCGAAAACCAATCTAATACTTGTGCAAGAGTGTTATTGACGGTATCAAAGTTACTTAAATTACGATCAACTTTAAAAATTAGTGACGTGTCGTCGGCAAACAAAACAATATTACATAAATTTTGTACAAAGAACGGCAAATCATTAATATATATTAAAAAAAGAAATGGACCGAGAATAGAGCCCTGTAGAACGCCCATTCCTACTGGCAAACCTAGAGACCTACTCCCATTAACATCCTATTCCTACTACCCCTAACTCTTTGCACACTGAGAGACTATTTGGAAATGATGCTTTAGAATGATTTATATCAGTTATCATGCTTGGAGCATGAACCACCAGCTCATCGAACAGACTTTGATTTGCCGTTGTAGTGATTTGATCTTGGGTGAATTCTAGATGAGTTATTCTACTGTTTGCCTCGTGTAACTGTTTGTCTAAGAACTGTATACGGTCAAGTGCTTGTTCATACTGCAAGCTACACTACTACTAGCTGGAGTCCATTCCGAGCACTCATGGCTTCAGAGAATTGAGTATGTAGCTGAGCCATTTCACATTTTAATATCTTATTTTTTTCCAGTAAATTCAACATTTCTTTCTCGTTATCTTCTCTTTCCTCTATCAGTTTGTTACACAACTCCTTAGAGGTCTTTAATTCAATTAAAGCCAGTTGGAGTTTAGACTCTTCCTGGCGAGCCAAAGCTTTACGAGTCATAATCATAGTGAAAAGAGAGAAATACAAGTACAAAGGAAGTTTTGTTCAAAAGTAAAGGAGAAGATTGAAATATGTACGTAGTAATAGTAGGGTTTAAAGCTAAATATTATTGTAAGAAAGAACAGCTGATCTCTTTGAAAGTTGTGTAACCAACTAACAAGGTTTAGGTTATGTTTATGTATTTTTACTATTTATAGGTGGTTATTTAGGAACTTGATAGCAGTTTTTATTCGGAAATATACTAATTAAAACTATTTTATACGTATAAGTTGATTTTAGATAGTAGTTACAATGTTATACCTGTTTTTAAAATGACAATGCAAATTTAGCCGGTAGATTGGTTGTCAAAAAAGAAATCACAATAAACTCACCTTATTTTCACAGAAAACACTAAAGCTTTCATAGATTATTACAAATAACACATTTAATAAGTAATTAACTTGTAATAAGCTTTAATTATTTGATTATTTTATATTTTTATTTGTAAAAAATACGGGACAAGGTCGGATCAGCTGTTAACCTCAGTGTGTAGCTCAGTTTAAGGGTTTTATACCAAAAATATTTTAACTAGAGCTACTAAGCCCCGTTAATTAAATTTATGGAATGAACAAAGTTCAAAAGCATTACTTTGTTAGAGTTTTGGATAAGCTTGAATTCTGTTGGCATCCTTGTTGACAATAATGATGTCATATAAATACTGCACGGTTGGCTTATTGGTTTAAGCAGTCGCCTCGCCGCTAGAGACTGCTTAAACCAACTCACACAGAATATCCATAAGCACCATTGCTAGCTTCAAAATCAGCAAGTTTAAAAAAACGTTCAGCCTCTGTGCTGTGAGTGCATGAGAGGGCGATGTACGAAAGAGTTTTTTTTTTATAGCATTGGAAGACAAACGAACAAGCGGGTCAAAAGGAATATGCTCGCTTTTTGAAGATTCCAATGTCGAACTGGTTTGGAAATACCGCTGCAGGTTGCTGGTCCCACATTTTGGTCGCTTGAGGCAGCGAATGGCGTGTGAATCGTACGGTAGAAGAACGCCACTCATCAAGGTGGTGAGGGTGGAATTTTAATTTGTGGCGAGTTGTACGGTGGTACAATTCTGCAGCGGGTATCAGACCAAACAACTCCTCAGAACACTCCCCATGGTACATACGATAGAGAACGCAAAATATATCGAGAATCTTTTTGTCCGACGCTGACTGGACACCCAGGCTAGGACTCAGTAACGCAGACTCCACGTGATAAATCCTCTCACCACGACGGGAGGATAATTTACTCTATTTGACCTCTTTAGGGATACAATGTAAATAGCCTTAGTATGTGGAGGCCTACGTCATAACAGGAACCCACTGAACTTACAGTTCTAAAAATAAATAAAGGTAGACAGCAACCAGGTGTTGTTATTTGCTTGTTAGTGATTTTAAATAATTGGCACGATTCGAGAACATTTGTACCTGTCATGCTTTGAATGCCAAGCTTTAAATGCAGCATGCACTTGACAATGCTGATAATTTTAAATTCGGCGAAGATATCTTGGAATGAATCCAGTTGTGGGAAATTTACTTTATTTTTTAATATTTATTTGTGCTTAGTTCAGTATTTTTAATATTTATTTATATTGTGAAGCGGCCAAAATTGTTAAGTTTATTTACAGCTTTCTTTTTTAAATAAAGGTAAAGCCTTTTGTATGCTGTTTCTATTTAAAGTATTATATACTATGACTAAAACTATTTATATAATAGTTGATTATGTGTATTTAAACTTCATGGACCAATACTAAATAATTTAAAAACATGTCGGGATATAAACATATTACATACCGTAGCTTTAAGGTTTCTATATTTCGACACTATTGCTCGAACCGAACTTTGTTACACAATTTAAATTACATACTTAGTTACCAAATTTTTCATTTTATCATTTATCCAAAATTCACCCTGTCTATTCAAAATTACGTATTCATTCAAGCGTACAAGAGCCAAGAGTTATATGAAACTACATACCATAGTAAGTTCCCACAACGGCACTATTTCATCTAGAAAAAGAATTCAGTTGCAGCGTTTCTCGTTCAGAATAACGTCAGCGTATTTTTATTTCGCCATTATTAAAAAAAGCTTTTGCACGACATAGCTTTGACACAGCGTCCACTTTTTGTCACACGCTCGCCGCGCTTACAGATTTATGTCTCAATTTCCTAAAGCTTCTAAATCGTCCTCATTTCAAAGATACTGCTTTTGGTATGTTGTTTGTTAAAAATGTTTAAACATATCTGGTTGAAATTTTACGACAAACTTTATGTGTCTTGGGGGTTTACAATTTGCAGTGAACTGACTACAATATAGGTTTCAGGTTACGGCTATAATTTATAATTAAACATCTTTACTCTTACAAATCAATAAAATTGGGGTGTCTGAATGTGATTTCCATATGTAGATGTTTTCTCATGTGCTTATAGTAGGTATTTACCGGGTAGCCATAAACAAAGCCTTTTGAAAATTTCCTGTCAGGCCTTCTGTTTGTTTAGTATAATATCTACAACGTTTTAACCAAATTTAATGGGATTTTCAATGGATTCTGTAGATGTTTAGTCAAGATATGTAAAATAACGCGGGCTTAACCGTGAGAAACAGCTATCGTAGAATAAATAGCAACAAAATATTAAAGTAAAAGCTCACAAATCGTCGGTAGAGCCAGAACTAACTGAAAAACCACGCTTTGTACTAGATAGTACTAGTGACTATTTATTTACTCCATTTTAGACCTTCTAACAAAGATAATAGTTATTTATTCAATTCGACATCAATTCTTGGCGATCTTTAGAGACAGATGCCTCAGAAAAGTTTTGTTTATTAGATTTCGTATAATAACTTGTACCTAGATAAATCTATAGCTAAATTTCTAACAATATTAAGCCCATGTTATATAATACAACACATTTGAAAATTCAGTTTCTATATGTCATTTAAGATTTCACCTTTGACCCGAGGTCCGCAAACAGAGCATTGAATAGTTATTAGATGTTGTTTCGTTTTTATCTTACAAAATATAATTTCTGCACTAAGAATAAATGTCTGTATCACGAAAGACTAAAGAGTGGTTGTAGAACACAAAGTGTTATTCCATGTGTGGGATGAAAACCTTGACACTTGGTGCAATGTTAAACGGCGGGATCTTTCAAACCACTATTTCCTTTATGCATTCAAAGGTCAGTCATAAATTAAACTATCATACCCACCATAAAATCCTTATGTAAAACCAAAATGTTGTCGACAAATTCACGTCCCATTAGCTGCGCTAAAACTGCCTGAAACAACGTCGTTCCTATCTATAATAAATACATCACTATTGTTTTGCATTAGGTACGCGCTAAATTATGCATCCTATCGGTGACAGGGTGACCATAAATCTATCAGAAGCAGGTTATTTGACCTCAGACGAGCCAGACGAGGGACCCAGGCCGCTTCACACATATTTATACACTTTCGGAGCAATTGAAACAAATTTACAATGCGTAAGTGATATTTAGTACTTTTCCCTGTTTTTTATTGATATGGTACAGTCTTTGGGTGGTGTGCCTGGACTGTCCGTGTCAGTAAAATTTATAAAAATGTTATAAATGAGAAGCTCTGCATGTCTGTCTGTTACGCTTCCACGGATAAATTGCTGTGGCGATTTTGATAAAACTTTACATAATGATGGGTGAAGATTTGGTGTCAAGCATATATGAGCGCCCCATATGAGTCGATAAAAGAACTGACCGAGTATTTTTTAAACGCCTCACAAGAGGCTGGTATACAGGTTGAGAGTAAAAACAAATGTGTTTATGTGTAAATTTACTTGCTCAAGCTGATATAATCATGTCTGTAGAAGTAGCGTTAGCGAGGGCGGATTAGCGAGTAAAATCCTACGAGAAGGGCTAGGAATGTCAAAAATAACCAAGCGAACCAAGTCGCGACAGCTGGTGTAGAATTTGAAGAAATTCTGATCTCAATTTATGTCAACGATATATGGATTTTTAGGTATAAAGTTGATCAAACGTCTGGTAACATAAAATCTAATATATTCAGTCTTTGTGCCTTTGTTTGTGGCCAAGTTTACCCATAATAATTTCCTAAATATAATTTCGTCTTGAACGTTGCTTTAATGTTTATGATACGACATGGACGCTGAATATGTACACAGGCGATGTATAAAAATTTGCTGATCAATGTCAGGATATTTGAGGCTACCAGCTCCCAATAACGACTGACATAGATCTTCATTATAGCCGGCACCGATGACTTTACGTCCAGTACGTGGCACAAGGGATGTGATGTGTGCTTTATGACCGGTCACCATCCATAAATCAGGCGGGGACAAATGCGTTTAACTCGAAAATCCATTGATTCGTGCAGTTGCCGCTTTGTTACGAACCCTTTACGTGAGAGGAAATAAATATGACGTCCATAAAAACGAATGAAGGGTTATTACTATTACATCGATAAAGTTTGAAAGGATGGATACATAGATGGTTGGATGTTTTTTTTACTCTTTCGCGCAAAAGCTACTGAACACATTTCTAAAAAATAAACACTTTATATAGATACCTATGTAGGTAATATATATCAGACTATCAAATATGCCAGGCGTTTTGCAACAACCACAACACGCGCGGCACCGCGAACTAAACTTAACACATCCACAAATATTCAAATAAACAGTCATCTGATCCATTCCTTTATCATAAGCGAACTTAATCATTTCTAATCTGTTAAAGGTATTAATTTAGATACCCGCGCCAAGTACCTTGTAGCGAAACCTGGTAATACTTCAGTAATTGCTACATAATTATTGGGTAATTCAATACCAGTAAGTCAATAGTCAGAGCTCAGATCTCACCTCGGTACCTTATATTGAGGTTGGAGGGTTAAACCCCGCGGATGGAGGAGATTATCCAAGATCGATACAATTTAAATTTGCGGCGTAACTAATAATTAAATTCACAGCGATTCCGATCTGTCGGCTTTGCATAGCTACTACTATGATTGAAAAAAATTATTAAATTTTATTTCGGGTTCGGCTAGCTAACTTAGTTGCTTGAGTATTTCTTGTGATTGCATTAATTCTATGAATAGCGTATTGTTGGTAAGATTTAAATAGGGTGACGTAACAAAATGGTTTATTTAGGAGTTCGTATCTTACATGATAAAAAGGAAAACTTGTTTTGCGTGCCCTTTTGTTGTGCGTTTTTGAAGTTAGTATATTTTCTGAAAAATTATGAGTTTTTCAGTGAAAGTGTCAAGATGATTATTTATTTTAAGAAAAAAAGGGACTAAAAAGATACAATCATAAAAGTTTCTGTCATTTTCATTGACTTCTACACATTTTGAAAATGAAAAGCAATGGGATACTTAATGTTTGAAAAACACTAAATAAAGAAAAAAGCAAATCCAAATTTTCAAAAAAATTAAACATAAACAAGTGTGTCTAACATGATTAATATTTTTGCGATAATAACTCAATATTTAAACGAAACAGTTATTTTTTGAGCTAACGAATCACCTAGATAAAAATTTATTTGTTGGCATGATTCGGTATATATTTGGTCAATCTATAGCAGCGATGAAAATATTTTTCTAAAAAATATGAAGTAGAATTAATCTGAGCGCAGATTTATTTTATTATTAAGAATATTCTCAACCCTCTTTGAGCTCTTGTTTACAGGGTAAACTTAATTTTCTTATCTTAATATACACCGCTATTTTTTAATTAGTACAAAAAATTTAATGGTGCTTTAGGCTTCTTTAACTAATCATATATATGTATGTAAAAAATAAAAATACTAAGTTCCAAAACTGTCCCAAAACTGTCCACAAAAATACGCAATGTTTGGTAAATGCATAACTAAATACTATGTTGTCGTAGTAATTTGTCGTGTTAAAATTACGCGCCACTACTCCATTGATAAATTTGTGCAAACTCGAAGCTCGCCACCCACAGAGCAGCTTTGTATCTGCTCTGTGTCGCCTCCCCCTGTCCCTCTGCGCGCGCGCTGCAGTACTAAATTGAAGGCGATAGCGAGCGGATGTTTTTTCGTGAAAACAATTATTGTTTGTTTACGTTTGCCCAACGGGATGGCTTATTAGTTCACATCACGCGAGTGCAGCTATGCGTTTGTACAGGGAAGTGTTTGGAAGCCAGTGGATCGGTCGCGGCGGGTCGTAACTTGGCTTCCATGCTCACCACTGTGTACAAAAGTGAGCCGTTGTGAGTGTGAGTGTCGAACAATTTAAATAGCGCATATTGGACGCTTTTGACGCAGTGAAAAGGCAGAGAAGCTTACTTATCTCGTTAAAAAACAATTAAATAAAACGTGCTGTGTATTGACAATAGTGATGGATATTTCGAAGAACAATTGAAATACTTGTAAGTAAAGTAAATATTACCTACTTAACTAAATAATAATTTGATGCGGACGGCTCAAAATCGGTCTGTGTGGAGAACCTTGAGGGAGGCCTATGTCCAGCAGTGGACGTCTCTAGGCTGACATGATGATGATGAAATAGTAATTGTAAATAGCAGCCGATTCTAACTTCATAAATACGCCAAAATTACCCTTTTCTTTTATTACACAATACCTTCTTTTATTTTTATATGTGTTTGCTTTCTAATTACATACCTACCTCCGTATTTAATTACTTGTAAAACGGTAAATTTTGCCGGTCCTAAGACAGGAAGAAGTATGAAGGAGTGGGTAGAATTTAAAAAAATAAAAAATATCTACCTACACTTATTATTTTGCTTCATTTTATTGTCTACGGCTACCTTCATTATAAGTGCGACGGAAAGAATGCGTAAGAGTAGGACGGAAAGTAAGTACTATCAATGAAGTAGTGAATGGATTGTACAATATGTCTATGATTTGGGTGAGGTTTTCTACAAAAAACAAATGATTATACCTTTGCTATTTATAGATATTATGAAATTCTTACGTCACTTATATGATAATAATGTCTTCGCTAATATGTCCTTAAAGTTTTTGTACTAATAAAAAAATAATGGTGTATAAAAAGAACGACAGACACGCTACAGCCGAAACTATTGGGCGCAGGAAGCTGAAATTTGGCAAGTATGTTCCTTGGGGACCGTAGGGGTGCACTAAGAAGGGATTTCCCGAAAATCCCAAGGGATCGGCCAAAACGGGTAACTTTAAAAAAAGAAACAGGCGTAGCTGCTGGCGTCCTCTAGTATGATAATAAAAATAAATACTTGTTAAAAATAATATAATGGCTTTCTATATAGTGACTGAGATTATAATTGAGACATGACATAGTAATTGTAAAACACATTGAGCATGACGCAAGCAAAATCATTTCATCATTGAAAATAAATCAATCTTATCCAGTTTAATACTGACAGCAATTTTCAATCCGCATTAGCAACCAAATCCATAATGAAAGCAAGCTTAATTTTTCACAGACCTCACGTGTATACTAAATAGTATTAACGCCCCGGCCACGGTGTACAGCGGCGGCGGCAGCGGCGAGCGATCATACAATTAATTATACGGATATTCGCCCCACGTCGACCGCATGAAACAGTTTTTTTACAAAATTAATTTTATTTATAAATAGTGCATGCGTTTCGATTTTTTGTATTCGGGACGACGGATGGAATTATACTGCGGTCGCAGTTTATTTAATCTGGAGGCTTTTTGTTGAAGGCTCTGGTGCTGACGAACTATTGGATGAAATACCAGTAAGAATCGTAGCCAGATTTGATAAGTTCTTTGTTTTGTTTTTCGTGTGAGTGTGTGTCCAATTCTCGTGTTGGAGTTTTCAGACCGCCCGAAGGCCTCCGACATGGCCTAACGACCCTTGTCCCTGGACAAGAAGCGGGACTGACAGATTTACATGCCCTCCGAAGCACGGTACTTAGCGCTCAGATGTAAATGCCACACACGGTCACCCATCTAAGTGGTGACCTGGTGGTGGCAAAGTTAAGCAACGTTTGCATGCTTAACTTTGCCGATCTGATACGAACAGCAAGCCAAGTCTCGCTTTGAGCGCTACAGTTTGATAGGTGTAAATGTGCTTAAGAATATTATTCCTGTAACTTTTTAGACTGTTCTGTCTTCAGTTTTAGTTGTGTTCTATCTACATACAGGTATAACACTGCTGATCCTATGTAACAAGGATGGTCTTCTCGTTAGTTTATTTCTGGAGTAATGACTATCACTATAAACTATCACTAATTTCGACATTAAAATAAAAATCGTAAATACAATTATATATTGTTTACCTACATGGTTGGTTAGTCAACCCAATGTCTATAAAAAAGTTATCTTGTTAGTGGCGAGAAAGCCCAATACAGGTAGTTGACACTTCCATTCACATTTATAGCGCGTATATTGAAGATCCGTTTCTCGGAACCAGACTACGGCTACAAGGCTTTCATGCCTTTTAACTCGGTTTACGGAAGCTCAAAATACACGTCGTACACTCAAAGTGGATTTTCCAAGTGCTATACACTGAGAATTTTTGGCCATCGTGTAAAAGCGGCCAATATAGTTGAAGCCTAGCCACTGTTTTTAAATATATACATGTTCGAGGAAACAAATACTTGGTGGAAAAGTTTCTATAAGTGTAGTAATGGTGAAAATTGTTATTCTAGATATTTGAGTTAATATTGTGTATTTAAAATCTGTTGACATCTGGTAATTTAGTTGCTAAAGCTAGCATTATAATATTAGTGCTGAAGACAGCTCTTTCTTAATACCCGTAGCTTATCTTTAAGTGCTAAGTTTCTGTTGCTATAGAGTGATTCATAATAGTCAATATTATTCCTTTTGTGGCAAATTAGACTTACAATTAGTACATGTTGGCCAATTTTGTACGATGATAATTAATAACGTATTATTATATTATATTATCGTAATTATTCGGCAACATAGCTTGATGTATTCATGATCTTACAGTAGTCGTGACTAAATAAAAGCTTTGCAATCAGGTGAGCGACATTCTGCTCACATTTTAGCTTTTACTGGCATGTTATATTATTTTTATTTTATTTATTTATTTAAAACTTCATATACACAGTACATAGGCGGACTTAATGCCATGGGAATTATCTACCAGTCTACTTTAGAGTGGTGCAGAGTGGAAGAAGTGTAAAGTGTATTTATTTATGTAACCAACGACATACTCACAAAATATTTAAATACTTTATAAAGTCAAACAAATTTGATGCATTGTAAGTAAATCACTAAATGTGCACATAATTATCATTCACAGAAAGTACTTATAATGTTACAATAATGTTTTCTTATACTAAAAAAATCAAAATTATCTATCAATATAGTGAATTCAAACGAATAATAAGTTTACTCACAGTTGATACAAAATAAAGCACCCTCTCAATAAAACAAGGAAATAAACTAATAACATTAACCTCTAATACGGAGCACGGTAACAAAACCTTTTGGAAGATGAGCACAAAGCAAATAAAACAGCTTACGATGTACCGAGTTGTACAAAATTGACTGGAGCCCGGGAGAAAGTCGAGAACAAATTGTTCGAAACAACTTTGCGTGAAGTCTCATACACCCCTCTGATACACACACGTTTACTTGTGGATACAAATATGGTAATACACTGTTGATTTATGCTCTTGCCGTAATTGTTGAATTATTTTATTATGTATAAGTAGAGTAAATCTGTAGAATATTGAAAAGATGATGTGTATTGCACATCGTCAATTGCGAAAATCGTCAGCTGTTTTTTAAAGTTTTATTTAAAAAACGCTAACGTCTAAGCGAAAGTTATAAAACACACCAGTGCAAAAAATATTGCAGATTCATCTTAACGCGCCCAGAGCGGGCGATATGTGTATGAGATATACATATGTATACGAGATTTTATCCTCATCGGGAGCTACACGTTCAGATTTGCATAGCGGCTTATATTAAATCTCGTTTATTTCCAGCTGTAAAAGGCAAAAAAATATTGCTTATAATATGCAGAGGCTCCATAACCGGTCCCTGTGGCATTCCAGTCACGCTCCCAACAATGTGATGAAATGATAACTTCCTACACGAGCCTTTCTACATGACCGCTGCGATATTGAAGCCACGGATAATTCTTGCATAAAAATAAGGATAATGGCTCCTGAAGAATAATGCAGTCGCTGAAGCCAAGGAAAATAAAAAACGGTGGTGGTACGGTAGCTTTTAGTATATAAATTTGAAAGTGGATGAAATATTTGTGGAATAGAATAAAATTAATAATATAACAAATCATTATTTGTCCAACCATTATTTTTTCTAATAATAATATTATTCAAATGCTGCTTCTATAAAATAAATAATGCAAAATTCATGTCTTCAAATAGTTTTAGACTGCCCTTTTTATGAAATTCATCGATGGGGGAATAAAGACTAAGAAGTATTTCAAGCAATTGTTGAAAATAAATCGTTAAAATGTCTGAAAATTTTAATAATAAATAGGTTAGTAATATGTAGTTATCTGTACAATTTAAACGTTCGCCATTCATGATTTAACTTTATGATTACATCATACTGTAGTCCACTGTCCGACATAGACCTCACCAAAAGCAAGCCTCTGAGCTCGTTTGGCGGCTCTTCATGTCCAGTCCCGTTGTTACTTATCGGGTTTAAATCTTCTAAAGAAACGTATTTAAGGATAGGGATACTTTTAATCCTACCGGAATGGAGGACATAAGTTATTATTTTACGGAGTAAATACAACGCGTGTTGTCTAAAAGTATTATCTTATGTTTAATGTTACTCGTTCACACGGTTTATTAAGTTTCAATTGTTATTTTATGTAAATCGTAAAATTTTCACTGTTACCCAATGTTTCTATTGTTAATGTTGAAAGGAACTGTAGTCACAGGAAGACCAACGTGATAACTTTTCATGTCAATGTCAAATAAACCGCTATAAAAACATAAATCTTTCATGATCTACTTGATCGAAACGAGCCGTAAATAGTTTATTTTCAAAATTATTAAAACAAGGGTAATGTTTTATCTGCAAAGTTCACACTACTTTCACAATGTTTTCTAATATATTACTAGTAGTGTTGAAAAAAAACCTTATATTTATAATTATTTTGTGGCGTGATCATGGTATGATAAGCGGAGCGGTTCATTCATTTAGTGAGTGGTATTAGAGTAAACAGATAAAAATATTTGTTGTATACCACAAATTAACCACTATAAAACGCCATCTTTTTTCTACATATTCGTTCCACAATAAAATTCGAATTTTCATGATTCTGCGTTTTATGCTATGGCAGTTACTTACCGTTTGGCGATAGAAGAACATTTTTAATTACATGATCAATATCGACAAGTAAATGTTTCCACAATCAGGACATGCGATGGAGTTTTCGTGCTTGAAGCATATTTTCAGGGTAATAACTTCACTCTATTGGTTTTTCTCAATCGATTTATCTGTAAATGGTTAGGTGTTTATAGTGAACAGAACGGTCGAAATCTAATAAAAAGAACATAATATACATACATACATACATACATAGACTCACGCCTATTTCCCCGAAGGGGTAGATAGAGACATATTAAACGCCCACTTGTCGCCAGTGTTTTGATCCCAGGTATAGCGGTGGCCACGGTAGGCGAGCCTATTGCCGCTTATCGTGATATTTTGTTTGCCAGAGCCTCGTCCGTTGATTGGCAGGTGCACCACTTGCAGGTAAAGTTGACCCTTGGTGGGAAACCTATGCACCGCACACCCACAACATGATATAAACTGCATAATATGCTGTGCTTTTTAAAATGGATCGTTTGTAGCAGAAAAGATCTGAAGCTCCAAATATAGCATCAAAATTGTGAATACAATATCTAGCTCGTCTTTCGTCAGTATAAATATGTCCTCACCGCTATAAAAAGATAAGGTCATCGTTATGAGAAAAGTAATTTCGGTCCCAACTATCACAAAATGTTCACACTTCTAAACTAATAATATCATTCAATTTTCATATCATATTCAACACAGATATAAACATTCACGCCTCAATATTCTGAAGACTTATAAAATTAGATTTATACATCTTTACACGGAGTCTTATTCACAGATTCCAAATTTTGATAAAATTATTAATCCGTTGAGACGGGGATTAAATTATTTCTTCAAGTAACAAAGTTACCTCTTGTCTCTTGAGTGACGAAAGAAATTACATTCCATCCTATATATAATGGTGTGAATGGTGTCGTATTGGACACAATACGAGACTCTGTGTTTTTCATTTGTTTCTGCCCAATGCAATATTATTATACAAAAACACATGAATTTACTTTGCATAATATTTTATGCAACACTTTAATATAT
Organism: Euclidia mi; assembly: GCA_944739405.2. Lineage (NCBI taxonomy): Eukaryota > Metazoa > Arthropoda > Insecta > Lepidoptera > Erebidae > Euclidia > Euclidia mi. The sequence goes on from OX123190.2 coordinate 78,426,916, forward strand.
AATATTGACACCACAATTCACAAAATAGGACTAAAACCTTACGACCACCATACTTTCTTTGCTCATTATTTCCACATATGAAAACCAAACTTTGCCGTCAATAGTCAGAATCATGTTCAAACTTCTAGTATTTAGTTTGTAGAGCGACTTGAACTTTCTAACTAGACAAACTGGGAATTGTTCGTTTAGAAACGAAAAAGGGTAAACATTTTTGTTATTGGTTTGGATTTTGATAAGAATTAATGAAGCCAGAGAGATAATATGTCAGGATCGTTGCAAATGGCTTTCCGTATTCTCTGTTTAATCCTTCAGGAAACAGGCGTGAGAATATGTATGTAGGTTTGGATTAGGACGAAACTTAATGAAGCTTTAAAACAGAATAACATATAGGATACACCATCGAAAAAACGAATATTCCATTAAATCTAGTTGGACCTGTGGATGGACTTCAGGCTCCAAGACGAGTGTCTTCAATGGTATCAGAGTAACGCTAGGACAATGTTGACGATGATGATCAGAATTACACAGGGACAACTTTTGTCGCAATAGACATCTAAGCGGTCGAAGCCAGGGCTAAAATCTATTATGTATTAGTACCGTAATAAGTTTAATTATTATTCCTCAAAAATACCCGCGACATGGCTGCAAAAATTACTTTTATTAATGAGCCGCCTGAGTTACATATGAGTCAACCCTTACACGGCACAAATGGGAATGATGTCCCCAAATGCTTTCAATTTCGACTCTTAATTGAAACCATTGTACGTAACTCAATATGTGAAAATTTAATTAATACAATTTATTTTATATCTGTTCGTAAGAATTACGATATTGGACACAAATATGGAGATTCCGGAGTAAAATATACGATTGGGATTTTAGCCATTAAAATATTAAGGTATGTAGTAGAATATCTTATTTATATAATAATAATAATATATTATTTTAAATTAATCAACTTATATTTATTATTTATGTAACGTCGACTGCATATTATTTTTCCCTAACATTATAATTAAGTATGCCTAGCCACCTAGGCTGCAGCTGAAAATCAGCGTTGCAACTCCGCATTGTAACATAAGCTAGTAGACAATACTGTACCGAACTTTGCGATATACATCTATAAATATACATCTGTGTTTTATTTGCGTTTGTTTGGTTTTTTATTATTTTGTATGTTAGAATTTATTATTTTCATAAGTGAAGCACAATGTAGCATTAATATTATTTTTTTCTTAAATGTAAGACTATGATTTTTTTTTGTAATCTAATAAACATTTATTTCTTTCTTTCTTTAATATACTATGAACCGATAAACAAACTTTTATATCTCTTAATATACCTACAGGCTGACAGGTAATTTGTCTTATTCTTTGAAGGACGTTATATTTGAGGTAATTTGTAACAACTTGATCCCCGCCAACTAGGAGTCCAAAAATAAGCGGTCTCTGAGATATAGAGCCCTTAAGCTGATTTTTTTTTTTGTATTTTTTTATACCTTGTTATCGTAATAATTATGTAAAATAACTACTTCTGGGTTCTAAATAAATACTTGTTGGAAAGTTTATTAAATAGAAATTAAAATGGTTGGATAGACATAACAAAAATATTAAGGAACCTTGTAGTATACCACGTTACTCTTAAAAGTCTATTGCACCAATTTTCCCAGCGCACTTCATGTGCAGTAAGCATATACTAAACGACTAATAAATAACCAGGGTATTGTCACAATAGCAACGTTTGGCAAGCGAATAGCGTGAAGGCATTAATGGACGGTTATTTACTGAACGACGTTATGCTCGAAAATACATATGATAATGGAGCGTTCGTCTGCCAGATTCACAAACACCTTCTGACTGACATTAGTCAGTCCTTCAATCCAACCATTAGGTTGGATTGAAGCAATAGTGATATTACTGCGAAATTATTACACCAAAGCGCAAACAGTGAATACAACTTTGTCAATTTTCATACATACTTAAACTCACGCCTTTTTCCCGACAGGGTAGGGAGAAACAAGTAGACTTCACTCTCTTTTATCTTTATAAACAGTAAATTCTTTGACAGTCGTTACAGGGCGTCAGTACCTTCTAAATAAACTGACACTAGTCTAAACCATGGAATATCGCTATCCCTTCGGGTTGCGGGGGTCAGACAGGCGGTCGCTCCGTCGAAAAGCTAATAGTCAGCCAAATCCGGTTAGACTAGAAAGCGGACCCCAGATTGAAACTGGGATAACGCTAAGAGGAAGAATGAATGAAAACAGTAAATTTTCGTACAGATAAAAAATACAAATTTTCAAATGGCCAGGACAATTTAATTAGCGGGTGCACTAATAGCACGACAATTTTTTTACCAAGATACGTAAATACCGTGATAGTTTACTGTATTTGTTTGTAGAAATCACAGTGTTGCGCCGTATGAGCTTATGTGATCCTATGACAGTAAGTTTAAAAGCTACATTATATTAAACAGTCCTCACGGGTAAGTAAAACTAAGTATATCTTCTCAGTTTTCAATTCCATAATTTAATCATAAAAGTCGTTTCCATATGTATATATGTATACGTTGTTATCCATATGTAAATCGGATAATCCTGGATAATACCCAAGGATATATGAAACGAGCACAAAGGCTTAAATTCGAGTTGCATTTAATACCGCTTATATTTCAAATATATGGCGGATTTATTTTGCTGCATTACGAATAAATTTGTCTCGTTTCATTTGGAACATACATATGTATACTACTCGTATTTCACTGTTAATGAGTATTTTTTTCCATTCTAGATTAATTTCATGATGAAGCAAAAATAATCTCACGTATCTTCAAAGATATTATCTCTCTATCTTAAGAGTAGACGTGCTCGCCGTTGATGTGAATCTGATACATCCAGCCGGACAGTATTTTAATTTAGTATTTCCTCTAGGCTCTCGATGCTTTATCTAAATATTCCAAGAGTGTAATTGTTTTGCTATCTTTCAAACGTTTTATTTATACATCTACCTATACATAATCTTTATCCAGATTCTGTAGTACATTTGATAGGCTTAGAAATTCATCAATTTTTCTTTTCCTCCTAAATAGCCCTGTAGTTCCAAAAACAACTCAACATGTTCTATAGAATGTAAGAGTATCTCAATATATTATGACGTACTGACGCTAGGTCAGTGAGCTTCAATAAAAATCCAGCGAAGTGTGAGGCGGATTTACACCCTACGGGTTCCGTCCCCTTTACTATTGGTAATCTTTTGAGAGGACAATCTGTTGATACGAGCACAAAACGCTCTTTGATTTTGGATTTTCAGGCAATTATTTCTTGTAAAGCTTAAGACTATCGTCCAAAACATTTGTTAGTAACTAAGTCAATAGGGATGATTACACCTTGTTAAATCGGATACTTTTAATGAAATTTCGAACACGATCTTTTTGTACGGCCTTTGTATGAAATATGCACTAGTGACGTCATATTTTTTATAGATTCACGCCTTTATCCCATATAGAAGGGGTAAGCAGAGGTGTTATAGTGCATGCGGTCAATTAAGAAATTATTAATGAAATTGCCATTACTTTGACATGTTCTACTTGATAGAAGAACCTATATTATTTACTTTATTTGTGAGAATCATCACTATTGTAGTTATTTGAAATTGGTTGAAATATTGACTTTTTTTGCAGTGAAATAGAGTAAGACATAGCATGTACGAAACACTTCCATCCAACTGAAGGCTTTTTATTTTTTGGATAAGATGACGTGCTTGCACTAAAATGTTGATATATTACATTCCAATGGTGACGCATTGATCTGAGCGCGAGATATATTTACTGATTTCCTCTGGCCGTTCGCATCAATGTCCTTTTTGTGCCGGAGCTGATGGCCATTTTTAAGCTTGCTGCACCATTCAATTTATGTACTTGTATTTTGCACGTTATTGCAATTACACTCGGACCAGGACAATCCATGTTAACATACATACATTTTTGACTAGAGCCGGAATCGAATCCGCGGTCTTCGACTTAGCAGTCAGTAACACTTCGTTACGCCACCAAGTCGTAATAACTGAATTGAGTCTATGCAGTTACATCATCAGTTCATCTACAGTTTCAGTCATTCTTTATATAACTAACGCATTTAGGAGAAATAACTTGTGCTGAATGTAATGAGTGGCATAACACATTATGGAATAAAATTTGCGTACTTTTAAGCCTTTAGTTGCGTAATTTAAAGCATACTGAGAAACAGCCGTCATAGTCGACGTTAAAATTATAATAGATCTTTCACAAAGGAAATACAAAAACAATTACATGGTAATAACTAAAAAAACGTTTCTCTAACATTATACAGTTTTACAGATTGTATCTATTTGCGACAAGTAGATATTACCATTCCTTTTGCATTTCCAAGACACTGACACCCTATATCTGCACAAGGCATAATAAACCTACACCTTCAAACTTTAAGATCTAATTTTGTATTCTTTATGTTTGTATCTTACGGTATCTTCCTGATATGAAAAAATCAACTGTGTGTGTTTGAAATAAGGTTTAAATTTGCGAGTTGTTGAGCTTTAAAAGAGTATTTCTTGATGTAACGTGATGTGTAGAACGTAGATAGTATTATTCAGCAAACGTTTCAGTGGAATCCATTTCCTGGCGTCTCGAGTAAGGCTGACGGACGGATACTAGTCACCAGATGTCCCAGTTAGGCTTGATATGGATTTGAGATTGATGTAGGCGCGTGTTGTAAAAGAGGAATGGAGTAGAGATAAATGGCTGAAAGCAGGGTAAGTGGACGGACCTAATTTAAATTGATATACTTGCTTTCTTTGTAGCTTCAGTTATGTATTCAATCATTTTTAATGTACTAGAGTTTAGCCGCACGTAAACCTTCCGCGAGAATCACACTTGAAAACCTTACAAAAATCCTTCGGTGGTTTTTGAGGTAATCGCGTTCATAGAAACGAATTGCAAAATCAATCCAAAATAAAAGAGATTTTATCACAGAATATAATCAGTACAAATAGGAGCTGTGGATCTATGCTATGATGTCTTTGCTTTGATAAACAATCGCTTGATGATGATCGGAACGATGGTTTTGTCAGTTATCCCCTGGAATGGGACACCAGCCGTGGTCACGCGAGAAGACAGTATTTTCAGAAACGTCGGAGTAAATTTAAGGTAGTTTACCTTTATTTTCAAATAATAACAAGATATAGACCCGTTATATTGATATAAATAAATGCCAGTACATATTATTACGAATAGCAGTAGATGCTGGGTAATACTCAACAAATTATCAGTGACGTCATATTTCTTACCCCGAACAAATTGCACTGCGACAATAAAGAATATAGACATACAATAAAGAAGGCCGGTTGGCGTAGCAGGAGTGTAAGCGACTGCTTCGTCGAAGGTCGCGGGTTCGATTCCCGGTCAAGTCAAACATTTGTGTGAATGAACATGGTTGTTTGTCTTGGTCTGGGTGTTTCTATGTATAATAATTATGTATATATTTAGAAAAAAATATAAATGTATGTTTATCCATTATGTAGTACCCATAGAACAAGCTCTGCTTAGTTTGGGACTAGATGGTGTTGTGTGAATGTGGTAGAATATTATATTATATAAATTTAAAGTATTTTTATAGGTATTAACTCATAAAATACTGAAGATATCTTATCTTCAGTATAAGTTATTTCACGGAACCGAACAACTTGTATCTTTGCCAAGAAACTGCAATTAAAATAACGGGTGCCATTTGTTTCACTATTAAATATTATATCTTACGTACATTTCTATATTTGTCTGTGGTGTTCGTGTGTCCGGCCAAGTGCTTTTATTGCGTGAAGAAAATGATCTGCCAACTAAACGTAATTTTAAATTAGACTCCAAAGGACAATGGCAGATCTCCATACATCAAAATATCTGAAATTAAATTTAAGCGTACAGTAATAAAAAATATATCAAAAAATTTGGCGTAAGTAACAGCGTCTATAAATGATTCTATTTACACTCAGGAAAGGTGGAAAAAAAAGATATCGGTATTTGAATTTTTAGTTAAGAGTGAACAATGTAGGTAAAAGAAAAGTTATAGTATGAAAGTTAAACAATGTAGGTATGAATTATCAAATGACATATGTCAGATTGACATCAAAACGCGGAAGTATTTTGTAGCATCTAATTGTCACAGCCAAAGACAAAAGCAGAGCTGCACATTTTAAATCGATTTTATGTGAAATCGATACAACATTAAAACGATGCTGTGACGTTTTTATTTGATTTAAACGTTGTTTTGCTTCAAAAATATTAGCTTATTGATATAATATTGATTAAATATTAAATAACTGCATTTTAAACCAAACCAACGTTATAAAGGTCGCTCGTATCGATTTCTTATTTAATAATCGATACGGATATAGCACTCACGTCTAATTCTGTCACACCATTGTCTATGGCAACAATCAAATAATAAAGTATTCGTAATCAATTGGAATACTTTTTATCATCATAAAATACTCCAGCTTTAACGAGACAAAGTGAAAATATTAAAAATCGTAAAAAAAATGCCTAAAATCCTTTTATACGAGAAAAGTTTTTATTTATACTATTAGCTTATTTTCAGTGTCCCACTGCTAAGCAAATCTTTAAATATTTTCATATAGTGCAACCCAGTGAAAACTAACAAATTAATATTTTTTCACTATTGCGATTTGTACCCCAACAAATAGGTATTATAAGTTATCTCGATCACATGACTGGAGACTGCGAGTAATGTTTACCTCTGCTAGATGCTATAGTGAGATCATTTGTTTTATATGTGGAAAATGTCAGACTACACTGCTATTGTCCTCAGAGATTATCAGTGGTGTATTTCAGTCAACTCCCACAGCCTAAATTAACACGGTGTTCCGCGAACTCTCGCCACGGTCTCAACTTATCATATTGTTTGTCCACTAGGAGGTGCATGCAGGCACGATGGCGCATCTTTGGCCTGTAATTATTATTCACCCGTACCGCTTTTTAATTGTGTATTGGCCCATATAACTTAGAAGACAAGAATTAGAGTATGTAAGTGAACTTTTTAACAGAAACACAACAGAGACTTATTTAAATGGAGTTTTCTGAAGTAATCTTCTCTCGGCATCATTTTACTCCTGTTTTCTGTAGCTATTCATTGTCTAGTGTTCCAAGAAGCTTCATTTACTCTGAAAGTACTGATTTAAATGTCTACCCAATATAAAATTAATGTATACAATAACTAAAATAAGTAAAACATTTCTAAACTTCACAACCTTAAAGTATTGATATCAGAACGATAAAAGTGGCACTACGCACTTTAGCTGCCAATAAGTTTAGGTATCGTTCGTTATCTTGAGTATTGCAGTAAAAGTACTGGCGGTTTTATACGATAATAAAAATAATATTTTACAGTAAGACTTTCTGTACGCACTAAAATTTATAGAGTACAGTTTGAAGTTATTTTAACCTTTTGGTATCTATGGATGTCACATTTTTATAACTCTACCGAGGACGTGTAGTCTCATAGGCTCCTATACTTTCTAGTGTTATTTTTAACAAGATTATGCAAAAGAGCTTCTGTACTATATGTAACTTGAAGTATGGGTTGGTTACAGTGAAAAACGTTAAAGTTTTGTCTTCTCCGGATAAGCTTATCTTCCAGATAAATTAAAATTGTATCGTAATTTATGATTATTACGAAACATCTAACAATTTAATTTAATTAAAACAAACAGCTGTGAAATTGGCCAGAAGTTTCTTCATTTCTTGGGGCCTTAATCTTCAAGATAAATTCAAAATGCCGCCACTTCCAGTGCTAGTGACATCTGTATGTACACCATTGTTTGAATCAATATATTTGTACCATCGCCTTATTAAAACTAGTCACCTATATCTCTATAATTAAATACTTTAATACGTTCCTAGATTGTCTACCAAATTACGACAATACCGCCCATGTTCTACTAAGTAATTTTAAGTTCTTTATTCAATTGCTGTATTCCGAATTCGTCGACCAAATTAGGGGCGTCTTAAAAACAGAAAGGTCCGCAGCACCCGCAACCAGCGAACATGTATGAAAAGAGTAATTAATGTAGAGGCAGCGCGTCAGGTTTGTAAGAATAGAAGCAAGTGGCGGTCTGTCGTCTCTGCCTATCCCGACGAGGACTTTCCTGCGTGAGATTATGTATGTATGTATGTATTCCACATTTTTAGTGGCACACAAAAAGTTGATCTATAAACTCACGACTTTTATCCCCGAAGGGGTAGGCGGAGGTGTATTATCTATCTATATGTCTACATTACACTAGTATAACATAGCTGAACATTTTCCCTGTAACTGTTTACATAGACGAGCAAGGAGTCGAGCGGTGATCGCTTGCGGATATTAAACTATACGCCCCGATGAGCACGCTCTCTAAGCTCACTATTGTATAGATGTAGGAAAGTGAGCAGAACTTGGATGTGGTAATGTGATTTGAAGTGTTTTGGGTGACAACGCATGCCCACTGTGAGGGCCTGCGCGTTCCTCGAGTGGGCGCTCGGCCTACACTCTGTAGTACAAAGTGAACGCCGGGCGCATGCTGAATGGACGCCAGATGCACGCCGAACAGACGCCGGGCGCACGCAGAGTACACGCACGAAGAATGCGCATGCCCAACGTCAAGTAGGCCTTAGTGAAGTAGAGAAAATGCTTTGAGTAGACTGATGGCTTGCATCCAGCACAAAAGGTCAGCATAGCTATGCAGGTAATGCTGATACTGTTTAGGACACGCTTCCAAAACGGCATTTTGTTTTTAATCATCTCTCGCGCTTGCAATAAATTCTATGTCATTGGTCGATGTACCTACTCTCTATTTGTTACCTGCAAATTAGCTAGCGTTGTACAGGTCACGTTGCAGTGCAGTGTGTAATTGAATTTCATGTAAATGATTAATTAAAAATACTTCAAATACCGCAAACTATATTTTGTTAAATAAATGCTTCTATATGATGGTGTAAGTACATACTTTTCGAGAAAACACTGTACTAGTACATGGGGTATAAAAGACGTTACCACGACACAATGGCAGAATTGTCTTTACCCTTAGCACCCATAATTACATACAGATCCTTGCACAACTATCTGAATTTATATACACTGTTATCTATATTATAGTAAACTAGAGGTATACAGCTACAGTCGCCATCGCTTGCATCGAGCGGTAAATATCAGGAACATAGCGCGTCCCAAGGCACAGGAGACTTATTTAATTACTAGAGTATTTTATGTAAACTTTTTAGATCTACGGATGTTATATTTCGCAGTCCTGTTAGTAGGGAGTCTCCAACACACATACTTTTACATATTACTATTAGGCGGCCGCCGTATATGAACAAAATAAGATTTATTTTAGAAAAAAAATCAACATCACCCCTGTGTATAAACTGTACCACTGCTGAGCACTGGCCAAGTGCAGGATGGCAGACAACTCTTAACCATGCTGGCTTCCTCACAATATTTTTCTACACTGTTTAGCTAGAGATGATTCACCATTTAATACGTACCTTCATCACTGGTCTGAATTCTCTTAAACCTGAGAATTGTTTTGCATAGACTGTTAGTCTCTCCACTAGGCTATCGCAGCTTACAACAACATAGCTTACACTAAAATAATATTAATAGAAATTGAAAAATCGGTTATTGGTACAATTAAGCTATTGACGCCATTTGAACCAAAGCCATTATTAGTCAGGTATAACAAGAATATACGCGCTGCTTAATCTTAAGGGAGACTCGTCAATACGATTCAAACCAAAACCAAACTCGATGGGGTTGAATCGGTATATATTATTGCAGAGTGCTTATGGCCACCTTCCAGCTCCATCATCAGATCTGCTCCATGATATAATAATATGGTACTGCCACAAGACATACACATACACATGATTACAATATTTCGGTTCAATAGAAAACTGGAAAAAGTGTCCAATTTATCTTGCAGTATTTCATACAGACACCGGGACAGGAGAAGTACATAAAAGCTTGTAATGTCGAATCGCTAGTAACTTGGACCACAAATTAGATTTTTACCCTTGTCAAACTTACTCAGTTACTTTAATATTATCGCGAGAATATCACCGTAGACCTGTTAAAACTTTATTTAACCGATATAATGATCGCACAACGTATTTGCGAATCAAATGACATTATATAATTATAGCACGAGTACGTGTTTTCATTAATTTTGTCAATTGCGTACCCACAAACCAATTTTATTAATTAGAGCCGAGGCATTAAAATAATGCTATTTTTATCTTTATAAGGTTTATAAGGTTTATAAGGTTCAATCGATCAAAATTGAATAATGACGATATAAAAATAAAACATTTCTTAATTATATTAATATTATAAGCGATGAAATAGAATGGCGATGAGTTTTATGCCCGTTCTTTCTCGTCGTTATATGCGCTTGCATTGCGAACGTGACACTAAATGTAAATGGTAATCAACTTCATTTTTGTCGTTCATTAGCATCACATTGTCACCTAAGTGAACATATGACTTTGATTTTGACTTTGAATAGGTACATGTACAATTGTAAATTTAAAACCGTTGCCACAATTTAAGCCTCTTCCGTTCACTGGTAAATACATAATCTTGTAGAAAATCTTGTAGAAAATCTTGTTTCTGTTGTAATTAAAGATTTCATATATTGTCAAATGTTACTAAAGTAATGCATGTTATTTATAGGATCGTTGCAAATGGCGTTTCGTAGTCTCTGCTTACTCCTCCTGGAAACAGGCGTGAGTATGCATGTATGATGTATGCATGTTATTTATTCCGATTTAATTTTGTCAGTCCCGTACCGGAAATCTAAATACAACTGGTCGAATAACTGAAAACCGAGAGAAGCATTTTCCATTCACGAAGTGGTTGAAAGAACAATACATCTCTGAACGATTGACCAAATTAATTCTCGCCCGCTCGAGTAATTTAATAGGTTATGTTATGTTTTCGCGTGGCTCTGCACGAAAATAAGCTGGGCTGCATCAATTTAGCATACTGTACTAATCAGGTGTCAATTTTATTAATATGTTTACTGGATATAACAAAAACATCGTATTGTCCTTAAAATTATAGTGGTAGGTCTCTTAAGTATTGTAAATCTACAAAAATAATATTTTTAGTACGTAAACATATTATGTTTACGTACTAATATTCACAAATTGCCTCATTCTCTTTCAGGTTTTCTAGGTTTCTTAGGCACCTACCTAATGGGACTTTTGTATCAAGTACTGATATCAAATTCGCAGAATGTAAGTTACTACCAGCTGTACAGGCTGTTCATTTTAGTAACGACATTCAAAATTTGAAAAACAATGTACCTTGTTCTCCCGGTATCCTTAGACTCAAGCCGTTTCTCGATGAACACGGCGTCATACGCGTTAGGGGTCGTCTGTCAGATTCGGATGAACCTTATAACTACAAACATCCTTGCATTCTGCCGCGTCATGATCATGTTTTCGACCTTCTTGTTGATTTTTATCACAAGAAGCATCTCCATGCTGGTCCAGAGTTGCTTGTGTCCTTACTTAGGCATAAGTATTGGATTTCAGCCGCTCGACGAATAATGCGTCACAGAATACATAAATGTAACGTCTGTTTCAAATTTCGTCCGCGTCCGACTTTCCCTCCCATGGCAGATCTTCCTAGCCAACGCGTCAATCAAGTTGATAAATCGTTTACACATACCGGTTGTGATTACGCAGGACCGCTGCAGTATACGCCAGTGCGTGGTCGAGGTGTTAAAAGCCGTAAAGCTTGGCTATGTATTTTTACATGTTTAACGACGCGCGCTACGCATATTGAAGTTGCGACAGATTTAAGCACGGTGTCAATCCTTGCAGCCCTTAAACGATTTCTCTCACGGCGCGGCCCTATACAGTGTTTGTATATGGATAACGGCACTTGTTTCGTGGGCGCAAGCTCTTATTTACGCGACCTCTATAAGTTTCTCAGAGAAGAATATCGTACTCGTCTTCAGGAAGAACTTTCCATAGATCATATTGACTGGAAGTTTATTCCACCAGCATCACCACATTTCGGTGGATGTTGGGAAAGCATGGTCAAAGTAATTAAAACGCATCTCTTCAAAGTTAAAGGTCAACAGATCCTCTCTTACGAAGAGCTTTTATCTGTCCTTGCACAAGTCGAGGCACTGATCAACTCGCGTCCGCTCACGTCATTGAGTATTGACCCTGCAGAACCATCCGCGTTAAGCCCTGCACATTTTCTGAAGACAGTGCCATTATCGTTATTTCCGGCTCCTCAAGCAGACTCTTCAAGCTTGCTCCAGAGACATACTCTGCTGGATAAACTCGTGCAGTCGTTCTGGCGGCGCTGGCGTGCGGAATATCTCCACCAGCTTCAGGCTAGATCCAAGTGGAATAGTCCTGCATTCCCTATACAGGAGGGTACGTTGGCCTTGGGGAGCTACGTGCGCCCTGTTGTATGTCTCTGCCCGCTTCCAACTCAGTGAGATCTAGCCTGAAGTTGGATCTACCTCTTAGTTTAAGTATTTAGTTTGTAGTTTTCGCTATTATTGCGTTTGTAGTTTTCGCTAAAGTAAATTTAGATTAATTTTATTATCATATCGCTGTCTTAGCCTATTGATCGGTTATGCGGTAGTACACCCAACATAGCTAAGTTCAATTTTATTTATTTTTTAAAGGCAACCCTTCAGGGCCGGGGGGATATGGTAGCGCCATCTACCTTTCTGTCGAGAACTAAATACATCAACGTCAATCGTTCCACGCTTGCTCGTCCAATACGAGCGATCCTTTGATTCCCTCCCTCCCAAGGCACGCCTTGCTGATTGGTCGCCGCGTTCATCGACGCGAGAGACAGTCGAGAATAATCCGTGTCGCGACGAACGCATGTGTCGCACCGCTATATTTTTTACCGCTCCCGCTTTATACCAAAAACTCAACAAACCGCCCGCGAGTGAAGTGTGGTGGAGTGATTTGTGTAGTTCTGGGTTGGATCCAGACGGAGTGATCAGCGTACAGCCCGACTCCTCGAAGGCACTAGGACGAAGACGCCAAGGGGCCGCCATTCTGTCAAGGTAAGGCGTGTCCTTAGAATATCCTAAACTCACTCACACTCCTCTTCCCTTTCTAGGCGATTAGAACTCACCCTAATACATTCCACAATATTAATCCTTCTCCAAATCACCTAGAACATTCAGTTCGCCAAAACAAGTGTTGTGGTCTCAAAGGAAAATCAACCGTTAAATAAACTTGTATAAAGTATACAAGTATATATAAGTCTGGTGATGTGCACGGTCACGGCAATAGGCTCGCCCCCTATTACGTGGGACCTAAAACTTTGTGGCGAAATGTGGGTGTAATATTTACACCTATGCCTACCCCTTCGGGGATACAGGCGTGAGACAAATATACAAATAGCGAAAGTATACATTCGATTATAAATAAAACCATTCATAATCATGGGAAAACAACATACTGTAGTTCCGTCATCCTGTGGCCACGGCTGATGTATGGGAGACCGGATATGATTTTCACACGGGTGGGTTGTCACAGAGGTCATAATAGAATATCGAGTGGTCGAATAAGTCCATTAAACGGCATGTCTGAGTACGCTGACATGAGGCACAAATGGATGTGCTACTGCCTCGCTCCTACCACGCCGTTTAATTGTCTGTTATGGCCTCTGTGACAACCAACCAGTGTGACAACCATACCCGGTCTCCCCTAACCTATGCCGTAATATCGGCAGGAGTAATAAAGTATCATCCTACAGACTTCCACTATAAAACAGGTCTCCACAGAGACCGATCTCTGGTAAGTATAAGGTAGTTCAATTTTGAACAATTACTCAGTATACATTCATTACATTAGTAATTAATAAACACCGTGATTAACAATGTTTACAGTTTCCTACATTCACCACAAAATCGCAAACATAGTAGAGACAACTAACCAGTACCACTTGACCTACCCTAATCTTCCAATCCAACTAAATTATCTAAGTCAATAACACCCGCTAACTATCCTTAACTACAGTTAAACTTGGCAACTACCTTAAACTGCAGTTAGGTTTCACCTTCGGCACCCTTTGAAGATTTAAACGGTACTTACGTGTTTTGTTACGAGTCTATTAAGGACAAATTGTTTAGTTCAACTATAAGCATTTGTAAACCTAGTAAGTATACTATTTCTGTGCATGGGTGTAAAATGGAATCTGTGCCGGATTAAGTATATAGTAAGTGGTTTATAAACTATCGTTTTGTGTACTTTTACCCAAAATAAAACATACAATGATAATATAAATTCTTGAATAACAATATAACTTTAACCCTGTTTAAATATATGTAGCTTTTCTTTGTTTATGTCTGAAACAATAGTTTAAAACGCATTATTATTCGTATAAAAAAATAATATAATTTTTATCTCTTATGCTCCTGCTACACCTGCGTCTTACCGCGTCAATTAGCGCGTTAATTTAGGCGCTAAGTAGATGTGGCCAACGTTTTTACGCTTTAAAATGCTAATTTTCTATGTGTTTTTTTTTAACGCATTAACTAACGTGTTATTGGCCATTGCCATTAACGTTAACGCTAACGCAGGTGTAGCAGTAGCATTATAGACACACGTACACGCATTTAGTGTAATTCTAACAATATTTCATAGATACAATGTCGAATGTTCAAACTAACAAAAACGAACTCATCAATTTTGTTGGGCAAAATAGCCAATCAGTATCACTAAAATGGCTATAAAATATTCCTTATGTTGCCAAAAATGTCTAATGTTAACCAGCCTAAAAATAAATAAAGTGAAATAAATTCAAAACATTTCCCAGTACTTAATAAGCTAACAAACGTTGTTACCGTAATAAATCTAAACAGAGTGGCATTAAGTTAAAGCACCGGATTATCCCCGATATTGTTTTAGTTTTTGATGGTCCGGCTTTAAGGATACTGTACACACACCGTAAAACCACGGTGAATTCACCGTGACTATTACGGTCGACCAATGCGTATGGAGTGTGTCTTGGAGTCCGTGTTTAACTATAATGACGTTTGTAATACATACTTTGTATTTGTCACGTCTTGAGAACCCAAAATTTCAATCGATAGATTTGCCCATGGTATAATATATAGCTCACTAAAACGTAACATCGTTGAGAAGAGTGAGCTCTCTTTTCCCGTCGTAGCTACAGGCATTCCAACTACAGCGCACGCTTTATGAAATGCGTACATTGTCAGATTGACTTTAACGTGGACACGTTTTTGAAGCACAGCACTGACTTGTGATGGATTTAAACCAATTTCCTCAAAATTCGTAAAAAAATGAGTCGCACATTACAGTGAATTTCTGCGTCGAACGCGTGTAAAATACAAGGGCTTTTCATTTCATTTTTGCTATGGCCCAGTGAGATTGCCGTTTCGAATAACAGTCATGGCAAAATTGTGCTGAGGCTACAATTTTTCAGGTGGCTTGTGCGTTTGACGAAATGTGAAGCTGTGTGATAGCCAACAGAATGACAGAATCGCAATCCTTGCTTTTATGCAATTGTATTTGTTATTATTGTCACAACGCTGCTCCACTCTGCCCCTGTGAAAAAGTCTGTTTATCAACGTCTGTCTTTTTAAAGACTGTACCAGGTTTACGTTGGATAATCTAATTTATTCTGTGGTCGAGCCGTTGTGACCTTGAGACGAAGGCTTTTACTTGTTGTATGTCCTCAAATAGGTCTACCTAGACGGACTAGTGCGACCTACAATTTGCAAGGTGTTTTAATTTCTGCGTTATTTGGGTGAGCCGCTTGCTTTCTACAAATTGTCTGCAAACTTTCAACTAAATAGGTAATCCTTTAATTTTTTTCAGAAATAACGTCTGGCCCCGGATTAAATTGTAGGTGACTTTACATTCTATATACAAACAATGACGGAAAAAATCTCAGAGCTTGTGAATTATATTAAATGTTTGCGACATGCGAAGATGGAACCAATAATACTCGGTAGTGGAAAACAGCGAGTCATAAATATTGCAAAAGGAAAAACAACGCCCGATTGGTGAAATAAAAGGAACACGACAGCTCATAATAGTGTGTTGACAAGGGGAGAATGAGGCAATTTGTGAATATTAGTACGTAAACATATTATGTTTACGTACTAATATTCACAAATTGCCTAAGTATTATTGGTTCCATCTTCGCATGTCGCAAACATTTAATATAATTCACAAGCTCTGAGATTTTTTCCGTCATTGTTTGTATATAGAATGTAAAGTCACCTACAATTTAATCCGGGGCCAGACGTTATTTCTGAAAAAAATTAAAGGATTACCTATTTAGTTGAAAGTTTGCAGACAATTTGTAGAAAGCAAGCGGCTCACCCAAATAACGCAGAAATTAAAACACCTTGCAAATTGTAGGTCGCACTAGTCCGTCTAGGTAGACCTATTTGAGGACATACAACAAGTAAAAGCCTTCGTCTCAAGGTCACAACGGCTCGACCACAGAATAAATTAGATTATCCAACGTAAACCTGGTACAGTCTTTAAAAAGACAGACGTTGATAAACAGACTTTTTCACAGGGGCAGAGTGGAGCAGCGTTGTGACAATAATAACAAATACAATTGCATAAAAGCAAGGATTGCGATTCTGTCATTCTGTTGGCTATCACACAGCTTCACATTTCGTCAAACGCACAAGCCACCTGAAAAATTGTAGCCTCAGCACAATTTTGCCATGACTGTTATTCGAAACGGCAATCTCACTGGGCCATAGCAAAAATGAAATGAAAAGCCCTTGTATTTTACACGCGTTCGACGCAGAAATTCACTGTAATGTGCGACTCATTTTTTTACGAATTTTGAGGAAATTGGTTTAAATCCATCACAAGTCAGTGCTGTGCTTCAAAAACGTGTCCACGTTAAAGTCAATCTGACAATGTACGCATTTCATAAAGCGTGCGCTGTAGTTGGAATGCCTGTAGCTACGACGGGAAAAGAGAGCTCACTCTTCTCAACGATGTTACGTTTTAGTGAGCTATATATTATACCATGGGCAAATCTATCGATTGAAATTTTGGGTTCTCAAGACGTGACAAATACAAAGTATGTATTACAAACGTCATTATAGTTAAACACGGACTCCAAGACACACTCCATACGCATTGGTCGACCGTAATAGTCACGGTGAATTCACCGTGGTTTTACGGTGTGTGTACAGTATCCTTAAAGCCGGACCATCAAAAACTAAAACAATATCGGGGATAATCCGGTGCTTTAACTTAATGCCACTCTGTTTAGATTTATTACGGTAACAACGTTTGTTAGCTTATTAAGTACTGGGAAATGTTTTGAATTTATTTCACTTTATTTATTTTTAGGCTGGTTAACATTAGACATTTTTGGCAACATAAGGAATATTTTATAGCCATTTTAGTGATACTGATTGGCTATTTTGCCCAACAAAATTGATGAGTTCGTTTTTGTTAGTTTGAACATTCGACATTGTATCTATGAAATATTGTTAGAATTACACTAAATGCGTGTACGTGTGTCTATAATGCTACTGCTACACCTGCGTTAGCGTTAACGTTAATGGCAATGGCCAATAACACGTTAGTTAATGCGTTAAAAAAAAACACATAGAAAATTAGCATTTTAAAGCGTAAAAACGTTGGCCACATCTACTTAGCGCCTAAATTAACGCGCTAATTGACGCGGTAAGACGCAGGTGTAGCAGGAGCATAAGAGATAAAAATTATATTATTTTTTTATACGAATAATAATGCGTTTTAAACTATTGTTTCAGACATAAACAAAGAAAAGCTACATATATTTAAACAGGGTTAAAGTTATATTGTTATTCAAGAATTTATATTATCATTGTATGTTTTATTTTGGGTAAAAGTACACAAAACGATAGTTTATAAACCACTTACTATATACTTAATCCGGCACAGATTCCATTTTACACCCATGCACAGAAATAGTATACTTACTAGGTTTACAAATGCTTATAGTTGAACTAAACAATTTGTCCTTAATAGACTCGTAACAAAACACGTAAGTACCGTTTAAATCTTCAAAGGGTGCCGAAGGTGAAACCTAACTGCAGTTTAAGGTAGTTGCCAAGTTTAACTGTAGTTAAGGATAGTTAGCGGGTGTTATTGACTTAGATAATTTAGTTGGATTGGAAGATTAGGGTAGGTCAAGTGGTACTGGTTAGTTGTCTCTACTATGTTTGCGATTTTGTGGTGAATGTAGGAAACTGTAAACATTGTTAATCACGGTGTTTATTAATTACTAATGTAATGAATGTATACTGAGTAATTGTTCAAAATTGAACTACCTTATACTTACCAGAGATCGGTCTCTGTGGAGACCTGTTTTATAGTGGAAGTCTGTAGGATGATACTTTATTACTCCTGCCGATATTACGGCATAGGTTAGGGGAGACCGGGTATGGTTGTCACACTGGTTGGTTGTCACAGAGGCCATAACAGACAATTAAACGGCGTGGTAGGAGCGAGGCAGTAGCACATCCATTTGTGCCTCATGTCAGCGTACTCAGACATGCCGTTTAATGGACTTATTCGACCACTCGATATTCTATTATGACCTCTGTGACAACCCACCCGTGTGAAAATCATATCCGGTCTCCCATACATCAGCCGTGGCCACAGGATGACGGAACTACAGTATGTTGTTTTCCCATGATTATGAATGGTTTTATTTATAATCGAATGTATACTTTCGCTATTTGTATATTTGTCTCACGCCTGTATCCCCGAAGGGGTAGGCATAGGTGTAAATATTACACCCACATTTCGCCACAAAGTTTTAGGTCCCACGTAATAGGGGGCGAGCCTATTGCCGTGACCGTGCACATCACCAGACTTATATATACTTGTATACTTTATACAAGTTTATTTAACGGTTGATTTTCCTTTGAGACCACAACACTTGTTTTGGCGAACTGAATGTTCTAGGTGATTTGGAGAAGGATTAATATTGTGGACTGTATTAGGGTGAGTTCTAATCGCCTAGAAAGGGAAGAGGAGTGTGAGTGAGTTTAGGATATTCTAAGGACACGCCTTACCTTGACAGAATGGCGGCCCCTTGGCGTCTTCGTCCTAGTGCCTTCGAGGAGTCGGGCTGTACGCTGATCACTCCGTCTGGATCCAACCCAGAACTACACAAATCACTCCACCACACTTCACTCGCGGGCGGTTTGTTGAGTTTTTGGTATAAAGCGGGAGCGGTAAAAAATATAGCGGTGCGACACATGCGTTCGTCGCGACACGGATTATTCTCGACTGTCTCTCGCGTCGATGAACGCGGCGACCAATCAGCAAGGCGTGCCTTGGGAGGGAGGGAATCAAAGGATCGCTCGTATTGGACGAGCAAGCGTGGAACGATTGACGTTGATGTATTTAGTTCTCGACAGAAAGGTAGATGGCGCTACCATATCCCCCCGGCCCTGAAGGGTTGCCTTTAAAAAATAAATAAAATTGAACTTAGCTATGTTGGGTGTACTACCGCATAACCGATCAATAGGCTAAGACAGCGATATGATAATAAAATTAATCTAAATTTACTTTAGCGAAAACTACAAACGCAATAATAGCGAAAACTACAAACTAAATACTTAAACTAAGAGGTAGATCCAACTTCAGGCTAGATCTCACTGAGTTGGAAGCGGGCAGAGACATACAACAGGGCGCACGTAGCTCCCCAAGGCCAACGTACCCTCCTGTATAGGGAATGCAGGACTATTCCACTTGGATCTAGCCTGAAGCTGGTGGAGATATTCCGCACGCCAGCGCCGCCAGAACGACTGCACGAGTTTATCCAGCAGAGTATGTCTCTGGAGCAAGCTTGAAGAGTCTGCTTGAGGAGCCGGAAATAACGATAATGGCACTGTCTTCAGAAAATGTGCAGGGCTTAACGCGGATGGTTCTGCAGGGTCAATACTCAATGACGTGAGCGGACGCGAGTTGATCAGTGCCTCGACTTGTGCAAGGACAGATAAAAGCTCTTCGTAAGAGAGGATCTGTTGACCTTTAACTTTGAAGAGATGCGTTTTAATTACTTTGACCATGCTTTCCCAACATCCACCGAAATGTGGTGATGCTGGTGGAATAAACTTCCAGTCAATATGATCTATGGAAAGTTCTTCCTGAAGACGAGTACGATATTCTTCTCTGAGAAACTTATAGAGGTCGCGTAAATAAGAGCTTGCGCCCACGAAACAAGTGCCGTTATCCATATACAAACACTGTATAGGGCCGCGCCGTGAGAGAAATCGTTTAAGGGCTGCAAGGATTGACACCGTGCTTAAATCTGTCGCAACTTCAATATGCGTAGCGCGCGTCGTTAAACATGTAAAAATACATAGCCAAGCTTTACGGCTTTTAACACCTCGACCACGCACTGGCGTATACTGCAGCGGTCCTGCGTAATCACAACCGGTATGTGTAAACGATTTATCAACTTGATTGACGCGTTGGCTAGGAAGATCTGCCATGGGAGGGAAAGTCGGACGCGGACGAAATTTGAAACAGACGTTACATTTATGTATTCTGTGACGCATTATTCGTCGAGCGGCTGAAATCCAATACTTATGCCTAAGTAAGGACACAAGCAACTCTGGACCAGCATGGAGATGCTTCTTGTGATAAAAATCAACAAGAAGGTCGAAAACATGATCATGACGCGGCAGAATGCAAGGATGTTTGTAGTTATAAGGTTCATCCGAATCTGACAGACGACCCCTAACGCGTATGACGCCGTGTTCATCGAGAAACGGCTTGAGTCTAAGGATACCGGGAGAACAAGGTACATTGTTTTTCAAATTTTGAATGTCGTTACTAAAATGAACAGCCTGTACAGCTGGTAGTAACTTACATTCTGCGAATTTGATATCAGTACTTGATACAAAAGTCCCATTAGGTAGGTGCCTAAGAAACCTACAGACATAAACGATGGCGCGGAGTAACTTAGACCACGATGACATGCGTAGTGCGAACGCATAGATCGGAGACTCCGCAACCTCAGCAATCACGGGATAAGAAACAGACTGCCGTTCGGGTACATCTTCGTCTTCTGCACTGTGGTCAAAGGGTTGCATGGGCCACTATGACGGATCATGAGAAATCCAAGAAGGTCCACGATGCCACAATGGATGATGCAGAAGATTAAGTGGAGTGACACCACGAGACAGGCAATCAGCGGGGTTCTCAATACCCGCGACGTGATTGAAACAAGTAGCGGGAACAAGTTCAATCAATTTACTAACGCGTTTGGCGACAAAAGTCTGCCAGCGGTGAGGAGAGGAATATATCCAAGCGAGCACTACTTTGGAGTTAGAAAATGCGTATATTTTATTAATAGGGTAGTGGGGCAAAACTGTGTCTTGAACCTTGCGGAGCAACTGAGACAGCAGAAGTAGTAGTACATAGTCTCGCGACCGAAATGGTTTTAATAGGCGAGACCTTAGACTTGGCACAAACTAACTGCACCGAGTAGTTAGAACCAATGCGGACTTGCAGATATACGACTCCGCCGTAAGCACGCTCGCTAGCGTCAGCGAAACCTATTAAGTTGATGGTACATCCATCTACCAACCCAAGATGACGCGGAATAGTAATTTGATTGAGCGCGGTAAGCTCAATACAAAACTGGCCTCAAGCGGCGACAATATGGTCAGGGGGTGTTTCATCCCACTCACACTTTGATAGCTAAAGTTCCTTGATCAAGAGCTTGGCGAACAAAATTGTGGGAGCCACAAAACCCATTATGTCCCATAGTCGAGCCACTGTGGACAGCATAGTGCGTTTGGTGCACTTATCATCTGGCGGTGAGACGTCAAACCGAAAACTATCACAGGATTTGTCCCAGCGTAAACCGAGAACTTTATGCGATACAGACTTCTCAAACTCAATGTCTGGAGAAGCTTTATGAGAATCTGGTATGCGTGCGAGAACCTCCTTAGAGTTGCTTGTCCATTTGACAAGATCAAACTGGCCTCGCTTGAAAAGCTGAATAAGCTCTTTACAGAGCAAAATTGCTAGCGGAGCGGATATAACACTACAGGCAATGTCATCCATATACAAAGCGGAAGTAGCAACAGCTGCTGCGGCGGGAAAGTGATCGCCTTCATCAGCGATCAACTGGCGAACAACTCGTAACGCGTGATATGGGCTAGACTTGAGTCCAAAACAAACACGATTGAACTGATACACAGATAAAGGTTCCTTATTGTTAAAACAATAAAATATCCGTTGAAATCTACGGTCAGACTCGCAAACGCCGATATTGAGGAACATTTGGCGGCAATCAGCGGACAGAGCGATTTGGAAAATACGAAACTTTATTATGATGTTAAATAAATCCCCCTGTAGATTAGGGCCGGCATGCAAAATGTCATTAATCGACTGACCCGATGTAGTCTTACAACTAGCATCTAAAACCACACCAAGTTTAGTAGAGGTTTTATCTTCGCGAACTACGCCGTGATGCGGGATATAATATGAGGGAAGAGAATTGCCCTCGTCGTTTACAACTACACTCAAAAAACCTTTATCTATGAAGTCACGAATGACGTCATTATAGGCGCTGCGTAACTTAAGTGATGCATCATGTTTACGTTCCAAACAATGGAAACGTCTAAGCGCAGCAGCGTACGAGTCGCCTAACGAATAAGGGTCACCATAGAATGGCAACGCCACAACGTATCTGCCACTGTCGTCACGAACAGTGGTAGCGCGGAAATGTTCTTCACACTCGAGATCCTTACGGCTCATCGAGGGCGGTGCGGTAACCTCTTCAAGCTCCCAAAATCGCTTGAGAAGAGAATCAATATTATTTTCTTGAATAACAGAACAACAGCAAGACGTAATATATTGAAAAGTATTTAACGTAGGTACGGTACCCATAATCACATACCCAAATACCGTCTCAATAGCGAGCGGTAAGTTATATTCCTCACTACGTACCACTGTAGTTAGTAGCAAATGCGGAAATATTGCAGCTCCGATCAAAACATCAATGTCTGCCGGATTCGCAATCTCCGAGTCTGCCAGCGGCAATGACTCGAGGTGAGTAAGTAATGCTACGTCTACATTAGCGTTCGGCAATGCGTCCGTGATACGCTCCACGATAAGCGAAGAAATGTTAAAATTAATATCCCTATCAAAACGCGAATGCATTTTAACATCTACGGAACCCTTGCAATGTTTTTCTGAACCGCCGATCCCTTTGACTACTGAGTTAGTATTTTTAAAGTAATTCCACAATCCGAGGCATTTGAAATACTCAAAAGTTATGAAATTGCTCTGAGATGCGCTATCGAGTAGACAACGTACCACGTGCGGTGATCCATTAATATCATAAACGATAACTTGCGCTGTCGCTAACAGTACCGTCTTGGACGCCATACACTGCGGCTTGGCCCCGCGCGGATTATTATAGATGCGCGAGGGCCGTCCGCGCGTGCGCGTCGCCCGCGCAATAGATGTCGTACACAACGATATTTCATTCTGAGTCGTGGGAGGTGCAGTTATCGTGGCCTGCACTTGCGACGTAAGTGTGTCAAGGTTAGCGGCTTGGCTTGACAACGGACTACCTTTATCGAAGTGCAACAATGAGTGGTGTCGCTGATTACATGAACGACATACAAAATAAATTAGCGGGTCTTAATCGCGTACAATTAATTTATTTAAGGTATAAATACCTATTTGTTTCCGACGTTTCGCTCGTCTTGCACCGAGCCTGGTCGCGGAGAGACTGATGAGAGCTCAGCGCCGTCTTGTGGAAGTGCGGGTTTCGGCACCTACCCTCACTTGGTCTTTATTTAAGTTCGCACTGTCGGTACTCCGACACACTACACTAATGACGTCTACACACTGTTGAGATTTATCACTGCGGCGGTGTGTACAAAGTCGATTGCAGCTGCGGTAGTTCATATATCGGGCAGACTAAGCGTACAATCGCTGAAAGAGTAAAGGAACATATCGCAGCTGTGAAAAACCGACATATTAATAAGTCGGCTATAGCTGAGCATTTGTTGGAGTCTGGACCAAACCACTGGATAGAACTGCATCAACCACAAGTCTTATCCACCGATCGTCACTATTACTCCAGGATAGTACGTGAAGCGGTAGAAATCAAGAAATATAACAATTTCAACCGGGAGGATGGATATAGATTATCGGCTACTTGGAATCCAGTCATCAGCAAATGTAAACACCGCCGCAGTGATAAATCTCAACAGTGTGTAGACGTCATTAGTGTAGTGTGTCGGAGTACCGACAGTGCGAACTTAAATAAAGACCAAGTGAGGGTAGGTGCCGAAACCCGCACTTCCACAAGACGGCGCTGAGCTCTCATCAGTCTCTCCGCGACCAGGCTCGGTGCAAGACGAGCGAAACGTCGGAAACAAATAGGTATTTATACCTTAAATAAATTAATTGTACGCGATTAAGACCCGCTAATTTATTTTGTATGATGTATACAAATCGCGAAAGTTTAAAATCGATTATTACAAACCGCTACGGGCCGGAATATGTGATAAAAGTAAAACAACTAGAACGCCTTAGGATAAAGCGGGTATGTTTGGAAACTTCGCTTAGTTTTTTAACAAAGTGTCGTGATAACGATGTAATACCCGTAGGAGTGCGCATTAAACCGCGTAAGGACATTCCTTATTCCGATGGCATTCTACGTAACGCCAGTGTTCGTCTTTTAAGACAATTAATCCGTAACTGTCGGTACGAGCTAGGTGTTGTACAGTGTGACCTATTCAAAGTGCACACAGAGTGTAGTGAAGTGCTTTCAAACAGTGACTTTAGCTTGTGCGATCGTGTAACATATAACCAATCTAGTCGCATTTACGATCTGCGTACTAAACGGCATAAGAACAAGTTTGATAAATTGATAAACCATCGTGAGAGGGTAACCGGCAAAAATGAACAGTCCACCCAACAGAAAACGGTAGTCAATTTATCAGATTATGTTATTGATAGCACGACACAAAGCGTATTGGTGAAAGGGTTGAATTATGCATTAACACCTAAACGGATTCCATATGAAAACGTCATAAGTAGCATAGAAGAGGTGATAACGCGTAACAAGTTACCGTCTAACGATGCGGATACACTTAGACAGGATGTTGCCGTTATTTTACGCAAGTCAAAGCCGCCTAAACCCAATATTTCCACAGAAGAGCGTCAAGCACTAAAAACGCTGCGTGATAACACGAATATTTTAGTGCTAAAGGCCGACAAGGGAAACGCCACTGTGGTAATGAATACTTGTGATTATGACTGTAAGATTAGGAATCTGTTGAGTGACACTTTATTATACAAGGCAGTGTCATATAACCCGACCGCCAGAGTGACAAAACGCATTCGTGCCTTAATTAAGGACCATAAAAACTTATTTGCGGAAGAGGTGTTTGAACAGTTACATAAACCTCAAATTGTGCAGCCGCCTAAGATGTACGGCTTACCCAAAGTACACAAGACCAACGTACCTTTGCGTCCTATAGTGAGTCAAATAAATTCACCCACATATGGTTTGGCGAAACACATAAGCAAGGTACTACAACCGTTAATAGGCAAGACGCACTCTTTCGTGAAGGACTCTCGTCACTTTGTAGAAATTATC
The DNA here is from genome assembly GCA_944739405.2 of Euclidia mi. Classification (NCBI taxonomy): domain Eukaryota; kingdom Metazoa; phylum Arthropoda; class Insecta; order Lepidoptera; family Erebidae; genus Euclidia; species Euclidia mi. Next base: position 78,452,624 of record OX123190.2, read on the forward strand.
AAGAGCACGAAAAAGGAACCAGGCGAGGTGATGGTGAGTTTTGATGTGGAGTCACTATTCACCAATGTTCCTGTTCAAGATTGCCTTGAGGTCATACAGAGGAAATTAAGGGAAAACGGTCTGTCTGACGAATACACTGTTCTGCTTAAGAATTGCTTGGATGGAAACTACTTCTTATATCGTGGACAACACTACCTCCAGATCGATGGAGTGGCTATGGGTAGTCCTATAGCACCGGTAATGGCCAACATCTGGATGGAGCACTTCGAGGAATCCATAGACATGCAGGCATCAAATGTGAAGCTATGGAAGAGGTATGTCGATGATATCTTTTGCATCATGAAGGGGAACCAGCAAGACGTGGAACAATTCGCAGACAAATTGAACTCCATACATCCGAACATCCGATTCACATACGAAATGGAGGTAGACGGATCGTTGCCCTTTCTCGACGTTAAAGTGACAGTGAGAGATAATGGTACCCTTGGACACACTGTATATAGGAAACCGACACACACAGATAGGTATCTTAACGCGAACTCGCACCACCATCCGCGGCATTTGGATTCCGTTGTGTCATCGTTAGTGAACAGAGCGTATGACCTGTGTGACCCTGAACAATTAAATAGTGAACTGTCACATGTTCAGGAGGTACTTAGGCGCAACGGATACAAGAAGAAGATACTCCGTCTGAAGAGGAAAGATCGTAGACCTGAAGTGAGCAGAGTGCCGGCTTACATGCCGTATCTAAAGGGAGTAACGGACAAGGTAGGAACAGTACTCAAGAAATACTCCATTAAGACTGTATACAGTCCGTTCTCTAAGATAGCACATAATCTGCGTACCCCAAAGGATGTCATTCCTCTCCAAACACCTGGCGTCTACAAAGTCGATTGCAGCTGCGGTAGTTCATATATCGGGCAGACTAAGCGTACAATCGCTGAAAGAGTAAAGGAACATATCGCAGCTGTGAAAAACCGACATATTAATAAGTCGGCTATAGCTGAGCATTTGTTGGAGTCTGGACCAAACCACTGGATAGAACTGCATCAACCACAAGTCTTATCCACCGATCGTCACTATTACTCCAGGATAGTACGTGAAGCGGTAGAAATCAAGAAATATAACAATTTCAACCGGGAGGATGGATATAGATTATCGGCTACTTGGAATCCAGTCATCAGCAAATGTAAACACCGCCGCAGTGATAAATCTCAACAGTGTGTAGACGTCATTAGTGTAGTGTGTCGGAGTACCGACAGTGCGAACTTAAATAAAGACCAAGTGAGGGTAGGTGCCGAAACCCGCACTTCCACAAGACGGCGCTGAGCTCTCATCAGTCTCTCCGCGACCAGGCTCGGTGCAAGACGAGCGAAACGTCGGAAACAAATAGGTATTTATACCTTAAATAAATTAATTGTACGCGATTAAGACCCGCTAATTTATTTTGTATGATGTATACAAATCGCGAAAGTTTAAAATCGATTACATGAACGACATTTCGTCTTACTGGAACAATCACTCGTTTTGTGCTTTATACTTAAGCAATTAATGCATGCTTTTACGCACTTGAAACGAGCAGTCGGACCATTAAAGGTGGGACACTTATAGAAATGGTCGTGCACTATATTACTGCACAGACACTTCTGTGAATTATTATTAGATTCCGAGCATGTTACGTAAGATTGCGGATTAGGGTCCGAGTTATTATTACTATTTCGTGCTTTATTCGACCTTTGTTTGCTGTTGTTAGTATTAGACGGGCTAGATGAACTAGACTGCGTATTATGAAATATTCGACACTGATCTTTGATGAACGAAATAAAACTATCTAGTGTAGGTATTTTATTATTGCGTTCTGTCATTTTGAAAGCACGAATTGTTTCAGTGTCAAACTTTTTTAAAGCGAGTTGAAGCAACATACAGTCGGAAAAATCTTCTAATTTTAAGTTCCTAAGAGAATTAACCGCGGTAACAAAGTTATCTATAAACAGCTGGAAATTCGCGACAGATGCGGGACTGGACAGTTTAAGATTTAAAGCTTGATCAAAGTAGGTAGACGCTAGGACGCGAGTGTCTTGATATCTATCAAGTAGTGACTTTAATATGACCTGATAATTCTCAGCACTGGATGTGACACCTGCAAATACGGACTGGGCCTTCGGTGACAGTTTACCTATTAAATAGTACAACCTGTCAGCATTTAGAACCATTATCGTGCACTGTGGACTTAAAACTCGTATAGAATAACGGCCAATTTCGTATATCTCCGTCAAACGACATAATCTCGATTGGCGGTAATCCCGGCGTGCGAGCCGCTGAAACGGGCTGTGCTGAATATTTACCCTCTAATTGTGATTGTATTCGCTTAATGATACAATAAAGATCTTCGAATGAGGTGTACGTCTGATAATTCGGTTTTTCATCAGGATTAGTAGAAAGCAATCTTGCGTTATAATCGTCTAACAACTAATAAAAATCTGTTCGAATACTATCTACTGTCATACAATAACTGAGAAATGACTCCCTATTACTATCAGAAGCGGCGGCGGTCTTTGAGCGCTCGTAAATGTTTTGAATACGCTCAAATAAAATATTGCGTTTTGCTTCTAAGATTGTCAGCTCTCTGTCTTCCGACACGCGTGGCTTCTTTTGTTGTGACATGCTTACGTAAGTATAAACTAATGAGACCGAAACAAAATAAGAATACCTAAAGTACCTTTTATTTTATCTAAGTAGGCAACACTTTAAGGCGGTGGAATTAAAAGGTGCTTGAAATATGAGATTTACAAGACAACTATGATAGAAATAATAATTGGGTAAGTAGGTAGCTTCATAAAAGTATATTACCTACTGATGCGTGTAGAAATAACAGTGCGACGGTTATGTAAATGGACTAGGAGTATAGCTTGGTGCTATAACTGCATACAGGTATACAGATATAACGAGAGGTTACGTATAAAACGTAAATGAATCCGACTCGTATGGATCAAAAAATGTTTTGGCGAACCGAATGTTCTAGGCGATTTGGAGAAAGATTAATATTGTGGACTGAATCAGGGCGAATTCTGCTCGCCTAGAAAGGATAAGGGAAGAGGAGGGTGAGTGAGTATAGGATATTCTAAGGACACGCCTTACCTTGACAAAATGGCGGCCCCCTGGCGTCTTCATCCTGGTGTCTTCGAGGAGTCGGGCTGTACGCTGATCACTCCGTCTGGATCCAACCCAGAACTACACAAATCACTCCACCACACTTCACTCGCGGGCGGTTTGTTGAGTTCTTGGTATAAAGCGGGAGCGGTAAAAAATATAGCGGTGCGGCACATGCGTTCGTCGCGACACGGATTATTCTCAACTGTCTCTCGCGTCGATGAACGCGGCGACCAATCAGCAAGGCGTGCCTTGGGAGGGAGGGAATCAAAGGATCGCTCGTATTGGACGAGCAAGCGTGGAACGATTGACGTTGATGTAATTAGTTCTCGATAGAAAGGTAGATGGCGCTACCACTAGTATTTAACGGGTAATAATTCCATGGTGGAACTGTTGAAAGGTTGGGCAAAAAGAAGGTATAACGATTTCCTTTTTAAATATTTGGAAAGGTTTGAGATAGTGATTATAATAAAATTATAACTACAGCCCTTATCCTTGAAATATTTAATGCGACTAAATTATTTTGTTAACATTTTCTTTCTTCTTCTTGATAACTATTTCGGAAGTACATACATACATAGACTCGCGCCTGTTTCCCGGAGGGGTAGGCAGAGACTAGGGAACGCCATTTGCAATGATCCTGACATATCTCTCTTGCTTCATTCACTCCCATCAGATTCCTCCTGTCCCGTTTTTATGATGTCTCCAATCTGGACAGAGAACGGCCACCTAGGTCTTCCCCTTCGTCCTGTCCCATTCACACTTGCCTTATATATCTGCTCGGTCAATCTTTCGTCATCCATTCTCTCCACGTGGCCAAACTACCTTAGCATACCTTTCTCGATGCTTGTCACTATATCTTCTTTTACCCCACAACACTCTCTTATCGCACAATTCTTTACTCTGTCAGTCAAAGACACACCACACATACTTCTCTGTCCTCTCATTTCTACAGCATTTATTCTACGTTCATGACTCTTCTGCCATACCCAACTTTCACTACCATACATAAGTGTAGGTACTAACATCTCTCTATGCACAGCCAATCGTGCCTTTTTGGACACGTCATGACTGTTCATAAAAGCCTTCAAAGCTGCATTCCTCCTATTACATGCATTAACTCTTCTTCAAATCAGCGATAGCCGAGTGGATATACCAACAGACTGCCATGCAGAGGGTATCGGGTTCGAATCCATGGCGCGCACCAATGACTTTTCGGAGTTATGTGCGTATTGAATTGTTAATTATCGCTTGTCCCGTGCCTCGGATAGCACGTTAAGCCGTCGGTCCCGGTTGTCATGAAAATCTTTGACAGTCGTTACAGGGCGTCAGTACCTTCTAAATAAACTGACACTAGTCTAAACCACGGAAAATCGCTAACCCTTCGGGTTGCGGAGGTCAGACAGGCAGGCGCTCTATGGAAAAGCTAATATTCAGCCAAATCCGGTTAGACTAGTAAGCGGACCCCAGATTGAAACTGGGATAACGCTAAGAGAAAGAAGAAGAACTCTTCTTCAAATCAAATCATTTATTTCGGTATCTTATATAACTAATACAGTGTCTTACACGGGGGTCTCCTTTTAAGTATAATAATTACTTGTGCTAGGAGGCCCTGCTCTTCACAACTATAACAATAAGATCGAAATTGCTTACATAATCGTGATTCAATCAAGTATCATTAAATTAAAATTAATAATAAATTAAATAAAAGTAAATTAAATGAAAATTATATACAAATAAAATTATTTCTATGCGTTCATTTCTATCTTTCGTATCTTTTTAAATGAATATGTAGCTTATATAAAACAAAATAATCAATTTAATCTTAAGTAACAATTCAAATAAAATTTGTGGCAATAAAACATGCAAAAAGCTATTTCTGTGATGTGTGTGTGTGTGTTTCTGGTGTGTCTGTGTGTGTGTGTGTGTGTGTGTGTGTGTGTGTGTGTGTGTGTGTGTGTGTGTGTGTGTGTGTGTGTGTGTGTGTGTGTGTGTGTGTGTGTGTGTGTGTCTTTTAGTCTACGCAATAGTTTTTAATAGATATAGTTGATTGAATCAGGCGTTACTTGGCGGAACTCCATTGTAACCCAATGGAAGGAAAGAGGAACCCACCACGCACCCTCGAATTGACCACACGTGTTTCGCCTCTGCACGAGGCATCCTCAGGAACGATGGGCAACGACTGAGCGCTTTCCAACCGTGGGCATATCAATCCGTTTAAATATTTCGCTAATTTATAAGCTGGAGCGTTGACATATGAGACGACTGGACGGATGGGCACCTGTTTTTTATGTATTTTTGGTAAACCATACAACAGCGGACACTGAGGGTTCATCGGTATAAGACTTTTCGCTAAATAGCAGTTTTGTGGAAAAAGGTAAGTACTTGACTTGATACTGAGTTTTAATTCTGCATGAAATCGTTTGGTAGGATCGTAGGGTAGACGCTGGAAATCATCGGTGTGTATTACATCTTGTACTTTGCTATTATACTGCGATCTAGACATAATTACTACGGTGTTGCCTTTATCCGCCTTATTTACCACTAATATCATCATCATCATCATAATCAGCCTTTAACAGTCCACTACTGGACTAGGCCTCTCCTTTGAAAGGAGGAATACCACTAATATACACTAAATAATTTGTATAAACCATACAAAACGTTAAAATTTCTTTGCAATGGTAAAGATAAAGTATGCAAGAACAAAAAGTCCGGTATTTACTGCTTAACATGCGACCAATGCCAAAATAAGTACATAGGACAGACGGGTCGAAGTTTTGAGCTGAGATATAAAGAACATTTAGCGGCGTTTAGAAACAACCAGCCGGAAAAGTCTCATTTTGCCGAACATTTACTTGAATCGGGTCATACCTTAAATAGCGGACATTCATTTGACGTCATACACACTTGTCAAAAGGGTATTAGAATGTGCGTATTGGAACAATTAGAGATTTTAAAGCGGGACAAGTATACATTACTGAACGATCAAACCAACTTTAACGGGTCCCCATTGCTGAATATATTCGCACACCGTCATAATGACTCACATCAGTCGAGCAACGGAGGGAGGGGATTAGAAAGTACAATCGTTTATAAGACATGCCCACGGTTGGAAAGCGCTCAGTCGTTGCCCATCGTTCCTGAGGATGCCTCGTGCAGAGGCGAAACACGTGTCGAAGAATAGTCGGCGCATACAGCGGGATACTGCAAGTCAGGTATCTTCCTGGAACCCATACCATTCCTATATCCCTTATCCTTTTAGAGGAGTTCGATATTGTCAACCTTTTTCTATTGCAATAGTTGGGGTGGTCAATTCGAGGGTGCGTGGTGGGTTCCTCTTTCCTTCCATTAGGTTAGTTTTTAATAGATTTTCAACATCATCATATGTTTTGTTTTTCAGCCAGTTTTTAATGATTCTTTACACTGTTGATAATTCATAGGATATATATTTAACAACTTATTTATTTTATTATATAGTTCAGCAGATTGTCTGGTGAACTATCTCTTAGCGTAAGTGGTTTTCACTGACACTACAGGTGCAATATGGTGTTTTCTCCTTTTTTTGATAAACTTAGGATTATAAGGTAGTGTTTTATGGAGTTTTAGAATAGCGTTTAGTATTTATAGTTTCCTTACACTAAGAAGCGAGCACATCGAGTAAAGATTTTCAGTTGGGTATCTGCAAGGTCTAAAATACATCACTTTTAGGAGTGACCTTTGTGCTCTCTCCAATTCAAGAAATTTTATCTTTGTGCACCCTCCCCAAATAGGTATCCAATACACCAGAACTGATTGAGCAAGTGAAATGTATATTTGGTTTAGAAGTTCTTTTGTGGTTATGTGTCTCAGTTTTTTAAAAAGCCAGATGAGTTTTCTTGTTTGTGAAGTAATCATGTCTATGTGCTTATTCCAGGACAGTCGTTGGTCCACTATTATGCATAGGTATCTGATCTCGGAAACGTTTTCAATTTTATCACAAGAACAGTCTTTAGTAGAAAAATCTTCGCAGCCATGAATTTTGAGACAATAGTTAGTTCCCGGTTGTGTGTTGTTGTATTTTGTAAACGCTACATATTTGGTTTTAGCGGTGTTCAATGTGAGCAAATGTCAGTTTAACGACTTAGCAATTTTCGCTAGACCCATTTCAGCATATGTGAATGTGGATTCCGACGTGTTTCCAGTAAAAACCACCGCTGTATCATCTGCGTAGGAGAAAACACGTCCATTTTCAAGTTTCATGTCACAGAGGGTGTTTATATAAACTAAGAAGAGTGTTGGGCCGAGAACGCTGCCCTGCGGTACACCGAAACATACATTCTGCTCATTACTAACATAATCACCCACTTTAACACACTGCTTTCGATCCTGAAGATAGCTTTTTAGTAGCGCCATTGGGATTCCTCTTATACCTATGTTTTCGAGGCAACTGATAAGAATAGGAACAGAAACGGTATCAAAAGCTTTTTTTAGATCCAGGAAGACAGCTAGACACTGCCTTCCTGAATCCACTTTGTCAACAATATGAGAGGTTAGTGCTAAAACCGCGTCTTCCGTCGATAATCCCTGTGTAAATCCATATTGGGAGCGTGATATTAAGTTGTACTTATTTATATAATTTATTAATTGGGTGTTTATCAGTTTTTCGATGATTTTTGAAATAGCGGGTAAAACCAAAATTGGCCTATAATTACTAACATCGTCTCTGTTTCCACTTTTAAAGACAGGTTTTAGGTTTTTTAATGCAGGAGGAAAAATACCCTGAGTGAAACAAAGATTTGCTAGATGAGTAATTATTGGCACTACTTCTTTTTTTGCATATTTGAGGAATTTAGTAGATATATTATCCCAACAGGGAGCACTCTCTGATTTTAGGCCCATTAATACATTGTGAACATCTCTTGGGTTAGGCTCTAGTAACACAAAGGATGTTAGCGGTGGATTGTTCAAGTCGTTACAATGCGGTAGGTTTTTAGATATGATCTCCTCAGCTAAGGTTTTGCCAACTGTAGAAAAATAGTCATTTACGTAATTCACTGATATTCGAGAATTTTGATTTATTTCTAAATGTTGAGTTTTACTTGGCTTTCGATTTGTGGCTTTCCATGTCTTTTTAGTGTTTTTATTTGCATTCACTATTTGTTTTTTATCGTATGTTCTTTTAAGCTTTTTAATAAGATTATTACAAAAATCTCTATATATTTTGTACGTTATTTTCAAAATGTAATTATTTGGATCAAGCCGTAATTTCCTCTGCATGTCATTTCTGTTGCGAATACACCGTAAAACTCCTAAGTTTATCCACGGTTTGATTAATCCGTTGTTCCTTGGGACTAATGTCGTGATAGTATTTAGTAAGAGGCAATTTCTGAGTTTGAATATTAGACTATCAGTTAATTCAATAGGATTCTGTATGGCAAATAGTTCAGAAATATTGTTCTGTTTTAGTGTTGCTAGAGCTTCATCTAGATCAGTTACTATTCTCGTCTTAGAGCATTACCGCCGTTTATGTATGTTGGATAATTTCAAAAATATCATAGAATGATCCGTTATAGTAGTTTGCAGGACTGAAATAGAGGCAGATTTATAGTCTTTATTCATTTTCAATACAAAGTGATCAAGGCAATTGTCGCCTCTTGTTGGCAATGAATAGCCAGGCAAGTAACCTTGCATTGCGAGCATGTTTAAGTATGTATTTCGATTTATACGTTCGTAGGTTTGTTCATTTGTTTTGCAGATAATATTAATATTTATGTCGCCTGTTATGACCACATTGTTAAATGACTTTAACGAATCAAGATGATTATTCAATGATAATATTAAACTGTCGGCGTTGTTGTGTGAAGGAGAGCAATAAATGCCAAGAACTATGAGTGTTGGCATGCTTACTTGTAGACAAGACGCATGTGAAAGATTTATCTCCTTTACACTTATATTATGAGTATCCCTATATACGCTACCACACCGTTGCATCGATTAATATGTTTACTAGTAGCGAAGGACTTGTAGTTTGTTATAATGGGAATAGGTTTGTTTTCATCTAGCCTACATTCTGTCAAAATAATCATGTCAACACCAAACTGAAATTGACTTAGCGTAACTTCAAAATCGTCTAGATTGCTATAGATACTTCTGATATTTTGGCATACAATTGTGAAGTTTGAGTTTCGTACAATAACCTGCTTTGAAAAATGTTCAATTTGCAATTCGTTTGATTGTGCAATATTTATACCGTCTATTTCTTGCATGATTGAATGTATACTATCCATATTAAAAAGTATTAAAAAATACTCTGTATTTATACAATGTCGTACTACAGATTTACGTTAAATTTCTTATATTGTAGACATGTGCGATGTGTGCGTGTATGTCTATTTGAGTCGGCAGAGACGTGATGAATGATTTGTGTGTTTGTGGTGTGCAAGTATATGATAAATGTAAATGTAGAATCATTAAGTAATTAACTTAAATTTTGACGTTCATAAGCGTCACTTTGTGGCCTAGATGAATAAATTATTTTGATTTGATTTGATTTGATTTGATAAAACTATTAAAACATGTTGTAGTAAAAATGTAAGATTAATTAGACTAAAAATAAGAACAACAATAATATGGTAAAACAAACAAATGACAACATTCTCAGATGACCTTGTAGACATAGATAACAAACACTTAGGTATATAGTAAGTAAGTCGTACCTCTAGTCATATTTTATGTAACATTCCTTGTATTTGTGATTCGGAATTAATCACAGTTGTGGCCGATTCATCGTCTTTTTTCACATAAACCTTCCCGTACGCAGTCCAACAATACTTGTAACCACTTGTTTTAACGAGATCCCGTGCCAGGAAGTGCAGCCGTGATCCTTTTGCAGTCAGCTGTTCTGATAGGAGTGTCTTCGTTACTCTTTAAACCGAGATGTTTCGCGCATAACTTGATTTTGCGCTTAGTATTGTGCGCTTTACACATTTTAATAAAGTTTGTTTTCAGGATAGTAGACGAAAATTCCACTATAATTGGAGTGTTTGCAGACTTCTGTTTGTTTGCCTTTACTCTGTATATGTCTTTTACATCAGATTTAGTAATTTCACAATTTACAGTTTTCGATAGGCAAGACACCATATCAATAAGGTCCTCTTTGTTCTCCTTTGTTTGCTTAGGTATGTTTTTTAATTCAATATTTGACTTTCTATTATTTCTCTGTAGGTCTTCAATCTTGTCCTCTAATATAGCAATGTACCCACTCCTTATCTTTTTTCGCTTGATTTTCCATTATTTCTATCTTCTTTCTAAATTCATCATTTTGCGCAGTGAGATAAGCCACTGCACTCTCTATGTTTGAGTTTGTCTGTTTTATTTCTAAGAGAGTCGGAGTTATTCTTTTAATCTCGTTTTCTTGAACCAATAACATTGATTTCATCGTGTTTAGCATGTCTTCTTTGAACTCATCTTAATCCTCTTCTCGCCTTCTTTTTCCCTTTTCTCGAAAGGAGACATGGTTAGGCGGTGTAGTGAAGGTAACGTCTGTGGCCGAATACGATTCTATGGCAGAGTTTTCCATTTTAGTAACTAGGATCTTATACGTGCCAGGAGGTTAATTATTAGCTTCAATGAGTAGATATGTTTATCGAAATATGTTGGTGCGGCTTAGGTGTACGTATAACTCGCCGTGTTATGAATTAATTACTCACTCGCGTATGGAAGATAGCTGTCGACGTACCAGGATAGCAGCGGTGCAGAGAAGGTGTGTATACTTCTAGCGGTGAGTAGGCGGGCAAACGCTCAGACAACAACGCCCTCTGTGGAGTCAAGCGATCGAAAGCGGAGTCATATGCGCACGCGCAGGATGGGCGGAGTCCTTGTACACTCGGGAGGGCGGAGTCCTTGTACACATGGGAGGGCGGAGTCCTTGCAATGTCTGCGATCGAGCTACCAGGCGCACACGAGCAGAAGAGGCGCGTCGGTGTTTTTAATCATTGATATCTCTTCGTTATTTATGCACTCCTATTTTTGTTTGTAAATTTAATTTAGAATTTTAGTTATTTAAAAATAAAAATGAAAAAGAATACATTGTACTATCACACGTTTACACCTTGCGGCGGTCCGAGGGGAAGAGGATTCTTTCAATATCTTCTTCATTCTTACCATTTCTAGTAAACAGCGTACCTAAATTTACAAAATCATTTACTTGTTCAACTCGTTGTCCATCGATCATAACATTACAAGCCGTAACACATTCCTCCTTTTCAAAAACCATAACTTTCGTCTTGCTCACATCCACTTTCATTCCTTTCCTCCCTAAAGCTCCATGCATGATTGTTACCATCTCCTGCAACTCCTGCGCTGAAGACGCAAGTATTACCTGATCATCAGCATAAAGGAGGCATTTGACAAGTAACTCATTCATCCTTAATCCACAGTCACTATGTTTCAAATCTTACAAACAACTGCAACGGTGACGCTACACATCCCTGTCTAACACCTGTCTCGATAGGAAACCAGTCAATGTACGACCCGTTTATCTTCACACAAGCTCTAGAATCTTCATAAAGGGATTTTAGAGCTCGTATGAGGTTGCTGATCACCCCATACATCGACAGTACCGACCACATTTCATTCCTCACCACTTTATCGTAAGCCTTTCCCAAATCCACGAATTCGCAACAGACCTTTTGATCTTTGGCCAAGAATTTCTCGGCTATGCACCGCAAGGAAAATACTTGATCCGTGCACCCCATACCCTTTCGGAATCCCGCTTGTACATCCCACAATTTCTTGTCGGTTACTTCTATAATCTTTTAATCAGTACCACAGCATACAATTTGCCAACAATGCTGAGAAGGCTAATGCTTCTATAGTTCTGAAGGCTAATGTCTCTATAGGTAATAACTGGGTAATAATAATAATATAATAATATTCTACCACATACACACATCACCATCTAGTCCCAAGCTAAGCAGAGCTTGTACTATGGGTACTAGATAATGGATAAAGTTTTTCTTTTTGTAAATACATACATATTATACATAGAAACACCCAGACCAAGACAAACATCCATGTTCATACACACAAATGTTAGATTTGAGCGGGAATCGAACCCGCGACCATCGGCGTAGCAGTCGCTTACACTCCCGCTGCGCCAACCGGTCGTCTAAAAAAAAATGTAAATTGGGTAGCAACCATCTTTCAACAGTAAGTACTCTATATCGTAGCTATGATGTTGGAGTGTAGAATTCATCCGGACACAGATTAAGAATATAAATTGTCGTGAGTAGGAGGCGACTACGAAATATACCTGAATGAAATTATTGTATCTTCGTATAGAGATGGAGAACTAGACAGCAAACCTTGTACCGCCTCACCTGGCCAGCTTGATATAGTAGGCCAAATCTTCATAATGATGGACCCACAATGTTATTTAGACTCAAAGTTGGTGAAGCCTAACCTGCAGCAAAAGACTGCGAAACGCTGTATAGTGATGATAGACCTCAATTAACAATAGTTTTGCTGGGTAAATGTTTTGACAAATGATAGGTATAATACTGACTGACGATAGTTCTTCAGTATATTAACGAAGTTATGGACTAATGTATCTATATTTAAATTACGTTTGACCAAGTCTATTATAGTAAAAAACTAAGCAATCAAAAATTTACACATTATCAACCTTTGTGTTACGTAACTAGTGTTACTTTTCAAAGTTATTTAATGCTAGAGGGAATATAAAAATGTACAAACACCACGAAACCTCAGGCAAATCATACAGAGCAAATCATTTGGCAGTTCATTGTTTACGTTTGATATTAATATATGTTGTATTTTTGTGTTTACCTTATATTATATTTGCGGATAGCAAGAATTCTCCCAGATTTTTCCAGGCAAAATCTGGGAGAATGTCAATGAACTTCCAAAAACATTGACTGCTCTGTCATAAGCCTCTGTATGATTCACGATGACGGAAAGGTCGAGGATTCAAGGTCTCGTGACCTTGGACGCGAGAATATTATTCCACAGTGTCCTTTATAGCGGCATTAACGTACAGAATTGATCAAAATGAGTTTTTTGCGCATGAGGAATATATTTTTAAATTAAGGCTATAATTAATTAGGTACATCTTTATTTATGGTGTATTAGAAAGTCTGACTATATATTATTATTATTAAAGGTTCATAAAGTTCTTCTGATGTTATTAGCTTCATCGTCATTAGCCGTGTTTTATATTCTGTCTCATTGCTGGACCTGTGTCCATTATGACAAGTTGTTCTCATTGTGAGAAGAATTTTCTTCTGATAATGAAAACAGGTCTGTGTCCAGCAGTGGGACGACCATGGTCCATGTTAGGTTAAAGAAAGATACACCTCACAATTATGACTGACTGTCGTATAATGTTCAGTTGCAATATTAAAAATAAACATCTTCCTTTCCATGTTAAGACAACCCAAATAGACAAATTACATTTTTAAATTGAAGAAAAGTAATCGATTTTAAACTTTTGCGATTTGTATACATCATATAAAATAATTTAGCGGGTCTTAATCGCGTTAACTTAATTTATTTAAGGTATTTGCAAAGAAAAGTACGTCTAAAATATTGTATGCAATACATTGTGGAAAATATTTAGTAATACTGAAACATTTTATCGAAAGAAAAATATTAAATAAACACATCCAATCTTACACAACACCAACGACGTTTTCAATCCTTTTTTATGAGCCTTATTCGAAAATGCCGCAGAGGGCTTAAGACCAGTTCAGCCTGATGTGTAACAAAATGGACGACATTGTGCCAAAAGGTTTTCCCTTGCCATCCCATATCGGTGACATGATAATTTATAGTTATTAGGGGCATGGGACGAAAAGGGTATAGTCAATAGTCATTGGCTTGATTTGGGCAGTTTGCTTTGGTTGGCAACACTGAATGTTGTACTCGCTTTTTTACATGGTCGATGTATTTTGTAATTTTTTTTGGAAATGTTTGATTAGTTAACAATTAAAGTTGTGTGTTTCTATGCTTATTTCGGAGGGCTCAGCAGTATTATAAGTAGGAAATAAAGTAAATTAAGACTTTATTGTTATATTATTTATGAATTTCGTGTATTACTCTAAAACGGGGCCGTAGCTTGTTTTTTTGCTGTGTATCATGAAACTATACGGTACTAAAAAGAGCCACCACAAGTGGCCACCCAAACTTAGGAATTGAAGTTCAGCTTCAATATTTTTTACTGTCACGAGAAGGTAATTATCATCTGCCAAGTATTTTTGTTATCTTAAATAGACGGCCAATAAAGATTCCTTCACAAAAGAGACTTTGTCGTAATGGTATGTACTTTCAGATGGTTCCTAAATGTCCTGTCATTATGGAGATCCCTTAGGGCTCCGGTAGGATAGACCCAATCTCCGAGAGGGAGTGACGTAATTCAAGAGCTTTATGAGCCCATACGTTTCCGTACTAAATACTTGAATCATTAATGTTTTAAGAGTTGAACTTGACACAATATCCAAAAGAAAAAATACACGATATTATTATCCAGATACCTGGATGTAAATATGTATAATTCTATTTATTACATATTATGTGATGTGGCAACATAAGTAGCTTGTAAGCAGTCCTTGTAAATACCACTTATTTGTATACGCATTGAAAAAGACTGACCGCAAAACTGACGCACTGAAAAACCAGACAGAAGAGTCTAACGACCAGTTTCAATATACGATGTATCCATGGATTTACCTTATAGATATGAATATGACAAATATGTATCTCTAGTAGACAAATTCATGGACAGATCAAATATAGAAACTGGCCGTATCATTATAAACTACTTCTTAAATATTTTTTTAGAACACATTAACAATATAATTAAATTAAGTCTTAAAATAATAAAAAAACGAATTAATATATACATGGGAAAATCAAAAAATTAAAATTTAGAAGGCGTCATGAAACTCATCCGCATCGCAGTCAATTGGAAGCGTGCCCAGAAACCTGGCAGCATTGCCTCGTTGGATGGCTATACTTATTTTTTGAGCCAAATACGTGCCAGCCCTCTGGTCACGCGAGGCGTCTATAAGTCTCTTTGCGAGATCTCTAAAAAGTGATCGCGCACTTGGACCCCATTGCCCCAATGTTTCGACCCCAAACGGCTCAAATACATAATCTCCTATTAGATTTACATATTTGCGCCATGTGAGTGTCTCCGCTGTAGCAGCAGCAGCGCCCGCACAACCTGCTGTGCTGGGAAGATGAGATGGCGCAAGGGTATCGACACATGTTGCGTCCCATACCAAAGGCCTACCCAGCTTCCACGGCAGTAACGACATCCCGTCTGGTCTTTTGCCATCGTCGCGTGCCAAGCCTTGAGGTTCAAGTTGGGCTGGAACGCCAGCGGTGGCAAGAGCACGGCGCAGTATGTCATTGAGGTTGGCGTGTCGAGAAATACGACCCGCGCTCCTGCTGCATGACAGGCCATGGTGACCAAGGCTATCGACAGCCACTCCACAGTGACAACGATGCCGAGAGACACATGACGCACCTAATGTTTTATGCGAATTTTTAGGCATTACTATAAAACAAAATTTCGATTTATAAAATTTTTGACGAAGATCAGACTCATCATCATCATCAGCCTTTAGCAGTCCTTTGAAAGGAGCAATTGGATGAATTGAACTATTGATGATTGAACTATACCACGCTGGCCAAACGGGTTGATATAGGGTTTGTATCAAGTTTTCCTTCTCTTACAGTGCTGTTCTATGCATAATATGCTCTCTCTGTCGACTCTTACGACACCCATGGGATGATATGGGGTGGTGACAATCCGTATGAAGAACAGACTATATCATTTTAATAAAACTTTGACCTTTCTTGATGTCTTCATACTAGTACTAGCTTTAAATAAACATCAGCTGACATTAATTTACCCGATAATTTTCATAATTATTTAAGCAAAGGTGAGTGAAGGGTTTTCCGTATAAACAGCCACTTAATTACGAGGCCTATTTCGTCACCCATTAAATCAGAATCTGGATAACTTGATATAACGTTGAGCAAAGTAGGGACACGAGGGTCAAAATTGGGTAAAAGTTGGACCTTTTATGATCACTACCGATGAAAGAAGAACATTGTTACGGAAAATGGGTAAAGATAATAATATCGTTGCTTTTTTTATATTTGCAGTTTCGATCAGCGATGGCTTCGGAAAATGGCTTTTTTATGAGATAGAGATTGCAATCAACTCTAATGGTTTTTTGTCAGTACAGTGTAATAAGCTTAGGTCCCTTAACAAAGTTTGATTGATTATTATATCTACGGCTATAAGTATCTACGCACTAGGAAGTCATCTTGTGTGGCAGAAGACTTAATAAACATTCAATCAACGGATATGAAGTACTTTAAATCTGTCAAATTTTATACCTATTGCTTCCTGTGTAATTTTGATAAAAAGGGGTAGAGAGGTCTTGCTTAACTTATTAATCTTGAGATCATATGTTTATAGTTATCGACCGGTCCCAATATCATATTTGATCCATCAAGGATTTGGCTACTAGGAACACATAATTATATGACGTATTTTGTATGGAGCTTATGTCAAAGATGTATTCTAGTAGTCAAATCCACACCGGCCGTAAGCCTACATTTTAGACAGGCAGTCGTGAAACCTTCTATGTCCATTATCTACACATAAAATCATGAATTATTGCAAATCTACTCAACTTCATTTTATTTTAAGATCGTATTAAATTTTCAAATCAATTTGATCGTCCGTTTCTTGTTTCTCGCCATTGACAAATCCGTATATTTGATTAATTTTGTCGACGTTTACTGCGCGGCTTAATTCGTTACAGCTGTCCTCTCCTATGATTTGTTCGAAGTGTCTTTAATGTCTAATTATACGACATTATATTATATTTTTGTCTGATTTATGACTTTTTATTTGACAATGGGAACAAAGAACAGGGGATAATTTATTTTTATTCAGCAGTTACTCGAATATGTTCTATTTCAGGGACTAAACTCCTCCTGACCATTAATCGATGAATGATAAGTCAATTATTTAAATATATTAACATAGTGGATTCAAGGCTCCAAATATTTTTTTCCAGCGCTGTGATGGTGGAATTTTGTAGTATACATACTACAAAACGCAGCCATTAAGTTTGCGGATTTTACAAATATTTGATCATCATCCTCCTAGCGTTATCTCAGTTTTACCCAGGGGTCCGTTTTCTAGTCTAACTGGATTTGGCTGAATATTAGCTTTTCCACAGAGCAACTGCCTGTCTGACCTCCGCAACCTGAAGGGATAGATATTCCATGGTTTAGACTAGTGTCAGTTTATTTAGAAGGTTTTGACACCCTATAACGACTGTCAAAGATCTTCATGACAACCGGGACCGACAGCTTAACGTGCTCTCCGAGGCACGGGACAAGCGATAATTGACAATTCAATACGCACATAACTCCGAAAAATGATTTTAGCGAGCCGTGGATTCGAACCCGATACCCTCTGCATGGCAGTATGTTGGTATCTCCACTAGGCTATCGCTGCCTTTTAATAAATATTTTATATGTACCTACCGATATTTTAGGTACATAATAGAACGTTTTGTACGTTTTCACGAGTTTTATATTTTATCACATAATTTGACGTAGTGGGCACAGAAAAAAGAAAAGGAGCAAAATACAAGCACTTGTATATTATTTCTTGTCTGTTTAGATTTTGCGTACAAATCCGGATTTATAAGACACCTATCTGCGCCATTTTTACAACATGACAGCTCGTGACTTTACTAACAGATTACCAAGATGCAAAATGGAGTCAGGAGACACAAATAAAAAAATTACTCCTACCTCACTCATAAGTATTAGCTGCCGCTACCATGAAGTAAAATAGATTCACATTGACGCAAATAAAAATAAAATTATCGTCATTCCTACATAAAATTACATCCCACTCGTCTTCTTAACATTTATAAGGTAAAACAAGTCAAATAAAAATGGCGATTTCATACCAAAAGTACTAAAGTAACATTAACACAAAACATTCGTAATTCACGTAATATAATAACGTGACTGTCGTGACGGGTTGGACATAAATTTTCATTTCACCTGTTGCCACTTGGCCGATGTCATGTACACTGATATGTGCAAAATGTTTAATGGAAACCTCTTGGAAATTAAAATGGAGGATGGAATAATAAATGCTGTTATTTTTACGTGTTGTATGTTTGTTACGGTCGGTAGGTTTAATGTTGTCTCGCATTTATTTCGAAGGTGTGTGCGTACGTGAAAAAAATTGAAGAGTGGAATTCTGAGAAGGTTCCTGAGGTGTTAAGACGGTGATTTCAGATGAACTGAAGAGCTGCTGACTTTCTTGAAGGAATCTATTAAATATAGATAACATGAATGGAATTACTGTCACCTATATTCACCACACTTTATAAAAAACACCACAGAAACGAGACTCCGACTAGAAATTAAACAACACGGCATTGCATACAAAATGGCATATAAACGTTAGGCTAGTTGTTTAATATCGACTTTGAAATTGAATAAACTAATCTTAATGCAGCTTGGTCTAATAAACTATTATAGTTTGTACTAAGTTCCATTTGCAGGTAATACTGCTGTAATACTACAGGTTTTAAGCATCCCTTAGGTATCTTTAAGAGAACCGTACATTTATTTACCTTCTCTTGCACAAAGGTAAACATCTATCGACAGACACATATACACAACCTTTAAGACAGAACGCATAATCGCTACCGTTCCATCACGTAGGGAAAAGATTTGCTCAGGTTTTCTGCATCACTCTAACTCTCCCCATCTCTCTCTAAAATATCGTACACTGTTTAAGAGTGGGAAGTACTTTTTTCACTTACATTCATCGCACTAAGCTTTGCTATTACGGTACTTCTGACTTATGTAGCGGCTTTACCATGAACCAGTAATGTATATCTACATACTACTGAGCTGGTTTTGTTGGGACTGACTATTGATAAATCCCAGCAAAGATGTTTGGATAGAACAGCCGTTAAACGAGACCTTGAAGCTATTAAAAAGGAACTTTCTTTGATTAACTGGTTTCCACAGATCGGTAAGTTAGATGCAAACCAGATGACAAACTATTTCTGTAACCATATCTGTGAAATTGTTAACAAACATACTACAAAGATTAGTATTAGCCACTCAAGGTATAATATAAAGCCTTGGATTACTTCGGGGCTCATACGCTGTATGCGACATAGGGATCGACTGCACATGAGACTTAAAAAGTTCCCTAGTGACCAGCTTTTGCGAACAGTATATACCCGATACAGGAACTACTGCAACGAACTTTTACGTAAGCTGAAAATAGAGCACGAGAATAGAGAGCTATCCAACAAGGCAAAAGATTCAAAAAGGATGTGGAAATCTATCAAAACCGTGTGTCACCTTAATACAAACAAAAACCAACCGACAGAGCTCCTGTCACTTCAAAACAGTGCAGACGTAGTTAGTTCACTGAACTCATGTAGTGAATATTTTTCCACAGTTGGGCAAAATCTCTCGAGTGACATACTTGATAAACTGCAAACAACCCAGGAAGCAATCGCAAAAAAAGTTAACAACAAACATTTAAAAGACTCTTTTTTCCTAAAACCAACAGACTGTGTGGAAATAGAGGCACTTATTATGTCACTACACAATGATAAATCACCGGGCATAGATGGACTGACAAATATGGTTTTAAAAGAGATCAGAAATAGTATTATACCACCCTTAACAGAAATATTCAATACAAGTTTAAAGACCGGCACCTTTCCTGATGCATGGAAGATAGCGCGTATTACGCCAATATATAAAGGTGGACCCAAAAACTCCCCGGACAGCTACAGACCTATATCTCTGTTGACAGCCTTCTCAAAATTGCTGGAAAGGGTGGTAAATTGTAGACTTGTACAATATATTGAAACCAAGAATCTTATTTCCCAAAAGCAATTCGGGTTTAGGAAAAGCAAATCGACTGAGGATGCCGTTGCATTATTAACGTCCCTGGTGTCATCACAATTAGATAATAATAGGCATTGCATAAGTGTTTTCTTGGACTTGGCTAAAGCCTTTGATACCGTCTCGATTCCGATACTGCTCCAGAAACTAGAAAAACGATTTGGTATCAGAGGCATAGCACATGACTGGTTCAAGAGTTATCTGACCGATAGAAAACTCTATGTTAAAATTGGCAACCATGAAAGTGCCTTACACTCGATAGAGTTTGGTGTGCCGCAGGGCAGCGTAATAGGACCTACGCTATTCATTATGTATATGGATGATATCCACGACACTATACCCGCGGATATAATTTGTTATGCTGATGATACGGCTTTAGTATTTGACGGTTCCAGTTGGACAGAGACGTTTGCGATCGCGGAGGAGTGTATGAAACACATATCATCATGGCTTAACCTGAATCTATTGACACTTAATGCCAATAAAAGTAAATATATCTGTTTTCATAAAACTGCTGCGACTGCGCCAGACAATTCATACAAAATAAAATTACATAAATGTAAAGATCACTCCACCTGTAACTGTCAATGCATGCAAAAGTCGGATACCATACGATACCTGGGCGTTATCTTAGACAAGAACCTGAATTTTGTGGCACACATTGACTCCCTTACAAGTCAAGTACGAAAAACAGCCAACATTATGCGACTTTTACGATCATCAGCACCAAAACCGATTTTACGAACTGTATATTTCGCTTTGACCCAATCACTGATCACCTATTGTATTGGTTGCTGGGGTAATGCAGGTAAAACAGTAATGATAAACATTGAACGAGCCCAACGTTGTGTCCTTAAAACAATGTTTAAAAAACCCTTCAGGTACCCAACGACACAACTCTACAAAGACAGTAAGGTACTAAATGTGCGACAACTATTTGTGTTAACGACATTTCTTAAGATGCATAAAGTTGTTAGTAGCTCTAAGGATTATCCCTGTCTGCTCAGGCACCGTGTATACAAAATTGATATATCAAAAATCAAAACATCCTTCGCCAAACGATTTAGCCCCTTTGGACCATTACATATATAATAAGGTGGCTGGTTCCTGTGACGTAAAGCTGTGTTCACCAAAGGAAGCAAAACTGATGGTAACAAAGTGGCTTGCCTCCTTAACATACGATCAGACCGAAAACCTTTTTGTGCACTTAGTCTAAATTTATAGAACATTTAAATTATAATTTAAACACATTTATAATATTTTATCACTCAACTCACTATATATTTATATGTATGTATGTACACGTATATATATATATATATATATATATATATATATATATATATATATATATATATATATATATATATATATATATATATATATATTTAAATCGCGGAAGACTTCTTGCGTCTTTTCAAAGTCCAACCTTGTGGCGTCTACCGTGTTAATGAGATTTCAATTGTTAATTGTGCGAATATAGATACACTTTTGTCATGTGAATTCCATTATCAACAAGTGTGTATTACAGATTTTCCTGCATCCATCTAAATTTAAGTTTATATCGGTTCCGCATATTGTCCTGTATTTAATATAAGCATTCCATTAATTAAATGACTTCCTACTACATTAGAGGTTATATTGATACCGATTATTTTTTCCGTATATTGTGTTGAGAATGCTGCTTCTCCTTTCCCTTCTTTCTAAACTTATATATTTATCGATACCGTACACTCTCGTGTTCCAGCCGTCATGACCGTTTCAGGTAGGTACCATTAGTTACCATATTTGATCTCACAACTATATACTGAGGAACTGCTGCTCGAGTAGTTGTTCTTTTTACATGCAATGTTTTTTATTGAGATCTCACTTCTTTTTGCTAGTGATGGTCTGTAGCAAACATCTCTCCTCATGGGGGGTTATTCTACCCTGCTCCCCAGCGTGAACCTCCATCCGTACCCCGTCCGTGCCCCCACCCGTGCCATTTCAACCGGGACCTTTTCTTCATGACTACCGGGACCGACGGCTTAACGTGCTCGCCGAGGCACGGGACAAGCGATAATTAACAATTCAATACGCACATCCTTGCACCCTGAAAAGTCTTTAGTGCGTGCCGTAGATTCGAACCCGATACCCTCTGATTGGCAGTCTGTTGGTATCTCAACTAGGCTATCGCTGCCTCCTGAGTACTTCTAGAGAGCCAAAAATATTTGAATCTAGTAGGGACATAAACCGAATTCCGAATTCTAAACCGCAAAGTTATCTTGGTGGAGTAATTAATACCTAATTCACATACTACAAAGGTTCACAAACTTATTTGTGTAGATTCTAAAATATGAAAACTAGACCAAATTTAAAAAGGTACATTTGTTTGAATTTTTCCTAAAAGTTTAAGGATTTATTTTTATTTTTTTAGGCTAAATGATAATGATCATCAAAAGTCTGCTAGAAGTACCCTAGAATTTTATGAAGACCGTTGAGTGAGTGTTACAATCAATATTTTTTATAGTACTAGTTCGATTTGGATGAAACTCTGATATTTTATTATAAAGACGTTCTCTTGATAATGAAATATTCAGATTTCTAGCTTTATTCAGAACGAAGTTACAGAGAGAAGAAAGTAAAACTTACGACTGTGCTTTTTTGCTCGACTTGTTTGGGTTCAATGCCATGCACCCTTATTAACCCGCCAAATGTGACGTCACTTTGACTTACGTGGTTTGTGACGCCGGTCTTATAGACCTGGTTTTTCAAATTGAGATTTCCTAAATGGTTTTACTGCATGGAGTTTCTACTTATTAAAATATTGAAAAGCCATGACTTTTTTATAACAATAAAATGCTATATCTTAAATCAATTATCATTTATTTATCTTGAAGCTTACATCGTTAAAACATTAAAAATAACCAAGTTATTTTTAATGCTCTTCTAAAATATCAAAATTTTTAACAAAAATATTTTTTTTACAACTAAATCAGCCTCTTACAATTTCATTAAAATAGGAACTATAAAAAAATCAAAATTAAACAAAAATATTAACATATTTAACTAAGACTATTTTACTTACGTAATCTGTGACCCCGGTCTCACGCACCGGGTTGACGCCAAAACTCAAAAACGTGCGCCTGCCCCACCGATGCGGGGTGTACTGACGGTGGGGTACGCGAAATCAGGAGAGTACACGAACATGCAACCCAATTGGTTAACGGGTATAAAAGTTATTCGACTTTTTCGATCCACCCGGTCTCACAGACATACAGGTCACAAATGGCGGGTTAAATACGAGCGTTATCCGGGATAAAAAAAGCTTATTACAGTCATAATTGAGTTGGCATTTTTGTTCTTACCATATCGATGTACTACATACTGCCTGATGTTAAGCAAATATGTTGTCAAGGTTGTAGCACACTAACCCAGAAGACCTACCTACCTATTTACTCGAGATTGGATAACCTTCTTATGACCACCTCGTGGAAACAGTCTATTGCGGACCACTTCCCGCCATCTATTCCTATCTGCTACCGAGTGGAGAGCAATCCGCACGACTCTTAACACCACGGTACACGATACCGTGGTGTTAAGAGTCAATGAATACAGATTTACATAATAGAAGCGCATTTCTTAAGGATTTCGTGTGCCGATTCCAATTGGCGAGTTGGCAGGTGTCGTCAGTTCAAGAATTAATAGAGACCGCATTACAATAGCAACCTTACCCAATATATTTACTTTACTCTGACTTATGATTTTTTCTCATGTAAGAGAAAGATAAATATACAAATGTCATTTCAAATCTTCGAAAATGTCGTAAATTTTAACTAGACTAGTGATGTGCTTACTCAAAATGAATTTTGATAAAATATCGATAATGTTTGCAATAAATCCTTAGATTTGGTTTACTCAGAATGAATATCAATTGAATGTTGATAAATCCACAGATAAAGTAAAATATGTGAATAAATCCAGCTTATACTTAAACACTAGTAAATAAGTTACGATATATAATATATTTTTAAATCACCTTTTTAAGGTGAATAAAGCAATTGATATTCATAATGTCACTAATAATCACTACCTATATGCAATGATAGGGTCAGTGATGAGATCATTACCACGTAATGGTTTTCGAATACAAAACCACGTTATGTATTTCAGACTTTTGGAAGTTATATGCTTATTATTTAGAAAATTATCACGATCGTCAAGTGTTTCTCTAAAATCTTCCAAACTAAATTAGGCCTTCTCAAATTGAAGGGGGGCACGAGCCCAGTATGCTCAGTTACATAATTATATTAAATCACCAATTGAGAGCAGGCTGCAATAATAAGTGAGTTAACTAATAGATTAGAAATAAAATTTAACTTCAGGGTCAATTTTAAATAAAATATTTTACACATAATGAATCACATTTATTTAAGGAAAAATAGAAAAAGTCACTGACAGTGTCATTGGCTTAGTTAGGAAAAAGAACTAAAATATTTACAAAATCATATTATATATACGCCATATTAATTACGCCCTTTTAGATACGCCTGGGTCTTAAATAAGTGAGAAATAAAATAATTTAGAAGAATTAAACCAGAAGCCCGCATGGTGAGTAAGAAAGAAAATAAAATTGTGTGCGTACTTCTAACTGGCAACGAACTCAAAAAGTGTTGTTGTTAAAAATATTAGTTTTTCTCAAAGAAATATAACCTAAGGCATAGAAGTAACACTAAATAATAACAGCGGTTGCTATGATTGATATCTTCTTTCTAATGGCACATGCAGTATGATAGAAAGAGCTGTCGATAGGTTTAGCAGCACGCTCTTATAGCAGAATCGTGGTAGGCAAACAGTAGACAAAACATAGAGTTAGGAAACCGAGTGTTGTTCGTAACAGTGATGATTTATCGATAAATATTTTTGGTCAAATGTCTAAATTTAGTATGTATCGATATATTTAAGCCGTATAAATAAACAACTAAAATATTGAAATTGTAGTTTTTGCTGTTGACGCCGGACAGTGCTTTGCAAAGACTTGCCAGACAGACAGTACTAAAATAATCACGTGTTTAAAGGCCCGCACAAACTATCTGTCGTGACTTACTGTCGCGACAGTAAGTCGCGACAGAAGGGTAAGTAAGGCCTTGCCACACGATACAATTTTACCACTGATCAAATTTTCAATCGAATTGGCTTTGCCCGTCTACACGACACAATCAAATCACTGATTTGCATTCCGCCCACCCGATTGGTTAAAATCTGATGGTACCGCCCACCCGATGAACTTGAGTTGGACGACTGGCGTCTACACGTCACGATTTCATCAAGTGATTTAGTCAAGTTGGACGTAAAATTGTGCCGTGTGGCAAGGCCTGTATCTGGACAAGGAAAATCCATTCAAGTGTGCACAATATCGGACGTCTGTCGCGGACGTGACCTTGAGCGTTCAGACGTCCGATAGCAATCTGGAAAAATGACAGTAAGCGTCTGCGGACGTTTACTGTCATCCGTATATTGTCCATGGTACGGCCTTAATATTGATTTTATACCGAATATAGTCAAAAATGTTAAATTCACTTTCAACAGTTCTGCATTACTTCAAGGTATACCAATAATATAATTTAATAGTGCTAACTGCTAGTGCCCTGAATTAAGAAAAATATGCTCCTACCTAGCCTTAGTGTATTGCATAGACAACATGGCGTGTCTATGGTTGTGTCGGACGCGGACGCGACAGAAAGCCGCGTCCGAAAGGGTGTGCACACTATGTGTCGCGACCGTAAGTCGCGTCCGAACAGTTTGCGTGCGCCTTCATTGTTTGTTTTAGCCATAAAATCTATTGACAAAAAGTATTCATAAACTAATGAGCGATGCGTTGCGATGCGATGCTAAGAAACTGTCACTTAGATTATGTATTGTACGAATTATACCAGATTGGCTAATGCGGCACGGCAGGCTTTGTCAATTCGTTTGCGTCGCATCATATCACGTTGATTTTTTTAGAGTTGTAGGTAATCCGACTGCTACGCCGAAGCTTGCGGGTTTGATTCCCGCTCAAGTCAAACATTTGTGTGCATGAATATGGATGTTTGTCTTGGTCTGGATGGTACTATGTGTAATCTTAATGTATAAAATCCTTGCGTTACTGACTGACTGACAGACACGCTACAGCCGAAACTATTGGGCGCAGGAAGCTGAAATTTGGAATGTATGTTCCTTGGGCACCGTAGGGGTGCACTAAGAAGGGATTTCCCGAAATTCCCACGGGATCGGCCAAAACGGGTAAATTTAAAAAAAATGCAGGCGTAGCTGCTGGCGTCCTCTAGTATTTAATATATTTACAGAAAAGTATATATGCATGTTTATCGATTGTCTAGTACCCGTAGTACAAGATATGCTTAGTTTGGGACCAGATAATGTTGTGTGAATGTGTAAGAATATTATATTTTATGGTAGAATATTATGTAGCGGACTACAAGGCAAGACGTCTTTGATCAGTCAGGATAGCACTAATATGATAAATAATATAGAAGTAGGTAGATTAATTAAAATCGTTGTAATTATTATATTTTATTAATATGTTCAAACTAAAATTACACACTTTTTATTTAGCTTTGGATAAATAATTCTACCGGGTGTGCAATGTCCGGGCTTAAATGTAATGTAAGCACAGCTTTCGGTTTTAAACGACGCCAGGTGCTTTCTGTCTTTAAAAAACAGTCTTTCTCAAAATGACGTGAACAAATATGATGGTACTTCTGCTAAATAAAACTAGGCCGTCCAACGGCATTTATACAAAGTTTTCTTGTGACGTCATTAATAGGCAACCTGTAATAAAAAAACACCTTCTTTATAATGAAAACATGCTACTCGCATCCCTAATCCATCTACTATTTTATAGATGCAGAAATGTAAGCCTACACACACGCGCTTACACTGGAACACTTGGCTTTAGGTTAATAGACGCTACTTTTAAGGTAGGTATCTAAGTAAATTATGTACATTAAACTGCGCTTACTATCAAACGCGCGATAGAAAATTAGACCGCTGGATGTCTTTGTTTATTGTCAACTTAGCAACCGCGGCTACCCGCTGTCGCTTCCAGCTACAGTTTTACATTCATGTCCGATAGTAAGTTTCCGTATTTATCCCTCATTCACAAAACATCGATATCTCCTTTCACTGTCAAATCCCATCACTAAGGCTATTAAATCAATAAATGTACAAAATAACAATTTGTGAGTAAAATTCATAACACATACGTATGCAAGCTGTTCCTTTGATTTGCAATACAATGATATTGTGTAAACTTAACACTCATTATAGCATTAATACGAGAAAAGTAAATACATTTGTAGGAAAATTCCGACTCACTGCTAGAAGATAAAGTTTCTCCTGTTATTTCCGTTCCGAGAATAGCGGAATCCACATCCCGATATCACATACACGATGTGTATTATTTAATGAGTACGCTATATAATTATTATAAGCTTACTTACTATTTAAATGCAAAAAAGTTATTAAAAATGTAAACACAAACATCCAACAAATTTTACACTGTTGACAGATCACAGCACGGCTATTTAGAGAATGTAGTCAAAGATATGAGTATGTAAAGAGTATATATATGCCTCTTTAAATGAGACGCGTAATTTGACGTTATGATTAACCAACTAAGACCAACTGACATTACATGTTGCACGTTCGGTATAAGGAAATTTATAGGGCATGTTCTCTCGAGTCTAAACGTCCAACCTCTTTGGTTTTTCTGCTGCCTAGTGCGAGCATCTTTAGATGTTGGTAAAGGCTCTTGGCGATTAGTCCATTTACTGACATAACTATCGGCACAATGATCGCCGAGTTCTCATCCTACATATCGACAATCTCATGAACTGGGCCCAAACATTTGAGCTCCTTCTCTTTGTCTGCTTTTACGAGATTGCTGTCATGCGATATGGTAATAACGTCTATCAATACGAGTCGCTCTGCTTGGTCGATCACTACAATATCACGCTTATTGGCTACAATAAACCTGTCTGTAATGACAGACCTATACCAGGAAAACAACGTACGACCATTTTTTCGAGAATTGGGTCTGTATCTGTAGTACGATGAACCAATGAGATTATATTTAAGGACTAGTTGCTGATGGATTATCTTGGCCACTTGATTGTGTCTGTGCAAATACTGGCCATTGGCAAAACTCGAACAACATGATACTATATGTCTGAGAGATTCCCCGGGCTGGTTACATGCGCGCCATATGTCAATCGCACCGCCCCTCAGTATCTACTATCGGTAGTTGTTTGTCATGATAACTTCGCCCATAATTATGAAGACAAAACCTTTGGTTTCACCGAAGAGAATAATAGAAATAAGAGAATGGAATATTAATAAAAATTATTCCACAAACCTGCAGTACAACATAATGAATCACGCAGGTTAATGTAATTATTTTTATAAAAGTAAAAGACAGAAGAGGATTAGTTTCACCATCAAAATATCTATTTTAAAAGTTACAGTCAAGGTTGTACGTGAAGGCAGCGATAGCCTGTGTGCAATAGCTGAAAGTTTGTGATGATTGATGAAAACAATTTTCTTGAGATATATAATTGTATTCAAGTATACTTATTTTTCAAAGAAATGTTGCAGTATAGCTGCTACATCACAATAGTGCAAAGGCTAACTTTTTTGCAAAAACTGTCACCCACATCGGCGAATACGTGGGCCGAAGCTAGTCTGTAAAATAAAAGTATCGATAAAGTTATGACGTCACTATGTTTATGCGTCACAATATTTATACGAATAAATCAAAATGTCTATGAACGAAGTATCAAAATGACCAATGTCAGACCTTTGAGTGATGGGATCCCTCCGTTTATAACATAATATATATATCAGAGAGGTTGGACTAGGTTTAGACTAGAGAGAACATGCTTGCTATATTTCCTTATACCGAACGTGCAACATGTAATGTCAGTTGGTCTTCGTTGGTTAATCATAACGTCAAATTACGCGTCTCATTTAAAGAGGCATAGACTCCTTACAGACTGACCTTTGACTGCATTCTCTAACTAGCCGTGCTGTCAAATCCCATCAGTAAGGAGTGATGGGATTTGACAGTGAAAGTATATATCGATGTTTTTTGAATGAGGGATAAATACGGAAACAAACTATCGGACATGAATGTATAACTGTAGCTGGAAGTGACAACGCGCCGCGGTTCCTAAGTTGGCAATAAACAAAGACGTCCAGCGGTCTAATTTTCTATCAGGTTTTTGATAGTAAGCGCAGTTTAATTACATAATTTACTTAGATACCTACCTTAAAAGTAGCGTCTAGTAACCTAAAGCCTTGTACGGACCAAGCGTTCCCGTGTACGCGTAATCTAGGTATGTTGACTACGCGTTCAGGATTATGATCGAATACTACGCTTTGCTGCAGTTACAGACTATAAAAGCATACACCAGGGGCGTCTGATAATTTGGTTCCACTTTAAATATTTAGAATACTGATACACTAGTTGTGCAGACTTTCAAATTATGGAAATTACAGTTTCACTTATCCGGCTTTGAATCGTTATGACCTGCATCATATTGCGATGTAGGTAAATCGCATTAAGGCGCTGTCCTAAGCGACTGTTTCGGTAAATGAGGGGGTGAAGCAGGGGAGGTGAAGGGCGCTTAGCTCCGTCTACTGCGGGGCGCCCCCCTTCATTCTAATCGCGTGCGGCCGTATTCTGGCGACATCCGTATTCCAATATTTCAAAATCGAATTGAGATACTGATATTAAAATTTATATTACATAAATCAATCTGTTTGTACAATATGGGTATAGCACAATTTTTGTTCTCAGTGGACCCATGAGCAAAAGTGGTTTACATTAGACGTTATTGGTATTAATAGTTGACGAAAGTAGGTAAATACCTACGTGTTGTAAGATGATAAAAATAATTAAGTCAGTTCCATGTATGGAGAGACCCTTATTATTTTTGTTTGTGAAGCGAAATGGTGAAGCGGTTCATAGAATACCTACCAAAAAGTATACAAATACTACGTAAGAAGAGGTGGATGTGCCATAGATCATGCGAGACTTTCAGCTTTGTATGAAACGTGCAGGGAGAACTCGTACCAACATAAAAATACTTATTGACATCGTTTTTATGTTGTCAGCATTGTCATATTTGTCAATATAGGGATGTACCCTCTAGTGATTAACGAAATATCGATATCGATAATATTCGGTAAGAAATAATTATAATTATGTTTCGACTAGAATTATACTTTTCCAACACAAATAAAAGATGTATTTAATATTTATGTGTTTATTCAAATAAATTAGCCTATTCTATACATCTATTCTAGATTAGCGAAGAAAAATACGCAGAACTAAAATATATATGTATGTACATGTAATAGAAAGGTTTTTAACATTTCTTCTGTAATAGGATTTAAAGAAATGTCTATAGATACAAGGCACAGCTGTTTTTCTGACTTGAGTTCCCTTTTTTTTAAGTCTTTCGGCTTAAAATGCTTGCCACACACATAGTTCAGCTGATGTAATTTTTCAATAGGTAGGTACATAAAGCAAGTCTTGGTTTCCAGTTGCAGCTACCAATTTTTACATCTAAAAAGAAAAAAAGAATATAATTTTTAGTCCTTGCGCCAATTTCTAATAACGGATTATCGATAACTGACAGGCAGCACTATTGTTTACCCACAAAGTACTAGGATATGAAACTTTAGAATATTTCCTTTTTTTTTATGTTTCATTGAAATATATCACATTATATAACATTATATTCATTGATCTTTATCTAGGGACATTTTGCCATAAATACCTACCCTTTTTTCATTGCCTGACCGGCATGTTGTTGTATGCCATATTTCGCACGTTATTTTGCTTGTTTTCATTGCGCTCCTTTCAATGCTAATCAAATAAATATAGTAACACTAACACTAGAAGTGTAAAATCACATTTATTTGGTATACACAAAGCACTTTTACAGTATGTTTTTTACGTTTTATAAACAAACTACATAACGCGGCAAAGTTCAATCTGGATAATAATGTGACAGTTGTGACATTTGACACTATTGACAGCCAAGGCGGTGATGTACGTATAACCCGTCTAACTTTGAAAGAATACTATTCCAAGGGTTCATAGTGAAGGATGCTATCTTCACGTTTTATACATATAATAGTAGCCATTAAAAAGATAGCACGTTTCATACATTCGGTTTTTCTTAGGAACTTTCGCCAGGCTGATACCTACATCTAATTCCATTCCTGCCAGTTTTCAAATCTGTTTTGCAATAAATTGTCTGTGACATACGGGCGGACAGACAGACAGAAATGGCGAATCTATAAGGGTTCCGTTTTTTAAATTTTCGGCTACTAAGCGCAAAAGCCGTATCTCAACTAAAGTGAGTTACGAGATAATTGAAGTTTAGTAAAAGTTGATTTATTTTATTTATTTATGGATGTTTTATTGTTATTATATGTATAATTATTGTAGTAAAGGTTTCGAAATACGTCGCCGTTTTTAGGGGTTGTGAGTGATTGATTTCCTCTGAAAAAATAAAATCTCCAAACATCGGTGTGTATGGCACTGCCAACTTCCACATTCTAAATAGGAGCCCTGCTTCCCAGGGCTCCTATTTTCGTATTAAGGGTCAAAACAGAAACTTACATAACCTATTGAGTTACTTATTACAGTCGCACCTAAGGCACTCGAAAGCAATGACGCACAAATTTGACATTCGCTGTCAATATGATAATTCCAAGATGGCGGGTTTGCGTTTCATTTCACTTTTTTCACATAAAACCATTTTTGGAAATTGTTTAAAAATATTTAGACGCAACGCCGACAGTCAAAATTACTTTTAGGGGATTAAAACTAACTCCCTTGAGCCCCCTACACCACCAATACCCTCAAATTCAGGCGACTCGTTTCGAAACCCAACCCATTATTATTTTTCAAAATAGATGAAATACCAAAAATATATGTGGATATACCTTATTCATGAGATACTACTATGTCGCTTAGAAAATTATAGAATTGTAATTTGAGTTACTGATTTTTCGTTAGCTCTCCTCATACATGTTTGTATGGAAAAACATAAAAAAAAATTTCGCTTAAAATATGTGTTGTTTCAAAGAAAATAAATATTAAAAGATATTTATTTATATTTTTTTATCATTTACTAACAAAATACAGAGTTTACAGCCCATCAAAAGTTAGCTGTCTGCTACAACCCGGCAGGTTTTCTTTATTCTCATTGAAAGTTAAAGGCAGTGTGTGAGGTGATGAGGCTTCAATACTTATTATTTGCTGTTGTTCACGAGGCACATTTTCATTTACTTTCCTTTTACGGCTTGGTATTGTAGAAACTTCAGGCACTGATTAATCATTTTCCTCTCCGTGATCTCGCAAGCCATTCCTTGAGCTTGACGAGAATCAACCATTTCAGGCAGCTGCCAATTCATATAAAACGCCACAACCTTTTCTTTCATTGTCGTCTCCCAGAAAATTATAGAAAGAGATGATCTCTTTCTATAATTTCTATTTTTAGTGGGGTATACTTTCACCACTCCACACAGCAAATAAACATTTTTGT
The DNA here is from genome assembly GCA_944739405.2 of Euclidia mi. Taxonomy (NCBI): domain Eukaryota; kingdom Metazoa; phylum Arthropoda; class Insecta; order Lepidoptera; family Erebidae; genus Euclidia; species Euclidia mi. Next base: position 78,485,365 of record OX123190.2, read on the forward strand.
TTGCGTGTAACGTAGCGTTGCCCCTAAATTTGGTAATAACAATTACAATATTTGTTTAGACTAGTCAGTTCACTTTTTTATCATGTTTCCATATTTGTATTTTATTTGCTCTTATACTGTTCTCCAGGCCATTCTTATAGGCAACTTTAGAACATTAAATTTTCACAATCGTGTTTGGACCTATTAATCCATCTGGCGTGGCACTAATAAACGGATAATCCACAAGGCTCGATTGTTACATTTTCTAGCTTCGCCAGTTGTTGCAAAGCCAGTTGTTCATTTTAGACTCCATGCGGAACTGCTTTTATATTGCAAATATTTTATTTGTACAAAGTAATTTTTACTAAGTTGGCTTTACTGCTGTTATCTCTTCTTTTTACCACTATACCAAAATTTAAATCTGTCAACATATTCTTACGCAATTCGAACCAGTCACTGCTATCCCTCTTGAACTTTTTGCTTTTCACTAGGGAGTTGAGTCAAATTTGTTAAAAAAATTGTTTGGCATTTCTTGGCTAGCGCTTGAACAAATCGTGTTAGGAATTACTGCAGTCAAATGTGTGTAAGACGTTGCAGAACTGTTATCTTTAATTTCACTGTAATTACAATAAATATAATTAGTTAGGTACTTTATTATTTAAAAAAATACTATAACTTGTGTTATAGCAAACAGAGAAGTCACTCTCTTACTTATAAATTATTGATTTTAGAAATAAAAAAGATATAAGATGTACTGAGACATACCTAATAGTTTATGAATAATCAAAGTTTTACCCGATGTACCTAAATAGGTTTATATTTACATACATACATACATATCGTCACGCCTTTTATCCCCGAAGGGGTAGGCAGAGGTGTATTTCTACACCGACTTTTCGCCAGATATACTTTAGTCCCACGTAATAAGGGGCGAGCCTATTGCTGTACCGCGCACATTTCCAGACTCCGTGCTGCTACTGAGAATTTTGTGACAGAAAAACCCAATAACACTGCCCGACCCAGGAATCGAACCAGGGACCTCCCGATCCCACGCGCACATTTATGCCGCGAGACCAACGAGGCAGTCGTATAGGGTTTGATGTCGAGTTTTCCGTCTCTACGCAAAGATGGTATTTGCATCGTGTTATCCCTTAGTTGCCTCTTACGACACCCACGGGAAGGTAGGGGGTGGTGACACTTGTATTCTATGCCGTCAACCACACGGCATAATGCCGTCAACCACACGGCAGGTTTATATTTACAACACAATAATACAACATTCATTACCGCTTGTGTACGGACGGACTGCGGAGCGCCATATTAGCGCTGTTTATTGTTCGCCGTGACGGCATCTTAGCGCTCCAGGCGCTCTGACAAGTTAAGCGACCGTTCACATTGCGCCGGACCGGCTTATTAGCCGGAAGCCGGCGCCCGGAGCGAGTGTTCACACTACGCCGCGGCCGGCTAATTAGCCGGAGGACAGCCAGCTCCCTAGATTATATATACTTTATAGATGGAAGTATTGCATCGCAAGATCATCACTAAAATAATCTGACATTGGTGACCATGGCCACCCATTATCCGTCAAAATGAAATAGAACTTCATGTGAAACATAGAAATTTCATTCATTGACATTTTGACTTATTCGTATAAAGATTGTATTGATATTCGTAGTGACGTTGAAATTTTATCGATACTTTTATTTAAAATAGTATTTTAGGAAAGAGTAACAAATACATCCTCAAAGGCTTTCGCGTTCATAACAGTTTATATATAAAACCATTTTCAGCAGACAACTAATAAGCCACACATTTTTATTTGCGATGCTTTCCTAGATCATAGCAAGCGATACTTACCTAATAAATGCACATAATCTTCCAAAACTCAGAGACGTGATATTGAATTTCAATTTTATTGCCAGCTAAACGCGGTGCCTGGTGGCAACTAGACATTGAAGTTACTGAACTTCAAGGTCCGTTTGACAATCAGCTAAAACACAATTTGTTCCTGACTTGGTTACATAAAATGATAATATGCAGGTCTCAATTTCAACAGGTTTAATAAATCAAATTACACACGTGTCTGTTCCTAAGTTCAAATTTGAAACATAAATTGATCGATATTTATGTTTCATCGATATTTACTTTACTTAATCTGATGATTTATCAACATTGTGAAGAAATTACTTTTGAGTAAACCAAATCTGAGGATTTATTTTAAACGATATCTCGATATTCATTATGAGTAAGCCCATCTTTAATCAAATTAAAATTGGTGACAACCCACAAAAATGCGAAACCTAATTTATAGACGTATCTTACACTAGAAAAAAATCAAAAGTGAAGTAAATACATTGGATATGACTGCTATTGTAATGCTGTCTCTATAGTATTTTCCTTACTCTAAGGCCGGCTCCGATCTGTCTTACCAACTTAGTAGAATTTGCACTGAAACTGGTGGTTTCAACATTTGCCTGAAATTCAATACAAAGTTCGTTTTAAAATAATTTGCACATTGTTAAATATTTTATTATTATATTACTTAATGTGTTGCTTTAACATTGTTTCGTTATTTATTACTCAACAGAATAATTTATTTATTTGTATAACAATTGTTTTCCGAAGTAAAATAAGTACTTATTTTAATGGAAATTTCAGTGGAATTCGAATTTCGTGTATACGTATAGGAAATGTATTTGTTAGTGGTTTCTGTTCCTTTCTTTTTCTTGTAGTTTGTCAAAACCAGGTTTCAGAATTCCACATATTTCTCGCCACGCTGCTAATCTTAAGGATTTCATCATCATCATCACCATCATCAGCCTTTAACAGTCCTCTGCTGGACTAGGCCTCTCCTTTGAAAGGAGGAATTGGCCTACTATACCACGCTGGCCAAACGGGTTGGTATAGAGTTTGTATCAAGTTTTCCTTCTCTTACAGTGATGTTATCTGCTTAACTTGCTCCCTCTGTCGGCTCTTACGACACCCATGGGATAATATAGGGTGGTGACATTCCGTATTCTTAATCCGTCACCACACGGATTTATTCTTATAAATTTCGGACGTTTTATCCGACAGGAGTCACAGGACAGCTTTATTTTCTACAAGCGATATCAATAAGCTGGAAGCGACATCCATCGGGCACGAGCGCTACAGCAAGAATGGTGCTTGCTGGATGATCGGCGAAGGTTCACATTGGTGTTGTCTTGTCACAGTATAGCCAGCCCTACAGTTTTAAACATAAATGCTGTTGGTCTAAATATTTTTGTCTCTAGCCGTAGTTTTCAGTTTAAAATACCGAATCTACAGTTTTCTTAATCTCAATGAAAGATAATAATTAGAAAGTAATAATTCAATCTCACATCACACATTTTGCATTCAGAGTGCAGAGTAAATGTGTATCCGTACATTATTTTTATAGGTATTATGGGATATAGAAATTTCGGCCGTACATAATTATGATACTTGGTCCACGATAGCATATATTTATGATAAAATTGACGAAACTTTTAGATTCCGATTTTATTAAATTTTATTTGGACCCAATATAAGTGAACATGAAAGTTTATATTCATAGCGTGTATACAGAATATTTTTGTAAGTAGAAATAACGGTTTTAATGGAAATTTCAGAAGGTGCCATGTGCCTAGGCAAATTTTATTTGTGGTTTCTGGTGGAGAGCTTAGTTTAGCTGTTGGTAACACTATGTCACCGGCCCTAGGCATGAGTCTCATTACGTTGTCATAACTATCTATATTTAATAACTATCTATAAAGTCAAGTCAAGTAACTATCTATATAGTTCGATCGTGTAATTTGAAGAACTATGTACTCGTAGATGTGTCTAATGCATAACTAGAATTATAACGGCAAGTGGTTTAGTAAGGCCCGTTTTAAAAACCGTTAATAATGCTTAGATTGTTATCGAGACCAATAATGAAATGTATTGAGATAGCAAAAACTACGCTAAAAATAGCAAAAAGTTAATCAATATAAAAGAAAAAGTGAAAAAAAAATTAACCAAATAACAAATGTGGCAAAATTAAAGAAATTTAAATATAATTAAAATATAAAGTAAAATTTGAAAAAAAATCTAATAGTATCACCAAGAGTTGTATCTTTTTTAAAAAGTTCACAGACATTACAAAATATTAAAATTAAACAACTAAAGCGTAACAAGACAACAAAAATACGGCAAAATAAGAACTAGTTCAAGAAATAAAAAATAAATCAAAAGGAAATTTAAAAAATACATGTTCAAAAAGTATAAAAATATATCGAAATGAAATTTAAATATAAAGTAAAATTAAACAAAAATGTGCTAAGAATAACTAAAAGCTAAATATAATAAAATTAAGCACAAAAGTAAAAAAGAAATAGAAAACGTAATAACGTTACGTACAGATAAAAAATATACGATGTAACATAAAAAGTGTTAAAAATTACATAAATTCAAAACGTGTATAAAAATGTTAGAAATATATCAAATCATACAATTATTTATCAAAGAGTTAAGGAAACTCAACAATAAATATATCAAAAATAGCTTACATAAGAAGTAATAAATAAACCTTAGAATGTTACAAAATGTTAAGATTATCACCGGTCAACCATTCTGCTGTCAAGAAACGCTACGTTAATATATAGCTAGGTACATAGGTCACGACTGCTCTTGATAGCGGCGACCGCGCGCGGCGTTATGCATCACGGTGGTTTTACTCGTTATGCAATTTAGATAGTCAAACAATTGACGTATAACTATCTAATCGTAATATAGCATATGATCGTTGCCATAACGATCGGTATATTATAACATAACGCATACTCTTAGCTCAGCTCTTCGCGTCCGTCTTAATGCCCGGATCCGGTCAATTGACCGGATCCGGCTTAGTGTGAATAGCTTCATACAAATTGTTCTGCCACTGACTCGTTATTCGCCGGTCCGGGCATTAAGCCGGACCGGCTAATTAGCTGGTCCGGCGTAGTGTGAACGCACGCTAATGAATTTGAAATAAAGGTACATAAAATGATTCGATTTTATGTCTTTCAAATATTGAAAACTGTGGCAGCTCTGTATTGTGAGAATAATTTATATAATTATATTATGCATAATCGATAATCTATTACATAGTCAGTCATTGAAAGACTCTTATGAAAATAATTTGTGTAAAAATGGTACATAATATTTCATAATCACTTGGCCATGGATGAATTTCTATTTTATTACGACGCTTTCTTGTACAAATCCTTCGTAGAAATTTATTTCTCTAACTATCCATATTTTAATCCTCTAATAATATATTTATAAGCACAGAAACAATAACATATTAAACGCAACAAGAATAAAAACTTAGGTTCTAATTATATGTGCCCATAGTCACATGAAAAGCCTATTTGATTCAAAGTATTCAGTCTATAACATAAAACATGAAATTACGAACTCAAATCGGAAAATCAAATCGGCGTATTACAATAACAAACAGGTTTACGTATATTTTTGTGCAGCGGAGACGCAGGCGACATGATCTATCTCTCACAGGGCTCATAGCCGAATGATGAGGTCTGGGCGGGGCGTAAACTAGCAACTGACACTCAGTACACCGCTTATGCTAATAAGGTTTAAATTGCCGAAGCGTTTGATATTGATGGGATCTTATGAGCGCCAAAATCATAGACGTTTGGCAGATTTTATTTAATTTTACAAAATATACACGTATAATATGAAAATAAACTAGGTAATTCTTTAGTTCATTAGGTTTCCTACAATATTATTAAATAAAATATGACAGCTTACGATCAAAATATTGCAAACAGTGAGACGAAAGATTATTTTCTGCCTCGTTTTTGTGATTTTTTTACCGTGAAGAATCACATAATATACCTTCATTAGAAACAAGATAACTATTAAGACAGTAAATATAAACATTAGAGTACATTTTTGTATCATCTCCTTTGCTGCGTGATTAAGGCGCTGTTATACCTCAGAAGCCGTGAAACAACAAATTTTTCGTCGCGCAACTAGCCATAACGGTAGATGTTACAAACTAGCAAAAAATAGAGCTTAAAGTCAAAAGTCTGAACAAAAGACTTTTGAAAGAATTTTTCATGTATGTAAAATAGAAATTTTATAATAATTTTTCATGTATGTATATTGTGTGAATAAATAAAAACAAAAAGAGTGTAATTTAAGTTTGAAGATATTAATAAAATATAATAATTACAACGATTTTAATTAATCTACCTACTTCTATATTATTTATCATACTCGTATTCGTGCCATCCTGACTGATCAGACGTCTTGCCTTGTAGACCGTTATATAATATTCTACCATATAATATAACATTCTTCCACATTCACACAACACCATCTGGTCCCAAGCTAAGCATATCTTGTACTGCGGGTATTAGACAATCGATAAACATACAAAGGTATATACTTTTTTGTGAATATATTTCATATCATAGTACCACTCAGACCAAGACAAACATCCATATTCATGCACACAAATGTTTGACTTGAGCGGGAATCGAAAGCGCAAGCTTCGGCGTGGCGAATCATTTGTGCTGGCGTATCACAAATCGGATTACCTACAACTCTAAAAAAATGAGCAGTGTCCAACGTAAGTAGCAAGCAACGTGATATGAAGCGACGCAAACAAATTGCCGAAGGCTGCCGCACTAGCCAATCTGGTATAATTCGTAAAATACATAATCTAAGTGACAGTTTCTTAGCATCGCATCGCAACGCATCGCTCACTAGTTTATGAATACTTTTTGTCAATAGATTTCATGGCTTAAACGAACATATAACACGTGAATTTTTTTAGTACTGTCTGTCTGGAAAGTCTTTGCAAAGCACTGTCAGGCATCGACAGCAAAAACTACATTTTCAATATTTTAGTTGTTTAGTTCTACGGCTTAAATATATCGACACATACTAAAGTTAGACATTTGACCAAAAAAATCCGAAGCACATTTATGACAGGTGTGTCGAACTCGTAGCATTTTTCCACAATTTTCCTGACGTTTAATATTTGTTCACGTGTGCGTTTTCCCTTGACGAAACCGACCTGTTCTTTCGGGATCTGCCAGTCAAGATAATACCGGCCCCGGTTGTTTATGATGTCTAACAGGACTTTGCTTGCGTGACAAATTAAAGCGAGTGTGCAACAATTATCACATTTTTGGTCGAACCCTTTTTATGTAGTGGAAGGATGATAGACTGAGTCCAAGCCTTGGGCCACTCGCCGTTCCGCCATACATGGTTGCAGATGTTGTGCAGTGTGTCAACACCTTTTTCACCCAGAGCCTTCAACACTTCAGCTGTCATTTGATCCGGACTTGGCGGTTTGTTAGTTTTTAACAATCCAATGGCCGTTACTATCTCCGATCTTAGGAGGTCGAGTTCCAGGTCCAATTTAGCCCATATGGATAACTTAGACGTCTGAATGTTTAGTACTTTACTAAGAGAATATCGTATGACGAGGTACATTTCCAAATTTCATTTAAATCGTACTAGTAGTTTTAGAATTATATTGCTAGTCAAAGTTATTTGATTTGTAATCGACTTTAAGAAGGAGGTTATCATCCTGACTGAACCTCACATAAAGCTGCGCGTTGATTGGATATTGTGCAGCTTGTAGCTTATTTAACATCCGCCAACTTGTGTGGCGCGGCTTATAACCAAGGTGGCATTTTTTTTTTTTTTTTTTTTTTTTTTTTTGTTTTACGAGGTGGAAAATCCCTTCGGATCTCCGACTCTTGGGGGAAATAAGTGCCGGAGTATGTGGTGTTTCCACTAAAAACCACCTCGACTTCCGCCATGTACCCGTGTGTCGGAGGGTAGGGATTCGCATAAGCATTCATCGCTACCCCCCGACGGGTATTGGCCCGCCAGATGGTCAGGCGGGCCCCGCACAAAACCCCCTTGGCGGCGGATTAAGGTGTTGGGCTCCACCGCCAAAACACTCAGCGGTCGCAGAGGATAGGGAGGACGGCAACGCAACACCGCATCTCCTCTTCCTCTGCGGCCCCACCGCGACGCATCGAATGGTGCGCCCCCATTTGGTCGCGGGAGATAGGGCGCGCGGCAACGCAACACCGACACGCCTCTCCTCCCGCGACCGCACTCGACTGCGAGGGACAGACAGAACTGTCCCCCGCACCCGCACCGTTGGACGCATCCTGCGCAGGCCCCGTCAAGCCCACGCGGAGCGTCCCCTCCTGGATCCCTCTTAGCTTCACCGCGGGTTACCAATCCACGGTTACTGAGCCCCCCCACCACGACAAGGTGGAGATCCCACGGGGGGGAACCAAGGTGGCATCAAGGGAAGTAACCAAGGGCCATCAAGGGACCCAACCAAGGAAGCATCAAAAAGAAAATAATTGTTTCGGTAATACCAACAAGCTTTATTTTTGCCGAGTTATTAAGTACAATTTACACACCATAATCATAAAATATCACATTTTTTACAATTCAATCAAGTCAATCAACAACACCAGACATATTGTTGTTGTAAATTTGACCCAAACAAACAACTAAATTGGTCAAGCTAAATAAAACCGTTTAATAATGCGTAAAAAAAATTGAGGTAAAAAGTCATCGATATAATATAATACTATTCAAAAGTTGTTTTTCTTACAAATGCACCCTTTCACTTAAAGAAGAAATGTTGTTACATTGTTTGATATATAATTGACAATAATAAACATAACTATCAATGATAGTTATGTTTATTATTGTAAATTATATGTAAAGCTTTTGTTGATAGCTTTACCTAATTCAGCACTAAAATTGTTTTATTGAAGGAAGTACGAGTTACGCAAACAAAACATACTCAACATTTCTTGGTATATTTTTAGTAAATATATTTATATTATATACTCTTTTATACTTTCAGCTTAAAATGTTATTACAAGTTATTTACTTAATAAGTTATTTACTTAAAAATACTCATTTACCTATTAATCATTTTATATTAATATTAAACTTAATGATACTAGTTACTTGCTAATGAAAGTATCCTGGAACTTCTTTAATGTTGCTGGTTATTTTACTTGCACTTCACATCACAGGTGTTTTTGCATCCGCCCCGGGGCTAGTCAAAACGGTGTAAACAAAATCACGCTGCGGGCTTCTAACAGGTTGTAACCCGCGTGCTAACTCCGCCCCCTCACACTAGCCATCACCGCATTTGCGCCGTTTTGTTGGACGCAATTAAATCGCTAATTAGAATTGATAAAAACTTTTTATAATACTGAATAAGAATTACGGAAGCAATATTATCGGCGTGATGTATGTAACCAAAATAATGAATATACGCCATTAATATACATCTCTCAGTAGCGGCCTCTAAAACTCGCGTGGCTCACTGCGGAACTAAAAAATACGCCGAAATACACTCTCGTGACCAAACTACGTCCATGCCAATATTTCACCCATGCATTGTACTGATCTTTTGATGGCTCCTGGCTGAATTTGAGAGATGGTCAATCTTGCGTCCGTATACAGGACGCAACAAGTCAGTCGGACGCAACATCATCGGTAAAAACCGCCATGTAGGACGCAATATCAACATGGGGATGTAAATATATATATATATAATATAATAATAATAATATAATAATATTCTACCACATTCACACACATCACCATCTAGTCCCAAGCTAAGCAGAGCTTGTGTTATGGGTACTAGATAATGGATAAACATACGTATATACTTTTTTTTTGTAAATACATACATATTATACATAGAAACACCCAGACCAAGACAAACATCCATGTTCACACACACAAATGTTTGACTTGAGCGGGAATCGAACCCGCGACCTTCGGCGTAGCAGTTGCTTACACTCCCGCTGCGCCAACCGGTCGTATATATATATATATATATATATATATATATATATATATATATATATATATATATATATAACAAGTACCTTTTCTAATACCTGCCTACTTCATGTTGCAATATGTAGCAAGAAGTAAGCTTTAATTATTATTTTATTTTTTTCCATTTATAGTCTGGGATTTAATTTCCTTTTAAGTAAAATTTTACGACCGAGCAAACATAGAAAACGCACTGTAAATCGTCAAAGGTACCCACAGGACAGGATTGCCTAGTGTGGGACCAAAGGATAGTACGTAAATGTTGTATGTTTTTACTCTGGTAATAAAAGTATTTTTATTATTTTATTTATATTTTATAGATACCAAAAATTACAGCACCTTTAAAAAGTCCTCACTATTTTTGTAAAAAAATATTCCCTCAAAAAATTCGTTATCTACGCAGCTTTTGTGTGTCTTTAGTAACTTTCACAAAAAATTAAGGAATATTTTCAGAGGAAGAAGAATGCCTTCAAGTTATATAAGACTCGCAAACTTTTTTCACTTCACGACACATTTGGCAAAGAAAAATTGCAAATTTCAGCGGAGGTCGTAATTGAACACCCGTAGACGTAGTTAAGGTAATGCACGTTTTGAGACGTTTCACGTACTCAAGAGCACAGAGTGTTTATTTTTCAGGCTTGAATACTTTTTATTCGTAATTTTGAAATGTTTATAGTAGATTACTTTCCTTCCAGCATAAGCTAGGCTTTGACCGTTATCGAGTTTAGTAAGTATAAACTTAGTAACGACAAATTTTAATTTGAATATTGTTAAGAATTTACACGAAAGTATCGGGAACAAAGCTCATCAAAGAAACATATTTATTTATTACAGAAAGAGCCGCACGGGGTGAAGTCACAGATTACTAAATAGTTACTTCGTGTGAAGTTCACACACATAGAAACGTATATGCACGCATTTGTTCGAAACTACGAAACATACTCTAGCTATAAGCAACGGATTATGATCTGACAGAAAATAATTTACTTCTTTCTTCACATAAAAAGTATATAAAACAACTACTTAAAAGACTTTTTTATATCACCCTTATAAAAACAGAACTGGCTTAGCATATAATATCTGAGGCCCAATTCTAGTAATTTTATTTTTCAAAATGCAGTTTCGATCTTAAGTCATAGTCATACTTTTGTCACAATTATCTATTTCCTAAATTAACTGATACTTGAATGATATTGTGACCAGATTATAACTTGAACTAAGAGTTAAACACTATGTATGTGTCAACGTCGAAGTATATAATAATATGTCAAATTAAACGATAAACATTAAGTTAGCAGAATACCGATTGTAAGTCAATTCAAAATCTAATCTCATTTCGTCCAAAATATGGTTTCGATGTCAGCTAAAATTCGAGAATCGGCCCTCTGATGTTGAACGGATGCGTTTATGTACATCCGTCCATTGTCCATCCATCCATGTACATAATTTATTGTCCCGTCAGCACGCTCGTCCATCATACGTGACATATCAATGTTTGACTAGGATATCCTGATGTCACGGGAAACGCGTAGTAAATTAAACCTTAACTTGATAGACGTAGTAAATACGTGTGACGGAATATGGATTGAATTTTGATTTAGGGATTTTAATTATATTTTTATTGAAATGTTACAATGTTATGTGGAATTCCAGAGGCGATGATAGCTTAGTGGAGATACTAGCACACTATTATGCTGAGGATCTCGGGTTTCATCGCACGACGCAAACTACTTTTCGGATCTTTAATTAGCACTTTCTAAGGGTGAAGAAAAACATCTTGAGAAAACCTACATGTCTGAGAATTCTCCAAAATGTTGTCGGAAGATATATGAAGTCTGCTAACCCGCAGTCGGCCTGCGTAGTGGACTATGGCCTTACTCTTATATTAGTAAAAAGAGGCCCATGCTCAGCGGTGGGACAGATTGCGGGGCTGATGATATTGAAATATTGCTAAATACATAATGTACCAAGTTGATATTCGGTCTTATCTGGTAAGATCGGTAAGCGGACCTCGGACTGTAAGGCGCAAGTCTCGGATGCAACCGGGTTAACGCTAGGACGCTGATGACGACATTATGTACCAGTGGCTTATTATATTTCCACCAAGCTATTACACCCCTAATAATGTGCTTGGTGGATGGCAATAGGTTTGCCCCCTATTGTATATGCCTACATTAAAAGACGAGAAGAGAAGTAAGTGGATGCTCCTGTTTTACCATATTTATTTTGGGAGGCTTAACAAATTAAAATAATTTATTGCTTGATCTTAATCTTGATCAATAACTATTAATTTTTGCATTAGTATATAACTCAAAATGTGAAACAGTTGCAGCTCCTTACAAAAATAACATGTAAAACCATTATGCTGGCAGTTAAAAAGAGTGGCCACGAGTTTTATTGCCCGTTCTTTTTCGTGGTTCTACCTATCGCATTGCGAACGTGGCAGTAAATGTAAATGAAGAATCATCTAGTAATTAACTTTAATTTTTGACATTCATACGCGTCACTTTGTGGCCTAAATGAATAAATGATTTTGACTTTGACTTTATTAGATTGGGACCGAAACATAACTAGCGAAGTGTTGGTGTGTAATACACCTCTGCCTACCCCTTTGGGGATTAAAGGCGTGAAGTTATGTTATGTTATTACACCTGAAATAAAATTTAACAAAACTTTATACTTACATCAACCTAGAAATTAAATTTACGATCAACAACATTAAATTGTATCATAATCCCCTGGACTAATTCGTCAATAATGACTTATAGTGAAAATTGTTATAATTGTATTTTATGCCTAAAATGCATTTCGCCATCAATATTTCGAATGATCAAGTATAATAACGATAAAATGATGACTGCTAATTACTATTTAGCATTGCGTGTTTGTATTATATGTAAACAACACCTCTTAATTAGTTGTTCACGTTCAAACCACTCATTTATTATGTTCGGCAATTAGTGAAAGGTCATTTTGTTTGTTAAATTATTTATTGCATCCGTTTATTTCGTTTAGGCTATACTTTGCACAAGTTTTTGTTGCATCTGAAGTTTTCCGCGTCCTTCCGCGTTCTTCACAGACAAACAGATTAGTTATTATATTAGAGATTAGACTGCAAGGTTGGCGTAGTGGTTTAAGCGCCGCCACACCGCTTGACACTGCGCCAAGTGTTGCAGGTTCGATCCCCACACGCAACACTTTGTGTAATTAACACATTGTTGTTTCGAGTCTGGGTGTTCATTGTGTCGTTCATCATCATCATCAGTCTTTAACAGTCCACTGCTGGACTAGGCCTCTCCTTTGAATGAAGGAGTTGGCCAAACGGGTTGGTATAGGGTTTGTATCAAGTTTTCCTTCTCTTACAGTTGTGTTCTCTGCATAATATGCTCCATCTGTCGGGTCTTACGACACCCATAGGATGATATGGGGTGGTGACATTTCGTATTCTTAATCCGTCACCACACGGACTTCGTACGGTCGGTCCGTTAGTTGCATGTTGTAAAATACCCCGCGACGCAGGATTTAGCCCTAATGCAGGAGATGTCTTAAAAAAAAAAAGGAAAGACGGACAGACAAGTGATCCTATACGGATTTAATTTTTGGTTTTTAGGTACGGAACCATTAAAACTGGTTAAACCATAAAAACGCGCGAGTTATGAGTTAAATGTTAGATGTTTGCATGGTCATATTCAAAATTGTGTTTAAATAAAAATAATGTAGCATTAATAGGGCTTTTGAATATTTATTTAGTTGGTAAGTATTTAGTGTGAGGGAATCCAAAAATTGTTTAGCTTATAATTTGTGAGCATCCAAAGAGCTTTGAACAATATAGCTCTATTTCGTATTTAAAGATAAATACTGAAAGTAAAGAATTATTTTCATGTTTTTAAACTTATAAAACTTTATTAATATAAGACAATGTACTCTATCTGACGTCATCGTCAGTGGTGCTCGCCGTAGATTCGAAATTGATACCCTCTTTACGTCAGTGTGTTGGTATCTCCATTATACGACTGGTTGGCGTAGCGGGAGTGTAAGCGACTGCCACGCCGAAGGTCGCAGGTTCGATTCCCGCTCAAGTCAAATATTTGTGTGCGTTAACATGGATGTTTGTCTTGGTCTGGGTGTATCTAAGTATAATATGTATGTATTAACAAAATAAGTATATATGTATGTATGTTTACCCTAACTTCAAAACCAAGTCCTTTAAGCACACACAAACCCTTTTCCCCTCAAAATTACCAACACACATACAGCTAAATACTTCCATTACCATACAAATTAACTAAAACATTAATTAACAGAAGTACTACTGTAGCGAGTCACCATCTGCCTTAATTTTATTCTCAAAGGATCCCTAATATTGAATTTCAATGTTGATGAATAAGTAGTTGTACGTATGAGCAAGACTGTGCTTTACGTATTTCAAGTTACATGAATGTAGAGTGTATGTTTACAGAGAAATCTATTATAAGAATCAGTGATAGATGGACGATTCAGAAGTGGCCTTATTATACCTATATTTCACAAATAAATTGATTTGATTTGATTTAATTTTTGTGATACGAGCCATTAGTGTTCTTAAGACGAAATGTGTGAAACAAATAGATAAAAGTAAATAAATATCTTAATTCATGTAGGAGACTAGATAATTTATAAATAAATAAATAAAATAGCCAGATAATATTAGGCAACATAAGGATACCAAGTACTTAGCCATTTTTGTAAAATTACTTGACATCCATAAATTATTTTTTAGGAGTACTAAATTAAACTTGTATCAGCAAACTGTATTACAGCACACGCTCCAGAACATGCCTTACATGAATAACGATACTGCTTTAATTAAAAGAAATGTAGGAACATTTTGTAAACTGCAGCGATGTAAAAACTATATAAGCAAGTGCAGTGTACTTATAAATACATTGAAAATAAATAACGTTGTTGGTACGCCCACCGCATCATTAGTGCCTCTTAAAAGTGGTTTCAACTTAATATGTATTTGAAATAACTCCTTAAAAAAATAAGTCACAAACAAATATAAACCTAAAACATGATTTCATATGGTTGGCTTTAGTTTGGCAATGGATTTAATTTAAGTTCTTCTAGTTTCGCAGTAGGTAGTGTACAACTTTCAAATTGGTGTGTGTGAAAAGTTTTTAAGAAAAGTGAATTAGGCTGAATACAGTTTATTCTTTGGTCTTTATGTGGTAGAAATGTTAGTTTGAAGTCTGGCTGTTTGGGTTCTTCGTTATTTTGCCACTTTACTGAAATTAGATTGTTCACTTAGTTCTAAATGTCTGGTCATTTTGCAAGTTCACTGTGAAAGTACTTCTACTGAAATAATAAAAAGAAATGTTTTGCTATCATAGTTTGAAATTACAAATAAATGCAATCATATTACATAAACTTACTTATGAGGTGATTTATGCTATTTTTATAAGATTTCTCTTATAACAATAGCATAAATCACCTGCACCACCATCATCTACTACAGGTTCTTAAAAGTAACAAAAAATATGTAAATAGAAGAGACACCGGGCGTAATTTTTTATTGATACACTAAGCTGAAATAAGCTCATTGCCATCTTTTACCAACAGATAATACAAAAAAAGGAAAGGTATATCTTTTTAAAACATCGAACTAAATTACCTGCCATGCTTTTCTAAAATTTACAATTTCTAAATTTACTCACGGCCAGTTTTAATATTTGATCTATGCATTTATTTGGAAATTAAATATACATGATATATTTGACATATTTTGTATGCTGTATATATCAAATATACATACATACATAGAATCACGCCTGTTTCCCGGAGGGGTAGGCAGAGACTACGGATCGCCATTGGCAACGATCCTGATATACCTCTCCTGCTTCATTCACTCCCATCAAGTTTCTTATGCATGCTCTTCTGTTTAGGGTACTTCTGACCTGTCCTTATTTTAGGATGTCTCCGATCGAATCAGCGAACGTCCGCCTAGGACTTCCCCTTTGTCCTGTCCCATTCACACTTGCCTTATATATCTTCTTTGTCTTCCTTATATATCAAATATATGCAGCTCCAATCTCCAAAGCCGTGTATACATCGGATATTGAGTACGGCGGTAAGTTTTTCACAAAATAATTTTATTACAAGCATTGCCATTATGTTCATTTTGATAGCTGCTCCAAGAAAGGTGTGTCTATCTAATACGACTATGTACTCCAGAAACTCCGATAATGTAATTCATACGTATTGTTGTATATTCATTTGTTAATCGTGAGTCTTCGAGTAACCTGATTTTTCTGTTCAATTGATTACTCCTGGTAGCGCCATCTACCTTCCTATCTATAACTAATCGCATCAACGTCAATCGTTCCACGCTTGTCTAGTGCGAGCGATACCATATTTCCGTCCCTGTCTCCCATTCCCTAAGGAGGGGCACGCCTTTCGCGGATTGGTCGCGGCGATGGTCGACGCGTGAGACAGTCCAGAATTTTCAAGAACATTCGATTCGCTATATATGTGTCCGCTATACCGTACCGCACCGCGCCGCTCCCGCTATAATTATTACCGCTTATATAAACCACTCGCAAGTGGAAGTGATTTGTGTAGTGTAGTGAATCAAGCAGCTTCATCCCGAAAACACCAGAAGGAGGCTGCCATTTGCAAGAACCAGGAGGACTGACGCACAAGGTAAGTGGCCCTCATCATTAGAATATCCTATACCCACTCACAATCCTTTTCCACATCCTATTCCTTTATCCAATCCTAAGCGACTAAAACCCGCTATCCTTTGTATACAGTCCATTTCCTTCTCCAAGTCGCCTAGAACCTACGGTTTCGGTGTATCGCCGAACCAACTCCAAACGTTCATACAGAAAGGGCAATATGGGTAAACATGGGTCGCTCACAGAATAATGGAGAAATCCAAATGCAGATCTTTACATTATTTTGTTAATTTGGTTGGTATAAGAAATAGCTTACTAACAAATTTTATGCATATTTGGTCGATATGTAGGTGTAGTATAAGCATTTGATAATTTGATTTTATGTCTTTTAAAAAGGAATTCTAGCATACGGTAAATCTTGTATTTATTATTTTGTATTTAACTTCGTCAAGCTTGACAGTTGCAGTACAATTTTGATACTTGTTTCCTACACCATAAGAATGGGACAAAGGTCAAATTACGTGGGTTCCTTCTATTTGGCAGAATCTTGATACTACGAATTCCATATGGCATAACACACTTAACATAGTCTTCTTTAATCGAATATTTTTAAGGAATAAAAATAATTTAGTTTACCTATTGATTGGCAGAATGTTTACATGTCCGAATTTGCAACGGCATACTTTTAACATGACAGAAAAGCTCGCGTAGGGCCGCCCCAACCCCGCAGCGCCGCATCCGTGACAGAACTATGCTTGCTGCATGCTGCATGCCTGCTTTTCATTTATTATGGACATGAAATTTATGCCTAAAGATGATTCGGACTAACAAAATTATGAGTTTCGAATTTATGATAAGTGAGTGTATGCCAAACAACTTTCTGCGAAATGAAGATTATGCTATGCGTTGTTATGCAAAATAATATTATGACGAAAAAAGTTCTGCTTTAAAAGGTAGACCCAAATTACGTAGCTTGACGAGTACGTTATTTTTACTGGGTGAGGATTACCTCCACAACACTGGGTGCAGCGTAAAGTAATAGCCGTCAGTTGTAGTAGCTGAGTTAACCTTCGGGCAGGTGGACGGACGGTCAGACGGAGTAATTCACTACGGAGACCTAAATATGTATAGAATCTCCACAGACTTAAGTGTAAAATAGTCCAGGTTACTATTAAATTATCATAGTTTTTGAGAATATTATCTACTTAATATATTAAACATTCTAGTACAACTCACAAACGGTCATCTGATCTCAGATTAAGCAGCGCTTGTACTATAGCAACCAGGTAACTGATAAATACATAATATAGATACATCATACCCAACAACAGAACAAGTAATCTTGTACCACAAAAAGATTTTGTCATGGATGGAAATCGAACCTTTGACCTCCGGCTTAGCGATCTGGGACCACTAGACCAAGTCGAGTCATTACTCATATTACGATTTACATATATTATCTACGCTTGTTATATTATGTACTTGAGCTTTGAACTGCATAAGTCTGTATGAAATTACAATACGCTAAGGGTACATTTATTAGTTATACATTGTAAAAAATAAGTTTGCACTATACCCAAACGTGTGTGCAAAAGGATGCCGATATCCAACCACCCGGGTGTTTAGATTCTAGCTATAGACTCACTACCTACACAAGTTTGAACGAAACCCTCTAATCAGCTGTCTCTTCCACCCTTCAAGTCTGATTAAAAGGAATTTTACATTTCACGACACTTTACTTTGACGTTTTTCAGCCAAGTCGAAGGAAATTATAAAATTTTCTCTTCAAAGTGGAACTGAAGTAGCTTAGATCACGTTCCCATTTTTATACTTTTGCACTTGCAGTTTTAGTCTTTGTATTCAAGAAATTAATCTTTAACAATTGTCCTAGACGGTTTTAGTCATGGAAGTTAGGAGTTCTGCTGTTTATATTGCGAAAATTGTAACGTATGGTCAAATGCCTTAATGGAAATGTGATGGCATACATCTGTTTATACCTGATAACATGAACCATGACGATGTATATGTTAAACTTTGGGTAGCTTACTGTTCTTTGCAAAAGCCCTTGTTATCATTAATCAAAATCAATTCATCTATGGCCGACACTTGAACGTTTTCTTTTATTATGCTATATCTATGGTTCCATCGGTCTTCTGCTAAAAGCATAACGTCTATCCTCCCAAAAAAAGCACCGGTGTAATAGCAGCAGGTGAGGGCACCAAAAGTTCGACAGATAACACTCACGTCATATGGTAAGTAGACTATACCGCAAATCGTTTTTACAGATTAAACCATCACCATCAATTATAGAAAAACAATTTCACCAATCACTTTCTTCATATCTGAACAAGACACATAGTTAATGGTTGGCTTAGTATCAATATCTTGAGGTTTTGCGATATCATGGACACTAAAGCACAGTAGAGCTTGAGAAATTGTTTTACGTAGCTTAGATAGCCGGACGTTCGTAGCAGCGTTCAATACAAATTGCTGTCTCGCAAATTAATCGGCTACAGTGCTGCGGTCAGCGTGATATTAAACTGTTCCTGTATCTACGTGTTCTGTACGGATGTAATTGTCAAAGTACTAGGCTATGCAATTAGTAAATAGCAGGTGAACGGAATTTTCACTAAGTGTAGTCTTATGTTTATGGAGATAATTGTGAAAGTTGACGAGGTGACTGGCAAGGAGATTTTACATGCGCAATACGCATGGTGATGGGGAGATAGGCAGAGTAAAGTAAAATTTAATTAAAAAGATATCTGTTCAATAAAGCTTTCAAAACAGACTATTAATAATATACAGAGTGTCACAAGACTCATCACCAAACCGAAGTCTACTCATTTTGGATATCATGCCAAGTCATACTAAGCAAAAATAAAACTTGGGAAATGATTTTTCTTTTTTCAAATAATCACATTTTTAAGCCGCAATTAAAATTGTGCGCGTACAATTTTCGAAATACCTACTTATTCATGGGTGCATAGGACATCCATAGAATTGGTTGGCATGGTAATTGCATCGATTTTGTACCTAATTACAAAAATGCCATGATAACTTACAGCCTCAATATATCCTGAACCAGTAATTTCCCAGGTATGGTGCCGAAGTAAAAAATGTTCGTAATGATTGGTATAATATGGGGTTTCAGTTTTCGTTAAGGGTTTTTTTACACTCTGTATACATATGTAGGTCTGTTTGTCATTGGGATAAATATTATGAATGTATTATTCCTATTGTGTTGTTTTGTTTCCTGGGATGAAATACTTGTTCCAATAGATGCATTTAAAAACTTTCTAGGTAGTTGGGCCTGGCTTAGTTCAGTATGGCTGGCGAATCAAACGTGTAACTTCAGTTTGGTGCTGCACAAATTTGAATGATTCACAGAGTCATTTCAAGCATTCCAAGTTTTCAAAATTTACTGGGTGGCCAATTTATTTTATGTGGTAGTGTATGTATGTTTGCATGTTTGTATGCTTTGATTTAAGAATTACTATATACAATGGGAACATTATATTATATATTCTATATGGATATTATAATTACTCTAACATTAATAGTCTATATAACATGCTAGTGCATGCATGGATTAAAATCATATCTATCATTAATTATCATTACAGCCAGAAGTGTACTTATTGTGTACGGCTCTTTGCAATTTTGTTAGTATACTACATCGTTAAATGTGCGCCTATATTGAATAACAATTGCTTAAATTATGTTGTAATTCCTCTGAAAAGTTTTTTATACTCACCTTCCCATGATTAATAACAATGCAATTAGCGAAATCGATTCGGTTTGTATAAATTGTCATACAATAGAAGCGCCTGAACAATGCCAACTAGCAAACACCACCACTTACAACTTTAGAATATTAACATTTAACATTCGGAGCATTAATAAAAACTTTATTAGTTTTATTACAACACTAGAAAGAGTAGATTTTAAATTTGATATTATAATTCTGACGGAATGCTGGCTCGATGGGTGCACTGTCATACCGCAGATACAATCTTACACAAGCTATAAAACAAACAAATATATCAATCAAAACTGTGGAGTTGTAGCATATGTCTTGAATACTATAAGTGCCTGTGTTTCAGAACCAGATGTAAAGGACGCAAATTGCCTGCAACTGGACCTAGCAAACATAAAAATTTAAGGGATATATCGCCCACCGTCATTTAAAAATCTAAACAATTTCTTAAACTCACTTGACTGCATACTGGGCAATCTTTCAAATGGTTCGCACACCGTGATTCTTGCAGGTGATATAAACATAAATTTATTATCTACTACAAATAATCACGAGTTGGAATATTTATGCCTAACAGCAGATCACGGACTATTTCCTGCTATAAGCAAACCGACAAGAGGGGACGCGTGTCTGGACCATATTTTTGTTAATACAATTAGAAATGCCGTGGGTGTGGTCTGTTGTGATGATATAACGGATCATGATATGGTTATGCTGGGTTTAGTTACAGATAAGCCACAATCAAGACACTTCAATCGATCTGCTGTCAAACGCAACGTAGAAGCTATTAGAAATGAGTTGTCACAGGTAGTTTTGTTTCCTCAAATAAATAGCTTAGGCACAAACCAACTAGTTGAACAATTTTCTATCCGGCTCGCTGAGATTGTTAACAAGCACACGCGAATAATCAAAAAAAGTCACTCAAAATATGCTATAAAACCTTGGATTACGCCAAGATTGATCCGTTGCATGCAACACAGAGACCGGCTTCACATGAGATCAAGAAAATCCCCTCATGATCAACTACTGCGTACAGTTTACACCCGGTATAGAAACTTTTGTAATGATTTATTACACAAGTTAAAAATAGATTATGACAATAGAGAACTGTCTAATAACACAAAGAACCCAAAAAAACTGTGGCAGACCATCAAGTCCGTGTGCCACCTAACAGTAATAAAAAAAGAACCGTTAGAACTTCTAAGACTGCAAAACAGTATAGACGCTAGGCAATCATTAAACATGTGCAACTCATACTTCTCAACAGTTGGTATGAAGCTGGCCAATGATATCTTGAATGAATTACAACTCACTCAGGAAGTATTAGCAACTAAAGTCCGAAATAATTTTTTAACAGACTCATTCTTTCTGAAACCTACGGACTTTGCTGAGGTGGAATCTCTTATATTATCATTGCAAAACGATAAAGCCCCAGGTACTGATGGAATAACTAATATGCTTTTGAAACAACTAAGAACTGTCCTTGTTCCACCACTCACAGAAATATTTAACCTTAGCTTAAAAACTGGTGTCTTTCCCGATATATGGAAAATAGCTTCTATTAAACCAATATTTAAAAATGGTTGTAAAGATTCTCCAGAAAACTATCGACCTATTTCGTTACTGACAGCTTTTTCTAAGTTGCTTGAAAAAATTGTAAATAACAGATTAGTCCAGTATATTGAAAACAAGAACCTTATATCGGATAGGCAATTCGGATTTCGGAGAGGCAAATCGACTGAGGAAGCTGTCACTTTATTGACTTCTAAAGTAGCGTCTCACCTTGATAAGAATAGATACAGCATAGGAGTATTCTTAGATTTGGCTAAAGCCTTTGACACCGTTTCATTCCCTATTCTTCTGCAGAAATTAGAAAAACAGTATGGTATTAGGGGCATAGCTCTAGATTGGTTCAGGAGCTACCTGTCGGATCGCAAGCAATACTTGAGAGTTGGCAATCATGAAAGTGATTTGCAATCTATCAAATTCGGCGTCCCACAGGGAAGTATACTAGAACCAACCCTATTCATTATATACATGAACGATATACATGACATCATCAGTTCAGACATAATTTGTTATGCTGATGATACTGCTTTAATTTTTAACGGTTCTAACTGGAAAGAGACTTTTTCAAATGCAGAGGAGGGGATGAAGCGTGTGTTAAAATGGCTAAACCATAACCTATTAACTATAAATATCAGTAAAACTAAATACGTGTGTTTTCACAAAACAGCCGCAACTGCTCCTAGTAATCTACTTAATATCAAGTTACACAGTTGTAGAGATCAACAACACTGTAGTTGTAAAAACCTACAAAGAACAGATACCATTAAATACCTAGGTATTATCATTGACAAAAACATAAACTTTAAATCCCATATTAATGCGCTCTCGAGTCGGGTTCGCAAAACGATTAATATAATGCGACTTCTTCGCTCCTCAGCATCAAATGATACACTACAAACGGTGTATTCCGCATTAAGTGAATCATTACTTACCTATTGTATAGGCTCTTGGGGAGGCGCTGCTAAGTCTTTCTTAATAACCTTAGAAAGAGCACAGCGTTCAGTGCTCAAAGTTATGCTAAAAAAGCAATATATGTATCCCACTTCTCAACTCTACAGAGATAGCAAAGTACTGAATGTGCGGCAGTTATTTATATTAAAGACATTTCTCAAAGTGCACCATTCTGTTATAAATTCTGAAGAGTACCAAGATCTGCTCAAACGCCGCATATATAGAACTACTGTTCCCAAAATCAACACTTCCTTTGCTAGACGTTTTAGTCCGTTCAAGGATTACTACATTTACAACAAGGTAGCCTCATTTTGTGACATCAAACATTGTTCCTTAAGAGAGGCGAAAATAAAGGTAATAAACTGGCTTTCCTCCCTCACCTACGACTCTACTGAAAACCTTTTGAAACACTTAGTCTAAGCATTTATGTTGAATTTCACACAAAAACTTAACATTCACATGTATTACTCACAGATTACTGTCACTTATATTGCATCTATTATATATTTTTATACTATATATTCTTTCTACTTATTGTATATTTTATAAATTTATATTACTAAATGCACTATCCACGCTTCAGTTAAATACACATATTAAATTATATTATTATATTATATATATTATATTATTATATATTAGGTAATAACATTTTTAAGTAAAGCTAGCTATGTTTTGTTATGACTATGTCCGAGCAACAAAGTAAGCTGGCAATATGTAATCGTTATAGGTACCCACAGGACAGGCTTGCCTAGTGTGGGGCCAACGGAAACTGCGTATAAATTGTATATTCTTTTGGTAATAAATGATTTTTATTATTATTATTATTATTTGATGTATTTATATGTGTATATCTAAGAAACATGCATAGTATTTTATGATTTTTAGCCAGTGGTCTCGCGATCGGAGAGAGTTTCTACCGACTGAGCTTCTCTAAACAACTACGTTCTGCTGCAAGGAACGATTAAATAAGCTTTTATACTATACGGTTAGTCGTGACCATCAGATATAATATTAACATACCTAACATATATAAATAGTATGAGAATGTTTCAAAAGTTGTTTCAACTGATAACCCTTTTTGAGAATATATTATTATATGTTGATTTCGATGTATGAAGTATGTTTGCGATTGCACCAATTATATATTTATCGGAATGGTCATCATGTCTGCTACGAGAGAAAGAGTTAGTTGTGGTTTTCATTAAAACCTGAAATGATTTTGATCAGAGTAACCTTATTGCCCACCGACTTGTGCGTTGTGCCAGGAATGGCCGAACGACTAGTATTGCTGTGCGAGAATTTTCTCTCAATCCTAGAGCGAAGTTAATTAAAGTGTGGTTGTTGATCGCAATCACGGATACCCTGCTACTCAAGTAGCTCTCATTTGATTTTTGATCGCTTAAATTATCTACCTCTGGTTTGTGTCGTATGATAAGAGCGAGTTGCGAGAATCTGAAAGTACTCATGGACTGTCGATTGGTTATCTCAGAACTGTAGTCGTTGCCTCTATGTAGCCAAAGGAAATCAGTTTGTCCGAAAGTAGCTTATCGGTTCTCGCCATGTTCGCATTTGGTTTTAGTTTTTGTCAGGGGTCAAATCCAGTTTTGACATAGCTCATTGAGAGTATGGACGGGAGTTACGTTCTTCTGTGCAGTGGTGAAGTTGTAAACGAATTTGATAATCGGTTAAAATTTACGAAGTGCGGACGTTGAATTAGTCTGAAAGAACGGATCCTCTATTAAGTGGGTATACAATGAGACGAATCTTTGAAATACTAATGGTAGGTTTATTTCCTTTTTGGGTAATCCTGGTAGCTGGCGCGGCATGGTGGCCGGCGCGGCATGGTGGCTGGCGCGGTCTGGCGGCCGGCGCGGTCTGGCGGCTGGCGCAGCCTGGCGGCCGGCGCGGCCAGCCCGTGTGTGGCGCGCGGCCCGTGTGTGGCGCGCGGCCCGTGTGCGGCGCGCGGCCCGTGTGTGGCGCGCGGCCCGTGTGCGGCGCGCGGCCCGTGTGTGGCGCGCAGCCCGTGTGTGGCGTGCGGCCCTTGTGTGGCGCGCGGCCTGTGTGTGGCGCGGGGCCTGTGTGAGGCCTGTGTGTGACTTTGAAGAGCCTGGTAACTGGTATAGCTAAAGCATGTCTGGCCGAAACTGGCAATGAAAGTGAAGGTAGTTTATTAAAGGTTAGAAGATGTAGAGTCCAAAGACCTTAGCTTAAATGTTTTGGTTAACTTGGTTTGAAATATCTTAAAGTATAAAGGTCCATTTGAGGTCACAAAAGTTCTTTACGATGATCTTTACAATCGCAAAGGCCTTAATTCTAAGCGTAACTGTAAGTACACACTCGACAGGTTGCGAAAAATGCCTGAAGGTCAAAGAACAACTGACGAAATTGAGGTAGAACAAAGTAGTTCTGATATTGAAGAATGTGTTTAAGTTTACATGATGATTGGATCGGACCGTACCAGAGGCTGACGTGTAGCCGTAGCTCGGTAGAAATCGGCGTCTACTAACTTAGTAGTCCGTGAGTAGGCGGTATTGCAGTCAGCTCTGGTGGAGGTCGGGTTTTAGTGGCGTTCCCATGTGGGGTTCGCAGAAAGTAGAGTAACTGGAGGTTACTGGGCGATGCATAGCCATGATCACATGTAGAGCTTAAATGTTATGGTTTACTTGGTTTGAAATAATTTTTTTTTTCTTGAGAGATACAGCGATAGTGAAATGTCAGTTTTACTTTGAGTTTCCTGATTATTGATTCTGATACTGTAGCTTTGTGCCAGAGGATCGGAGCATAATTGACGATTTTAAAAAGAGCAAATTTTGAACCTTAATACTGACGAGACAGTAGAAAACTAGACTTACATGTTGATTGGTTGTGTGATTAAATGTCCAAGGTGGATTTGTAGCCGAAATAGCCGTATTGCTTGTTCGCAGCATCCTCGAGTATTCCTGTCAAATTTGGAATCCTCAATACGAGATACACATAAATAGATTGGAAGTAATACAGCGCAAATTCATGCGATTCCTACAATACAAGTACAACATTTACCATGATTGTTATGAAACCAGATGTAAAAGACACCATATTCTTCCTTTAAAGGAAAGAAGAATAATAGCTGATGTATCACTTTTTTCAAAAATAGCGCAGTCAGAAATCAGTTCCGCGTATTTATTGTCTAAAATAAACTTACAAGTCCCTACAATATCGATGCAGCATTATCACCCTTTTTATGTGAGTCACAGTGCAACAAATTACAGGCAACATTCATTTTTCCTAAGGACAGCAAAGTATATAAATGTACTGGTCAGCGGTTCTGAACCTGATTTTGACCTATTTAACTCTAAATCTACGACGATTACGCATATGCTCTCTAAAAGATGGTTTGATTCGGTTCTTTGACTGTGATTGGACTGTATAGAATGTACATAATTTTGTCATAATTCAGCTAACCCTAGAATAAACAGCGTAATGTGATATTTAAATGTGAAAACATGTTAATGGTTTTAAGACTTTTATCGTGATATTATTTTAGATATTGTAATTGTTTGTTTTCCTAATAAAATTAAATAAAATAAAAATAAATAAATAAAATAAATCAGTACAAATCGGATTCAATACAACTGTGAAGGCAGTTGTCCGTGATTACACGGTAGGTACCCAGACGACTCTGATGTTTGATTGGCGCAGATAAATGGGTGGCAACCGAGTGACTGGTGTAAGTCCTGGTTTAGTAACTGGAGGTTACTGAATGGGGGCAACCGAGTGGCTGGTTGAGTGCCTGGTTTAGTAACTGGAGGTTACTGAACGGTTATGAATCACATGTAGAACTTTGGTTATTTGATTTGATTATAACGTGACTCTATGGTAATTGACTGTATTGTCAGTGATGCTCTGAATCTAGCTCCTATAATAGTTAGGAATGTAATGTAGGAGGTAATTTTGTAGAAAATTTGATTGGAATCCTAACACTGTTTTGATTCAAACCTTACCTGGGTTAAGTCAGGAGTGACCGAGCAATGTGATACTGTGCGTGTAAAATTTTGTTACAGATTAACACACAGGCACGTGTGTCTTATAGGATGGCCGTATCGGAATGGTCATCAGTACAGGACGTCGATTGACTACGAAACGGAAGTGCGAAGGTGGTGCGCTTCGACAGATTCTAGTGACGTTTGCTAGAGTTGAAGAGGGGGGATGACGGTTGACGTTCAACGGAGCAACTGACACTAGCTGTCGCTATCGCTGTCTATAGTATTTTGATGTCCACCTTTCATTCAATTATAAGCGTTTACGTTTGGTAAATGCTGTCAGTAGATGAATATAAATTGAATTGGACGAATTCCATAGTTTGCCCGCGCAGGAACTATGGAATTCGTTCAATTCAATTTATATTATATATATATATATATATATATATATATATATGGTGTGATATAGACATAGATACACAACAGAGTTATTAATGTTATACAGTTCATGCAATAAATTACAGTAAAGTGAATAACAGACACTCACCGGACTTTAGCTGCGTCGCTGCCAAACTTACCCCTTGCCCTGTGCTGATCACCTTCTCTTGAAGCCGCTCACCTTGTTCTTCGATATCACTAAGCACTAATTATCGACCAACACCGAACCTCTTTCGCGCTAGGCCAGGTCCGACCTCTCTCGCGCCATCAGACCAACTGTCCCACGAAACACCACTCTTTCCGTATTTCCTAAACTACCACGCTACGCGTTCCCGAGATCTGCCCTCTTCCGCGTCCTAAGACTGACTGTCCGAGATCCGCCCGGTTCCGTGTCCCCACATTGACAGTCAGTCAGAAACAGTTAGTCTAGAAACTGTCACTCGTTTCGTGTTCAGTAATAGTCAGTTTTGTTATATTTGATTTGGTGTGAACTTATAAACAAACTATGATGTGAAGTGTTGATACCGGCCAAGAATCAAGCAACCTGCCGACATATTTGTGTATCGAATTTAAAACAAAAAAAAAACAGTGAGTGATAATACTATTAGTTTTACATTTACTTATTTTCTAGCAAGTTTTTTAATTTATGTATATTTATTGACTTCCGTGTGGTGACGGATTAATAATACGGAATGTCACCACCCCATATCATCCCATGGGTGTCGTAATAGCCGACAGAGGGTGCATATTATGCAGAGAACAGCACTGCAAGAGAAGGAAAACTTGATACAAACCCTATACCAACCCGTTTGGTCAGCGTGGTATAGTAGGCCAATTCCTCCTTTTAAAGGAGAGGCCTGGTCCAGCAGTGGATTGTTACAGGCTGATGATGATATTGACGTTCTCAAACCTGGTGAAAACAATATGCCTCTCGAAGAAGGAGTTAGAAAGACTTAGGTGCAGTCAGAACTCGTTAGATATTAGATCTTTTCATTAGATCCTCAGCATTGTACTAATGTAAACATAATATTTTAACCCTTATCGTATCGTCATAAATAAATTGACTTGAATCGAACCGCCCCGGGTTTAATCGAAGTTTATCTATGAGTTTGAAATACGGTGTCCAGAAGGCGTTGTCAGATAGATACACATAGATACAACTTCGCCATCTAAATCATTGCTTACAAATGATCGTTCTTGTTATTGGAGTTTATCTGAACGATCTGGAATGCAAGTTTGCTACAGTAAGTCTTGCTGATAGAATTTCTAAGGACTTTCTATCAAATTTCACGTCCAAGTTACGGTTTAGAAATAATTAATGAATGCAAAAATTAATCTGGTGAGAAACTTTTAAAAGTAAATATTCAATTCAGTGAGAGAACTTAGAACAAAATATTATGAATCATAGAGTCATGTAGAAAACATTTTCAATTTAATTTATTACCAACAAAGCAAAGTACTTACCTAAGTATGCTTCAACATGATCATCGACAGCCTGTATTAGTCCACTGCTGGACGTAGGCCTCTCCTGTGGCGCGCCAGTGAGCTCTGTCTTCACCTTCTCCCTTCCAGTCCCTGCTACCCTACGAATATTGTCTACCCATCTGTCGCCTATCACATATAAAGTATGTTTAGAATTCCCTAAATATTCAAAATTGAAGGCCAATCGCACCGTTTCAAAGTAGTACTAGCATAGTCATGCCTACATTCTAAAATGAAACAATGTTTATACAAAATAACCTAAGTTATTGAAACAAAACTTACCGGCGACTAGCCCCTAATATCATAGTTTTAGGTACCTAATGTTGTTTCGAACACGCTAGTACACTTTCAGACTGAGCCATCTGTTTTTAGAAACAATTTGCTAAATTAAGAATATCACAGAGATTGTAACGGGTTCTAGAATAGAAACGCAGTAGAGGTTCTAGATGCGTTTATTGCCGAGTATTGTCTCACTTCCCTTGCCACGAGTATGACCGACCAACAACACGACACTGGCCTGAACACTAAGGGCTGCAGTCTCCCACGCTGTTCCTTCCGGTAGTGTGCAGGGCAGGTTGCTTGAAGGGCTGCGCGTAGCGGTGCAGGTCCTCGCTGACGTTGGCTCAGCTGGCAGGCGCCGGCGTGCGAGTATGATGAGCAGGGCAGGCCAGACTCTTCAGCAGAGGTGACGCCGATGGCGATGCAGGAAAGTGTAGCGGTCTAGGAGCGTAGCCCGGAGCCTTAAGGTGAAACTGGAACCTGAAGGGAAACAGCATTAGGAAAGCCACAACCAATAGAGTCAGGCAGGCGGCGTCAGCCGGCCTCAGCTAGCAGATAGTGAGATGGGCAGTACGCTATCGCAGTAAATGTAGTGACTTACCCAGCTGCTGGGATCAGGATACACGTAGAATGTATAATTATAGATATAGCGGTATAGAATAGAGTAGCGGTAATAGGTTCGTGTAGAGTAGCGGTGCCGGCCTCTCTGTCGGCCCCTTTATATACTGGGCCCTCCATCAGCGTTGGAGTCCGTTCATGACCATATTTGGTCAAGCTTCGCGAGCGCGGACGATGGCCTTCTCTGATTGGCTGAGCGTATGGGCGGTACTGTGACGCAAACGCGGTAAGTACCGGACATACGTTACTATGCCGCCCGCCTTAGGAGAGAATTTTGCGTGACTAACAGGAAAAATCCGACTACCTGCGTTAGGTCTACGAGACCGCTACTGTCCAAGCTAAGACGGCATATAGAAAGAAGGAAGGGAAAGACTTATACGGTATGTAACAATTGGTTAGGCGTCATAGTGTATAAGTTTTAAGTCCTTTATGTGCCAAAACCCAATAGAATTTCCAGATGCGTTCGACAACTCGTAAACGAGAGGCGACTTTTTATTAATCACTGTGCACTTCACGAATTTAGGGGCTAGTTTCTTACAGAAGGACTTATCCTTGTCGCTCTTATAAAAAGTCCTTTTCCACACAGTGTCTCTCACATTAAACTCAGCTGGTTTACGGCGTAAATTATACGTTTGGGAATTCCTAGCATGAGCTTGAATGAGGAGTGCCTGAACTTTGTCAAATATGCCTGATAAGTGACCTATGTTTTCTCCGTAATCGTCCCTAGGTATGTACACTATATCATCAGCGTCCGTGTCGACATAGTGTGAGCCGCGTGGAACTCATTCACGTCCATAGACTAAAAAACTAGGTGTATAGCCCGTGACTTCATTAACTGCAGTATTTAATGCAAACTGCACCTTAGGTAGGAGAGTGTCCCATAATCTCTGGTCATTTCCTACAAACGCCGCTAAGGTAGAACCAATGGTTTTATTATAGCGTTCGACCGTATTGACATGTGGGGAATATTTAGGAGTATAATGAAGATTAGGGATTTTGTACTTGCGCAACATAGCTTTTAAAGTAGCACTTACAAACTGTTTACCATTGTCCAATATAATTGTAGATGGTATACCATGAACTAAAAATATTTTTTCTGCCAAAATATTAGTTATTATTTCAGCAGTTGCGCGCCTGATAGGAAAAAGTAGACAGTATTTACTAAAACAACAAGTTACAATAAAGATGTAGGCGTTTTGTTTTCTTGTGACGGGTAATGGCCCCACCAAATCTACACTAATGGTTTGGAAGGGTCGTGAACACACTTTGGGTCGTCCCATGGTTCCCAATGGTGCATGGTTCTGATGTTTGTGCGCGATACAGGTGTCACAAGAATTTATGAACTTTACCACGTCACGGCGCATTTTGGGCCAATAGTAACGCAGTGCTAAGCGCTTGTAAGTTTTAAATATACCGAAATGTCCCGAAGTGGGTTTGGCATGGTTCTCTAATATGGCATTATTTCGATCAGAAGAAGGTAGTACTTCTTTCCATTCGAACTCCTTACGTAGCATACACCTAGATTTTATCAAACGATACAATTTATTATTTTTAATAGAATAGTCTGGATAGTCATTAGGCGAAGATAAACAACCATTGTAGGTGGCTGAATACCATTGATCAGTGTCAACATTAGGGTCATTCACGTTATTATTATTCGCGTTAATTATATTTACAGGTAGGGATCGTGATAACACATCGGCTATAATATTATCTGCGCCGCGCCGATGCTTTATTTCGAAGTTAAAGGCTGACAGACGAACCGACCACCGAGCTAATCTATCAGTCGGGTTGCTCAAGTTTAGGAACCATTTCAGTGCAGAATGGTCAGTATACACAACAAACTTTAACCCGTTATCTAAATAACAGCGCCAATATTCCAGGGCTGTTAGAACTGCTAATGTCTCCCGTTCTGTTATACTGTAGTTTTGTTCCTGTGCATTTAGTGACCTACTAATGTAAGCGATTGGTAGTTCCACGCCATCTATTTCTTGTGTAAGCAACCCACCGATGCCACTCGCACTCGCATCTGTGTGAACTTGAAAAGGTTTCTCGTAATCGGGACACGATAATATTGGTGCGGAGCTTAACAATTGTTTTAGTTCACAAAACGAGTCATCAGCTTCTACCGATCACTGAAATGGTTCGGCTTTCTTACCGGTAGAGGTAAGTTTGTTCAAAGAACCGGCAATAGTACTAAAATTAGGTATAAATCGCCGATACCATGATGCAATGCCTAAGAACTTTTTGACTTCTTTTTTATTCTTAGGCGTAGCATATTGAAGAATGGCTTCCACCTTACATGGGTCTACTTGTAATCCTTTAGAGTTTACTACGTAGCCCAAGTACTTCAATTCATCACGGAAGAATTTAGATTTTTCTAAGTTAATGGTAAGGTTGGCCGATTTGAATTTTTCGTATACTTTATTTAATAGTGACACATGAGCATTAAAAGATGGCGATATAAGCACGATATCATCTAAGAAAACGAATACAGAGTTTTCGAACTCAGGACTGTTCGTAAACAAGTGATCCACCAAACGCTGTTGTGTCGCAGGCGCATTCGTTAAACCAAACGGCATAGTCACAAATCTAAATGTTCCTCTAGTAGGCACATAGAACGCAGTCTTATCACGATCACATTCGCGAAGAGGCGTCTGCCAAAAGGACTTAGATAAGTATATACTACTTAGATATCTAGCGTTCCTAAGGTTGTCTAAAATTTCGGATACGTAAGGTAGTTTGTACGCGTATTTTTTAGTAATAGAATTAAGTTTCCGACTATCTAAACAAAACCTTAGTTTACCATCCTTCTTAGGCGTTAGTAAAATTGGTGACGACCACGGACTTTCGCATTTTTCTACCACTCCCAATGCAAGCATTTCGTCTAATTCGTCAATAATTATTTTTAATTTCGCCGGCGGTAACCTATAATATCTTTGGCGTATCGGCGCAGAATCGCCAGTGTCTATTGCATGTTCTATTAAGTGAGTTCGTCCTAACCCGGTTTTTTCAGTAGAAATCGACTCGTATTGCTTTATAATTAACCCGTTCTTTGTTGTGACTCACTCAACTCACTAAAAGATTGCAATACGTTCGTGTTACTTAGCTTATTTTCACTTAACACACTACACGGCAATGTTTTAGACATGCATACGGATGCGATATGGTTAGGCAGTAATTTAAATAGTTTCCAGAAATCGATGCCTAAAATTTAAAAAAAAAACCGGTCAAGTGCGAGTCGGACTCGCGCACCGAGGGTTCCGTACAAACCTGTAGGTATATAAGTAAAAGTTCACCAGTCATAGTTATGGTCTTTTTATTGCCAAATCAAATCCATAACATTACAGTATGGAAAGCTGGAGGAGCATAAATTAAAGAAAAAGGGGTCTTTGTCGTTTGTAATCAGTCATCCTTTATTTTATATTAACATATATCGCTTGCCTTGTTGGTCTCACGGCATAAATGTGCGCGTGGGATTGGGAGGTCTCGGGTTCGATTCCCGGGTCGGGCAAAGTGTTATTGGGATTTTCCGTTAGGAAATTCTCAGTAGCAGCACGGAGTCTGGTAATGTGCCCGGTACGGCAATAGGCTCGCCCCCTATTACGTGGGACCTTCAAAATTCATGGCGAAATGTGGGTGTAATATTACACCTCTGCCTACCCCTTCGGGGATACAGGCGTGAGACTATAAAAAAATATATATCGCTTATTTTATAATATAACTTAAATACCTACACCAGCCTTGCAGCCGCCTTGCAAAAGTCTGCTGATGAATTATGGTAAGATTTTTTATCAGTTATTGATTTACAAAGTTTTTAGTGACTATTAGAAATCTGTTACAAAAATACTTATAAAGTAAATAATAATTAGCAAAAAGGTTTGAAGACTATGTAATTATTTGAAATCTCAATCTCAATCAGCCTATCGCAGTCCACTGCTGGACATAGGCCTCTCCCAACACGCACCACAGTACACGGTCCTCAGCCTTCCGCATCCTTTATCTGGGCTATAAGACGTTGCTTAGTACCAAATTTTATGATTTTGAGTTCATGTGAAGTACCCTGTAGGTTTTGATTCACTTGCGAGTAGTCACGAGTTTTAAAATATGCTTATATTGCTCTTTCTCTTGATTGCGTTGACATAGAAGTTTGATTTTGTTGCAGCCTAACGGTGTTATATACTTGAGTATTTGATATGAATTTCAATTTAATACCTCCACGCGTTTAAGAGAAAGGGGTAGTAACTTTAAATTTATTAAAAATATTTTTTATATGCTATAACTAAAAATTTACGGTTTTCACAATTTTCCCTTCATATGTGCTATAAGGCGTTGCTTCGTACCAAATTTCAAGATTCTGAGCTCACGAAAAGTACCCTGTAGGTTTTGATTCACTTGCGAGTAGGCGCGAGTTTGAAAATATGCTTATATTGCTCTTTCTTTTGATTGCGTTGACATAGAAGTTTGATTTTGTTGCAGTCTAACGTTGTTATATACTTGAGTATTTGATATGAATTTCAATTTAATACCTCCACGCGTATATGAGAAAGGGGTAGTAACTTTAAATTTATTAAAAATATTTTTCTTATATGATGTAACTAAAAATTTATGGTTTACGCAATTTTTCCTTTATATGTACTATAAGGCGTTGCTTCATACCAAATTTCAAGATTCTGAGCTCACGGAAAGTACCCTGTAGGTTTTGATTCACTTGCCAGTAGGCGCGAGTTTGAAAATATGCTTATATTGCTCTTTCTTTTGATTGCGTTGACATAGAAGCTTGATTTTGTTGCAGCCTTACGGTGTTATATACCTGAGTATTTGATATGAATTTCAATTTAATACCTCCACGCGTTCAAGAGAAAGCGGTAGTAACTTTAAAGGGTCATGGTCAAAATGGGCGTAAAACCAGCAGCTTTAAAATATATTTTATGTGAAAGCTAATGACCATTACTTAATTTTATACTATGACAGCAATCACCCAAACAACCGGTGAGTAGAGATATTCAGTGATGTTCAAACGTATTTTTTATAGAATCCAAAACAATCGCTAATACAACGGAGATAACACAACACGATGTTGTGCAGAGCTAGGCCAATGAAACCAATCTATTGGTTGGTAACCTAACGGAATTACTACATTCCATCCTTTTCTAACTTCTCTCTTACTAGGCGCCCGGCCAAAAAACAAGCGTGCGGGCAGGCCGGGCAATGGGCGTCAGTCGTTATTCATATTTAATTGAATTATATAGAGAGGAGTCATTAGATGATTTAAGGCGAGGACATATGTGAATTGGGCGTCATTAGCGGTAAATTAAAACCGCTTTTCTCCGTAATTGTTATAGAAAAAAAATCAAAAAAAAAAAATACCTTAATCTACATCATATAAAGCATTTTCTCTTCGGTACCAAATCCTACAAAAGTATTTTAAATATCTAAATAAAATATGCAAAGTAACCTCTGTTTTTGTAGTTATTACCTTTTTCTCCTAATCTATCAATCATAAGATTGTTTAAATTGAATCAGCCTCTTATATATTAGAACACCATGGGAACCTTCAGCTTATTTTTGCAAATAACTTTACTTATTATTTTCTAAGGATTTTTTACGTCACCGATACTCGCAAATCGCGCGTGGACAACTAACCAGTAGTACAAGCAAGGTCAACGGCGTATATCCACCTCTTAAACAGATGTAATATTCTGCAAACTAATGTGTGGTTTCTTCGAATTAAAAGTCAACAGTCGCGGCATGTCAGATCGCGCACGTATAATACTTACATTTTGATCGATAGGTACCAAATCGGTAGAAATGCGATAGTTGAGCATTACTGTACTTGCTTAACGGGCAGAAGAACAGTAGGAAGTTGTGCCCACATAGTTTCAGTTTTGTGGTTTTTAGGGTTAGGACGGCACGAGCCTTTCATTGCACCCGCAGAACATTTATTAGATGTTATAGTTGATGATAACCATTGACATTTAAATAAAAGGTATCAATATATACTTAGTAGCTTTTACAAATATGTGTGTTTTATTTAACCAATCTTTGGGTTTTTTTTCGCAGTAATACCCGGTCGATTTAGGGGTTAAAAAGTATATAGGGGGTATTTAGAAGTACAATAAACTAAATTACAACACATTTTATTTCTGTTGGTTTTACGCCCAGCTCTCATACAAAAATGCCCATGATCCTTTATTAAAAATATTTTTTATATGCTGTAACAAAAAAATTACGGTTTTCGCAATTTTTCCTTTATAAGTGATATAAGACGTTGCTTCGTACCAAATTTCAAGATTTTGCGCTCACGGAAAGTACCCTGTAGGTTTTGATTCCAATGCGAGTTTGAAAATATGCTGCAATTTGCAGCATATACGGCTGTATCTTTTGATTGCGTTGGATTAGAAGTTTGATTTTTTTACAGCTCTATCGAACCGTAGATTCGAGTATTTAGTATAAATTGCATACCTCCACCTCCTCCTATTCGTTTGATACCTCCACGCATTCCTGAGAAAAAGGGTCTTGACAGACGGACGGACAACAAAGTGATCCTATAAGGGTTCCGTTTTTTCCTTTCGAGGTACGGAACCCTAATTACTTGTAACTTCTGGAATAATATAAGCTTTCAATAAGTGGGTTTGATTATTAAAAGTAGTGGGTAAGTTGATAAAACCGCGCGGCAACAATATATTTCCACCCGCGGACCGAATGGAATTAGTGTTGTGACACTGCTATATTTCTTACCCGGTTTTAGTCATTACCTCCATATGGGAGTTGTTACCTAAAATTGTAATGGCTGAACCGGAATCGAGCAATCCACAAATAGGTAAACTGTTAATCGTTACGTTAACATAGGGCCGTAGGTCATTTTTAGGTTTATTATCCAGGATCGAGGCGACGGAATAACTAGAGAAATACACTTTTAGAGTGTTTAGCCAATTTCTCCAATCACCTTTGTCAAAATTGGTTGAATAGGTTGTAGAACGTAATTTAGGCTTTGACACGCCCCGACCCTGACCAACTAGTTTTTTGGTTTCGTAGATTTACAGTTCGGGCAGTTAGGGAATGTCACATCCCTACGGCCGCGTTTGCACTCATTCAAACTGTGATCATTGATACGGCAGCGCGGGCAGTACTTGGACGTGACTAGAGTGACAGAGCTAGGTTTAGACTTAGGATTGCTAGGTTCGTTGTTCTCAGTGTATTTGGGTTTTCCGGGCGTACCCTCTATAGTGGCAACGGGATAATTACTGAAGGAATTATTACGCGCTCGGTTATAAGGTTTGTGACTGTAAGTTAGGTCTGGTGCCAACGTGTCGTTACTATAATACGGTTCGCGGAATTGAGAGTTCAAACATTTCATCCGTTCGTAGTTTAAACATAACGTCTGCAGTGTTGCTATACTGTCTATTGAAGATATTGACGGAGCTAGCACTAGCGAGTAGCATGGACGTATGTTATGCAATAGAATGTCTAACTTTTCGCGTTCGGACAATCGCTTTGACGGTGACAGCCTAGCGAACAGCTGATTCATTATCGAGAGATAAATTATTATAGTTTCGGTAGCACCTTGAGTACGTCGGCGGATTTCATTTAATAACCGGTAGTCATAATCGTACGGTGTGAAATCGTCTATTAATTTAGTGGTGAGTTCTTCCCATGTATTGAAATATTCTTTTAGGCCGCGGTACCAGTGAAGTGCGTTACCGGTGAAAATTTCGGAGGCATACGATAAAATTTTAGTGGAAGGTAGATTACGCGCGGTTTGGAATTCGGTTACGCGTTGTAGGAACGCTCGGACGCATCCCGTACCGTCGTATTTTAGCTTGGACAGTTCGCTAACATTCAAATGCTCGCAATGCAATACTGGGGCTAACACCGCCTGCGTCGAGGTAGACGGCGCAGGTCGGACCTCAGCCACAGCATCAGCTGAGCGAACACCTGATTGTTCAATGGCGGACAGCTCCGCCGAGAGCTTGTCGAACCGGCTGCACAATTCGGTAATACGTTTTGAATACGCTGTAGGACGATCCATCCTACGGAGTCTGTGGAATAAGTGGTTGTGCAGTGCGGTAGACCTCCTAGCTAGGTTCGCGTCGTAAGAAATGGATAACGAATCCACTCGCTTGGCCAGCTCAGAGACGGCTTCGCTAGCGCCCTCGAAGTCCACCGTGATGGCTAGGCCGGACTCCAAAATATCATCATCTGAAATGGCTTCCAGTAATTTAGGAAGCTGCTTCCGCAGACCTAGGACAGAGGTAGCCGGCTCCTCACCTCTAATCGCAACCTCGTAGGCTAACTCGCTTTTATTTAAAAGAAAGTATTTTATGGGGTGTGAGCCCATTGTGTATGAAAGAGTACCGCGTAAGTATACACTACACACTACACTTAGTGCGCAAGCGTTCCGCCCTTACAAATGGCCTACTTTACGATTAGGCGTAAAAGTTCGACCGTTAGGACTAATTAGAAAAAACGTTAGATTCAAATTGCGAACTATTACGTAGTAGGTAGTTACACTAAAAGGTAGACAATTAGTATAGCAATACGTACCGGTTCGCTGTAGCCGCACCTCCTCGCTTACAATAATGGAGACCTGCTAGATGAGAACTCGAGCACGGAAAGCGAGACAATAACCCACGTAGGCGCCACCGTAACGAGTTCTAGAATAGAAACGCAGTAGAGGTTCTAGATGCGTTTATTGCCGAGTATTGTCTCACTTCCCTTGCCACGAGTATGACCGACCAACAACACGACACAAGCCTGAACACTAAGGGCTGCAGTCTCCCACGCTGTTCCCTCCGGTAGTGTGCAGGGCAGGTTGCTTGAAGGGCTGCGCGTAGCGGTGCAGGTCCTCGCTGACGTTGGCTCAGCTGGCAGGCGCCGGCGTGCGAGTATGATGAGCAGGGCAGGCCAGACTCTTCGGCAGAGGTGACGCCGATGGCGATGCAGGAAAGTGTAGCGGTCTAGGAGCGTAGCCCGGAGCCTTAAGGTGAACCTGGAACCTGAAGGGAAACAGCATTAGGAAAGCCACAACCAATAGAGTCAGGCAGGCGGCGTCAGCCGGCCTCAGCTAGCAGGTAGAGAGATGGGCAGTACGCTATCGCAGTAAATGTAGTGACTTACCCAGCTGCTGGGATCAGGATACACGTAGAATGTATAATTATAGATATAGCGGTATAGAATAGAGTAGCGGTAGTAGGTTCGTGTAGAGTAGCGGTGCCGGCCTCTATGTCGGCCCCTTTATATAATGGGCCCTCCATCAGCGTTGGAGTCCGTTCATGACCATATTTGGTCAAGCTTCGCGATCGCGGACGATGGCCTTCTCTGATTGGCCGAGCGTATCGGCGATACTGTGACGCAAACGCGGTAAGTACCGGACATACGTTACAAGATTTCTAGAACAAAGGCACAACCTTTACAAAGCAAAACAATAGACCACAACATCCTAACAATCTTTAATATCCAGCAACGCGAACACTTATACTGAAACTCCACACACAAACTCTATAACCATTAATACGAGTATGTAATTTGTATTTAAAATTTCATATTATACTAAAATGTTTTCTCCATTTATGCCCCGGTAGAGAGTGTTTCAAAATGGGGATTTTGCGAGCAATTAGTTGGAAGTAAACGTTCACTCGAGCCGCCACCGAGTTAAGGGTTAGCGCGGTATAAAACTGTGCTTTAGCTGCCTTACACTGTAGTAGTAAAACATGAACGTGTTGAGCTAAAACAAATTGATAGAGGTCTTTTATGCGACGGGGGTTTTGCTAATCAATGTATTGTACGTGTCGGCGATACGCCAGGGTTATCGTGTCCAGACTCCATTATAATAAAAACACTCACGTAATATTACTTGGTTTATTTTCAGACGATTTCTAGCACAGAACTCAAATAAAATGTGGCCTACAGTCCTTTTTATACACTATCCGTCATTGTTACATGAAAATAAATGATTATTATTATTATAACACTAAGTGTTTAACATTAATGTTTAACAATTGCCACTTCCTTTTCAACATATAATTGTAATTACTGTATAATTAATTATAAAATATAGTTCAAAAAGCAACATTAATATTGTAATGAATTTTGCACAACACCAAATGATTTATTTTACACGAATAACAAATTTATTTTATTAACCAATCGCTGCTTTACAATATCCACCAACAGATGGCGCTATCAACAGGATGTAAATATAATCGCATGTTATTTATTACCGTAAACATAAAAATAAATGTCAGAATAATGTTATTTAATACTAATTGATTCTACTTTGAAAGTTTCTGGAGTTATCTTAATAACTAAGCGATAAATTAAATACCCAATCTTTATAAAACAGTTAAGCAGCCAATAAGTAAAGTGTCTAATATTGTAAAGTAGTGAAGTTCTCAGCTGTGTTCACAAATAGTTATTTAAATATCAATCTTAAATATTATTAACATTTTCGTAACAATATAATCATTATATATTAATTTGCGCCCATATGCGCCTTTTTATGATAAATAAAAATCAGTATAGTACGATATTCTTATAGACTATGGTATAATTGAAAAACTCTTTCTTGATTACAATCTTACATTT
The DNA here is from genome assembly GCA_944739405.2 of Euclidia mi. Classification (NCBI taxonomy): domain Eukaryota; kingdom Metazoa; phylum Arthropoda; class Insecta; order Lepidoptera; family Erebidae; genus Euclidia; species Euclidia mi. The sequence continues at coordinate 78,525,531 of OX123190.2, forward strand.
TATTTTTGCTGTTAGATATTGTAAATGTAAGCACTCATTCTGTGCTTTTTTATGTTGTTATGTATATTATTCCTCTCCGTTGTCATTAACTTGGCCAATGAACTTTTCTTGATTACAATTTAACTACAGTTTCCTTTTTATAATCATAAAGAGAATCATCACAAAACTTTTTCAGAAGACGTATCAGAAGTTTAATATTATGTAGCGACTTATGAAGATGAGTTACGGTTTTGACGAAATTGTGTACGGAGTAATAATGAATTCCAAGAAAGAAGACAATACTTGCGCCTACTTATTTATGAGAAGGTATATTGGAAGAGGAGGTATAAAGGAGAAATGGACATATACCAGGTATGTACTCACATATTATGTGCTTCATACGGACTATCTAAATGAGTAGTTGATCCGCACGATTATACCCAGGATATTTTTATCTCAACAGCACCATATGCTGTACCAGTTGTAGCGTATTTTTAATGCGGGTTTTGTCATTTTCGTGCTGTTTTCTTAAATTTATCTTGATTGAATTATACCTATCGACGCTTGAAAGGCAATCTTAACTAAGCGACATTGAGAAAACTTTACAGGAGAGAGAGTTGAAGTTAAGATATTGTGAAAAAAAAAAAAAAAAAAATCGTCTATTTCACCGATTAAAATTAAGTTAACACATTTGGAAATCATTTGTATATAGCTATCCATGTTGTCAAAATAAGACATCTGACGTCTTTATAAACAAGAGTTTCTGTCGGTTAGACAAAATCGACCTGATTTGATAAACAGGTAAAATTGTCTCAATCATCACTGTATTGTGTTTAGTAACAGGTAAATATAGATAAACTTACTTAGTTTATAATTTTGATTCGGGTATATTGATCTAAAAAGGTCTGACAATTTAGACTAAATCAAGTAAATTTATCTAATTACCATTTAAAGATTTTTATGATTGCGGAAACTTTATCTTAGTAATTAATATTACCCTTTATTGTTTTTTTTTTTGTTTGACGAGGTGGAAAATCCCTTCGGATCTCCGACTCTTGGGGAAAATAAGAGCCGGAGTATGGTGTTTCCACTAAAAACCACCTCGACTTCCGCCATGTACCCGTGTGTCGGAGGGTGGGGCATCACCAAAGCACTCGTCGCCACCCTCCGACGGGTATTGGCCCGCCAGATGGTCAGGCGGGCCCCGAACAAAACCCCCTTGGCGATAGATTAAGATGTTGGACTCCGCCGCCAAAACGCCCAGCGGCCGCAGAGGATAGGGAGGACGGCAACGCAACACCGCATCTCCTCTTCCTCTGCGGCCCCACCGCGACGCATCGAATGGTGCGCCCCCATTTGGTCGCGGGAGATAGGGCGCGCGGCAACACAACACCGACACGCCTCTCCTCCCGCGACTGCACCCGACTGCGAGGGACAGACAGAACTGTCCCCCGCACCCGCACCGTTAGACGCATCCTGCGCAGGCCCCTCCAAGCCCACGCGGAGCGTCCCCTCCTGGATCCCTCTTAGCTTCACCGCGGGTGACCAATCCACGGTTACTGAGCCCCCCCACCACGACAAGGTGGAGATCCCACGGGGGGGAATTAATATTACCCTAAAACCTCCTTCGTAACTGACATTTAGCCAAGAACTCTATAGGCAATTATTACCATGCACATTATTACTTTTAGTATTTATAGAAACAATCAACATACATTTTTTATATCAAAAATATAGAAATATAAAAATTCCTTAATCTAATTGTACTCTTACAAAATAAATATTTAGTACGAATTGCAAAGTGAGATATTGTTATTTATTTCCTTAATCTAAGTCTAAATGTTAATATAACAATCTTCAATGTCTGAATCAGGTAAACAATCTTTACTATTTGTTGCGCGTGGAATGTTCACAAATTCATGTTTTTAAGCAATTAGGAATAACTTTGTCTACGCAAAGTTTGACTAAATCGTCATATTTAGCTTTTAATATGGGAAGCTGCGATCCATAACAAGGCAAAGGGGATACCTTTGTTTTAGACGCTGTAGGATTCAAAGATGTTTTATATTTAACGCTGTGCTTGTTTTCCTTGAAAGGTATGATACGGATCTTGCTGATTTTCCCAGTTAAGTTACCTTTAAAATATTTGTCAGTAATACTATCCCACCTATAGAAATCTTCATAACTCAGTCTTTCTACCTGGAATGGTTCATGTCTAGACATGAACCAACCACCTAGCAGTTGCAAACCATTGTGATGGTTCGTAAACAGTAGTAATCTTCAATCTGTTTTCAATAACAGCATGCACTGTATCCATAGCTGGGCATTAACTCATTAATCCGTTAGTCGTTAATTAACGAAGTTATCATTTCCACTAATGGATTAACTTTTAAGTTAACTTGAAAATATGTCGACGGACTTGTTAACTTCCGTTAAATTTTTCCAAGTCCATTAATCCACTACCTATTACTTACCGGAATGAAACTATACAGAATGTCATGAGACCCATCACCAAGGCGAAGTCTACTCGTTTTGGACATGCTAAGTTATACTAAGCAAAAATAAAGCTTGCCCATTTTTTAAGCTGCAAATTAAATTGCGCGCGTGCAATTTCCGAAATACCTAATTATCCATGGGTGCATGGAACATCTATAGAACAGGTTGGCGGGGTAAATGCATCGATTTTGTACCTAGTTACAAAAAACTGTATGGTAACTTTGAGCCGCAATATCTCCTAAATCAGTAATTTCTCAGGTATGATGCCAAAATCAAAATGTTTGTAATGATTGGTACTATATGGCGTGTCAGTTTTCGTTACGGGTCTTTTTATACCCTGTATACGGTGGTGCTAGATTCTCCAAGGAATTTTATACCGAATGAAATGCACTTGTAGAAGTTGATTAATGTTCACCAATCAGTAATATGTGCATCGGTCGCCGCACCTGCGGTGGAGCTACAAGATATATTACATATAAAAAAATTGCAAATATTATAACTTTGTTGTTCATACTAACACTATGGAAATAAAGGTTATTTTGGTGGCGAAAAAGTAATAAAGATATTTGATTAGGTTAGGTTATCCTCAAGTGCGAGTCGAAATCGCTTATACTTACCATACACATTAACTTCACCTGACCTAGCGATATATAAAAGCATTTTTACCATGTGTTAACGGATTAACGGTTAACGTTAACTTGCGTTAAATAGTCCCAAAGGTAGCGCTTTAACGTCTAACGGAGTTAACTTTTTTAGTAACGATTAGCGATTAACGAAGATAATTATTTGATTAACGGTGCCCAGCTATGACTGTATCTACAGGCATGTAAGTGTGTCCTGTCAAGAGAAAGTTTATTTGAATGGTGTCTATATTTTTACAGCAGCGGCGATAGCCCAGTGGCGTACGTAACGGAGTGCCGAGACGATGGTCTCGTGTTCGATCCCCAGGTACCTCGTGCACGCAACTCTTACTTTTCGAAGTTATGTGTGTATTAAAATTGTTAATTATCGCTCGCTTAATAATGTGCCCGGTAGATGGCAATAGGCTCGCCTGCTATTAAATTGGGACCGAAACATAAGTGGCGAAGTGTGGATGTGTAATACACCTCTGCCTACCCCTTCGGGTATAAACAGCGTGAAGTTATGTTATGTTGTTATATGTTTACACTCCTGTAATGATGAATGCAACATCGCTAACATTCGTCGCCCGGCGTCGCTTAGAGAGGTCTACGCGACGCCGGCGCACCGGGCGCCTGAATTAGAACCCGTATAGACGACTCATATCACGTATCGCGCATAACTACACGACGTTTTATAAATTCGTGCAGTTCCTTAGCGATGAGAAACAAAGTTTTGCGCACGGGTAAATTTATCTGCGCGCCATTTTCAGCCATTTAATAGATCAAGTAAGACTATCTAACCGACATCACTAATATTAATCGTTATCAAGTAAAAATATCTAAGGATATAAAATAAATATTATGTATTTACGACCAGTTGGCGCAGCGGGAGTGTAAGCGACTGCCACGCTGAAGGTCGCGGGTTCGATTCCCGCTCAAGTCAAACATTTGTGTGCGTGAACATGGATGTTTGTCTTGGTCTGGGTATTTCTATGTATAATATGTATGTATTTACAAAAAGAAAAACAAAGTATATAATATGTATGTTTATCCATTATCTAGTACCCATAGTACAAGCTCTGCTTAGCTTGGGACTAGATGGTGATGTGTGTATGTGGTAGAATATTATTATTATTATTATTATATGTTACACAAGTAGGTACAAATATCTAAACTCCAATATTCTTCCACTTTATTTCAGGCTATCTTATTCAAATGACACTATCATAGAATATAATAACAAGTTAAAATATCTAACCACACAAATTACATTTGCTTTTTGTAGGTGAAATCTACTAAATGGTTTTAAAGATAAATTTCATAACAAGTAAAAATACATAAATTCAAAAATATAAAAAGTCAAAACAGGAAAAACTGACTAAGTTCGTATTTCTAATTGTAAGAATGTCGTAACTGCTGATAATTCTTAAAATCGCTTCATTTTGGTCGTTTAGTAAGCATGAAATGTAGATTTGATTAAAATTTCACAATATCTAAGCGACAACAAAAGTCGTCGTAGAACGATGGGACCTAGACCAAACGACGCAGAAAAATCAGGCGGTTCGAATGGTATTTATAACTCATTTTACGCATTTATGTCGCTTAGTTATGATTGCCTTTCAAGCGTCGCTATGTTTAAGTTGCAACTTGCAATACATACTTCTTTATCTTCCAGTCAAAACCTCCTTCAAATCGCTTCAGCCGTTTCCAAGATTATTATATACAAACAAGACTTTAAAAAAGTTTATTTAGTATTATGTAAATAGCTGTAAACACTTGAGAAAACATAGTTGTTTTGGAATCACAGGCAGCACTTCAATATCATTTATATGTGCAGATCCAAACCTAAGGGCCCTTGAGTATATTACTCATTCTTCACAGAATCACTCTCTGAAACAACTCATTGCACCGACTTTCTTACAAAATTGTCAATTTAAAATGTAATACATATTCCAGTGAGATACGTATCAATGGTAATTTATTTCATTTAGCAAAGTGAAAAGGTGCCGTCATTGAATAATGCAACGAATTCCTTCGAGAACCTTCGCCTGGCCACTTGTTTTATTGAGTTCTCAGTACCACTGTTTGTTAAGGTTCCATGTAAAAAATCTATGGGCTGAACGGACGGTTTGACATTTTGTAGAAGGCTGCGTGGTAATGGATTGAAAAGATTAACATTATTTGCGTGGAGTACGTATGACCTTTCTGTGAAGAAGCATATTGAAGAAACCCACTCTTGTAAGTGTAACTTACAAGAGTGGGTTTCTTCAATATGCGTCTTGAGACTTTTTTACGTTGTTTTATATGACTGTCACCTGTGTAGTTATTTATAAAAGAGAGCTATGTTCTACTGTGTGTACGAGTGTAATAAAAGCTTGTCTTACGACAGCAGGTTCTATCATATTGTAAAGATTTCAATTTTATTTGATAGTTATGTTTTTTAAGTAATAAATTAGTAGACGAAACGCATGATTATGTATACCATTCTGGTTGTCTTTAAACTACACCATTTATCGCACTAGACTTATTTACCATCTGTCCATCCTAACGTTGCCTGGCAGAGATTGCTTTTAGCGATAAGGCCGCCATTTGTACATTCAGTTTGTGTTTTGTATATATTTTGTTTTATAATGTAGTTACATTATTCAAAAAGTTTTTTGTAAGGTGTACAATAAAGAATAATCAATCAATCATGATGGTAAGTGATAACCGCCGCCCAGGGACACAAGCAAAACCAGAAGAATCACAAGTGCGCTGACGCCCTTTGGGTTGGGCAAAGGAATAGGAGGAGAAGTGGGATGAAGGAGAAGGAATAGGAGATACAATTTATTGTATGTTATATTGTGTATGTTATCACGTTCTACCAAAGTCGCAATTAATACCTACCCGCCAAGCCACAGGAAATTGTACCAAAGTTGGTACAAGTGTATAAAACGTCTCTTTTAGGTATACATGATCTGTATACATGATGGCTACTTGGAATCCAGTCATCAGCAAATGTAAACACCGCCGCAGTGATAAATCTCAACAGTGTGTAGACGTCATTAGTGTAGTGTGTCGGAATACCGACAGTGCGAACTTAAATAAAGACCAAGTGAGGGTAAATGCCGAAACCCGCACTTCCACAAGACGGCGCTGAGCTCTCATCAGTCTCTCCGCGACCACGCTCGGTGCAAGACGAGCGAAACGTCGGAAACAAATAGGTATTTATACCTTAAATAAGTTCATTGTACGCGATTAAGACCCGCTAATTTATTTTGTATGATGAATGGCATTAAGCTCTAATATAAATGCATCTCTTTTTAGATGTATCAAAGAGAACGAGAAAACAATAGTCTAGTTCTATTTTAGTGAGAAAGTATCATGATAAGGTCCAATGTCGAATGTAAATATTTATCTCGTACTGTATTCAACTGGTGTTGGTAGCAAATGTGTTTTAGCCATTTATATGTAGATGTTGGAACTAGGCAGTGGTTTTGGGTTTATTTGGGTACACAGCCTGTTCTGAACAAATTGTTTTTGGTACGTTTGTTTTGCTTAATATATTGAATCGTTGCTTAGAAATTATACAATTTTAGCGATAAGTGTTTTTGAAAATCTTGCAAGTAACGAGTAAAAGACTACACAATTAATGAAATGTAACTCTTGTAAAATTATAGGAAAACGCATGCTTTAAATCCTTTTCTCGCAAAATGATCACGGGTCAGCCGACGCTAAGTATGGCAATTCTAAGAATTTGCCCAAGTAAATCTCTCGGTCAAATTAGGAATATCAATTTGCTTGTAACTAGGTTATTATGAATTAAAATGCCACGCTGTTTCCATTAAATGATCAATTCAGTTTATTTGCATGTTTGTGATATTGTTGGAATTTAATCATATTTGATTACAATGATTTATTTATTCACGAAATATGGACTTTCATGCTAAATCAAAAAGAAAATATTGGTTTTTCTGTGGCCTGAAACTAAACTAAAAACTATGAAAGTAAAGTAAAGTATTTATGAAAAGTGGAATATTCAAATATTTTGTGCCTAAAAGCGTCACACGCAATGCACTGCCGCGCCAGAGCATATTTTTTATGTTGACACAAAAATAGCCACCCAAAAATATTAAAGTCTACTTTTAAACTAGAATGCAGATTTTATCATAACACTTTACAACTAGTCACGTTTAGCCAGTGTATCTCAAACTGTGGTACATTTAACATCGTGACTCCAGACTGGTAAAATTGGGTCACGGACGAAGCAATTTGAAATTTGCCACTCTTATATGACGTTATCGATATTGTGTAAATTTAAGGGACTAGAATCTTGCCAAGTCTACACGGTTGGGACCTCATATCTGCTTTTTGATTTGAACGTTTCCGAAGATGCGTTAGATATGGATATCGATTTGTGGGGTAATACGTCAATACGCCACATATCATCCTCTTAGCGTTATCCCTGTTACAATCCGAGATACCCTCACTAGTATATCCCTCCACGCGCCAACGACACATAAAGCGACTGCCTGTTTGACAACTGATCCCAAAGCAGCCTAAGTCGATAGCGATATTCCATTGTTTAGACTAGTTTCAGTTTGATATCTCCTTGGAATGTTACACATTAATGGTAAATTGTTACAATTTCAATAGTTTCTGTTTATTCAGAGGTACTTAATTCCTATAACGGCTGTCAAGAACTTTATGACAGCCGGGTTTGACAGCTAAGCCTTATCTTCGCGGCACAACGCAAGCGATAATTTTCTATACTATACGCACACTTAAATGTCACCGGTGTGCACCGTGGATTCGAACCCGAAAAACCCATTGTATGGCAGTCTGTTGGTATCTCCACTAGGCTATCACTGACTCTTCTATATATATACGTCAAAGCCTATAGTAGTTAATTTCAGACGACCGGTTGGCGCAGCGGGATTGTAAGTGACTGCTACGCCGATGGTTGCGGGTTCGATTCCCGCTCAAGTCAAACATTTGTGTGCATGAACATGGATGTTTGTCTTGGTCTGGGTGTTTCTATGTATGATATGTATTCATTTACAAAAAAAAATTATATATGTATGTTTATCCATTATCTACTACCCATAGTACAAGCTCTGCTTAGTTTGGGACTAGATGGTGATGTGTGTATGTAATATTGTTATTATTATATTATTATCATTTGAAGCTAATGCACCTGTGGATTGACATGCAATCAGGTTTGATAGCAAAAATCTATAATACAAATGGACAAAGGGTCATGGCAGTAAAAAGTTTGAGAAACGCATACGTATGCTACATGAAACATTGGCAGCAGTGGCTATCTCCCTTTTATCTAGCTACCATACCGCACGTAGATGACCTATTATTATACCAATGTAAATATTACAGCGTAGCTCTAGCTTTTTGATGGCCTTCTTTGTCTTTTGCTGTTATTTGGGTAATAGAGGATATTATGTTGGACATAATATATATTATGCAGTTCTCTTTTATTCAGGATTTATTCAAAGCTTTTTTCTTTCTTTTCTGTTTTCGTAGAGTTGGTTACGTTTAGGAATGGCAAGGTTGGTATCATGTGTCTATGAATTATAAGTTAGCCGTTTATGATCTAGCCGGGGAAATTCGTTCGCCTTTGATTCAATTATCCTGATGATACATATTTTTATTTCTGGGCAGAATGAAAGCAGCTTTTTAAGGCATAATTTTGGACAGTACTTAAAAAGAATGAGGAAGAAATTACCTACAACTGAGACAAATGTGCCACTCACTATTCCATTTACGCGTTTTCTGAAGATAAATTGGAGGCCTGGAATAGCGTAGTGTTTTAAGTAACAGCAGCATTTAACACTACGGAGTGAAGTGGTTTTATAAGACGTAGTGTTAAACGGTGATACTAAACTTAATGTAGGGAAATGATCGAAGTAACCCAAAGGTATTTTTTAATACCGGTGTACTTTTGTCCGTTGATTGAACGTTTGTAAGGTCACTCGTAATACCAGATTTATTTCTTATGCGGGGGCTGTAAAACAGGTGTAGAGACTCTACAGTATACTTATGTCATTCTAGAGGATGCCCGCAGCTACGCCCGCCATTTTATTTTGATTTAACCGTTTCCCGTGGCAATTTTAGGCAATCCCTTCTTATGCTGTGCGTAGTCTGTCATTCATCCAGTAGGTAACGCTAGAAATTGATACATACTGTTTTAACCCTAAACCACTGAAATTCTAATCCTACCACAATCCAAACTTACGTGTGTCCAGACTGACCGATACAAAACACACGTCCGTATACACAAACAACCCTTTTTTCGATAATTAAAGTAGACATCTATCCGCCATCACCGAAATTCGGTTCCCAAACTGATATTGTATTCACGGAATGAACGAAAAACAACAAAAGATTACTGATATACCATTTGCTGTTCATTTGCATAATATCGTAATATCGGTAACAATAACATTGGGATATACCGTTAGACAATGGTTATAGTCAGGCCAAACAGAATTAGTCGCTATTTGCAGTAGTTGATAAGCACAGTTTAGTGAGCAGACAGTTGTATCGGTGAATTAGCTGTTTGTTATGATTAGAAGATAGATTTGTCGAACACCTGCATAATATTGTGTTACTTGTGATGGTTGAGACATGTAATGTTATGTTGTGTACCTATAGGCAGACGAAAAAAATATTTGCATGTACATAGGTATATGATTCTGAAAAGGTTATGGGACTGCTGATCGGGAGTACCTAAAGCATTGGCTTTTGTGTACTGCAGTCGGCATCAATTATTGAATAAGTAATAAAGAAGGCCATTTTAAGACTTCTATGGAGTGCAGAGCAGGCCCTGAAATTGATAAATTCCTCTGCAGGCATGATGTAGTACTTCAGTTAGAGAGAACCATACTTTGCACGCTACGATTTTTGGCGATCATGACGAGAATAGGTATCTTAAGTAATTCAATAAAAACTCACAAATCCAAATCAGCTATGTAAACAGCCCCTCCAATCTAAGTCCATAATACAACAATTTATAAACATACTTGATGTTTTGATTTCCTCGTTTGGCGTGATTTTTTCACATTTTTCTTCCCCAACATTATCATATCAGTCTCGCGAGATATGAGAAGGATAACCGTGTATACCTAATGAGATGTAGCCATGCGCTTCGAGCCCCATGAGTTGAAAATTGCCATACGTCTTGCTCATTCAATTACGCGAATACCGTCTGCGGAGAGACTGGTTTAGATGGAAGATAGATTGGATGTTTTTCACACCTGTTTTACTTTGTCCTGTACAGTTTGTAGTTCGTGTGGCATAAACTTAAAAGAGATAAATGGTCAAAGTTTCCAGATAACTTATGTTGGAAGCTGCTTTTTCGCATGCACGTAAGGCTGCGCTGTTGTTATTAATAGACCGCCCGAAGACATAAAACTTAACGACTTATGAGGCCAGGTCCACGTTCTGATGTAAATGTAGCATTTACATCAGAACGTGACGATTGTCATCCATCGAAAGGGCTACCTGTGTTAAACCTGCTCTAATTTTTCGATTTGTTACCAAGAACAGCAAGTCAGAACTACCTGACTCATAACTATATGAGCACGAGAAAGTTGTATGTATTGCGCTAATAGCTGATAATTTTATATAACTAAATGAAACATTATGGCATAATTCCTGGCTTGATGTACCCTATACAGTTAATAATATTATTTTTCAGTCGTTGTCCATCGTTCCTGAGGATGCCTCGTGCAGAGGCGAAACACGTGTCGAAGAATAGTCGGCGCATACAGCGGGATACTGCAAGTCAGGTATCTTCCTGGAACCCATACCATTCCTATATCCTTAATCCTTTTAGAGGAGTCCGATATTGTCAACCTTTTTCTATTGCAATAGTTGGGGTGGTCAATTCGAGGGTGCGTGGTGGGTTCCACTTTCCTTCCATTAGGTTACAATGGAGTTCCGCCAAGTAACGCCTGATTCAATCAACTATATAATATTATTTTCTTTTTCTTTTATTATTTATTTTCTTTAAGAGTGGAAAGTCTCACTGCAAGGTAAAAGCTTCCCTACTTTATACTTTCAGCCTCTGGAGACCGATCCTTATCAAAGGATTCAATACTTTATCTTCGTCTAGGCTTGCTTGTCGTTTATGATTAATGCACAAATATTATTTTGTTAGCACTCCAAATGGTCAAGCTGAATAATGGTCAGGGCACGTGTCGCTTGAAAACGTAATTGTCGTTGGGGTAGGAAGGTTATAGAATGGCGGCCACTCACCTGACAGCGTAGCAGCGATAGACCTCCCGCTAGGAAGCGGCTCGATGGCTCAAGACCTTTGGCGAGCTTTGGGGGAAGCCTATATCCAGCCATGGACGTCTTGGGAAAATATCAAATACAAATTTATTATTGTATACTATGCAGTAGCCATATATATGTGGTACCTCCTTCATACCTGAAGCGTAGACGCCTCTATTTAATTATACACGTGAGATAGCGCAACTACACAGAAAGGCAAAGCAATTCAGTCGGATATGTGTCGCTGACCTAATGCTAAGGTTTCGTCTACATGGCGAATGGAGGTAGTAAGTAAATTCGTCAGGTATCGCTTGCAAACTGACTATAAAATAATCTTCTTGGGTTTACGCGAATTTTACACATTGAAATCAAGCAACTAGGTACAGTTTACGAATTTGGTAGCAATATAGGAAATTAAACTTTCGTGGTCTTCAACATTACTTTTAGATTTTTCTACGGGATGTATACCACGTGCCTTTGTTTTGAGTAACTGTAGGGGCTGTCACCGACATGACAGCAGAGTCTAATAAAATTATAATACGCACATAAATTACAAAAATCAGAGATGCACGCCGTGGATTTTATGCCGAGCTTTTCTATGCGGCAAACTATTGGTATCTGCACGAGGCTAGTGTAGTGTAAGTATATTAAGAATGATATTGATGGTGATAATGATTTATAATTATACTTGCTACTGCTCGGCACCGAGGTTTATAGCGTGATTTTATATATAGCCTTTTTCGATAAATTGGCTATCCAACAAAAAATAATTGTTCACATCGGATTAGTACTTCTTGATATTAGAGAGTTTAACCAAACAAACAAAGTCCTAAACTTTATAATATTACTTAAGATAATATTTACATAATCCAGTCTTATTCAACGTTGTTATGGATCAAATGGAAGTTGAATAAACGTTCGCTAAGTGTGAATAAAGCCTATGACCAGGACCACCATTCAGGTCCACGATAATTATGTGAAGATCGTATAGCTCCTGCTTTTGTAACTGCGTCTTTGTTGTTTCTTGTATTGGATAGTGCGAGCGTTCTCATATAATTAAAGTGCGAATGAAACGATTGAAAGGGTTGACTCGGACCCTTTATTATTGTGAACAGATGTTTACTCCAAATGGGCTCGTATTAATTTAATGTAGTTGTTAGTAGTATGTTCTGAATAGTTTAACGTAATTTCTTACGCATGTGCAATGCAATATGCCAAATAAGTATTTGAACTTATTGCATATTATATGGGTAGGCACTTATAAAATTGGAATACGTATCACATAATTATTTTTGCGTTTGCTATTGTGTAACTATTATATGATTTTTCAGCACAGAGATTCCTTTGATTAAAAATAGTTATCTATGATAGTTTCAATGGTAAGTAAACCTTTCCATCATGTGTCGGTCTAACTGCAAAATGATGTAGCGTCTAATAAACGTTAATATGCCACAACATAAGAGTACATGACATCGACACGTGTAAATAGATTTGACTACTGGGATGTGACATTTCCCTTGATAAAATAAAAATTCTTATTAATCCAAAATAAATAATAGAGAATAAGAAGTAAATCATATTTTTATAGAATCATGAACCAAGTATATTTCGATCTTTAGTGCTGGACTTCGAAGTCTGGCAGTATACCTAGACCTTGTCTTAGAGTAACATTTTTGTACAGTGCTTGCTCTTAAACGATTGTTAAATATAGGTAGATTAAGGCTATTTTTAACAACTATGGTCCTGTAATCTTTTGCACTTTTCTCTAGGTGTTAGGCCCCATCTCGAGAGGTAGGTATATATTTCTCACACGTCACAACCCAAAGTTAAAAAAGATTTGAACTTGAAACTGATAGTTCATTAAGCAAACACAATGCTCTACTTACTAAACGAATACCCAAATTACTTATAGTTCGTCGCTCCAACTACTTTGGTTTAAACATTCTTAACCTGCATCTATATTTAGCTTGGAAATAGTAAGAAGCTATTAACAAGGCTAATTGATAATTGATGCCAAAGTGGACCGACGGATTAACGTGCTCTCCAAGGCTATGGGCAAACGATGATAAATTTAATACGCGCTTACGTTAGAAAAGTGAGTGGTCAGCGCAGTGGATTTGAAATAATCATAGCCTGCAGTTCACCTGGGTTGCAGTCCGTTGGTAGGTTTATAAAATGCCACATATCTTCTTACATCATATTATATAATACAACACTGTGTCACACAGGTAACACTGTATAATAAAGTTAGAACTCATTCCAAACAGAAACTAGTAAAAACTTTAACGTACCCAAAACTAACGTGACTACAAAATTCGCAGTACGTTCGAGATTTAGCTCTTACGTTATAAGCTGTTGTGACGATCTTTTGATTGCTGCTCTCGAGTTAATTTTAATAATGTGTGATGGTGGGGACTGGCGTCACTGTATATGACGTCATGTGGGAAGTACAGTATGTAATTTGTAAGTTTGACTTAGTTTTACGTTTATATGTTAAGGCGGCTTCAAATTTTGTTTCTTGCTTAATTTTTGTGGATGCTTGCCTCTTTCTGCATTGGTGCGGATGATTATAAGGCTCTGGTTTGAATTTTTTTTTAAGGGAACATACCTCTAAAAAGCTTCGTAAGATGTGCTGTGAAGCAATTGTTCTACGAAGGATTGCCCAAATATTATTACTGTAATCAATTTATAAATGTTATATATTGACCATTGATATTGATTAGATATAAATATTATTTTCTAGTTTTTAAATATATTACCCTTTCTATACCACTAGTGGATGCCGCAGCTACGCCCGCAAGAAATCCCTTTTTAGTGCACCCCTACGGTCCTCATGCCAAATTTCAACTTTTGCCGTCCAATAGTTTTGGATGTGCGTTGTCTGACATTTAGTCAGTAACGCAAGAATTTTATATAAATATAAAGATGATTGACTAAATTTGTTTAAGTGGAATTTTTATTTTAATTGTTATACTAATGTGTAACATCCTTGTAACCAGATCTCTGCGAATTAAGATTTCATTTCATTTTATTTCAAAATATGTTTTTCTGGTGACTCCCGCGGTGTAAGGATTCTAGTCTAAAATGGAAATGTTATTAAATTGTTAATAAAACTACTCGAAGAAAGCTAACCAATAAAAGATACAATATAATTAACTGCGCGATTAAACAAAGAAAAGTTCTTAATAAACTTTTAATCTTCCTCTTCGAAATCATCCAAATTATAATATAAATGAGATCCAAACTTATTACAATAAGAAAAGATCATCCGGAAGGACTCATCTGTTATTCTAAGACTTTTTTATTTTCAATCCTTTGTCGTCTCACAAAGGAAGGTACAACCCTAAAAATAAACTTAAAATACAACTCTGAATGGACAATACGTTCCGTAAGCCACAGTATAAATTTCTTTATCGTATAGTAGTCCAGTGGACATCCATATCTGGACGCAGTAGCCATGTGGGAGTAAGGAGGTAATAAGTCAAACTTAAACTGAACATTCACTTGCTTGAAACATTGCTTAGGGCACTTTAGCACATCTATTACATGTAAGATGGTCTGACAGTGCGACGAGCAATACCGAAGTACGACGAGCCAATATTAGCGGCATGGAAGCTTATTTATTGCTAAATCAGTGAAATCGGTATGGTTACGTATCGTGTATCGCGGACTAAAGAGTGGCAAGGCGCATCTCCTATTCCGACCTAGAAGGAGGAGAGAAGAGATCTAAATGTCCAGAAGCGTCAAAGGTGGGTATATACCTACGTGGGTCCTACATAGTGGAAATTTAGTAAATGTTATCAAAATGTTAGTTTTCTTTTCATCTGAGTGTGTAGCCAACTCTGGTGTCAAAGTTTTGAGACCACTCAAATGTCTCTGACAAGGTCTAACGATTCTTGTACTATGATAAGTACCGGGACTGAAAGCCTTACCTGCCCTCTGAAGCACGGTAACACTCTACTGTAAATACAAGTCGTCACTGTTGTCTCTCAAATAGTGATTTGTACAAGATTACCCATTAGGGACAGCCAGCCAAGGCACACTACAGGCGCTACAAATAAATATTGAAATAAATGTGATCACCCTGCATAAAACTTGGCAATAACGTACCGCAACTCGTCAAATACAATAAATTTATGTTATTTTTAGTCTGTGTTTCATCCTGGCTGTTTTTGTGGTTGTGGCTAAATAATAATATAGTTGGATCGGTCATTATAATATTCATAATTTAAGGTTAGGAAAATATGCATATAGGGTTCCCACCAAGAACTTTGGGTCCCAAGCCAACCTCACCTGCAAGTGGTGCACCTGCCGATCAACGGACGAGGCTCTGGCAAACAAAATATCCCGATAAGCGGTAATAGGCTCGCCACCTATTACGTGGGATCAAAACACTGGCGAAAAGTGCCAGCGCCTACCCCTTCAGGGAAATAGGCGTGAGTCTATGTATGTATGTATGTATGAAAATATGCGGGGCACATAGAGCACACGGTCGCTGCACGTATGTACCCAAACTATGCAGAGCTTGTACTACGCTAGCCAGATAAATGGTAAATATACTTATACATAATCATGTTCTTGAATTCATAGGTAGTTTCATACTATTTTCAAACAGGCTGAGAATATAAATTGTTTTCAATATAAAAGAAATGTATCAAAGGTTTTTCTAGTAACTGTGCTAGTCTATCATCTCTGTAGCCTAATTTGATGTAATATTTTTCTTGAAAGAGTCTTGGGTTTTACTATATATTAAATAAAATTTTCAATGCTCGAGATGCCACGTCTTTATTTCTAAAAGACATTGCAAATAGAATCACAAATTCGTGTCGCATACATGTTTATATAAGAGCACAAAACGGGTACGAACATTCTGTTCCAAGTAGAAATCGTTTCTCTTTGCTGAATTACACACGACAATAGGATCAACGCCGGTATTGATATAGTGTCGAACACGCTATCTGCTGTTATCGAAGTTTTTCTTTTCGTCCTTAACTGCGATAATATGACCATAGATAAAATCAATAGCACAATTTATTGTATTCGGAATATTATGAACGGTACGTGGTATTATCAAATTTATTACATTATTCTAATTAGCCGGTTCAATTTCGGCTTCGGGCGACCGATTCTAAACTTATAATTAACGGTATTACAATTATTAATTATTACTAAAATTTATTACCATCGCGTAAATTTTAGTTATCATAAAATATGCATAGCTTCATTCTACATAATTTATAATTATTATTTAAGGCACGTCCTTAATTTTTTTCTTCATTAGTATAATTTACGAGAATTTTATGCGACAACTGTATCGATTTAGAAAAACTTTGTTTAGTTTGAAAATGTCGAGTCGATTGACTGTGATAAATGTCCTCACGGTAATCGAATGGAGAATTCTCATGTGAAGAATTGATTCTACTTCTATTTGCACCAAAGCTTGTACAGGGCAAGGTGCAGTGTGCATACCTACAATTTAGGAATACAATATATCATTGATAATAAATTGTAGCCTGCCATGGAGCATGCTACAGATACTTTATTGAGCTATAGAAATAAAACAACAAGCAATGATACTATACATTTTATATAAATGGTAGAGATATCTGAAGAAAAAAAATATTTTAAGAATGCCACATATTATCATAAAAATAAATATTTTAACATGCATTAGTTACTTTCACCTTAAAGTAAGATGAAAAAAGCTTATATTCACCGAGTTTAGGTAAGCATTAGTCTACTATCTCACTTTCTGACATAGATTTTCCTCTACCGACCTAAGTATTCTAAAAAAAAACACAAATGAAGCCATGATGAGATCGGACTAGATAACACTCAGTACTTAGTGATAAGTGCTTAAAATCTCAATTTAGGTACAAGTCGTATTCAATTCAAATTCAATTTATTCTGTTAAATAAAAAGTTTAAAAAATATAGTTCATTTTTGCTTACACGAGAGCTCTGAAGACTAAGTGCTAGTTTGGGAACCGCGCGATTTCAGAATCGCATGGAAATCGCGCGAGTCTTATTTGTATGAGTTATTAAGTAATCGTTCAGACATAACCGCGCGGTCAATCAAGCCGCGCGGTTACCGCAACCCGACCGCCAGAAAATAGAATCGCGCTGCTCCCGCGCGTTTCTATTACTATGGAGTCTTTACTTCGCGTTCAGTTGCGTTGCGGATACCGCGCGGTTAGCACGTCACAGCTCGTGAGTTCGCCATGGATCGTTTCGATACTGAACTATTTATTAAACTATTTAAATATCTTGCCAGATCAGTTCAATTAGTTCATCAAAAGATTTTATTGACATTCTCAAATAGTCAAAATTTTTTTTATCATACTTTCTTAAATTGGGATATAAAGTTACGAACTGACCATGTACTAGTCGGTCACTTAATATTGGATGCACCCAATACCGCCTTTTTCTTTTCTTTTTTTCAAGGAGCAACCACAGTAAACACACTTCTTCGTTGACCTCCATTTTCAGCAAACTGACGTTATTCCCGCACGATAATCGCATAATAACCGCCGGTGTCTGAATAGCATTACAATTTTGCGGTTTCAAACCGCGCGATTCGTGAACGCGCGGTTCCCGCATGTCTGAACTAGCGCTAAGGGCTAGTTCAGACACGGCGGGAACCGCGCGATTTCAGAATCGCGCGAGTCTTATTTGTATGAGTTATTAAGTAATCGTTCAGACATAACCGCGCGGTTAATCAAGCCGCGCGGTTACGGCAACCCAACCGCCAGAAAATAGAATCGCGCTGCTCCCGCGCGTTTTTGTTACTATGGAGTCTTTACTTCGCGTTCAGTTGCGTTGCGGATACCGCGCGGTTCGCACATCACAGAGAGTTAGCCATGGATCGTTTCGACACTGAACTATTTATCGATGAAGTGGAGAAGAGACTAGCAATACGGGATATTCAGTGTGAGGATTACTCAAATAAAGTTATCAAGAACCAAGCTTGGCAAGAGTTAGTGGAGATATTTGGATTTTTTTACAAGTCGGTCACTTAATATTGGATGCACCCAATACCGCCTTTTTCTTTTCTTTTTTGACATGAAGCAACCACAGTAAACACACTTCTTCGTCTACCTCCATTTTCAAACTGACGTTATCCCCGCACGAAAATCGCATAATAACCGCCTGTGTCTGAATAGCATCACAATTTTGCGGTTTCAAACCGCTCGATTCGTGAACGCGCGACTCCCGCATGTCTGAACTAGCTCTAAACACACTTCTTCGTCGACCTCCATTTTCAGCAAACTGACGTTATTCCCGCACGATAATCGCATAATAACCGCCGGTGTCTGAATAGCATTACAATTTTGCGGTTTCAAACCGCGCGGTTCCCGCATGTCTGAACTAGCGCTAAGAATACCGACGCCTTGTGAATTGTATATGATGTGAAATTTGGTTTGTGTTTCTTAGAGACCGTATAGGTGCACTAAGAATGGATTACCTGCTGTTCCTACGGGATCGGGAAGAAAGAGTCAAATTAAAAAAAAAATGTGCTTGCGTAGCTGCGAGTTTCCACCGCAGTCAACAAAAAAAAAAGCCACAGTAGGCATGCAGATAAAGACATAAAGACATTTATTTCTGCATTTTGGTTGTTTACAACACTTATACATGTCAAAACCCTATTCTAGATGATGCCGGCTTTTCCTAGCTAAATGACTTCTTGAGAAGAAAGGCCGAAACAAACGCAGAGTCATTGTTTTTTTTGTCACTTCAATTTCTTTAGTCTTTTCTTCATCTTTTAAAGTCCAGACAAAAAAAGGGTTTAGTATGCAAGTACAATGCAGGAAATTATCTGACGCTTTTGACTGACACGGCCCACTGATGGCCCGCATTCAACAGCAATCGTACGGCTCAACCTTAATTGAGGGAGCCAGCACGATCTGTATCACTATGCCTCCACGCCATCAGAAGGTGTATGCATAAGCATGTCAGCCTAAGCCATCAGACAGGTTGCCACAACTATTTGTTTATATGTTTAATAATGCCCACATCGTACTCACAACTTTACATGCTAATACACAGTAAAATACATGTTGCAAACAATAAGTAAAAATAATAAAAATTAATTTAAACAATAAAATGTCATATATTTAAAATGTCAGAAAATATTATTAAACATACATACATAGACTCACGCCTGTTTCCCCGAAGGGGTTTGCAGAGGCATATTAAACGCCCACTTTTCGCCAGTGTTTTGATCCCACGTAGTAGGTGGCGAGCCTATTGCCGCTTATTGGGACATTTTGTTTGCCAGAGCCTCATCCGTTGATCGGCAGGTGCACCACTTGCAGGTGAGGCTGGCTTGGGACCCTAAGTTCTTGGTGGGAACCATATGCACCCTAAAATATTATTAAATGTCAGAAAATATTATTGAATGTCAATTTATGAATAATAATATTTTACTTAAGTAATTTTAAATGTCAAAAGAAAATAAATAAAATAACAATGTCAAATCAAACAATGTCAAAACAAAATAAATAAAATTACAAATATCAAATTAAAAATGTCAAAATGTAAAAATATAAGTATTACAAATGTAAATAAAAATATCATGTCACTAATTTCAAAATGTCAAAATTCATAATTTTTAAACTCAGGCAGGCATTTTTGTCTGCTAAATAATCTTTAACTGTGTAATAAGCTTTTGAACACAAGCTCTGTTTAATAAATACTTTGAATTTATTAATACTTAGTTCCTGAATATTGCCTGGAATTTTGTTGTAAAAACGTATGCTTTGACCCTTGTAAGAGTTACTTATTTTTTGTAGTCTAGTTGAAGGTAGTACAAGTTTGTTTTTATTTCGTGTATTTAAATTATGAATGTCGCTGAATTTAGAAAACATATTTATATTTTTCCTGACATATAACAAGTTCTCATAAATGTATTGAGATGCGACAGTCATTATCTTAATTTCTTTAAATTTTACCTCAGTGAATGCCTTGAACCAAGACTGTAGATTGCACGAATAGCCCGCTTCTGCAGTACAAACACAGTTTGAATGTCAGCTGCGTTGCCCCATAATAAAATGCCATATGACATTATGCTGTGGAAATAACTAAAATATACTAATCTGGCCGTATCTATATCAGTTAACTGACGATAAATAAATACATACATACATAACACACGCCTTTTATCCCCGAAGGGGTAGACAGATGTGTATTACACACCCTCACTTCGCCAGTTATGTTTCGGTCCCAATGTAATAGGGGGCGAGCCTATTGCCATCTATCGGGCATATTATTAAGCGAGCGATAACTAACATTTTTAATACACACATATCTTCGAAAAGTCAAAGGAGTGCCCGGGGTACCTGGGGATCGAACCCGAGACAATGTTTGTTTCGATAGGAAACGAAGATTAATTGTTAAAGACTTCAATGTTTATCGACTTTTAGAATTAGTCAACTGCCTCGTTGGTCTCGCGGCATAAATGTGCGCGTGGGATTGGGAGGTCTCGGGTTTGATTCCCGGGTCGAGCAAAGTGTTATTGGGTTTTTCCGTTAGGAAATTCTCAGTAGCAGCAGGCCTCCGTCACTGGCTCAAATTCGCGCGATAAATACCTACCATTTCGTGTATCCATATGGATACAAACGACAGAGGGCCGCCGCACGCCCGGCAGTGTGTACGCACGGCACGTTTACGCGCTTTCTTATAGAAATGCCGAAACCACGAAGCTATTGTGCAGTGGACGGGTGTTAAACGCACAAAACAAATGAAAACTTGTAGTTTTTTCATTGCCGCGACGGACAAACAATGATTTATGTAGTAAGTTATGGTATAAGATTTGATATAAGTGGGTACTTATATAAAATTTCGTCTACTAATTGACACCGTTTATTTTATTTAGAGCAAAGGTTAGAAAAGAAATACTACTTATGTATGTAAATGTTCGTAAATTGATTAGTTTAGGTTATTACTAGAAATAATTAATATAAATGTTGTTTTTTTATTAAGTAAAATCTACTTAATGTCAGAATTTTATGTACGTACTTACTGTATTAACTGGTATTGTGCCCGATAAATGGAAATAGGCAATAGGCCCCTACTACGTACGATTATTATACATTTTATTTCTTTTTATAACATATTGCATACTTATTGTTAATTTTATTAAATATGTTAACAATATGTATTTACTAACTGACTCGTGTATATATAGGTAAGTATTTAGCACATACAAATATGGTTATTTCGCAACATTCGTTTTATTACCAAAATCATCATAAGAACAACCCTAGCGCCTTCGTTCGATGACGCGCTTGTACGTACAGTCACACAATCTGCAACTCTTTGCGTGAGTACTTAGGGTACATTTCTCTTCACTGCGCACAACGGCTATTATTATTAAGATTTTGTAGGTGATTATAGCGTAGGTATTTTCGATTTTGTATGCGAGTGATGTATCTGTTACGAAGTAACTATTTAGTAATCTGTGGTAGCAGCACAGAGTCTGGTAATGTGCCCGGTACGGCAATAGGCTCGCCCCCTATTACATGGGACCTAAAAATTCCTGGCGAAATGTGGGTGTAATATTACACCTCTGCCTACCCCTTCGGAGATACAGGCGTGAGTCTATAAATAAAATAAAAAAAAAGAATTAGTCAATGAATTTTTTGTGATGGCCTCGGATGTAAACAAGTTAACATTATATAGGCAAATGTATTTAATTAATTGATAGTTGATGAGATTTATAAAAGTCTGTTTTAGATATTACTTCGGAAAAAGTATGACATGACACAAATTGATACATTATACGAAAATAAAAAAATTAGGATTAATTGTTGTTAGTCTATACACCACTATTTTTAATTAGTACAAAAAATTTAACGGGGCACTAAGTATCTTTAACTGATCATATTTATGTTGCTAAAAACTAAAAACACTTAGTCACAAAACTGTCTCAAAACTGTCCACAAAAATACGCAATAATTGGTAAATGCATAATTACGACGCGCGTACTATGAACAGTAGTAAATGCGCCATTGATAAATTCCCCCCTGTACCTCTGCGCCCGCGCCGCGCCCCGATCGATGCGATAAACAGTGCTAAATTGCAAGCGGAACTGAGAACACCCATTTAATTGTTTGTCTAAGTTTGCCCGACGCGAGGCTTATCAGTTCACATCATATGTAGCTATGCTTCGTGCGTACTTTTTGAGTGGAGGAATCGCGAGTGCATTTGTGTAACCATGGACATCTTTTTGTGAGTGTACAAAAGTGAGCCGGTTAGTGTCGAAAAGTTAAAATAGTGCATATTGGACGCTTTTGACGAAGTGAAAAGACAGAAGCGTACTTCTTGACAATGGTGGTGGACGTTTCGAAGGACATTGGAAATACTTGTAAGTTTAGTAAATAATACCTACTTAAGTAAATAATAATTTGATCCGGGCGGCTCAAGATAGGTCTGTGTGGAGAACCTTGAGGGAGGCCTATGCCCAGTAGTGGCCATCTCTAGGCTGACATGATGATGATAAAATAATATTTGTAAATAGAAGATGATTCTAACTTCATAAATACGCCAAAATTACTCTTTTCTTTTATTACAGAATATCTTCTTTTATTTTGATATGTGTTTGCTTTCTAATTACATACCTGAGTATTTAATTACTTGTAAAACGGTAAATTTTGCCGGCACTAAGCCCGGATGAAGTATGAAAGAGAGGGAAGAATTAAAAAAAATAAAAAGTAACTACCTACACTTATTATTTTGCTTCATTTTATTGTCTAGGGCTACCTACATTATAAGTGCGACGAAAAGAATGCGTAAGAGTAGGGCGGAAAGTAAGTTCTATCAATGAAGTAGTGAATGGATTGTAAAATATGTCTATGATTTAGGTGAGATTATCTACAAAAAACAAATGATTATAACTTTGCTATTTATAGATATTATGAAATTCTTACGTCACATATATGATAATAATGTCTTCGCTAATATGTCCTTAAAGTTTTTGTACTAATTAAAAAATAGTGGTGTAGTAATACGAAGGGAGAGAATTAGAAAGAAAAGGAAGTATAAGAAATGAGGGCAAGAACATCTTCGTCTTATTTTATTTGTTGACTGATTTTAATTTTACATACATACATACATAGACTCACGCCTGTTTCCCGGAGGGGTAGGCAGAGACTACGAAGCGCCATTTGCAACGATCTTGACATATCTCTCTTGCTTCATTCACTCCCATCAGATTCCTCATGCATGCTCTTCTGTTCAGGGTGCTTCTAACCTGTCCTGTTTTTAGGATGTCTCCAATCTGGTCAGAGAACGTCCGCCTAGGTCTTCCCCTTCGTCCTGTCCCTTCCACATTTGCCTTATATATCTGCTTGGTCAGTCTTTCGTCATCCATCCTCTCCACGTGTCCAAACCATCTTAGCATACCTTTCTCGATGCTTGTCACTACATCTTCTTTTACCCCACAACACTCTCTTATCACACAATTCTTTACTCTGTCAGTCAAAGAAACACCACACATACTTCGCAGTGCTCTCATTTCTACAGCATTTATTCTACTTTCATGACTCTTCTGCCATACCCAACTATCACTACCATACATAAGAGTAGGTACTAACACCCCTTTATGGACAGCCAAACGTGCCTTTATGGACACGTTTTGGCTATTCATAAACGCCTTCAGAGCTCCATTCACTCTATTACCTGCATTAACTCTTCTTTCAATATCTTCTACATTCTTACCATCTCTTGTAAACAGCGTACCTAAATATACAAACTCATTCACTTGCTCCACTCGCTGTCCATCGATCATAACATTACAAGCCGTAACGCATTCCTCCTTTTCAAAAACCATAACTTTCGTTTTACTTACATTTACTTTCATTCCCTTCCTCTCTAACGCACCATGCATGATTGTTACCATCTCCTGCAATTCCTCCGCTGAAGACGCAAGTATAACCTGATCATCAGCATAAAGGAGGCATTTGACAAGTAACTCATTCATCCTTAATCCACAGACACTATTTTTCAAATTTTGCAAACAACTGTCCATGAAGAGGTTGAACAGCCATTTTTAATTTTAATGATTGCCCTACTGATTATTTTATATCGATTATGTCATATTGACCTCATTTTATTCTAACCGTATATATAAGTTTTTTTTTCTTTTTAATTATTATTATTTTTACTACTGATTATTTAATGATTTAATTTATTACTCACAATTATTTCTTTTTTAAATTATTTTTTATATAAAGGTTCTGTCGACCTATCATATTTCAATAATTCTACACATTTCTTTGCCTTCTGAAGATCTTTAATTAAATTATTCTGCAAATGTTGTGCACGACTTTAATCTGAAAACAAACTGACATGTATATTTTCACCTATATTGTACCTATTTCTAAGTTATGATTAAATATCTGTTGTTGTGCCTTATAAATAAATAAATAAATAGGCTAGCACCACGCGGAAAAGCCTTATTTGGCATCAGTAGCATTTTAGTACTATGATAACCCGAACCTTATATTACTTGACAGCTGTTACTAGTTTGACGTCCTTAACCCGGCGAGCATGAGGTGAAAAAAGTTACATCAACAATGAGGCAGGGTGTGACATACCCAGAACATAAAGTACCATAACTGGTTCGGCGATACACCGAAACCGTAGGTTCTAGGCGATTTGGAAAAAATGGACTGTATCTAAAGGAAGAGGCTGTAGGATTGGAATGGGAGAGATGATTGTGAGTGGGTATAGGATATTCCAAGGATGGAGGGCATTTACCTTATACGGCAATCTTCTTCGTCTCAGAAGGGCAGTCTCCTGGTGGTCTCGGGCTGAAGCTGCTTGATTCACTTCACTACACCAATCACTTCCACTTGCGAGCGGTTTATAAGCGGTAATAATTATAGCGGGAACGGCGCGGTGCGATCCGGTATGGCGGACGCGTATTTTGCGAATCGAATGTTCTCGAAAGTTCTGGACTGTCTCTCGCGTCGACGTTTCGCGGCGACCATACCGCGAAAGGCAGTGCCCCTTCTTGGGAATGGGATAGAGAGGGATAGAAACAAAGGGCTTCATGGCTCGCATTGGCCATGCAGCGACCAACCATTGACGTTGATGCGATTAGTTATAGATAGGAAGGTAGATGGCGCTACCATATCCCCCCGGCCCTAAAGGGTTGCCTTTAAAAAAACATAGAATTGAACTTAGCTATGTTGGGTGTACTACCGCATAACCCATCAATAGGCTAAGACAGCTATATGACAATAAAATTAATCTAAATTAACTTTAGCGAAAACTACAAACGCAATAATAGCGAAAACTACTAACTAAATACTTAAACTAAGAGGTAGGTCAATCTTCAGGCTAGATCTCACTGAGTTGGAAGCGGACAGAGACGTACAACAGGGCGCACGTAACTCCCTTTAGCGGTTTTCACGGTAACAACGCGAGTTATACCGTCCTTGGAAGTATGCAATTTCTCTACGATGGCTAACGGCCATGAAAGCGGCGGAGCATTATCATGTATTATGACGACCAACGTACCCTCCTGTATAGGGGATGCAGGACTATTCCACTTGGATCTAGCCTGAAGCTGGTGTAGATATTCCGCACGCCAGCGCCGCCAGAACGACTGCACGAGTTTATCCAGCAGAGTATGTCTCTGGAGCAAGCTTGAAGAGTCTGCTTCAGGAGCCGGAAATGACGATAATGGCACTGTGTTCAGAAAATGTGCAGGGCTTAACGCGGATGGTTCTGCAGAGTCACTACTCAATGCCGTGAGCGGACGCGAGTTGATCAGTGCCTCGACTTGTGCAAGGACAGTTAAAAGCTCTTCGTAAGAGAGGATCTGTTGACCTATAACCTTGAAGAGATGCGTTTTAATTACTTTGACCATGCTTTCCCAACATCCACCGAAATGTGGTGATGCTGGTGGAATAAACTTCCAGTCAATATGATTTATGAAAGTTCTTCCTGAAGACGAGTACGATATTCTTCCCTGAGAAACTTATAAAGGTCGCGTAAATAAGAGCTTGCGCCCACAAAACAAGTGCCGTTATCCGTGTACAAACACTGTATAGGGCCACGCCGTGAGAGAAATCGTTTAAGGGCTGCCAGGAATGACACCGTGCTTGAATCTGTCGCAACTTCAATATGCGTAGCGCGCGTCGTTAAGCATGTAAAAATACATAGCCAGGCTTTACGGCTTTTAACACCTCGACCACGCACTGGCGTATACTGCAGTGGTCCTGCGTAATCACAACCGGTGTGTGTAAACGCTTTAGCAACCTGGTTGACGCGCTGGCTAGGTAGATCGGCCATGGGAGGGAAAGTCAGACGCGGACGAAATTTGAAACAGACGTTACATTTATGTATTCTGTGACGAATTATTCGTCGAGCGGCTAAAATCCAATATTTATGCCTAAGTAAGGACATAAGCAACTCCGGACCGGCATGGAGGTGCTTCTTGTGATAAAAATCAACAAGAAGGTCGACAACATTATCATGTCGCGGCAGAATACAAGGATGTTTGTAGTTATAAGGTTCATCCGAATTTGACAGACGACCCCCAACGCGTATGACGCCATGTTCATCGAGAAACGGCTTGAGTCTAAGGATAGCGGGAGAACAAGGTACATTGTCTTTTAAATTTTGAATGTCGTTACTAAAATGAACAGCTTGTACAGCTCGTAGTAACTTACATTCTGCGAATTTGATATCAGTACTTGATACAAAAGTCTCATTAGGTAGGTGCCTAAGAAACCTATAGACATAAACGATGGCGCGGAGTAACTTAGACCACGATGACATGCGTAGTGCGAGTGCATAGATGGGAGACTCCGCAACCTCAGCAATCACGGGATAAGAAACAGACTTCCGTTAGGGTACATCTTCGTCTTCTGCACTGTGGTCAAAGGGTTGCATGGGCCATTCTGACGGATCATGGGAGATCCAAGAAGGTCCACGACGCCACAATGGATGATGCAGAAGATTAAGTGGAGTGACACCACGAGACAAACAATCTGCGGGGTTTTCAATACCCGCGACGTGATTGAAACAAGTAGCAGGAACCAGTTCAATCAATTTGCTAACGCGGTTGGCGACAAAAGTCTGCCAGCGATGAGGAGAAGAATGAATCCAAGCGAGCACTACTTTGGAGTCGGAAAATGCGTATAATCTATTAATGGGGTAGTGGGGCAAAACTGTGTCTTGAACCTTGCGGAGCAACTGAGACAGCAGAACGGCCGCGCACAGCTCCAGTCTCGCAACTGAAATGGTTTTAACAGGCGAGACCTTAAAACTAACTGCACCGAGTAGTTAGAACCAATGCGGACTTGCAGATATACGACTCCGCCGTTAGCACGCTCGCTGGCGTCAGCGAAGCCTATCAAGTTGATGGTACATCCATCTACCAACCCAAGATGACGCGGAATAGTAACTTGATTGAGCGCGGTAAGCTCAATACAAAACTGGCCCCAAGCGGCGACAATATGGTCAGGGGGTGTTTCATCCCACTCACACTTTGATAGCCAAAGCTCTTTGATCAAGAGCTTGGCGTACAAAATTGTGGGAGCCACAAAACCCATTATGTCACATAGTCGAGCCACTGTGGACAGCATAGTGCGTTTGGTGCACTTATCATCTGGCGGTGAGACGTCAAACCGAAAACTATCACAGGATTTGTCCCAGCCTAAACCGAGAACTTTATGCGGTACAGACTTCTCAAACTCAATGTCTGGAGAAGCTTTATGAGAATCTGGTATGCGTGCGAGAACCTCCTTAGAGTTGCTTGTCCATTTGACAAGATCAAACTGGCCTCGCTTGAAAAGCTGAATGAGCTCTTCACAAAGCGAAATTGCTAGCGGAGCTGGTATGACACTACAGGCAAGGTCATCCATATACAAAGCGGAAGTGTAGTATAGTATAGTGTAGCGTAGCGTAGCTTAGCATAGCATAGCGTAGCATAGCGTAGCATAGCGTAGCATAGCGTAGCATAGCGTAGCATAGCGTAGCATAGCGTAGCATAGCGTAGCATAGCGTAGCATAGCGTAGCATAGCGTAGCATAGCGTAGCATAGCGTAGCATAGCGTAGCATAGCGTAGCATAGCGTAGCATAGCGTAGCATAGCGTAGCATAGCGTAGCATAGCGTAGCATAGCGTAGCATAGCGTAGCATAGCGTAGCATAGCGTAGCATAGCGTAGCATAGCGTAGCATAGCGTAGCATAGCGTAGCATAGCGTAGCATAGCGTAGCATAGCGTAGCATAGCGTAGCATAGCGTAGCATAGCGTAGCATAGCGTAGCATAGCGTAGCATAGCGTAGCATAGCGTAGCATAGCGTAGCATAGCGTAGCATAGCGTAGCATAGCGTAGCATAGCGTAGCATAGCGTAGCATAGCGTAGCATAGCGTAGCATAGCGTAGCATAGCGTAGCATAGCGTAGCATAGCGTAGCATAGCGTAGCATAGCGTAGCATAGCGTAGCATAGCGTAGCATAGCGTAGCATAGCGTAGCATAGCGTAGCATAGCGTAGCATAGCGTAGCATAGCGTAGCATAGCGTAGCATAGCGTAGCATAGCGTAGCATAGCGTAGCATAGCGTAGCATAGCGTAGCATAGCGTAGCATAGCGTAGCGTAGCATGGCGTAGCATAGCATAGCACAGCATAGCATAGCGTAGCATAGCGTGGCCTAGCATAGCTTGGCATAGCATAGCATAGCATAGCATAGCATAGCATAGCATAGCATAGCATAGCATAGCATAGCTAATTAGTGCTTTATCTTACACACAGTTTTTTATTTTATTTTATTGGTCTGAGATGCGCTATCTAGCAGACAACGTACCATGTGCGGCGACCCATTAACATTATATATGATATTTTGCGCTGTCGCTAACAGAACAGTCTTAGACGCCATACATGGCGGCCTAGCACTGCTCTGATCACTACAAGCGCGCGAAGGCCGTCCGCGAGTGCGTGCCACCCGCGCAATGGATGTCGTATACAACGATATCTCATTCTGAGGCGTGGAGAGGGAAGTCACCGTGGCCTGCACCTGTGAGGTAAGTGTGTCAAGGTTAGCGGCTTGGCTTGACAACGTGTTACCTTTATCGAAGTGAAGCAATGAATGAGGTTTTTATTGCATAAGCGACACTTTGTCTTACTAAAACAATTACTTGTTTTATGTTTCATTCTTAAGCAATTAATGCAAGCTTTGTTATCTTTTACGCATTTAAAACGAGCGGTTGCATTCAAATTATCGAAGGCGGGACACTTGTATAAGTGGTCGTGCACTATATTACTGCACAGACACTTCTGTGAATTATTACTATTAGATTCCGAACATGTTACGTAAGATTGTGGATTAGGGACCGAGTTATTATTACTATTTCGCGATTTATTCAACCTTTGTTTGTTGCTGTTAGTGTTAGACGGGCCAGGTGAACCAGACTGCGTATTATGAAATATTCGACACTGATCTTTGATGAACGAAATAAAACTATCTAGTGTAGGTATTTTATTATTGCGTTCCGTCATCTCGAATGCGCGGATTGTATCAGTGTCAAACTTTTTTAAAGCGAGTTGAAGCAACATAAATTCGGAACGATGTTCTAATTTTAAGATCCTAAGAGAATTAACCGCGGTTACGAAGTTATCAATAAACAGCTGGAAATTCGCGACAGACGCGTTGCCGGACAGTTTGAGATTTAAAGCTTGGTCAAAGTAAGTAGCCGCTAGGACGCGCGTGTCCTGATATCTATCAAGTAGTGACTGAAATATGGCCTGATAATTCTCAGCACTGGGTGTGACACCTGCAAATACGGACTGGGCCTTCGGTGACAATTTACCTATTAAATAGTACAACCTGTCAGCATCTGTCAGAGAACCATTATCGTGCACTGTAGACTTAAAACTCGCATAGAATAACGGCCAATTTCGTATATCTCCGTCAATCGACATAATCTCGATTGGCGGTAATCTCGGTTTGCGGGCAACGGGCTCTGCTGAACATTTACCCTCCAATTGCGATTGTATACGCTTAATAACACAATAAAGATCTTCGAATGAGGTGTACGCCTGATAGTTCGGTTTTTCATCGGGATTGATAGAAAGTAATCTTGCGTTATAATCGTCTAACAACCTATGAAAATCTGTTCGAATACTATCTACTGTCATACAATAACTGAGAAATGCTTCGCTATTACTGTCAGAAATAGAAGCGGTTTTTGAACGCTCGTATATGTTTTGAATGCGCTCAAATAAAATATTGCGTTTTGCTTCTAAGATTGTCATCTCTTTGTCTTCCGACACGCGTGACTTCTTTTGTTGTGACATGCTTACGTAAGTATAAGCTAATGAGAACGAAACAAAATAAGAATATCTAATGTACCTATTATTTTACCTAAGTAGGCTAAGTAGGCAATACTTTAGAGCTGTGGAATTAAAAGTTGCTCGAAATATGAGATTTACAAGACAACTATGATAGTTCTAGAAATAATAATTGAGTAAGTAGGTAGCTACATAAAAGTTTACCTACTGATGCGGGCGGAAACAACCATGTGATGGTTATGTGAATATATTAGGAGTGTAGCTAGGTGCTATAACTGCCTAGGTATAGCGATATAACGTATAAAAACGTAAATGAATCCGACTCGTATGGATAAAAAAAATGGTTCGGCGATACACCGAAACCGTAGGTTCTAGGCGATTTGGAAAAAATGGACTGTATCTAAAGGAAGAGGCTGTAGGATTGGAATGGGAGAGATGATTGTGAGTGGGTATAGGATATTCCAAGGATGGAGGGCACTTACCTTATACGGCAATCTTCTTCGTCTCAGAAGTGCAGTCTCCTGGTGGTTTCGGGCTGAAGCTGCTTGATTCACTTCACTACACCAATCACTTCCACTTGCGAGCGGTTTATAAGCGGTATTAATTATAGCGGGAACGGCGCGGTGCGATCCGGTATAGCGGACGCGTATTTTGCGAATCGAATGTTCTCGAAAGTTCTGGACTGTCTCTCGCGTCGACGTTTCGCGGCGACCAATCCGCGAAAGGCAGTGCCCCTTCTTGGGAATGGGATAGAGAGGGATAGAAACAAAGAGCATCGCTCGCATTGGCCAAGCAGCGACCAACCATTAACGTTGATGCGATTAGTTATAGATAGGAAGGTAGATGGCGCTACCAATAACACTAATCCTTTTATGTTTCTTAAAATTATTGTATTAATCATATAGTATTGTATATAGGATCACTATAATGAAATTTATCACAAAGGTTTTAAATTATGACATTATTATTTCTTATCCATTGTTTTCTTATACAGTCTAATTATAGGAAAAATATTTTAGAGATTTAGAAAAATCAACACTTATAAAAAGAAAATCGATTTTAACATTTTAAATCAACATAAACATAAAGATTATAAGATCTTCCATCAGAAAAAACAAAAGTGATATTATTTTTACAAACATAAGTAACTAGTCACTACTCTCAAAATCAGTACAATTTTTACATCCGAACTTAGCATACTCCATACATATAGGCTTGGCGAAAATGTTGCAGAAATACTTAGTTTTTCTATCTTTCTTGTTTGGGCATTCAGTCCTGACATTTGACATATCGTCCAGTCATATTTGCAGGTTCAGGTGATGGTTCACCAAGCTGATTCATGATTTGCTGGCCTATAAAAACTGGAATATTTTTCGTGCACTCTGTACCATCTGCATGACTTAAAAACAAATAAAATAATAAGTCGTTAAACTAAAAAACCACGAGATATTACCTGCTTTTAAAAACACAAAATTGAACAAAAACAAAGACAAAATAATATAAAACAATAAAAAGTACATTACGTAAGAAAATACGTTAAGCATGTGGCAGGGTATAACGTACCCGAGACAAGTTAGCACACCAATATTCCTGACGACGCTCGACGCCAAACTGCGATCACGCCACTATCCCCTCCCGCAGTCCAGCTATTCAGTGCGCTGGTGTTGTCAGACGTATATTTAAAAAAATACACATCTTTAGAATTGCACCCGGGTGTGACATACCCTGCCTCATGCTCGCCGGGTTAATCCACTGAACACCATCAGGTGGCTTATAGCTATTTCGACATCCATAATGAAAACCCTCAGAAGTTATCAAGCAAGATGATCTAAGTACTCATTCATTCACTATCCCACAATTAGCAGCATACTTCTCCATGACTAATAAATTCGCAAACATTAGATTTGCCAAGATAATAACAAAGATGTTTGTCTTGAGCGTACGTTAAGGCGTTTAATGACGAATGAATTAATCAGTTAATATTGAGCCTCTTCATTTGGGTCTCCATATTTGATCCTCGAAGACAAACACGAAACAGTTTGAGTAAACTCTCATACAGTATTCTATTTATCTTCTTGTGAAAGGTTTTGTCGGTCGAGTGGTGTAAGTATAAGAAACAATTGTTGATGGTGAGTTAATAGATTAGATTTATGTGAGGAGAAAACAAAAATTTTGGTCGGAATGTCGCTAAGTTTAGAGGTATTTTTATCTTAAATTATCATCATCCTCTTAGAATCATGCTAGTTTCAACCCGGGGTCCACTTACTAGCCTTACCAGATTCGGCTGAATATAAGTTTTTCCACATAGCGAGTGCCTGTCTGACCTCCGGAAATTTAATGGATAGCGATATCCCATGGCATAGACTAGGGTCAGTTTATTTAGGGGTACTGACGGCCTATAACGGCTGTCAAAGATTTTTAACTTAAATGTTAGGCACATACGAGGGAAAACATTACCGAAAATTTCAAATAAATAAAATGCTTTTAAAGCAGTCACTTCACGCATTTCACACTGATTCAGACGGCAATTAGACTCGTAGGTAGGTATATTTACGGTCAATTAGGCTTGTTGGTATTTTTATTTGCTAAAATGTTGTTTTATAAGATCTAATCTTATAATAAAACAACATTTTAGCAATAAAAATACACATTCGTCGTATTACAAGAGTTGTATTTCATTTCATTCCTTGATATACAAATTATTTTGAAAATTTTAGACATGTCTAAACTTCCTATACTATTTACTTCCAACTACACTCGACTAATGGGTCCAACGAGCTGGTTAACATGCAATTGGTAAGGAATAAGCATTTGATAGATTTTTGGATTCAGCAAATTGTTATTAAGATTTTCTTGTTGTCGGTTTTAAAACGGATTTCACGTAGTTGAATTTAAATGTTATTTTTTACACTTTTCATTTTAAAGGGACGAGTTCGGCTCTCGTCTTGAAACCTGTGTTGCAGGGGTTTTTATTAATATACACTCGACAGAGACAATTCCGTACAATAATAAGTGGATCACAAAAATTGTACACTCGTGTGATGATCGAACCCAAAATACTCAGCACAGTGCTTTCATCAAGATCAAATAGATTTATAGATTAACAAAAATATCTGAAAATAGTATATTGTCGAACTATTTCTTTAAAACGTTTCCAATTATGTGTTCGTAAAACATATACCTAAACGAAATGGACATACAGTAATATTCCGTCAAAATGAAATTTATAATTGGAAATTTTAGTGAAAGTTAACGTGGCTATTTCGCCGCTCGCGTCGCCTAATCCCGGACAAAATGGCGTTGAAATTGTTTCCGGCAGTCGACACAGTCCAGTATTTACGGGATAGACTCTGTTTTAAATCGCGCAAATCTGGTTCTAATTCGAATAGTTACGGCTTCGAGAATTTTGCATTTGCACGATTTCATTTTGTGTCAAATTGAAATGTTGACGTTAGAATTTTTCGGGATTTATTTACTCTACATTCAAGCGAAAATCTAATGGAGAAGCTGATGGATTAACATACAGGGATTTAGACTTTAAATTTATGGTCCGTTCCGTAGATTTAAAGTCTTGAACATTTTGGAATGACATGGATGTTAGTATATGTATATAAAGTAGTAGTAGCGGTTGGACACGAAGAGCTGAAAAGGGCTCTTGGAAATTGGAGAAGCCTATATGCTGCAGCAGACTATGTCAGGATGATGATGATGATGGATATAATGTCATTTATGTTATTTTATAAACATGTGTAGATTTGCTTGACTTTAGAAAGATACTTGAATGAAATGAGTGTAAGATACATATTTTATTTTCATTTTTGAAATTTTGTGCCAAGTATAGCTATCATAAAGGATGATTAAAATATTTTCTTATTGTGATGACCAGAAACAATATTGGGGCAACGGATCGCGCTAATTGATTAATATGGTTATGCATTTTGTTTTGACAAATATCGCATTAGCGTAGATATCATATTAAAAATCGCACTAAAGAGAAAGTTATTCCAAAATACGTCCTAAAAATTACAATGCAAATGTTGTTTTTGTTTAATTGTTGTCCATCTTTTACTTCATCGGAAATAGTTTGAAAGCTGTCGAGCGACAAACAATACTTTTTCTGCGATAATCAACTCCCACACGCATGGAGCTGCAGGCGAAGTTAACTCATTAAATGAGGCTCATTTTATAGCAAATAAGAATATATCACATTACATGTACAGCTATCACTGATTCATTATTAAATCCTCGAACTTTCAATCCAATATGTAAGTTAGTAGCAAGCGCGAACAAAACGAATCTATTTTCACTCCGAATCTCCTTGATGCAGCTTATCCACAGTTTCCTAACAACGTACGAACTTAAACTAAGTTTCTTAAGAATGAATAAGATCTAGTCTGGCCGCTCTTCATTTATAAGTTCACGGCAACACGCTTAATGGTCCATTTTAAAGAAAAACATCAAGTAGTTCTTAAGTCAACATGCCTTGCTCAGAGTTTTTATACTTACCTTTATGGAAAGTTCAATAAAATCTAACTTGAGAGCTAAAGGAACAACTCACCGTTCTTGGGTCAGGTAGTCATACTGTGGATTTGGATTTGGTAACATTTTGGTGATATAGAATTTACTTTGAGCATTTTGATAGCTACATAAAATAAGAATCGTCAGTTGTTTGTTGTCACTGAGGTTTTGTTTATTTGAGTGACATGACAAAACAAAAAATGCTTCGTCAACTACTATCACATATGAAAATATTAGTTTTACTAATGTTTGCCATAATTTAAAATGCCATAATTTCATATGCTATACTGGTCTGCCGTCCTTACGAAAAGTGCAATAACTCGAGTTTTGCACCGAATCGAGTTAAGTACATATTCGGAATCAGCAGAACGAGATCTATATATTCTTTTAAGACACTTTTTATCTATGACACAGCCGGTTTTAATGCTAAGCGTAACTGCAATATCTAGGTCGATGCTGTATGATTTACATATCATGACCGAAATAACTATAGATAGGAATAACTTACTAACGCTATTAAGAAATTTTACTTACTATATTTGCAATAAGTATAGTATACTAAATTTATAATTAGCACAGTTCGTCATTTGTAATATTCATTTACTAGTTATAAGTGCAATATGTTTGAGTTATTGCAGATATGATACGGATCCTTATTTATAGTATTAAATAATGTACTAATTATTTCTGCAATAAGTAGAGTTACTGCATTAATAATTACCATACGTTGTTACTTGTGATTCTCATTTACAAGTTATAAGTACAATAAGCTTGAGTTATTGCAGTTATCTTAAGGGACCTTATTAATAATTATGGGAAGGATACTAAAATTGATTATCTAAGTAGTATTGCATTTATTTCTAGGAAGATTAAATGAATACAGTTTACCTACGCGATATCACTTGCAATAAATTCACAATTTATTGCGATTATAATAAGCACCAGGAGGTTAGGGGGTACGAGGAGAGGAAAATATTTCATGCAAAAAAATTGGTTGCCTGTAAAGTCGGTATACGGGCGAAAGTTTTACGTGACAACGACTTTGAGTGGTAAAATAATTTTAATGTGAATATTCATTCGTATAGTAGGAAGAAGGATGAAAGACGCGTGCCTTTCACTTTTTATGTCTGTCTCTCTCGCTCTTAGGCGGGACGCGTGCCTCTCACTCGCTCTCATTGTGAGCGCATAACGTGAGCGGAGCGTAACGCAGTTTCTTGAAGTGTCACCCGGCAAACCAATTTATAAGACGTTGTCACGTCAAAATAAAACAGATTAGACAGAGATTAGATTGGCACAACTGTTTTCTATTTTGGCGCGGAGTTTGAGTTGCATCTATTAGTTATATTAAATACAGTGCTGCTTTTGGTTATATAATATCTAGTGTCTATTGCGAATTTCATAATGGACAAAAACATCGAAAAAAGAGTTCTTTTGAGTGATACAAAGCGTTCAAAAGCGGTCGACATGTGATGGAAAATTAGCCCCGCTCTGGTAGGCCATCAACGTCTGCAACTGATATTAATATCGCAAAAATGAAGGAAGCAGTGACTGAAAATCCTCATTCAACTTTGAGGGAGATAGCCTCCAAATTTTCTGTATCTCATGAGTCGATCCGTATCATTTTAATTAATCATTTGGGTATGAAACATATTGCCGCTCGGTTAGCCCAAAAGATCTGGATTTTCTCCAAAAACTCAATTGCATGAGTGTTGCTGAGGACATGCTACAACGAGCCAATTCCGGCCTAACATTCATGAAATGCATTGTTACTGGTGACGAGACGTGGGTTTACGGGTTTTACATGCAAACTAGTCAACAAACTTCAGAGTGGCGCATTCCAACTTAACCGAAACCGGTAAAACCACGCCAAAGTCTTTTCTTTGACTATCGCGGTGTTGTGCACTTAGAATTCTTACCGAAGGTCAAACGGTAAATAAGGAATATTATTTGAGCGTTATGCGGCGTTTAAGAGAGAAAATTCGAGGGAAAAGGCCATTTTTGTGGAAAAAAAATTCTTGGATGTTGCATCGCGATAATGCGCCTTTGCACAAGGACATCATTCTGAACGAATTTTTGACTGAACTCAACAAATACCATCGAACACCCACCACCTTCACCAGATATGGCACCAGCTGAATTCTTTCTTTTTCCTAAACTCAAATTACTACTTCGTGGCATCCGTGTTCAATCAGTAGAAGACATAAAGGATAATTCGCGGCGAAAACTGAACTCAATTCCGGAAACAGCGTTTCAAAAAGATTTGATGATTGGATTATTCGTTGGCGTAAGTTTCTGAAAGAGCATACTTTGAAGGTGATAAAATAAATTGGATGAATAACAAACAGTTTGTGTATTATTGATCTTATCGCGGTACTTTCTTGACAGAGTATTAGTAACCGTTGAAATTTAAATACTGGATAATAGACCAGAATTAATAAGTAAGATAGCGAAGTGATTTTCATTGTAATTGTACTTTTTTAGTTTGAAATAAAAAAGATTTTATATTATTCATAAAATTATAACTGATTTCACATTATTTTAAAAACACTTCTAAACGCAGATATGATGAGTAGAATTGGCTTTACCGAAAACAGTTTCATACTAAATCGGTGAGAGGAAAAATAATGTTTTGCAAACTTCTGTTTATTATTAGATATTTGACATAAAAGTGTAACATCTCCGTTTTTGTAATAGTAACAAGTTAAAACTTTGTCGTTTTAAATTTGTCTTTTACTAATGAATACCGCAATAAATAAGAAAGTTAATGCACATTTGGTTAGGAAGCACTTAAATAAAAAATAAGAATTGCTACTCAAAAATGCATCATGTTGGTTTCCTAACCATTAGTGCAATAAGTAGGTTACTTATTGCGGTTATGACTAGTAAACATTCTTTCTACATTGCAATAATACTTAAAATTATTTTATTTATTGGTTTTTATATCGGGAATAAATGCGGGAACAAACATTAAGTATCACATAATATTCTCTACATTGTTATACATCATGTAATAAAAGTTTCAATCCGATACCTTGTATAGTGATGGAGATACAAACAAAACAAAAATAAAATCTTTACCCGCGTTTTTCTCGAAATCAGGTTTAACCTAGTTATTGCACTTTTCGTAAGGACGGCAGTGGTATTTGCCATAATTTCATTGAAATGACATAAAATGACTTTCGCTAATTCTATTGGTCACAATCGATCAAGTGTCATAATAATTTAAATCCATAAATGTATTTGCTATACTTTTCGTTTTCAATAATGCCATTTTGCATTACTTTTATTCACCATAATATAAATAAAGATAATCTAGTACAAGCGCCTGCAATTTTTATGTTAATGAGTAAGTTAATATATTTTTGCTATTAACATATTCACAGTTAAAGTAATAGTATGAGGGTAAAACATCGGTGTGTATGGAACTGCCAACTTCACATTCTTCACACTAGTTTAATAAACTAATGAAGAATTATTGGAAATTGTTTAAAAATATTAAGACGCAACTCCGCCAGCCAAAATTACTTTTAAGCCGCGTATCGACTTCGCGCTCCAAAAGGACAAACATTGGCGCGCGTTCCAGCCGCGCGAAATTGTTACCATTTTGGAGCGCGCGCCAATGTGTTTGTTGGAACGCTCGAACATGGAGCGAGATTAAAACTAACTCCCTAAAGCCCCTACACCACCAAAACCCTCAAATTCGGGCGACTCGTTTCGAAACCGTCACGTCAGTGCAGTGACGTCACGAATGTCAAACCAGTGGATTGAACTTTGTTATTGTTTACGTAGATAAAATTTAAAACAGTTTAAGTTTGTGATTGTTTATTGTAGAAAGTCTTATAAACTAAACAATTCCAACATAAATTGTGCGATAGTGTTTACGTAAAGTGTAAAGACAAAAATCAATAAAAATAAATACATTGACCTTTTGAAGGAGTGATTTCTACCCTTACTTTAGTGAATATAAAGTGAATTTACAGATATTAAACTTCTAACTATCAGTATTCCTAGTGTGCGCGCACCCTTAGACCGCCTAGTGCTTTCATTCACGGCGCTAAGTGTCATCAATTACGACTGAAAACGCACTATTATCAAATCGACCGTAACAGTGCCATCTAGCGCCTCACCGTTGTATCACCTACACTTGTGGTCAGCTCAACTCCGCTACAGTAAATTAATATGTCGAAATGTGGTGGTTGCGGTCGATTTATATCTCCGGCGGACGCCGCGAGATGTCACAAGTGCAGCGGCATGTATCATCGTCGCTGCGTAGCTTTACCATCCACTGGCGTGATAGCTCAGACATGGCAATGCCCTGAGTGCAAAAAAACCAGGCCAACGGAAAACAAAGCTGAAACTCCGGTAAGGGGCAGCGGAGCATACCAGGCGGTAAGTCGTAGCCCCCAAGACCAAGAGGGCGCAGTTTCGGAGTTGTCTACCGCGACTGATGGCGGTGACCTACGTTTGTCGGCCGGCGCTTCCACGACCGGGTCTTTAGAGACTGCACAGACTCTGAATGAGGACATTATGTCAGAGATGCGTATTTTTCGCGATAATCTGCGCAGTATTAATAAAGAAATGCTACTGTTTCGTGAAGAGATGGCAGAGATCAGAGCATCCGTGACAGCTTGTCAGAGAGACATTAAAAAATTAGATGAGCGTGTTGTCACCCTAGAAAAGCAGTTACCATTGGCAGACCAATCTGATATGCTTAGTGTAGTTACCCAACTGAAACGCGATATCAATGACCGGGACCAGGAATTATTGGCGTACGATGTCGAGATCTCAAACCTACCCGAGGTCAACGGTGAGAATGCGGTTCACACAGCTTTGCAGATAGCCGCAAAACTAGGCGTTAGGTTGGAACAACGGGATATTTCCAGCGCCGAGCGCGTTGGTCCTCGCCACATTGTTTCGACGGACGCATCCGGCCCGGAACGAAGACCCCGCCCCTACACTGTGCGCCTGGCTTGTCGCAATCTGCGTGACGAGTTGTTGTCGAGCGCGCGAGTGCGCCGAGGTGCGACGTCCGCCGATTTAGGCATGCCCGGCCCGGCAAGGCGCTTCTACATCAACGAGCGTCTTACGAAAAAGAACCGGGATTTGTTTCGTAGGGCACGAGATGTCACCCGCAACCTCGGGTGGAAGTATGTCTGGTGCCGACGGGGACGTACTTATGTGCGCAAGAGTCAGGGAGACAAGGCGTACTGTATTAGGGAAGACAGTGACTTTGAGTGTGTTTTTGGTCCGAATCTGTAATGATATAACTAACATCATGACACGATTAATATGTAAAAACCTGTTTCCGTTATCAGGGGCAACTTGTAATTGTTTTAATAATTTTATGTTTGTAAATTATCTCACTTTAGTGTCAAAGTGCAATTTTAGTTATTGTAGTATTGTACCTTATATTTACTACGCGTTAGCGTCATTAGTCCCACGAGAACAATATCATATCTTTGTTTGTATATTGTACAGATACAACTTGGTCTGTTACACTTATTCGTATGCAAAATTGTTTATATATTCATTGTTAAGTAATGGATGAGAAATATTTTAAAATCGGGTTCATAAATATAGGTTCATTGGATACTAACCATGACAACTTTATCGCTATGATGCAACGTAACCAATTGGACATTATAGCCATCAATGAGACGTGGTTGCGTCCGGGCGAGGACGGGCGAGCTCCTGCGGTGCCCGGTTATTATCTGCGGCATATACCACGGCCAGCTAGCGTTCGCTCGGGCCGAGGTGGTGGGGTCGGCTTCTATATCAGGCGTGGTCTTAACGTGCGCTTACTAACTACAACGCGCGATCCTAGGTTCGAGTCAATAGAACAGATGTGGCTTACTATCACTATCAACGGGCAAAGGGTTTCTATTGGGACTGCGTACCGGCCACCTTGGCTCGATTTAAGTCTTTTCTTAGATGCTATGACTGACACAATAGCGTCACTTACTGACTCCGACTACTGTGTTTTATTAGGAGATTTCAACGTTAATTTGCTCAATAGAACGGACTCTAGAGTTAAGGCAATTGAGGAGTTTTTGAGCAGCCTTAGTCTAACACAAATTGTTACCGCTCCAACACATTTTACAAACTCAAGTGAATCCTTAATAGACCTAGTTTGCACAAATCTTCGAACCAAAAAAATTACAATTGAATCTTTCGTTAATATATGTGGACACTCTTTGGTTTTGTGTGAATTTATTATACGAAGGGAGCGGCTCAAACCATATAAAGTGCAATATAGACCGCTAAAACATGTCAATGTACAATGTTTGCGGGACAGTCTATCCCGCGTTACTTGGGGCAATATATTACATCTTGAAACGGTAAACGAGATGGTTGACGCTTTTAATGCCTACCTCATTGGAGTGTTTGATGCCTACGCGCCAGTTAAGACGACTCTTATCAGAGAACGATCGTATCCGTGGGTTACAGATACAATCAAACTGATGATGAAATTGAGGGATGATGCGTTAAAGGCATATCGTAGTTGTAAAACAGACAACAAAAAGGTATATTATAAACAGCTGAAATCACTTGTT
The DNA here is from genome assembly GCA_944739405.2 of Euclidia mi. NCBI lineage: Eukaryota > Metazoa > Arthropoda > Insecta > Lepidoptera > Erebidae > Euclidia > Euclidia mi. The sequence goes on from OX123190.2 coordinate 78,567,272, forward strand.
TCATCATCCCTTTACAATGAAAAAGTAGCTTATTTTAAATTTAATATTAATAATAAAATTAAAGACCCGAAAACCTTATGGAAAAATATTAAAACCACCTTATTGCCAAATAAAAAGGTTATTGACCTTCCGTCTCACCTTTCAGACCCGAATATAATAAATAGTCATTTTTTAAACGTGCCTGGTAACCCTGTAGTTAAAATCTCGGATATGTCATTTTTTGAATTTCATAAACATGGTGATGGCGTCTTTACTATATTACCCGTTAACCCGGAAGATATTTCTAAATATCTGTTGCTTCTCAAATCAAATGCGGAGGGTTGCGACGGTATTAGCTTAGAGATGTTGATGCTATCTCAGCCTTATTCGCTAATAGCCATAACGCATATTATTAATACATCTATACAGACGGCCATTTTCCCGGACACTTGGAAATTGGCTACTGTCAGGCCACTACCGAAAAATCAAAACCCTAACGATGTCAAAGACCTTAGGCCTATAAGTATACTCCCCTGCCTGTCCAAGGTAATAGAGAAAGTGGTGAGCGGGCAATTTTCTAAATACTTGGAGGATAATAATATATTACCGACGCTCCAATCAGGTTTTAGGAAGGGCCGGGGCACCGCTACCGCGTTGCTTGACGTGACAGATAATATTCTTACTGCTCAGGACCGGGGTATGTGCACCTTACTTGTACTTCTGGACTTTTCGCGTGCTTTTGAAAGTATAAATATATCTCTGCTACTTTCAAAATTAAACTACTATGGCTGTGACAACAGAACGATCAACTGGTTCCACAGTTATCTGTCGCATCGTAAGCAAGCGGTGGAGGTGCGTCTGTTTGATGGCGAAATGGTGGTCTCAGAATTCAGTCCACTCGTGAGAGGAGTCCCACAGGGATCAATCCTGGGACCTCTGCTCTTTATTCTTTATTGTGCTGACATAACCAAGTGTATAAACAATTCGCAGTATCATATCTACGCTGATGACATTCAGGTTTATGTGTCATTTAAGCCTAACGAGTATGCGATGGCTATAGAGGGTTTAAAGCAGGACCTCGATAAAATGGTAGAATGGGCTGAAAATAACTCTTTGGTACTGAATCCCAAAAAAACAAAATAAATTGTGTTCGGTACACAGAACCAACTTCAGTCACTACCTGTCCTTCATATTACGCTCATGGGGGAGGTAGTTGAGAGGGTGAGTGAAGCTCGTAACCTAGGTCTGAATATTGACTCGAATCTAAGATATGAGAAACATGTCGCGGAATTAGTGCGTAACTGCTTTTACAGGTTACGAATTCTTTACAAAATGCGACCATATTTATCAGAAGATTTGCGAGTACGTTTGGTTGAATCGCTAGTTCTGTCCAAGTTAAACTACGCGGATACTGTATATGGACCACGCCTGCTAGCACGCACGGATCGGTTGATCCAGAGAGTCCAGAACGCCACTGCCCGTTTTTGCTTCACAATAGCACGTAGAAGCCATGTTACGCCTTTTTTTAATGATAGACTAATCCTTAAAATGAAATCACGGCGTAAGCTTCACTTGGCATCCCTCATGTTTGGCGTCATTCATTGTCAACAGCCTGTATACCTTTATAACAAGCTCAGTTGGGTAACTAGCAGACGCGACTGTGCTAGCAGACAGTGTTCACAACAGCTGTCTATATTGCCTCACAAAACAGCTGCATTTAGAGGTAGCTTCCGTTATGCGGCTTCTAAAATTTGGAGTAATCTACCCCCGCCTATAAGATCTCTAAAAACGATTGGCACTTTTAAAAAGCATTTGCGGAGATTTCTTACTGACGCACAGCGGAAGCTAAATATGATAAATGTGAACACGTCATTTCTATGATTCTAAGGAATGCCTTGCCAGACTTGGAGCTGCACGTGGATGTGGGTACTGGTTGTGTCTGTCTATGTGTGTGTATGTGTAGCGAATGTGAGGATGTCAGATATGTCTATATCACTGTTATGTAGTATAAATGAACAGAAAAAAAAATTACTTGAATATTATATCTTATTATTACATAGCTGGCTGGTTGTCGGGTGCGAGTGGTGTTGGTAGCTGTGCGAACTGGATTTTCACTTCACTTGGTAGTCTGGTTGACTTTCACATTGCAAAACGGACGGATGACCTGAAATTTTTAAATACACTTATTTTATTATGGATTTTTTCAATTGTTCTTTTTTTGTTTTTTTTTTTTTAAAGAGGATTTTGTAACTGACTTGATACTTATTTCTCACTGTTTTTATGTTATAGTTTGGTAATTAGTTATTGTTAAGCATTTAAGTACACTTACCTATGGAGTGTGGCCATCGTGCTCCGGTATCAACTGCTGATCAACAATCAGTTCATAGACGATCCATATTTAGTTGTTAAGATCATAAAGAAACGTTTTCGCTATTGTACGACGATCATGTAAGTTTGCAGCGCAGCGCGTGTGCGCGCGGTACGTGCGGTGAGAGCGGTCTGTCCGGCCGGTCTGTCGCTTGTCTCTGTCTTCCTTCGGTCACAGAATATATACCTAGACACAAGTACTAAAGTACGACGTCGACTCCGCCTTATGCTCCCCCGCGCCCGCGCTGCTAGTGCGTGATGTTATTGTTATTGTTTTAATTGTGTAGACACTAAGTTTATATTACATGTATATTTATGTATCATCATATTTGGCCAGTGTACTCACTGTTTTGCGCGTTCGTGAGTCACTATAATTAGGGTCCCGTAGAAAATCAGTGCCAGCATGTCTGGTATCATGCTGAACGGGGTCCTATTGTCGTCACGACCTAACCATGACAGATATAAATGTATTTCTTCTTTTTTTTGTATTTTTGTGCGTTATTACGACGGTTACTGTATATTTATAATCATGCTTGTTTGGTTGTGATAGCAATAAATATTATTTCATTTCATTTCATTCATTTCATTTTCATTTAATTTCATATTTCATTCATTTCAAACCCGACCCCAGATTTTTTATTCACAATTACTTAACCTCATATTGCGTCTACTAACTATGCTTGACGGAGCCCCGCTTTGCGGGGCTCCTACTTCTGGGTGGTTTAAAAAAAAACCACGAAGACTGAGGTAAGGTTATGAGATGTGTTACTTATGGTAACTAATTATTATGATATATGTTGTTACAGAAAGTCATTTTATGGCAAATAAAAGTTATCACTGTTGAGTTGTTAAGGCCAACGTTATTAATATAAATGATAATAGTGCAAGTAAATATTATGATCGGGGCTGATTATGGCAAACAATGTAAGTGCAAATGAATTTATGGAAAACGAGAGAATACGAAAATATTACCTATATTTCATCTTTAAAGAACAAGAATAATAATCGATCATTTTGACGGTAACTACACTGAAGGCTTATATATATATTACTCAATATATAGGTATATTACTCGAAACAAAATAAGGGCCACTACGTATTTTTATGATTTCGGTGCAGTTATTCACATGAATGCAATGTTGAGTGGCTGATACTTATGATACGTTAATTTTAAGTGTTGACTAATGGTATTGGAGTATACCACAGGCAAAAAATTGCTAAAGTGGGTACATTAAGACATTTTTTGAACCACTCAATTTTACCCTTATTTTAGGTTCATCGTTAAATTCAGTCTATGTTTGGAATTAGTCGTGAACTGTTCAGATATTGTTCAACTATCGTCTTCATTAACCTTTAGCGAAGACTATGTCGTGTATTCGACGACATATTGAAGAGAAGAGAAATGTGATACTTTAGAGAGGTTCTCCCGTAAGAGTATTATCCAAATTAGGAATGTTCCAAAGCAGGAAAGTGAACCAAAAGAGAGACTGTTCGGCATGATTCAAAAACTTACTACTATTCTGGGTGTCAACATGGATACATCGGAACTACGCGATGTATATCGCATGCCTACAAAACCTGGTCAAACCACCTCGGCCATTGTGGTCGAATTCTCGTCAACTTTACTTAAAGGAAGAGTTCTGTCAGCCGCTAAAAATCATAACTTCGATACAAGAAAATACAATAAAGAACAGTTAAATTCTTCGCACTTAGGATTAGATGGCCCTAAAACTGAACTATATTTGGCTGAGCACTTGACACCTCTAGCCTCACGGTTATACTACCTTGCTCGTGAGTGCCGAAAAACCTTGGGATATGATTACTGCTGGACTTCCATTGGATTGGTCTATATGCGGAAGAAACAAGGGGAACCCCACATTCTAATAAAAAGCGAAGCTCAACTACAACTGCTAAGAAACGACTGACTAGGATACTTCAAGACAAGAAAACTCGTATGTTGTTTACCTAATACATACACACACTACTATTATACTACTATACTCAACTATCACACAATCTATCAAACATACTTAAACTTCGCAAAAATTAGCATTTTCTCAAACCGCACAATTCCTCATTCATACAGCAACCACCTTACAGTCAACCTCAGTTACACAATACTCCAATCACACAGCTTCACACTAATTATTAACAAATACATAAATCAATCAACCCAGCAAATAAAAATACTCTTTTCTTGCTATTGGGATCCATTTTCAATCATTATGTTTATCATTACCCAGGAAAAAAAACAGTGCAAGGTGTTTTAAGCTAAATTTAAATTTATTTTACCGAATTCTAGTCTACCGTATCCTCCCGAATAGCACTCTCTCACTTTTAATTACTATTGTTAATGGATAACAGACAATTATTTTAGGAAATCGACAATTGTTGTACAACTCCATGTAAACTAATTGAAAACCCTAACAGACTAGCGTGAGAATTTAATAATCCTTATAGACTAAACATAATTTCATTTAATATTAGGAGTGTCAATAAAAATTTAGATAATTTTTTAATACATATATATCACAAGGTTAAAAACGAATATTGATATCATTGTCCTTACAGAATGTTGGTGTAACGAAAACTCGAACCCCCCTCAAATTGATGGTTTCTCTATGCACCTTAGCAGGCGTAGCTTTAACCAAAATGATGGAGTCATTATGTATATAAACGTCAATATTAAAGCAAGTATACAAGAAATTGATTTAGACGAGGCCAACTGTTTGATGGCCAAAATAGGCAATTTGGTGGTAATAGGGATATATCGGCCTTTCTGTTTCAAAAATTTGAAAATATTTCTAGACGCTTTGGACACATTGTTAACCACAACCAAATCACGGAACATCGTACTAACCGGAGACATAAATATCGACACTTTGGATACCAACAACAATGACGTTAGAGACTATCTCGAAATCATGGGTTCTCATGGCTTACATCAAGGTATTGACATCCCCACACACGGACATACCTGTGTCGACCACTTCATGTGTAAGCTAGCGGGTGACTATCAATGTTTTGTACTCGCAACAGACATCACGGACCACTATTCTCTTTTCTTATCCTACACCAGTTCACTTTAATCAAAACCCACCCTTCTCAAGCACATCACTAGAACTAAAATAAATTATGAAGCACTGGCCGAGGCTATAAAATCAAAGGATTGGTCATCGTTCCTAGACATTGCAGACCCAAACGACGCCGCGGAAACACTGATTAATACTCTCCAACTACTGATTACTCAAAATACTACCACTGTTACATTTGCCAATCGTCGACGACCATTAAAACCATGGATTACATTAGGTATTATCAAGTGCTTCAAGGTTAGAGATAGGCTTCACGGTATTTCTAGGTTAAATCCGGACAATGCCGATATTAAAAACCAGTACTTAAATTATCGCAATACTTGTAACCTAATAGCTAGAAACTTAAAAAACAACTATTATAAGGATAAATTCAATAAAAACTATAAAAATAATAAAGGTACCTGGGAAACGGTGAAAGAATTGTGTAGTATTAGGAAAGTTCGCCCCCGAGCCTCTGTTTTACTTGATCTTGTGTCATCATCGCCATCGGAGTCACTGAATATGGTCAATCAATATTTTACCTCAATTGGTAGAGAACTAGCTACGGACATCTTAAAGAGAAATGGTACTACTGAACCCTGCCTAACAGAAAAGGTTATGCCTTTAAATACTGCCAATTCTATGTACTTAAACCCAACTGATTATGTTGAGATTAATAAAATTATCATCAACCTGAAGGATAATTGTGCCCCAGGTATAGACAACATTCCAAATACTGTACTTAAACAGTCCCGCGGTATTTTGTGCAGTATGATAGCACATCTGTGCAACTTGAGTTTTGCAGCTAGAGTCTTCCCCAATATTTAAAAAAAAGCGGTCGTTGTGCCTGTTTTTAAGAGTGGTGCTGCAGATGCAATCTCAAATTACAGGCCTATATCACTTTTGAGCGCAATCGGCAAAATAATGGTAAAAGTAGTTAACACCCGTTTAATCAAATATTTTGAAAGTAAGCAAATTCTTGCCTGTACCCAATACGGATTTCGCTTGGGCAAAAATACTGAAGATGCGGTCGCGAGGCTCTCGGCAATAGTTACGAAGGCTCTAGATAGGGGTAAAAAATGTGTAGCCATTTTTTTGGACCTCCAAAAAGCCTTCGACACTGTCTCCATACCAATCCTATTACGGAGTTTAGAGAGTATGGGCATTCGGGCACAGAATAATTAGTACTTACGTACAGAAGCATCACTTCTCAAACCAATTTATTGAAATTGCGACTCTTGCTACTAAGCAACAAAGTACAATTTAGCTCGAATAAGCACTCAGTGCCTACCGCGATATTAACCTAACCGTTGCCGCTCTCTTCTAACACATAACGCTGTTGCTGTCTGGCGCGGAGTGGCGCGCTAGCTGTCGCGCTAGGGTTGTCGGCTTGCCGCTGCTACTATAATATTTATTCATCGTCTATCTACCTACTTGACCACGTACCTATTGATAAATAATTATCCTATAAGTATCCTATCCCACTATTTGAGCTCGTAAAACAAAAACCACGAAGATTCTAGTAGTTTACATTTTCACTATACTAATTCTTAGTTATTTCCTAAACGCGTGGACCGATTTACATGATTCAAAGAGATAAAATGGTTTTTGAACTAGATCTTTAATTTGACACCATAATCGTTGGGATATCTCAACAAACAAAATATCAAATTTACAAGTTGCTCTCGTAAAATAAATAAAATCCAATTTTCAAGTTGCTTTCGACACACATCCGTTAAATAAGCAATAATTTGCACCAGACTTGTGATGGGACATTTTTGTTGTTCAGTATTAAAATTAACGTTATTAGCTAGCCCTGCGCGCGAGCGGTGACGACGCGGCGTGGAAGCCGCGCCAAAGTGTAGGCACTTATCGCTGTAGGTACGGCCGAGTGAAGGAGGCCTGATTCGGGGAACGGTACTTGATTGGCTCCGGGACTACCTGAAGGCAAGAAGTCAGGTAGTTAAAGTGGCTGACACGTTTAGCACTCGATTACCGGTTACATACGGTATTCCGCAGGGTAGTACCCTTGGCCCTACGCTATTTTTGGCATACGTTAATAATCTCTGTAATCTTCAACTCGATAATGCAGAGTTACTAGCATTTGCGGATGATACAGTTTTGATCTTTCGAGGGGATACAAGGTCACAGGTCCAAAAGTATGCCGAAATAGGCCTTCAACGAGTTATGCATTGGCTTGACGAACACTTGCTAACCATTAATGTCTCAAAAACAAAATACATTTGTTTTAGAATATCGGAAGCAACAAGTCCAATGTCTGACTTTTCTATTAAAGCTCATACATCCCAATGTAAAATCGAAGTCAATAACTACTGTAATTGTACTATTATTGCCCAAACTGATACCCAAAAATACCTGGGAGTTATTATAGATAACCGTTTACATTGGAAACCGCATATATCAACACTCAGCAAAAGAGTACGAAAATTACTACCAATATTTAAGAATCTTCGCGAATCTGCAGATTGTAACGTCTTAACTAACGTATACTATGCCCTTTGCCAATCGCTCCTGTCATACTGTATACCAGTATGGGGTGGAGCTGCTCCCACTCATTTACTTGAGTTGGAAAGAGCGCAAAGGGCGGTCATAAAAGTTATGTTTCATAAGGTTAGAAAATATCCCACCCGAAAACTTTAAGAAGAGTCGCATCTTCTCACGGTTCGTCAATTATTCATACTAAATTCTGTCTTACGTCATCACAAATCTATCGATCCTTCTAATATATCTCAGTGCAAAAGAAAAATTCGTACACCTGTTCCCTCCTTTAACACAATGTTCGCTCGACGCCAAATGTTTTACATGGGACCATTTCTATATCGGTTCTTTAATGATTTGAACCAAATATACAAAATGCCTAAAATTCAGCTTAAGACAATGTAAAAAAATACTTAATGGCTCTTGATTACTCTGCTACCGAAAAAATCCTACGAGTTTAAACTACAAAAATTATTGAAATTGAAAATTGAATCCAAACACATGCACTCACATATCCACAGGTACACTATCTACATGCATTAACATGCGCACACACACACACACACACACACACACACCACACACACGCACACACACACACACATGCGCGCGCACACACACATACACGCGCGCTCGCACACGCACACACACACACATGCGCGCGCACACGCACACACACATACACGCGCGCTCGCACACGCGCACACACACACACACACACATTACTAGGTAATTACACTGTCCAGGGGTGGAGGGTTGGTAACCTGAGACACAGGATTCTCCTAGTTCAGGTATCAACCCGCCATAATTCTTACTAGCCCTTTATAATTGTCACAAGAATTCTATATTTACTGTATTCAATTAAAAACTATTGTATGTAACATGTATGGCGAGAAATAAACGTTATTATTATTATTATTATTATATTGACTTGGGAACCATAACTAGAGGTGTAACTTTAATTCAAGAAGGACATTCACAGAGTTCAGTGGTTGTACATCTCGGCTATTCACGACGAGCAATCCAGAATGCTTGAAATCTTTTGCAACAGACGGGAATAGTATCCAGAAGACCGGATCAGACAGGGTTAGAGGAACCACCGCACAAGAACACTGATATGTTCGCTTGCATGCGCAAAGGGAGCGTTTTCTCACTGCTCGCTATAAAATCGCTTGCGGCAAACTACGGGTAGCCGCGTTAGTAATCAAACGATTAGGAAACGGTAGCACGAAGACCATGAAAGTGAGAGATTCGGGGTCCCAATGCGGTGTGGTGCCATTTGCACAGAGAATCGATGCAAGATTCAAGTTGATCCACGACAATGCACGCGCACACACTGCTAGAGCCACCAGAGCGGCTCTAAAGGAGGCTGATATTCAGGTGTTACCGTGGCCCGCGAACAGTTATGAGTTTAACCTGAAAGAACACACGTGGGATCCACTCAAACGAAACGTTCGAAACGCTGACCAACCCGTAATTAACGAGAGACAGCTGATCGAAGTGCTCAAATCAATCTGCGAGTGAATACCTGAAGAGAAACAGTGCGACATCTGATTGAAAATGTGCCTTCCATGCTTCAGGAATGCGTCCGAAAAAGGGGGGAGGCACACGCTTCAGAAAAAGCAAAAAACAAATAAACTTCACAAATGTTTGACAGCGGTTGATAGCTTTTTTCTTCAAGTGTAATATAATATTTTGCTAAAAATGGGTACTTGGCTTAAAAGTATTTAAGTTACTTTTTTGTATCGAATTTAATTAAACTTTGAGTTAATTACTGCCTAACCCCAAAGTTCCATGAACACACGAGTGTCATTGAAAATTGCAGTGGCCTTTATTTTTGTTTTGACTAGTATATATAAGCCTCGAAACTCATTTAAATTCCGTCCGCCCCGCCCTTTGGAATAAAAGTAAAATAAATTCTAAAATATCGAAAATAGAGGCGTGTGAATATTGATAGTAGTCCATCTCAGTAGTGGTATTACAAAAGTTCCAAAATTGAATCTTCCTAGCTACAGTACTCTTACTGTGATCTCAAAGAGTCTTTATAAAGAGCGCAGTGGAATTTCAAACGGAAGCGGACTTGAATAGTCGTGTGTCCACATTGGCCATTGTTTGTGTTCAACAAACTTTGTGCTTCATCCTCCTTGCATCCGCGCACTAGAAGCGGACGTGATACAGCTCACCGCTGTTTCGATGTTATTATTTCTGGTATTTTTATATAAAATATGCGAATGTTTTTGTTTGAAATAAATGTAAACGACAAGTAAGAGATCAGAAGTAGTCAACTGTATTTCCTCCTGAACTCTTGGTAGACACTTGGCTGCATCTTGGATCGCAACCGGCACAACGTTGGGAAAATGATGGTGATGAGTAGTCGCCTCTGTTACCGTGTTGGTCTCGCAGCATAAATGTGCGCGTGGGATTGGGAGGTATCGGGTTCGATCCCAGTCCAGTATTTACCGGATAGACTCTGTTTTACATAGCGCAAATCCAGTACTAGTTCGAATAGTTACGGCTTCGAGGATTTTGTGTTTGCACCATTTAATTTTGTGTTGAATTGAAATGTTGAAGTTAAAAATTTTCGGGATTTATTTACTCTATATTCGAGCATAAATCTAATGGAAAACCTGATGGATACAGGGATTTGGATTTTAAAGAAGAAGTAGCAAAAATGCCCCACTGCCGACTGCAAAGATAAGTATCTCAAAAAATCGCTAAAAATCAGTATAAAAAAATTATATACTTCCTGTAATCATTTTTACTGGCTAGCACATAAAAAATTGCTCTAAATATTAATTCAGGAGTAGAAAACCTGTAATATACTAACTTCTGATTTTAGTTTTAGAATAGGATTAAAAAGCAATTAAACACTGTAATAACTCACTTTTGATAATAGTTATTATACTAGGTTAGTAACAAAGCTCATATACTGAAGAGTTTTGTCAAAAGATTAGACTAAATATGCTTAAACCAAACTTTTTAGCAGATTATGGCGAAGAACATAATCTAAACCAGCAGAGTTCCCTTTGCGAGGTTGGAAGCAACTAGCGAAGAAGTTAATATGATTTCCGAGGCATATGAGGAATTAATTATGATATCAGAGGGTCTAGTACGAGTTTGCACTCGATAGTCACGGTGGACGATAGCCTAGTCGTCGGGAACAATTTCCATACATTTTCTAAATGCGCCTCCTAAATACTCTCCGTTAGGGGCGCTTTTAGAAAATGTGTTCGGGGATACAGGCTAGAGTCTGTAAAAAAATATGTTCATTTGTTTAATCTTTATGCCTTTTTTATGGTCATTAGAGTAGTAGGTATTGCATGATTGAAAGTTAAATTTTTTTTAGATAAGTACTTAATACTGCGCCTGAAACAATATATGGAACAATTTCTAAGTATGATAGCCAGTAAGGATGACAATCAGAGGTATGCAATTTATTAATACTCAATTTTATCTATTACTAGAGGACGCCAGCAGCTACGCTTGCATTTTTTTTTAATTTACCCGTCTTGGCCGATACCGTGAGAATTTCGGGAAATTCCTTCTTAGTGCACCCCTACGGTCCTCAAGGAACATACATGCCAAATTTCAGCTTCCTGCGCCCAATAGTTTCGGCTGTAGCGTGTCTGTCAGTCAGTCAGTAACGCAAGGATTTTATATATTAAGATTTGAGATATTTTTCTCAGCTGTCGGACGTGGGGTAATTTTATATGGAAGTTGCAACTTCTCCTTTACGATCCATTCCATAGATTTAAAGTCTTCGACTGTTTGGAATGACATGGATGTTAGTATAATATGTAAAGTAGTAGTAGCGGTTGGACACGAAGAGCTGAAAATCTGGGCTCAACGGTGTGCTATTGGATAGCCTTATATGCAGCAGCCGACTATGTCAGGTTGATGTTGATGATGAATATAATGACATTTATCTTATGTGATAAACGTGTGTAGCTTTTGACTCTAGAAAGATGCTTGAATGAAATGAGTGTAAGACACATATTTTAATTACCATTTTTGAAATTTTGTGCCAAGTATAGCTATCACAAAGGACGATTAAACAATTTTCTTATTATTCCATTGTTGTCTCGTCCGAAGATGATGAAAGTTACTAAGGTAGTATATTTCCATGTTACTTGAGGGCGTCACATAAAGTTTAAATCCTCAAAAATAAAAAGTTACACTTATTTCCGAACGCTCCCATTCCCAGTTTCTTATGTCACTGCGAGGCGTCACCGCTCCCGATATTTTTTTTTTTTTAGTGTTTATTAGTGTCTATTACAGTTATTTGATAAAATAATGGGAAAACACAAAGACATGGACAAAGAATTAAGGAAATTGAGGCGAAAAATTCAAAAATTGGAAGAAATGACCAAAGGTTAGTTACTGTCACGCCAAGCAATGGCGCCAATTTACCCATAGACGAAAAAAATCCTAAATCTATGAATTTACCTTACAAAACTTTGTAATTATGTAGTTTTGCACAATTTTTTGCTCAATAAGATTGTTAATATTGAGAAGTAAAGTGAATTTATCCATAAAATTAATACATGGCTATGCTGTATTGATAAAAGTACCGAACAACTTTTTTCGAGTGGTTTATACCTACTACTGTATATATACTACTACTGCCTAGGTTGGCGGCAATCGAAAACTGCAAATTGACAAAAAAGTTGTTGCTATACTGGCAGAGTATCGAACAACTTAGCTCAATTCTGTATGCAAGTCACTGATTGTTGTTGCTATACTGTCAGAGTATCGAACAACTTTAAAAACATTTTTGTTGTTTTTACACGCAAGCCCCACGTGGCGGGTGTTGTTGCTATACTGTCAGAGTATCGAACGACCTAACCCAATGCGTATTGAGTGATCATGCAATTTAGCCACTTTATTTCCCTGTTGTTGCTATACTGTCAGAGTATCGGACAACACGGCAAAAGTGTAATATCCACCATTGTTCTGGATACAGGGTCTTCACGAAGCCGGTCACCAAGTGCTCGTTCCCGATCACGACACCGGTCTACAATAGCCCGTTCCCGATCGCGACTCCTGTCACCAAGGACTCTTTCCCGATCACGATATCAGTCACCAAGGTTAGAGCCGCTCACCGCCAATTCGTGCTCGTAGCCGATCACCAAATGTACAATGCCACACCCCATCTCCTAGTGAGCACATAATACAACAACCTGACAATCACAACATTGGTGAACCGTCAAATATCCAAGACTTAGAAATTTCTCAAGTGTTGGGAGATAAAGACTCTGAAACAGTACCAAATGACACAGAGCTGAATGCACAGCAGCAAGAGACTGGACATATTGAAATTGATACTGATATTATATCTGCCATGGGCGCTGTGGAGGAGGAGCCTGTAAATGGCCCTCCAGCTCACAGTGAGATTGTGCAGCGCTGGACACCTATTCTCAGTATAGGTCTGAAAAAAGAAGACAAGGCTTTGTTACTAAAAGAATATGCTCCTTTTCATAACATACCTGCAATGGTGCCCCCAAAATTGAATCCAGAGTTGTCAGCTGCCGTATCGGAGCCAGTAAAGAAAAGAGATATAATAATAGAATACAGACAGAAAAATGTAGCTGCTGCCCTAACAGCCGTTGGCCGTGGTTTGGAGAGTTTTATGTTTTATAATAAAGTTGATGGAATAAAAAGATTTAATGATGCTGCTAAGATTTTATGCAAGCTATTGCACAGCGAAACCCAGAACAGAAGATCTCTAATTGTAAGTGTCATAAACAAAGAATTAAAGGACTCCCTACAGGGTTGTCCCGATGCATTCCTTTTCGGTAAAGGCCTCACTGAAAGGATCAAGGTGGCCAAGGCAGTCCAGAAGTCTGCTCAGGATTTGGGTACTACAACAGCTGTAGTTAAACAAAATAATGTTCGTAACCAACGACCTTTAAACTCGCGGGTCCCTCCTCAACCAAGAAACAGACGCTTGGGGTTCAACAAAATGAAGACCGAGAACCAACAGGGTGGACGGGGGAAGAAAGTTTATTCTCAGAAGAAAATGCGACGGCCACCCCAACAACAGTGCGAACGGAGTTACAACCCACGCAAATGAACCTGCACAAAGAGGTAGGCAGATTACACTATTTTAAAAAAATATGGGAAACAATTACAGATGACCCTGTGATTCTTACTTGGGTGTCTGGATATTCACTCAATTTTATCAAAACTCTTTGTCAAGGAGAAACCCCTCTTAATAACAAATTTTCTCAATCTGAGACAATTCTTATTAAAAAGGAAATTGATGAATTACTTAGAATTAAGGCTGTTGAAAGTTGTATGCCAACAAAGGACCATTTTTGTTCACCCGTCTTCTTAGTACAGAAACCAAATGGAGAATACCGTTTTATTCTAAACCTCAAGAAACTAAATCAATTTATGCTGCCTGACCATTTCAAATTAGAAGATTACCGTACAGTTTTCAAGTTAATACAGGAAAATGATTATATAGCAACAATTGATTTAAAACATGCTTATTATATGATAAACATAGATCTTAAATACAGAAAATACCTTCGATTTTATTTTGATGACAAATTATACCAGTTTACAGTCCTACCATTTGGCCTCTGTACAGCACCTTTTCTGTTTACAAAAATTTTCAAACCCATACTCTCTGTAATAAGAAAAAGGGGAATAAGAGTGGTACAATACCTTGACGATACCTGTATCATTGCAGAATCTTACTTAGAATGTAAAGATCAAGTAAATTACATACTTCATCTTTTTGAAAACCTGGGGTTTTTAGTAAATTATAAAAAATGTAACATTATACCTAAAACAGAATGCAAATTCTTGGGGTTTATTTTGAATAGAAAAGATATGATCATTTCAATTAATCAGGACAAAAGACAGAGATGTTTAGAGTTACTTTCAAAACTTAAATATAGAATTTCAATTAGGTTTTTAGCTCAAGTTTTAGGAACATTAGTTTCTGTTTGTCCAGCCATTAGATATGGCATGTTATATACCAAACATTTAGAAAGAATGAAATATTTATCATAAGTGATAGTAGATAGTCAAGTAATGATAATTTTGAGAGTATCATAACATTACCTAATAGTTGTCAAGAAGATATAGCATGTTGGTTTACTTATATAAAAACAGCTGTGTGTCCTATAAGGAAAAACAAATTTTGTTTAGAAATCGAGACTGACGCGTCTCTTACAGGATGGGGTGCAAGATGCAGTAACAAAACTGCTAGAGGCCCATGGACACAAGAAGAGGCAAAGCTCCATATCAATATGTTAGAACTTTACGCAGCCTTCTTAGGATTAAAAAGCTTTGCTAAAGACAAGCATGATTGTGAAATACTGTTGAGAATTGACAACACCACTGCAATATCATACATAAATCGTTTAGGTGGGATCCAACACCAACATTTGCATAATATCTCAAAATCAATATGGCAGTGGTGTGAATAAAAAAATATATGGATTTATGCCTCTTACATTAATACTAAGAATAACTTAATTGCAGATTTTGAGTCGCGAAAAAAATTAGGTCATACAGAATGGGAACTGGGTATCAAATATTTTAAAATAATAGTTAGCACTTTTGGAAAACCTAATATAGATTTGTTTTCTTCACGCACAAACACAAAATGCGAAAAATATGTGTCATGGCACCCTGATCCTGATGCATTCAAAGTTGATGCATTTACATTTTCTTGGTCAAAAATGTATTTGTATGCTTTTCCACCGTTTTCAATGATTTCTAAAACTATTGAAAAAATTATAGTGGATAAAGCTAAAGGTATTAAGGTAGTATGGTAGTAGTTTCAAAAACTCTTAACGAGGAAGCCATTATTATTTAAGCCAAACAAAGGTTTACTAAAGTTATGTAATTCCAGGTCATCTCATCCACTACATGGTAGCCTAACATTGATGGTAGGACAGCTCTGCGGCGCACCTTTCTTGAATCAGGTTTAGAACAAGAAGCTACAGACATAATGCTTTATTCAATCTCAAACAATACTCTGAAGCAATATTCCCCTTATACAAAGGATTGGATAACATACTGCTATGTAAGCCAGCTAAATACATTAAAACCTAGTATACCTGAAATTATATCTTATCTAACTAGTAAATTTAGAGATGGTTTGTCATATGGTAGCTTGAATTCTACCCGGTCTGCTCTGTCATTATTTTTAGGCTCTCATGTAGGCACAGATGGCAGTATTAAAAGAATGTTTAGAGGTTTCTTTAAGTTAAGGCCAAGTCAGCCTAAATATGATTACACATGGGATGTGTCTAAGGTATTAAATAACATGGAAAACAAATACACAACCTGTGATAGTTTAGAATTATGTTCAAAAAAGACTGTAACTCTTTTAGTTTTAGCAACAGGCCATTAATATAGATAATATTAAAATTGACTCTGATTTTGTGTCAATTCAAGTAGATAAGATACTAAAAACATCTGCTACTAATAGAATGCAACCTTTTATTAAGTTGCCATTTTTCACAGACCGACCACATGTCTGTCCGGCTAAGGCTGTTATTGATTATTTAAATGTAACTAAAAATATAAGAGGTAATTTTAAAAACCTATTTTTATCTTTTAAAAAACCGTATAAACCTGTAACTGTCAGCTCAATCAGCCGTTGCATAAAGACTGTGTTGCAAGAAAGTGGTATAAATATTAACACATTCTCTGCACACAGCACTGGACATGCGTCTACCTCTGCAGCACTTCAGAGAGGTGTCTCGATCGACGAGATTCGAAGAACGGCTGGCTGGACTGACAGCTCAACTTGTTTTGCTAAGTTCTATAATAGACCGATACGCAGCGAAAGATTTACAGAAGTGATTCTTCGCTCTTAAACGGGTTTATTAATAAATATATGATATTGTCTATTAAGTTAATTATGTATCACTTATAACTTAACAGAAGTTTATATTAAAAAGATCTGATTGTACTGTGTCTTTGAACATCTACCTTAGTAACTTTCATCATTTTCGGACGAGACAACAATGGAATAATGCTAGATATCATATTAAAAATCGCACTAAAGAGAAAGGCATTCCAAAATCCGTCCTAAAAATTACAATGCAAAAGTTGTTTTTGTTTAATTGTCGTCCATCTTTTACTTCGTCGGAGATATTTTCAAAGCTGTCGAGCGACAAACAATACCTTTTCTGCGATAATAAATTCTCACACGTATGGAGCAGCAGGCGAAGTTTAGTCATTAAATGAGGCTCATTTTATGGCAAAAAGAATATATCACATTACATGTACAGCTAACACTAATTCATTATTGAATCCTCAAACTTTCAATCCAATGTGTAAGTTAGTAAGAAGCGCAAAACTTACAGTTTCAGGATTAGAATTAGCTTCATTTTTGTCTTTTTCTTCAAAGATCACGCTATATTTTTTTATCTTGTATTTGTTTATTGTACTGATCTTGTGCTCTGGTTTGTGAAGGAAGGCAATTTTTAAATGCTATACAGACGTCGCACTGATCTTTTTTCGGAATATAAAAGGCAATGTTCATTTCCTTGTTAACTATGTCTCGGTACTGTGCACGCTTTCTGTACTCTCTCCATAATATTATTTTCATCTGCCCAAGTCTGGTACAAGTTGAACATCGTGGAGAAGTTTAAATCAGCCAAGTAAACTTTGTTTGTGTAATGTGACTCCACTGGTTGAAACGAGTTTACATGATCACACACACCTTTTATTATGGCGGCTGTACAAACCTTGTGTCTGAAGACAGCGCCATCTAGTGACCAAACGATGCACTAAATGGCTTGTTATGAGGTGTGCGCCGGCGGCACCGTAGGTACTTACCTAATTTAAAGACACTGCGTCAGATGTCGCTAGAGTCAAAGTTACCAGTAAGTAATTAAAGGATTTTGTATCTGTAGGTTCGCCAACGTCCATATCATATCGAATTACACGAGGACACAGTCAACATCGCATTTTATTTTTCCGCCCGTTCCATCCCGGCATTGTAACAGTTTTGGTCACCCCGACGTGATCTTGTCTCCCGGTATCGTGGAAGTCAATCGCGAATACCTAGCGTTAACTGGCATACGTTCGCGAATCTGCATCGTGGAGCGGAACAAGAAATACTTACCCGGAAAGGTGGTGCACGTGGCGGAATCCACCTCAAGAAGAATACCGACCGGTCAAGTAAGTGGTGTTGGCAATCCTATCATTCTATCCTAATCCTATTCGATATCCCTGCAGGCATCTATAGGTATTCAATTTTCAAACAACCAAACGAGAACCGAATACTTAACCTCAACCGTAACCCAAGATGGCCGAACAAAAATCGGAAACCAAGTTGGAATCCGCGGATTTACAAACCTTAAAGAGAAGGCGAGGAATCTTTAAAGGCAAGGTAACATTATTTCGTAAATACCTAAATTCTTTAACCGATGATCAGCCGTCTGCCGATCAATTAGTAGAATTAAAGTTACGAACGGAACGAATAAAGTTAGTTTTTAACGATTACGAATTGTGTCAGGACAGTATAGAAACTGTATGCTCAGACTATGAGGTGCAGTTACAAGAACGAGAGAGTTTTGAGACATGCTATTACGAGGCGGTCTCCTTAGCGATGAGTTATCTTCCGGAAGACGAAAGGTCTCCGGAGTTGTGCACATCCACTAGTACAGCTATAGAGTCAAAACCGGATAATCATGACAATATTAAATATCCAGACATAATTCTACCCACCTATGACGGGACTATAACACAATGGATTGAGTTTCGAGATACGTTTGATGCTATAATAAATCAAAGTAGTTTAAAATCGATTCAAAAATATAAATACTTGCGTACTTGTTTAAAGGACAGCGCACTTGAGGTAATTGCGTCATTAGAATTTAACGAGAGTAGTTACGAGTTAGCCTGGAAGTTGTTATGTGAAAGATATAACAACCCCCGAATAATTATATATAATCACTTAACCTTACTGTTTGATATTGAGCCAATACCCGCGACAGCGACTGCTTTGCGGAGCTTAATAGATAATATTTCTAAACATTTAAGAACTATAAATTCGTTAAATGTTAGTGTGGAAAACTGGGATGTATTAGTCATATTCTTTTTGGCCTCCAAGCTCGACCCTTCTATTCAACGAAAATGGGAGGAAAAGATCGGCTCAAAGGATTTACCTACTTTACAGGACTTCAAAACATTCCTACGAATGCGTGCCGATCTGCTGGACACATTGAAAGGACCTGCACACCAAAGTCAATCGAACAATAACAAGCAAATGGCTACAAGGAAGGCATTTTTGACCACGACGGCTCCACCATCCCAACCGAAATCTAAAGGTAACCCAATTCGATGCCCTAATTGTAACGAAGGTCATTTTATTAGTTTGTGTCCTAAATTTTTAGCACTTAACCTAGAAGCACGAACTCGTCTCATAAAAAGGTTAAGGTTATGTTTTAATTGTTTTCGGTCTAACCATGCTATTCAAAATTGTCAAGCCAGTCGGTGTCGAACTTGTAAGGGAAAACATCACTCATTACTGCACAACCCGGCATTCACACGTCACACTCACACTACCGAATCGGATCAAACCGTTACAAACCAACCGAATACTCCTACATCTACTTTATGTCATTCTCAATTGCAACCGGGTCCAGGGATACCAAATATTCAATCAACTGTTGCTTCATTCGCACAAGCAAATCGCAAGCAAGTCACTCATAACCCAGTCGTCCTATCAACGGCGTCAGTTTACATAAACAATAACGATAATCAACGAATAAAATTAAAGGCACTTTTAGACTCGGGATCGCAGTCAAACTTCATAACACATAGAGCGTACGAAATGCTTAGAGTACCTAAACAAAATATTAAGTTGGAAGTGCGTGGTTTCAATGACAATATAACTAATGTGAATAATTTTTGTAACCTAACGATTTATTCAAGGGACAATACGTACTCGGCCGACATGATCTGTTACATAGTACCGAACCTTTGTAAACTGCCACAAATAGATAACTTAGAGAGCATTTCTATACCGAAAAAATACCTATTAGCCGACGAGAACTATTCTATGGCCGGCGAGATAGATATGATCATAGGCGCTGAACAATTTTATCAATTATTATGTATAGGGCAACATAGGTTAGGCAAGGGACTACCTATTTTACAAAAAACGCGATTGGGTTGGGTCATTTCGGGCCCAGTGCCAATGTGTCACCCTACTAATAGCACGACGCGATGTAACTTAGTAGTAACCGAGGGTAGTTTATTATCAAGCTTTCACATGGGGGAGGAACGGGAACTATCAGATGATGATACAAACCAGTGTGAGGAAATCTTTCGTACACACTCACGGACAGCTGATGGTAGTTTTGTCGTAACCATTCCCCTTAAGGAGAACCCAACTTCATTGGGAAATTCACGACATATTGCATACAAAAGATTAAAAAATTTAGAACAAAGGTTTCATCGAAATACAGATTTTAAACAAAGTTATATAAATATGATGCGTGAGTTCGAGCAGGCGGGCCACATGACGAAGTTACAAACCCCTCCAGATGGCCCGTGCGTTTACCTTCCCCACCATGCCGTAGTAAATTATGAAAAGGTAACCACACCGGTAAGAGTAGTGTACGATGCATCATGTCAAACCGACAACGGATTGTCCTTGAATGACATACAATATAAAGGTAGTATAGCTCAAGACGAGTTGTTTAATTTATTAATACGATTTAGAGTCCACACGTTTGTAGTTTGCGCCGACATAAAATCGATGTATACGATGATTCATATTAATCCTAATCAGCGAAAATTGCAATGTATCTTATGGCGAGAAAACCCGAATCAACCAATTAGTACCTATACACTTAATACGTTAAGTTTTGGTTTAAAAAGCGCGCCGCACTTAGCAACGCGTTGTTTACGACAACTAGCGCTGGAAAACATGTCGCGGTACCCTGACGCAGCGGCCGCTATTATGACCGGCTTTTATATTGATGATCTCAGCTACACCGGCGAAGACGAACACAAAATGGGAACCACTGTAAAACAATTAGATAAAATATTACAGGGAGCCAACTTTCACCTACGTAAATGGAGGTCAAACTCACCGATAATACTAAACGCAATTAGTACTATAGACAATCACCCATCCCAGTCGCAAATGACCTTTGGGGATGGCTCGAGTAAGGTCTTAGGCCTTGCATGGTGTCAGTTAACCGATAATTTAAAGTTTCAATTAAAACCGCATCAATTAACTAACCCGTTAACAAAACGGAAAGCCTTATCTATTTTATCATCAATTTTTGACCCGCTCGGGTTAATAACGCCGGTGTTGATAACCGCCAAAATATTTATACAAAGACTTTTTACAGATAAAACCGATTGGGACGAACCATTACCGAGATCGTTAGTTGACGAGTGGAATATGTTTTATAACGACATTGTTATACTTAACTCATTATCAGTACCGCGTCATGCTATTATACGTAATTGTACCCAGATCGAATTACATGGGTTCGGGGATAGCTCAATGCTGGCCTATGGCGCAGCTATTTACTTACGATCCATTGATAAGGATAATAACATTAAGGTACAACTATTATGCTCTAAATCAAGAATAGCGCGTAAAGAAACAATACCACGACTCGAACTACGCGCCGCGGCATTGGTAGCTTCACTTTATAATAAAGTTAAGAACGCGAGCAAAATCGAATTTCATAAAATCTATTTATGGTCGGACTCAACTATAGTTAAGTCATGGATAAGCAGTACTTGTCCAGATAAATTTCCCTTATTCGTTAAAAACCGGGTGAAAGAAATACAAGCGATAACGGATACTAGTCATTGGCATTGGATTAGTTCTCAGGACAATCCTGCTGATATTATAACTCGTGGGATAGCAGCGAGCGCCTTGGGTCAGTGCAGGTTGTGGTGGCAGGGTCCTGCATGGCTGCAGAAGCCGCGCTCACAATGGCCGCAAACCGAAAGCCCACATATAGTGAAGACCGAAAACCTAATTAATACCAAAACCGAATTTATTACAGAAACCAAAATAACCGAGAAATTAGAAACCGACAACAAAACAAAGACCGTAACCGAAACCGAAATTGACACCGAAACCGAATCGATACTTTGCAATATCACAATGCAACCAGAAACACAGTCGTTTATGCAAAACTTGTTTTTAAAATATTCTAGTGATACTAAACTTATTCGAGTGTTCGCATATACTTTGAGATATATTCATAACCTAAAATTAAAGAATGAAAGATTAAACGGTCCATTAACCACGAAGGAAATAAATAGTTCATTAAATAAATTACTACAGTTTTCACAAAGAGAATCGTTTCCTAATGAGTACTTATTACTACAACAAAATAAACCTATTCTTAAAAGATCAAATTTACTAGCAATGAAACCATTCATGGAAGACGGTATAATTAGAGTAGGAGGACGATTGAGTAACTCACACTACTCACATAATAAGAAACATCCAATCATTTTACATCAGAAACATCCCCTTACAATCCTCATCGTACGAAACGAACACGAACGATTATTTCACGCTGGCCCTCAACTATTATTATCCTCGCTACGAGAACGATTTTGGCCGATACATGGAAAGGGTCTAGTAAACAAAATAGTGCAAACTTGCGTAAAATGCTTCAGGGCCAGCCCACAGACAACTTCGCCTATTATGGGCAATCTACCTACTGCCAGAGTCACACCATCCCCACCTTTCGATACAACGGGCATCGATTATGCGGGACCTTTCATGACGAGGGATCGGAGAGGTCGTGGTTACAAATGTTATAAATGTTATATTGGTGTATTCGTGTGTTTCAGTACGAAAGCTATTCATTTGGAACTAATATCGAGCTTGGAGTCCCAAGCATTTATAGCAGCGCTACGGCGATTTATAGCACGCCGAGGTAAACCGCGGGTACTGGTGAGTGACAACGCTACTACCTTTATAGGATCAAAGAATGAGTTAGCTGATTTATACGAGTTTTTAAGGGTCTGTTCAGACGACATAACAACTTTCAATGCTAATGAAGGCATCCAGTGGAAGTTCTTACCTGTGTGGAGTATACACATACATGGGGGGGCTACATGAAGCAGCCGTCAAAAGCTGCAAATATCATTTGAAACGCATTGTAGGTAACGCATTACTAACCTATGAAGAATTTTTAACCTATTTAATTCAGATAGAAGGAATATTGAATTCTCGACCCCTTTGTCCTATTCCTAGCTCCAATTCCGATGACATCCTCACCCTCACGCCAGCACACTTTCTGATCGGGAGGTCGATGACCTGCCTGCCCGACTACGATTACCAAGGCATACCATCAACCAAGCTAACACACTATCAACAAATTCAACAGATGAGACAGGATTTTTGGCGGTCCTGGTCTAGAGACTACGTAGGTCTCCTCCAACAACGCACCAAGTGGCGAGCTGCGAAGGGACCAAGTCTCAGCGTGGGAGCGGTAGTCCTCATCAAGAACGACAAACCACCGTATAGCTGGCAGCTGGGACGCATCACAGAAACTCACGATGGACGCGACAAGATATCCAGAGTAGCAACCATAAAAACTAACAGAGGACTCATCAAGCGAGCATTCAATAACATCTGCATACTACCGCTGAACGGTATCGACTAACGAAATAACCTATAATCAAACCAACAGAAGGCTCAACTAGATAAGCATCTACAATCACCTATAATCAAACTAACGGAAGACTTTACTAGATGACAATCACCTGTAATCAACCCAACTGAAGAATCATCAAGAAGGAAGCTTCAACAACATCAGCAGCATCTACTTAGTATTTAAGTCGTATCATAACCCTAAATTGAAATTGTAACCTAAATTTGAAATAAATAATGTTTGGGTCTGTCGTTTCCTTCAAGGTATCACCTGTTTGTCGTGGTAATAACACAGAATAGGTAGGTAGGTACACAATTATATACATGAATACACTCTCCTACCCATCAGGTGGGCAGAGTACTTGTTTTTAATTTGTACACTGTAATAATCATAAACCTAATATAGTCATCACTCACATTCATACAACATTCATAACTCACTCAACATAACTATAATTTAAATCCATTACATTATTACATAATGGGGTGTAACATACCTACCATTGTAAAACTATAGCATAGGTACCTAGATTATAAGTACAATCAGTTTGTAAAACTTTGGCCCGCAGCATGTCTGAAGACAGCGCCATCTAGTGACCGAACGATGCACTAAATGGCTTGTTATGAGGTGTGCGCCGGCGGCACCGTAGGTACTTACCTAATTTAAAGACACTGCGTCAGATGTCGCTAGAGTCAAAGTTACCAGTAAGTAATTAAAGGATTTTGTATCTGTAGGTTCGCCAACGTCCATATCATATCGAATTACACGAGGACACAGTCAACATCGCATTTTATTTTTCCGCCCGTTCCATCCCGGCATTGTAACACCTTGTTTTTATTGTTATAACGACCTCTGAAGTCTTTTTCACAGTTACCAGTAGATTTGTCATATTTATCAAGAGCACTCTGTATAAACTGATTACTCACCGACAGCGTATTCTTAAACATTGTTTTGCATACTTTTACAGTACTGGGGCTAGTTTCTTTTAAATTTATTGGAAGTGTATAGTTTATACTGTGTTGGCGTTTAGAATTATTCTCTATGGTGATTCTTCGTTTCATACAACGTTTTGTATATTTACCTATAAAAAACACATTGCTTTTCATGATCACAGAGATTACAAAAACGATCAAAGATAAGTTTTCTATCTTCATGAGATATTTTTGCGCTACAGTTAAACTTGCAAATACCACATGCCGGCTTAAGATGTTTGGCAGGTTGCAATTTCGCATTTCTGGACTGATGTTCTTTACCTGAATTTAGAAGTATTATACGTCTCGTATCAATCCACTTGTCTTTATTTCTCAATCGCCTTTCTTTAATCTATCAATACCAAACTGACGTCTTTTTCTACCGTTTAACGAGGAAGGCGTAGAAAATTCACTTGATGCCTCCACTGCCGAAGAAGCATCACTGGTGTTGTTTATAGAAGATTGACAGTTTAAAAGTGATGTACTCGATGGCCTGTCTGAGTTTATTAAACAGATATTTTGATCTAATTCTGATAATGGACGCGGCGGACTTGAAGTAAATGAATTGTATTCTGACGGCGTTGGTGTATCCGATAATTTGCCCGAAGAATCTCTATTATCAACATCAAAATTTTCAGAATTAATTTGTATTTCAGATGGAGAGTGACTGGTGTGTACACAGAACATGGGGACTTATCTTGCGAAGTTAACTGATACTCATTTGTCTTCATCGCTGGCACATCAAAGTCTTCTTTACGATGTTCAATAACTTCATCGGCTAACACAGCATTTTGCTCGAAAAATCCATCGCTTATGTTTTGTAAGCTTTCACCTTGTTTAAAAAGTCATCTGAACATGAAACAATAGTAAAAAATAACATTAAGAAAATATAGTTTAAATATAAGTCAATTAATATAGCTAAGAATAGGAATTAATATAGATAGGTACTCGTAAACATACTAAACAATACTAATTTACAAAAGTAAATTGATACATCTACATCACAATCGCACCGTAGAAAAAGCTATATGGCAGATAGCCTAGTTTATGCGTCGTTTCGTAACAAAAAATATCATGGATAACCTATTTTCATAATTACAACTACTAAATATGATTATTTTGTATTTATTGATATGGTCCGTGTGGTGACGGATTAAGAATACAGAATGTCACCACCCCATATCATCCCATGGGTGTTGAAGAGCCGACAGAGGGAGCAAATTATGCAGAGAACAGCACTGTAAGAGAAGGAAAACTTGATATAAACCCTATACCAACCCGTTTGGCCAGCGTGGTATAGAAGGCCAATTCCTCCTTTCAAAGGAGAGGCCTAGTCCAGCAGTGGACTGTTAAAGGCTGATGATGATGAAATATGATTTAACTTCAAAATAACAATAACATTAAACTTGTACCTATTATAAAAAATACGTACCAGAACTAGTTTCACGGTTGTTATCGATAAGTTGCAATATATCTTCTCGGTTCATAATAGCGCATTGTCCTCTCGTTTTGCCCAAATTCACCAAAAATTTACGTCTTTCCATGTCTATTGTGTTGAATTCAAACTGTTTATTAATATGATAACACTTTTACACACACTTTATCACTTGAAAAATCAAAACAAACAAATATTCGTGCCGGCCCGCGAAGCACATGTCATCTGACTGATGACGAAATATGACTGACCGCTGGCCCCCCGCGCGTCCCGCGCATTGACGGCCAGCGGTAGGTATAAGGTAAATTCACGAAAGTTGACCACAAATGGCGGCGTCGCGCATATGTACATTCGTGCACCAATGGCGTTGTTCCATTCTTGACGCATTTAGGGAATGCGTCAAAAACGGAGCCACGCCATTGGCACTCCACCCGCGCCTCACCCCGCACCTCAACGGGGACCTAAAAATGATTTCTGCGCAGTGGTCATCTTTCGTGAACCGACCTATATCCGCATCTACATCGAGCGATTTCACAAAACAGGCGTAGGTGTCTTTTATTACGTGACAAAAGTACCAAAAACAAGGTGATATTTGAATTTTTGTTTTTTCTATTTTGTAGAACATGATATTTTAAGTTAGTTTTTACAAAAAAACAAAAATCTCAAAATTTCAGGTGACTTTTTTTTTAATTTTCACCCGTCGAATATTGTCTGCAAAGGTTTTATACAGAAAAGTGGTAACGTAAAACAAACAATTATACTTGAGTGATAATCTTGTTAACCCAGCAACGAATATTTAAAGCACGTTAGGTGATCAACCTGTTTATAAACAATCCAACTAGAAATAGGCAGAAAATTATCTAGCTGAATCTAAAGTAAAATATTCAATATTTTAATGCTAAAAACTTTACGACGGCATAATATCAAATGTTTTTATCATTTAAAGCAAACAATAGTTACTTATATTGTAAGTCATTGATCTCCAGACTTCCACGTGTCATGAAAATCATATTTCAATAGAAATTTATGAACGCTCGTGTAATTTCTTACCACTGTGAAAACCGTAACACCGCAGAATTCGGGAAACTTCAAGATTGTGAACGACCTATTATCAACCCAACTTCATAATCACTCGACTAAAGAGCCAAAATACGATAAGGACTAAGATACGATCTCGCTTCGACTAACTATTGCGGTGAACCCACTTCCAAGCTCTAAGTAATACGTACCTAGATCGGTTAGAGTGGCTATCGGAATATTAGATAGGTTGGCTACAAATATGTATTAAGGCGCGCTGTGGAAGAAAGTCTTTAAGATGGATAGTATGTTTTAATTGTGTTTGTTGAGTACTGATTCTGGATCTCATTGCTTGAAACTGTTATTATGATTTTATGTAAAGGTATTCTTTGCTTCCAGCTGTATTTTGGATATGTATGTACATGCTACACACATGACGACAATACCCTAGTTTAAAATGTAAAGATGATGTTTAAATAATAATAGTCTACCAAAACCAAGCAGTGTTTGTACAATGGGTACTAGACTATAGATAAACTAAATATATATTATGCCGTTTTTTGTAAATACGTATAAATTATACATAGAAACACCCAGACCATGACAACCATCTATGTTCCAAAACAAATGTCTGGCTTGAGCGGGACTCTAACCCGCGACCTTGGGCGTGACAGTCGTTTACACTCACATCGGGTTGTCAATTAAGTATTATATAATTGTATTGTAAGAGTTTTACGTATAAAACTATTCTCTATGCTTAGGGCATAAAATGGAAAAAAATATATGAATTAATATTGAATTTCAAACAAAAGAAATGTCTGGAACACGTTCCTACTTTCACACAAAGCTTCTTAGTAAAAGTATTTTGTACATATCATTAAAAAGACGAACTCATTTGACTTCGCAAGTCTCTTTTCCGAACGAATAACATCAAAAGGAACTTTTGAATCTTTGACGTTTACATCAACACCCAATTATTACTTTAACTTAAAACAGGATATTAAACTTCAAATTTAAAGGAAGATTGACTTTCACTTGGAAAACACACTACACGCTGGTAAGAAATTTTCAACGTTTTCGTGATAGAAATTGAGCTCAAAGTAGCTTTTTCATTGATCTATTTATGATACACATACTTACATTATTATAATATTATTATGTATGTATGGATCTGAAACAAGTGATTATTAAAAAATAAAGAAGAAAAGCAAAGATTTTTATTTTATTCCGACGTTTCAGCACGGACAACACCAGCCGTGGTCATGGGATAATTTATCAGAGACAATAACGGGGCTAGAAAGAGCGTATTTCATCTGAGTTTCTAAAGAATTACGCGAAGATAAGTAAGCATATTAACACTCTTACTAACGAAAACGAAAATAAAATTAACATTATATATCGGAAACAAACAACAAAGTCCCAACATCAAGTCAAGGAACATTGTAGCTAACATCATTTTAAAGTTAACGAACGGCACCTTTTGTGGGTGAAAACGAATGTGTTACGAGGTATAATAATTAAACTTCTCATACTTGTTCAGATTTAGTCACTTATTTCATCAGTAACAGGATTCTTTGTTATATTTATGGGCCAAATTAAGTACTTAAGAGTTAATTTACTTTGTGAGCAAAATTTGTGGTTGTTTTCAAAAGCAGAAATTAATTAAAATATTGACGCCATGAACATAATATTATGTATTATCATTATTATATAATATACTTCAAGCATTCCATACTATAGCTTTATTGACATGAGAGATTCAAATTATTATAAACTATACACAAAATCTCTTGCTAATTTATAGCTTGCCTCATGCCTCGGAGAGCACGTTAAGGCGTCGGCCCCGGCAATCATGAAGATCTTTGTCTGTCGTAGCTACTTAGTACCTCTGAATAACTGATACTAGTATAAACCATCGAAAAAGGATATACCTTTGGGTTGCGGCGGTAAGACAAGCAGTGGCTCTGTGGAAAAACTAATATTTAGTAAAATCTGGTTAGACTAGTAAGCGGATGCCGCGTTGCAACTGGGATAACGCTAGGAGGATGATGACACAAAATGACTCTCATAATGTTTTTCTTCAACTTACATTAGCCCTTTATACTGTCCCACTGCTGGGCACGGGCATCTTCTGACTATGAGAAGGGTAAGGCCATAGTCCACTTAAGCAAGTGATAATTAGCAATTTGATATGCACTTAAGTTTGAAAAGCCAGTGGTGCGCGCCGTATGTCTGCACTAAACACTCTCGTCGCAGTCTCCTAGATAAGAGTAGTAGCGTAGAACACTAGGCTATCGTTTACTACATATATCGTTCACTACTATTTTTAACGGTAGTAGAGCCTTGCTGATTTCAGCATGAATGGGCCGGCTCGACCGGGGAAGTACTACCCTCTCACAGAATATCGACGTAAAGTATCAGTACCTAAACTGTTGCGTTTCGTTCGGTGAGTAAGAGTGCCGGAGATCCTATCCCCTATTCCTTCTCCCTCATCTCACTCCTTATCTTATCCCTTTTCCTAACCCCAAGGGGCGACAACGCACTTGTGACTCCTATGGTGTTGCTTGTGTCCATGGGCGGCGGTAATTGCTTACCATCAGGCGGTCCGTCTGCTCGTTTGCAGCCTCATCATCATCAGCCTTTAACAGTCCACTGCTGAACTAGGCCCCTCCTTTGAAAGGAGGAATTGGCCTACTAAACCACGCTGGCCAAACGGGTTGCTATAGGGTTTGTATAAAGTTTTCCCTCTCTTACAGTGTTTTTCTCTGCATAATATGCTCCCTCTGTCGGCTCTTATGACACCCATGAGATGATATGGGGTGGTGACATTCAGTATTCTTCATTCGTCACCACACGGACAACTATTACTATATAAAAATAACGACATTCAGTGAACTAAAAATCCCTCCAACACCTATTGGACTTTACCGCCATATATTAATCATCATCAGCGCAGTTTTCCTCATGGCAATCTTAATCTTTTCTGCGAACAAGCTCCGTAATGACCAGTAGCACTGACTGACATCTGCTAATTTTAAACCTTCCTGAGATATAGTTAAACTGACGTAAATTCTTTCTACGTTACTGTTTTTTTTTTGCCGTATTTGTTTTAGTTATCGACTAATGGGTTCAAGTGTGGCTTCGAGATCTGATTTCTGATTTGGAAACTAAAATGTTGCGTGACAATTTAAAATGGAGCTATATTCTATGTAATAAAATTTTAAATAGGTACATGTGAATAATGTTTTGTGTAAATGTGAATAGTCGACATTAACCATTTTCTGTGATGTTTTGCTCAATTAAATATGCAGATGTATTAGATGCTAAGCCAGTTGGTATACCTACAAAAAGAGAAGCATTGTTACCGATCACGTTATTACCAATTACAATATAGGCACCATTTTAAAATGTTAATCACATATATGTACTTTGTCTTATTTTTATATCAAGTTAAGAGCAATGTGATTGATTTTGTAAACCACAAGAGTGCCAAAAAGTATTCAGCACATTTGCATCCGAAAGTAATTTTGTTGGATTGACTGTTTTGATTACGAGTATGGAAAATAGTTTTGATACACTATCATCTTCTTAATATATAAAATCCTTGCGTTACTGACTGACTGACAGACACGCTACAGCCGAAACTATTGGGCGCAGGAAGCTGAAATTTGGCATGTATGTTCCTTGGAGACCGTAGGGGTGCACTAAGAACGGATTTCCCGAAATTCCCACGGGATTGGCCAAAACGGGTAAATTTATAAAAAAATGCAGGCGTAGCTGCTGGCGTCCTCTAGTATTTTATATAATATTGCATATTAATGGTAAAACATACTTTTTTTAAACCTTTCAATACGAAAAAGATTTACTCCCCAAAAATGAAATTCTATCCAAAGATTTTTTGCTTTTCAGACCAAAATTGTACGTTGTCGACAAAAACGCGTTCCATTCCGCCCATGAACACTTTAAGTATTCAATTCCCGTTACAACCTCTGTCTGTATTTTTCGCTACATTTTCCAGCCACGCAAGTGTACTAACACAAACATTAGATTTACTGTTTGACTTTCAAATTAAAGCAAAGTAAATACAATTATATGGTGAAATTCAACGTTAATATTTGTTAAAACAGTTTGTATTTTAGCGTAACATTGAATTTGATCGTGTAGTAGTTTCGTGAATAATGTAGTGAAAGACAATATTATTTTTGTGTTTTTAACTTGAAGTGTTATCACAGAATTTATAAAATATTATTGACATATCTTGGTAATTTTTAATTTTTATCATACAAGTTTATTTTACAGATTTTAATAGCAAGAGGTATTTACTTGAAACATTAAGTTTTCCCCTTACATCAGTGGGGGTGGCAGGTAGACTGATGTTGTTGCTGGTGGGACAGTTTTTTAGATTTTAAATAGAAGGTCGGTCGTAACTTGGGGCACTAATATTACTAACGTGATTATACATTTTAAATAAACTTATATGATGAATATAAATTACCAAAGGTTAAAAGCATTTTATTCGAACAGATAAAGAAAATCATTTTAAAGAATTTAATAAAGCAATTTTTGGGTAATGTGAGTTGTTTGACTATTTCAAAGTTAGGTGCGTGTTTTTTTATTTATTTTTATTATTTACATACATACATAGACTCATGCCTGTTACCCGGAGGGGTAGGCATAGACAACGGAACGCCTTTTGCAACGATCCTGACATATCTCTCTTGCTTCATTCACTCCCATCAGATACATGCATTTTTTATTATTTATTGACGAGTATACCGAAATGGTGTTTGCCAATCTTTTTAATCTTTTTAGGCAAACCATTGTACTATTACTTGTACTATTGGACAAAAGCTGCACACATAAGCTAAATAAATAAAAAACTTAAAATATAATTGAATGTAAGCACTTGAAAAATACAAAGTGTAATATTTTCTTGTTTAGATTAACATAAAAAACACAGTTAAGTGTCGCCTAAATAAATATTTAGCTTTTTCTGCAGTAGCAACACAGGCAATTGTTGTTGTGGCAAACTTTTTTCAATTTACCAAGTTTTATGGCGTTTTCGTGCATGTTATACGTCTGGGTGTTTAAATAATTTTAAATAACGATGATGTGCTTCAATTAAAGTGATATGCAAGACATTAATTTGTATAGCATGCAGATTCATTCATTTTCGTTTATTTTATATTCAGGTATATTGCAATATTGTCTTGTTAGGTTTTGTCATAGAATAATTAATAAAAGCTCTTTGTTTTCAGGATTGCTACGACGTTATGAGGCACAGACTTCATCTATGTGTCAAAAAGATGTCAGTTTTGTTAAATATGTTTTATGGCATTGTTTAAGTATTATCTCTGAAAGATCAATTTAGCCCAGATAATGGGGAGAACACCGCGCATCATCGCTACTACCCATAGAACCGTAGACATAGACCACGCATGTCAACTCATTATTTTATCGCTCTCAACAGAGATCGTGTCTAATATAAAACTGTCGTCCCGTCTATTTCTAAGACCTTTTATAACATTTTAAAATGCAATAAAGTTCATTTTACAATAAAAATACGGCTGACTTTGCTGTCAGCAGCATCTAATTTGGCATATTGCAGAAAATTTATTTTCAGCGAATATACTATTCTCTTTTTTCATATTTTATTAAATCATCTTACGACTTTCAAGGCGAGAATAGGATCTAAAAATAGCTTATATGAATTGTAAGACAATCTTCATCCAATTTTATCTTCACCTCATTTGACCGTAGCTTATAGTTATTTTTATATAACCCGCTAACAATCGTAATTGTAAACAACTTGCAAAAATAGCGTAACGAGTTTAGAAACGTTTTATGGAGGACGTTTTTTGAGAGGTAAAATTATTTTGATATCTTTACGCTGTATCGTTTTTAAAGATGTATTTTTAGGGCCCTTCTCCTGTCATGCGTGTTATCGTCCGCTCGTGGATTTCATCCGATTGCAGGCTGCCCGCATCCTATCATTTCATACATACTTGCCGCGGGTATCACGCGCGCGGAACGCGGATTGGTTGCGGACGCGCAGCCTGCGTGCGTGCTATCCGGATGCGGACAGTGTTCTTCTGCCTTCTATGTTGTTTTTACTGTGACGCGGGCCGCACGCATGGTCATAGTACGCGTATACTGTGCAAACTGAAGAAATGAAAATTGATTCAGAGAGAATCACTGGCGACACGGACGACACTGCAGCAGCAAACAAAATGTTTGTCCTGGGTGTGGCCAGGAGCATGTTATCACCCGCAAGCGGACCAGATCCGCACGCGGACGAAAATTTGCAGTACAGGAAAAGGGCCCTTAATTTAGTTTCATAACAATGAATGTATTTTTATGACTGCCTCCGTGGTCCAGTGAATAGCGTATGCGACTGCTGATTGGAGGTCCCGGGTTCGATTCCCGGGTCGGGCAAAATTGTTACTGGGTTTTTTCCTAATTGTCAGTAGCAGCACGGAACTTATTTCCGTTGCCAGGTACACACCAGGCAACGGAAATAAGCTCGCTCCCTATTACGTAGGACCTAAAAATTCATGGCGAAATGTTCGTGTAATATTATACCTCTGCCTGCCCCTTCGGGGATACAGGCGTGAGTCTATAAAACTATATATTTTTTATGATATTTCAACCTGGTTTTTAAAAGCTATTTGGGTATTAATCCATGTTCCAGTACTTTTCAACACTTTACCTCTACGACCTTTTCGAGTCAACTGCTAGACTTAAGCCTCTCCAAATTTACTTCACGGTGCTGTGAGTCAATAAGAGGATATTGCCTTCTATACTATGCTGGCGCAGACGGGATCCTGTCGTTTTGCCGAAAAGATTTTGAAAAATTCTACTACCCAAGCAGCAACCTTTTTATATACCATTGCAATATTTCAAATGATTTTAGTAGGTATATTTTTATTTGGTCAAATTTTTACTTGGCAAAATATTACCAAATATAATGTCATTATGGCATTTGGTCTTTAATCAAATGATTTATTACAGCAAACAATCTTCAGTCAATAAAGGTTTGGTGAAATTTGTTTATTTATGGAAGTAGTTAGAGTAGGTTAATTATAAAAAAATGGTTAGGTTTGGTTAGGTAAGAACTGTGACCTCCTACGCACGAGCCGAGCGAGCGTAACGAGCGGTGCCGCGGCAGCGGCCGGCGAGTGCCAGAAACGACTTGCATTAGTAGAAAAAAGAGATCGTTTCTAGTAGGTTACCCGGAACTGAACTATTTAGATTAGTTATAATTAATGATTTTGCGTAAAAACTGTTAATCCAACTGAAATATTTGACTAAATAAAAAATGTTAAAACTACTAGTTGGTAAACAAGTTAAAATTTAAACGTTAATTTCCCAAACATTATATAGGTTTGTGTTACAATTTTCTGTGAATAGATTTTTTGCTAAGTAATAATTTGGCAAATGAATTTATGCGAAAAATTTTTTGGGAGGTGAAAATTTGTCAAATTCCTTTCGGTCAAGCAAGGGAGACCCTATATACTTTTTTATGCTCGCAGTTCTTCATACTGTCGCTGATGATATGATATGATGTATAAGCGATTTTTTTGCAGTTTCATCAAAACCCTTTTAGTCGTTTTTGCGTGACAAATATATTCTGGATTAGAATATTATCCCTCACGTTCTCTGATTCTGCATTCAAAGTTGAAGTCGAAAAATTATTTACTAAGGTCACAATGTGATGCTTATGAACATCAATTTAAAAATAATTTCCATGCTCTAAGAAGTAAGATTCTCTTTAGAACCATTCTATAGATAAACCATCTTATAGTATATATGTATGTGTATCCATTGTCTAGTACTCATAGGACAAGCTCTGCTTAGTTTGGGACTAGATGGTGTTGTGTGAATGTGGTAGAATATTATTATTATGTGTATTTTTTACACGGCTATTCTTCTAACTTTTGGTGTCAATAGAATAACCGGACCTTTGGGAGGCTTACGCGGGGATATGGATCCAACCTCTCTGCACGTTGGATCCAGTTGCCCGTAGAGAGCTTTAATCTAAAAAGGGTGGGACACATGCCGCGGAGCCTCCACGACTGCACTACTGAGTACAGCTATGGACTAGCCGCAACACATAGGCTATTATAATATATGGAGCCTAATCTGATTGGTTTATGGGAATGGGTGTTTTATATATTGGTAATAATTATGATACTATAGATGAAAAAACAGCACCTGCCTGCAATAATCGAAAAGTATCCGTTTGCATGGCAGGTTATTATAATTTTTATTAAACAGTACAACCGCTTACGCAAACATTTTACACCAAGCCATAACCAATCCCAATACAGTACGGTTACACAAAGCATTTTTGTTTAATTGCCGACAAAAGTAATTCAGTGTTAATTTCGTCGACATCAAACATAAAAGTGTGTCGTGTATGTTTGTTCCGAAAATATTAATTCAGGAGCAAATATGTGAAGCTCTAAACATTGAAAAGTAAACTCGCGTGCTCGTTGCACCGAGAATTTCCTTTGTACATTCGCTGACTTAGTATAAAGAGGGTTATATACAGGTGAACAAGATGCTGTAATGATTCTTTTGGGGGTAAGTTGTCTTAGTTTATTGTATTATACTCTGAGGGAACATAGTTTGGATACAGTGTGGTCGTATGTCTTGTGCTATCAAATTGCTATCTGGATGGTTGTGATGTATACTTTTTAGCAAGATCTATGCTATTTCTCACTTGATCAGTAGCTAGTGGTGAACTCTGGCAGCGATGCTTTACTTAACCGATCTGTTAAGAAAGGCAATTCAAGGCAAGCCGTGAGGACTTCAGGTTATCGGACTTCCTTAGCCAAGGTTCAAAGCGTGTCTGGACCCGATCGTAACACATCGACAAAGTTAAGCAACGGTTACATAGTTCACCATTTGGTTGGATGACCGCTAGTTGTTGCATCTATTTCAGAGTGCTACTGTGCTTAGAAGGGCACTTAAACGCCGTCGGTCCTGGTTTTTGTCTCATAACAAGAACCGTTAGGCCATGTCGGAGGACTTCATGCGGTGAAAACTCCAAGACCAGGATTGGCCACACACTCACAGGAAAAGAAAGAAAATCAATGTTCATTCGATTTCTCAATAATTTCTTCCGCTTTGGCAAATCAATAAAATATGGAGTTTTTGTCAAAAAAGTCATATAAAGGCTTTCAAGAGAATCGAAATCTGCTATTGAACGTGCATTTATCGCACAAGTTACGAGGGTTTAACATCAGAGAACAACGGATTTATTGTCTTTCCATTAACGATACCTCTGAGTGCGGTACATTGAACACAAAGCAGGAAACGAAGCCATTGAGGAAATATAAGATCTTACAAACCAAGGTCAGTATCCCCCGAATAGGGACCGAATATGGTGTTACTAGAAATCCATTTTGGTATATAGTTGCGGAGCTTGCTTTGACTGCATTGCAAACATCGAGTCGACGGCTCGAAGTCAGTTTGACTGGTATAAAACATAATACAAAATAATTAAGCGCGTCTTAATCGCGTAACGCGCGTAACTTATTAAGGTATAAGTACCTATTTGTTTCCGACGTTTCGATCGTCTTGCACCGATCGTGTTCGCGGAGAGAATCGATTATAAAACATAAGCTTGTTTTTTTGCACATAATTTGTTTAAGATCTTTTAACCCCGCACTACGCTAAGATACACTGGTAAATAACGACCTTGGCAATAAGTCTACGTATATACTTATAAGAACCTTTAATAAATAAAAGCAGCAACACGAAGTATATGTAAATATTAAAGATTCATAAAAATCCTTTTGATAAAAATAATCCTATTCCTTTCCCTTTATTATATTATAAT
Source organism: Euclidia mi (assembly GCA_944739405.2). Lineage (NCBI taxonomy): Eukaryota > Metazoa > Arthropoda > Insecta > Lepidoptera > Erebidae > Euclidia > Euclidia mi. The sequence goes on from OX123190.2 coordinate 78,604,084, forward strand.
CAAGTGTGCAATCTTCTCAAGCGTTCCCATATTCCGTAAGCACGTTGAATATTCGTTTGATTCAACCGGTACCCCCGAATATCTATGTAGGTAATACTTTGTGATTTCATACATATTACACGGTGTTTTCAATATGAGCATGACACGGAGAAAATATTACTGGGACGCTTTACTTTGTAATATTGAACATTTCGTTATATGGAATTGAATATATTATTATTTATTATGCTGAATGCGAAGCTTTTCCAGACTTGCTTCTGTTTTGGAAATGCTAAAATTGTAATATAATAGTATTTAGGGATATCTAACAAAGTTTAAACGAGTGTAATAGAGACTGTTTGAATTCGAGACCGAGTTGAAACTTTGTTAGATAATCTTAAATACTTTTATATTACAATAATTAATGGATAGAGAATAAAAAGTATTAGTACCCCAGCTCATGTCTTAGGTGTCGTGAGAGGAGACGAAGAAAACATGAAACAAATGGTAGATATCTTTGGAAAGTGACTGAAAACTCGATATTAAACTATATACCAACCCGTCAATAGATTTGTGGGGTTTCATGTTGATATTGTATGTGTTTGGTGCCGCGTTTACACATTAGCGCGCGTTGTATATTTTGTAGCGTCAGCAGCCGCTACAGATTGTTTAAAACCACCAACACGTCCTGATGTTTATTCAATGTAACTACGAAAAAGAACTTCAGCTTCAGATTATACGGTTTGTGTTATTGTGGTCACTGTATATAACGTCAATAATATAATTCAGGCTCTTTGTGTTCATGGCAAGTTGTTACATATTTTTCGTGACAAGAACCAGGACGCACCAACAACTAGAATTGTTTGCAGAAGTTGATATATAATTAGTCCGCTTGTGCCCAACCTCGTCGCAGACGGAGACCGAAATAAAAAGATTATGGATTATTAACACTATCTATCATTAGACGCAGAGTTTAAGTAAAATTCTACTCCAAAAATATTTTCACGATATAAACCTTTAAAAGATTTGCAATATGCGTAAAGCAATTTTGAATTTACTATAACAACCACACTTTTACTTAACCTTTTACTTTTCAAAACATAGCACACACATTCCATATTTTCCTTCCTAAGCGGTTCCTTCTTCTAAAATAAACTTTTCAAGTATTAAAAACCATTACTACTTCAAACAGTTTATCGGAGTTCCATCGCCATTTCGATAGCCAATTCGAATTCAGAGAGCCATGTAAACACACTACCTCCTACGTGTTGGTACAAATATTGGCTCCACTATGGAAATTGGGCTTAAAAGGTACTTGCGAACTGTTGTTAAACTTAGTCGTCTTCGAAGTAGTTTTCGCCGAGTCTTTTCCGGTGTGAAACAATTTTAAGAGAATACGTTGTAGATAGTTGGAACCCCAGCTACTGGTTTTAACTTAAGTGGTACTTTGTTAACTTGCAAAGTTGTTCATTGTGTTATTCATGAGTACGGCGGTTAAAGGAATCATGGTTCACTTTTCACCTTTGATGTACTTGTGAGGCAATTTATTTGACTAAAAAGCGTATCTTCACATGGGTATGTGTTTACAAAATTGTTTTATAGTGTAACTGTTGAGGCATTTTGGCCTTATTAAATACTTGCTTTCACGAATCTTAAGTGTTTTTCTGTAATGTTCCTGTTCAAAAAGTGGTACACTTCAAAAACAATCTAACATTTTCCGCGAAAAAGACCTGCCCCGTTTTTAAAGTGCGATACCCTCAAGGAGAAATAAATTCATCACCACCTCTAAGGTTAAACAGGCACCTTTGAGAGGAAATCTCAAAAAAAGCAGTGGCAATGTATAAATTTTCCTTCATCAAACCCGTGAAATTTAATCCAAGCCGTGACCGAGCCCTTTTAATTCGACATCTTCAGAATGCTCTCCTATTTTTGGTCACAAACACCGTCCCATACAACCCTTCGTAAAAGGCGATGGGTTTTTTTGATCGCGGACGTCTTTATGCAAACTCTGTGACAAAATTGTCCCTTATTAGAAAAGTAATGGGATTATATCAAATATTATGTTGTATTACATAGCTTAATACTTTGGTACCATTTAGTGACTGAAAGGAGAAGTTTGTCTAGCTTGGATAATGGATCTGATAAAATATTAATTTCATGTTAAAAGAAATCCGTCATGTTTTGCGACCGGCGTACACACGACAATACGCAGCGGAGAGCATTTATTACTCTCGAACTATTATCGACATTGTTCCCATTTTCAAACAGTCCAAAATTAATAATCACAAAATAGTTGTTTGTTGATTTACTAAGAATACACCTTGTATTTCGAGACACTTTATAAAACCAACGGACACAAGGAACATCCAGACACAAACCAACAATTTGTGGCTCGTAATACTTAGCATAGTGCTAAACAGTGAGGCAGCCATTTAGACCACAGCGGTATCCCTAAAGTCATTAATCCCATAAGCCAAACAAATGCTACTTAAACTGTAACCCACAACAAAAACACGCCTGCCCTTATCACTAGATCAGCTTATTAAGACTTGTATATTATACGCTTTCCATGCTGTTTAACTTCTTCACATTACACATAGAACATTACAGTTCGATCAAGTCTTAGACAACGATTTCATATTCGCACGATGGATGGCTCTGGACGTTGATCAAATAAGATTACTTTAATGTGATAAATTCTATGGATATGTTAATTTAAAATGTGGTTTAAATTTTTGTGGGACGTGATGTGTCGACTGTGGTGATAAATGGGAATACAATAATGGACATAATTTTTCTTTTATCATTATTATAATTTTAGCATTAGTTAATCAGGCGGGAATTAGAAGTATACTTTCGTCGCGTAGATCGCAACTGAGACATCGCTAGGGCGATGATGATGGTGAGTAGTCTAGTAGTAACTCTGTGTTTGAAGTTTGGTTCTGGAGTGGCGATCACGTACCGGACAATGCAGCTGGGGTAGGCCACCTCCAAAGTGGACCGACAATTTAGAAAAGATCACGGAAAGCGTTTGGACGCGGGTTTTTCAAGATGGACGGCTCAAGGGTGACATGGTGAGGAAATCTGTTTATAAACAGTCCTACTAGAAAAAAGTACCTAGATAATTTTCAATTCTATCCTAAAAGAAAATATTCAATATTTTAGTCCTAGAAAACTTAACAACAACATAAAATAAAATGCGCACGTAATTCTTCATCGTTGAAGCAAACGATAATTATATTGTAATTGATCTCAAGACTTCCAGCTGTCATCTACTTCAATAGAAATTAATGAACGCTCGTGTATTTCCTTAACCTCTCGTATGCCGGAATGCCAGACACAATTAAAAAGCTATTGTGTCTCGCGTAGATCTGCGTTCCGGCATACAAGGGGTTAAGCCTGTGTAAGCCGTATCACCACAGAATTTTGGGAGCTTCAAGAATGTGAACGGCCTATAATCAACCTAACCTCATAATTACTCGACTAAAGGGCCAAAATATGATAAGATCCCACATCGCCGAACTATTGTGGTGAACCCACTTCCGAGCTCTAAGTTATACGTACCTAGATCGGTAAGGGTGGCTATTGGAATATTAGATTGGTTGACTACAAATATGTACTCAGTTGGTGTGGCAGAAAGTCTTTAAGATGGACTTATTCTTCTTCTGGTGCCTCTTCATTCCTGAAGGTTGGCCGTCAGCTTTTTGTACTCCTCCCTGTCCATAACCAACCGAAACAAATGCTCTACAGAGACAATGCCGGTCCACTCCCGAATGCTCCGCAACCACGACTTCCTCCTGCGTCCAGCGCGTCTCTTCCCCTTAAGATGGACAGAAAGATTAATTGTTTTTGTTGAGTTGGGTTTCTTTATATCATTGCTTTTGCGGACTTCGAATTTATTCCAAGGTCGGAGAAAACTGTTATATTATTATAATTTCATGTAAATAGTTTATTCGCAGCAGCACAGCTGTAGGTTCAAAATGAAAACAGATAAAGACGATAACACTACTTAGCTTAAAATCCAGAAAACATGTGAAAATAATAATATTCTACCATATACACACAACACCATTAAATCCCAAGCTAAGCACAATGGATACTGTAGACAATGTACGTACGTTTATACTTTCTGTTTGTTAATACATTTATATTATGCATAGAAGCACCCAGACCAATACAATCATCCATCTTCACATATCAAATGTCTGTCTTGAGCGGGAATCAAACCCGCGACCTCCAGTGTGACAGTCGTTTAAACTCCCGCTCCGCCATCGGGTTGTCAAATATGTATTACATACTTAATTATATTAAGAGTTATATGTGTAAAAGTATTCGCTATGCTTAGGGCATAATGTAAGATATATAATATATTAGCTTTTTCCCGCGGCTTCGCACGTGTCAGAAACACTACATATGTATATGTAAACATATATATTCTTGAATGTTTCATACTACGGATTACTTTTTGAAACTTATGATGTTTATGTAAAAGCGAGGTAGTTCTAAATAATAGATAGTTTGTAGGGTATAAACACTTTAATTATTCAATTATCAATTAGACTGAAATTAAACATATCTTGTCGAGTTATACATAACATAGATTTATTGAGAGAAAATAATAATTACTGCACATAATATTACACTATAATCTATACATCTATACATATAAATAAAATTGAAGTGTCTGTCTGTGATTTCAAAATAACTATGTGTTTTCAAGTGCATATAGTTAGTTACACGATTCTAAGTCCAAAACAACCCTTTTTAATATTTTTGTCTGTCTGTCTGTCTGTCTGTCTGTCGGTCTGTCTGTCTGTCTGTCTGTCTTTCTGTTTGTCCGGGATAATCTCTGGAATGGATGAACCGATCACATGAAACTTTCACTGGAGGGTAGAGGACTTTATAGCGCTACATATAGGCTACAATTTGACCCGGTAGGTAGTGCTGTTGTCGCGATACCGAGTCTTTACTTTTTCTACTCATCTATACATCTATACATATAAATAAAATTGAAGTGTCTGTCTGTGATTTCAAAATAACTATGTGTTTTCAAGTGCATATAGTTAGTTACACGATTCTAAGTCCAAAAAAACCCTTTTTAATATTTTTGTCTGTCTGTCTGTCGGTCTGTCTGTCTGTCTTTCTGTTCGTCCGGGATAATCTCTGGAATGGCTGAACCGATTCACATGAAACTTTCACTGGAGGGTAGAGGACTTTATAGCGCTACATATAGACTACAATTTGACCCGGTAGATAGCGCTGTTGTTGCGATACCGAGTCTTTACTTTTTCTACTCATCTATACATCTATACATATAAATAAAATTGAAGTGTCTGTCTGTGATTTCAAAATAACTATGTGTTTTCAAGTGCATATAGTTAGTTACACGATTCTAAGTCCAAAACAACCCTTTTTAACATTTTTGTCCGTCTGTCTGTCTGTTGGTCTGTCTGTCTGTCTTTCTGTTTGTCCGGGATAATCTCTGGAATGGCTGAACCGATTCACATGAGACTTTTACTGGAGGGACCAGACAGACCCGGTAGGTAGCGCTGTTGTCGCGATACCGAGTCTTTACTTTTATTACTCATCTATACATATAAATAAAATTGAAGTGTCTGTCTGTGATTTCAAAATAACTATGTGTTTTCAAGTGCATATAGTTAGTTACACGGTTCTAAGTCCAAAACAACCCTTTTTAACATTTTTGTCTGTCTGTCTGGCTTTCTGTTTGTCCGGGATAATCTCTGGACTGGCTGAACTGATTCACATGAGACTTTCACTGGAAGGTAGAAGTTATTAGAGCGCTACATTTAAAAGCTACAATTTGACTCGGTTAGTAGCGCTATTGTCATGACACTCATTTTTGTATAATTATATATAAAAGCAAATGGTCAGTCATCTTGAAATCTGAAAAATAGACGGTTGTATAAAAAGTAGATTGGGCAGACAAGTTTTTAAATCGTAACATTTTCCGCGTGCGAAGCCGCGGGTACCAGCTAGTATATACTAAAATTGGAATTGTACTATATTATATACCGTACGTGAATTGAGGTTTTAATTACAAGTATTACTACTGTATACAATAAATATACTTATCTCCAGTATTACAGCTGGACCGTGCGGAGTGTACAGTCTTGTGGTCGCCCAACGAAATGTGTCAGTTGTAGTGCGGCACTGGTTTATATAGGAAAATAGGAAAACTGTTCGGCGATCACAGGATGTCAATTGATTTCCTCGTTTTATTATTTCAAAATAATGTTACAGAATTGGAGTAGTCTTTAAAATATATTAAAATGATACAAAATGTTTATGACTAATTAACAATGATAGTATTTATTACATTGTGTAAATAAGAACATATTTAAACGATATTTGAAATGATAACTGTAGAATTTGTTACATTATTTAATTGTTAATCTGGCAAATCTTTTACAACGATGTAAAATACTTATTTTAATATTTATAATTATGGAATTGATTACATTACATAACTATAAGTATGACATCCTATATATATTATTCTAACACACGCGTTAAATTAGGGGTAACACAAATCTTCTTTCACTCTCAATTGGTGTGAAGACACTCCTGATTACTCTAAAGACTTCAGAAACAATATAGGGTACAAAGTAACTCGATCAGTATCCATGACATTATCTTCCGAAAGGTACATAATAATGTGACGGCCGGTGTCATGCCAAGCTGTCATCAATACCGTTGCCAACGTAGACAGAGAATCCTATAGACACCGGCAAAGCGTGTCGCAGAAAGAGACAAACAAGTACGTCACTCTATATTCAGGGTTACCGCGTAAGGCAAAAATTACCCTATTTATTGTTACAATTAGAAAATAATATGTAGCCCGAAAAGTAACACTGCCTTATTAATTTTATCGGCATAGGATAGATATAGGTAAGATACGGGGATGATATTATTATGCTGTTAAACGCAAACTTATTTGGTAGTTTCCTCAGTCAAAAATAAATTATCTCAACTTTTCAATACAATAAAATATTCAAATAAAATCCCACTTTCATTCATTATTTTGATGATATACTTAATTTTCGAATTGTTCTAACTAATTTATATAAAATAAGTAGGTATGCTATTTGACACAAAAATGTGATGACGTAATATGTTGCTATTTCAATGCAAAATTCATAGAAAAGTATAGTTTTTGACATTTCGTTGTCGGTAGTTAAAATGCCATTTCATAGGTGGTTATGTATGTACGTCCTGGATTAGTGAGCAAATAATACAACATATTCATTTATGATTTTTATATACATTTGATTGTAGACATTGGTGTCCTTTGAATAAAACAAGCTTCGTATGAAGGTTTCTAATTCTTTGCTTGAGTTCAAATCCTTTTTCAGGTCAAAATAGTGCATGGCAATGGCCTTAATAAGTAAAACTTTATGGTTACCAATAAATGGTTGACTTTCAAAATGATCCAACATAAATACATCGTGGCATCGTTCGAAAGTCGTGAAAACAAGTTTTTGTAACATATTTTTTCGGGAAAGGATGATATTCCGTCATTACAACGGACCTTGAAAATTCTTTCTGCCAACTTACATACTTTGATAACGTCACGGGAAGGATATATAAGGCTACCTTTATCTTTTTTAAATATAAGACCTAAATAAACCCTCATGTTCAGGAAAAACTGAAACAAGCCATTCAAACTTTGAAATACTTTTTTGATAGGCATTGCAAATCTCAAAATATTATACCATATATTACCCTCAAAAGAGGGTAATTATTTAAAGAAAAGTTGGCAACACCAAAGATTTAATTTATTTAATTATTTGGAATTTATTATTGTTATTTTAGTGCTTTTTAACACAAGTCTCAATAGTTCACAACACAAAACAGCTCGAATTACTTTATTGTAGCACGTAAAAACTGTATTTTTTATGGAGATGATAGCTGTTTACACGTTAGCTGTCAAATTTTGTTTAGCTAAGTAGTTAGCATACGTACAAAAAAGTGGCACGCTCGGTGAAACAAAAAATCTTATCGTGCTGTTTCATTTCTTTACATTACATCGACATAAGTTGCTCTCTTTCCTGTGTGAGTGCGACAAAAATATCACTTAGTCTATAGGATTCTCTGTCTACGGTTGCCAAGGACTTCTGACGTCTACACGACAAACTATCCGGTCATCAAACACAATAATTTATTAGCAAAGAGGTTTGAAGACTATTTTATTATTTGGAAATGAGTTTTTAGTTCGATGACGTATACACTCTGTCAAGTGTTCGCCAAATTCACCAGTCATTGACAACAAGGCGATAGCCGTGCGGATAACACATTCCGTTCACGTTCTGAAGGCGTGGGTTCAAATCCCACTGATAACTGTTATGCGGATTATGGTTTTTATGAAATTTGGAAAATGTTTATGAATATTTGGCAAATATTTAAAAGATTATTTAAATATTTCGAGTAAAAATTAGAAAATTCTAGAAACTTCAGGAAGGAATGGAAAGGTTAAAAAGAGACAGGAGATGGAAACACAAATTTAAATATTTCGAATAAAGATTAGAAAATTCTAGAAACTTCAAGAAGGAATGGAAAGGTTAAAAAGAGACAGGAGATGGAAAAACAATTGAATAACGAAAAGACAATGGAAATTAGTAGATCTAGATCATTCTTAGGGGTATATAAGGCGGTGTAGACGCGCTAAGCGCCGGTTTAAGTTGAAAAGTGGTAGAGTGAAGAAGAAAAGGAAGAAAGAAGAAGTAATAAAAAGTGAAGTGAAAGTATAGTGCAGTAAAGTGCAGTGAAGTGCAGTGAAAAGTGCAGTGAAAAGTGCAGTGCAAAAGACGCTAGTGTTGGTGCTGTCTGCGTCGGAATTAAACGGCGTGTCGTGTGTCAAGTCGAATAAAGTGTCATCAGTGTTACTCGGTGTTTCCTTTCAATCCCGTTACACCGTCTGTAACAATTGGTGTCAGAAGTGGGATTGGAAGGATCAAAGATGCCAGTCATGCCAAGGGAAGGGCCTACGACACGTGCAAGAGCTGCCGCTCAAGAGCAAGGTGACTCTAGCCAGGAAGTTGTGAGCAGGGGTGCTCCTTCACAAGGAAGTGGATCTGAAGGGGGGGTATCAACGTCCGCAAGCGCGGCTAACCCGCTATCTCTCGCAGACCTCGCAGCACTATTCCAACAATCACTTAAGGAAAACTCGCAGCAGCTTGAATCTCGACTCGAGCAAAACTCGCAGCAGCTACAATCTCGACTCGAGCAAAACTCGCAGCAGCTCAAATCCGAACTCCAGCAAAACTCGCAGCAGCTCAAATCCGAACTGCAGCAAAACTCGCAGCAACTCAGCGAGATAAAGGAGAGCCAGGATGAGATTCGCCGTTATATATCTGAGAACGCTCGTAAGATTGCCGAGATAGAGATGTGTATCGGTGAAGTGCAATCTCGCGTGACTACCATTGAGGAAGAGATGCAGACCCGCATGGCGTCAGTAGTATCGGAAGAGGTGCAGACCCGCATGGCGTCAGTCGTACCGGAAGAGATGCAGTCCCGCATGGCGTCAGTATCGGAAGAGATGCACACCCGCATAGCTACTGTAGAGGAGGAGTTCAGGAGGATAAAGACTAACGTCCCTTCGGTTACAGTAGCCTCATCAGGTGCTGGTAATTTTAAAGTACCTTCTTTCGACGGTACCTCATCTTGGGAGGCGTACAGGATGCAGTTTGAAGCCGCTTCTTCTAGTAGCAGCTGGAACAGAGAACAGGCCAAGAATGCACTCGCTCTGGCGTTACGCGATGGTGCATTATCAGTGCTACAGTCTGTGGGGAAAGACGCCACATATGAACAGCTCATCGAGGCTCTTGAGTCCAGGTATGGAGAGGCGCATTTGGAATTTGTATTCCGTGCTCAGTTGGGTAACCGCTGTCAGCGCCCTAACGAGTCATTGCAGCAGTGGTCTATAGAAGTAGAGAAGATGGTAGGAAAAGCTTACCAGTCTGCACCCCCGGCACAAGTCCAAAGCGTCTCCAGGCGTTCATTGATGGCATTTATGACGATGAGGTCAGGACAGCCGTTCGTCTGAAGCACCACGACAATGTTAAGGACGCTTTAGCGCATGCTCTAGAAGTGGAGGCTGTCCGTCGAGAAATTAAGGGTGAACGAGTCCGAGTTGTAGCCGCAAAAATGCAGCGAATAGACCGAAGATTTGTCCCAAAATGTTATAGCTGCAGGGAACCAGGACATTTAAGCAATAGCTGTCCGAAACGTAAACGTAAGACTGACGCTATTGTTCAAACGTCAGAACACGACCAGGAAAACTAATTCCAGCCAGGGCTGCGGGGCAAGCGCTGGCCGGTAGACGAAAAGCCCCTTAGGTTTGTATCCGACAAAGCACAGATGGGAACAGCTTAACCATTGATGGAGCGGTCAATGGCGTTACCTGTTTGCTGACCTTGGACACCGGTGCGTCACGAACTGTTATAGGGACTCACCTGATAAGGAAGAATGGGAAGATTCTTAAACAGTCAATTCGACCTCGACTGACAACGGCTACCGGCCAGCACATCCCAGTCAGGGGAGAGCAAATAGTGGCTTTCAAAGTAGGTGACAAATTATATTGGCAAAAAGCACTGATTGCAGACATCGTCGACGACTGCATTGTTGGGCTAGACTTCTTCAGAGATCACCAATGTAGATTGGATATTAAGTGTGGTATCCTAAAGTGTGGAGACGTGGAGATTCCAATGAAAGGTGGAGGCACGGGAAAGGTTTTGTGCCTCAAGGAGAGCAAGCTGGCACCTAGGTCACAGACCTTTGTTCCTGTCACATTACCTGCCACTTCGACTCAGCGACGTTGCATAATGATAGAAGACAATAGAGATGACGATCCATGGTTGCCGGCGTGTGTAGTTGTTGTTTCTTCACAAAGGGCAGTTATGCCTGTCCTAAATTTAAGTGATGAAGAAAAAGTGTTGAAAAAGGGTTCTGAGATAGGAGAGTCCGAGGAAGTCGCGTGGTTACGAAACTGCCAGAAAACCAAGAGTCTGGCTGAGACTAACATTAACGTGGATAGTGTATTAAAAGGTTGCAAAGACGATCTAACGGAAATCGAAACAGAAAAAGCAAAGAAATTGCTGACACAGTACGTCGACATTTTCTCAAAGAACGACGGTGACATCGGAAAGACAGGAGTAGTAAAACACACTATCAATACAGGGAATGAACAACCGATCCGTCAACGCCCACGACGTGTACCTTTTGCCAGGGAGAAAGAGGTAGAGGATATGATCGAAGATATGAGGAAAAACGGGGTTATCGTGCCATCGATTAGCCCGTGGTGTTCGCCAGTGGTATTGGTAAAGAAAAAGGATGGATCGACTAGGTTCTGCATTGACTACCGAAGATTGAATGATATAACCAAGAAAGACAGTTATCCTTTGCCTAGAATAAACGACACGTTAGAGACGTTATGCGGAATGAAATGGTTTACAACAATAGACTTAAAAAGTGGTTACTGGCAAGTGGAAATGGACCCAAAAGACAAAGAGAAGACAGCTTTTTCAATGGGCAGAGGGCTTTGACATTTTAATGTTATGCCTTTCGGATTGTGCAACGCACCAGCTACTTTCGAAAGGTTAATGGAACACATCCTTGCCGGGCTTTTAGGGGAAGCTTGTCTGGTGTATCTCGATGACATAATTGTAATGGGCCGAGACTTCGATGATCATCTCACGAAGTTAGAAAGTGTACTCAATAGATTGAAAAATGCAAATCTGAAACTCAGTCTTAAAAAATGTTCATTTTCAAGCGACAAGTTAATTACTTGGGTCATGTCGTCTCTGAAAATGGCATCGAGAAGGACCCTGCCAAAATTTCAGCGGTTAAAGATTGGCCCATGCCTAAGGACAAGAAGCAGGTGCGCTCATTTATGGGGCTCTGCTCTTATTACAGACGTTTTGTGAAGAATTTCTCGAGCATCGCAAAACCCTTACATGAGCTGACGGAGCAAAAACGACCATTTAATTGGGATGAATGCTTTCGAAGAGTTGAAGAAGCGGTTATGTGAAGAGTAAATTCTTGCATATCCCGGTGTCAATGGAGAATTAATTGTTGACACAGACGCAAGCAATGTGGGTATTGGTGGAACTCTTTCCCAGAGACAAGGAGATCAGGAGGAGGCTGTTATTGCCTACTTTAGCAAATCGTTGTCTAAACCTGAAAGGAACTACTGAACCACACGAAAAGAGCTTCTAGCAGTAGTAAAAACTCTCCAGCATTTTAAAAAGTACTTCGGAAGAAAATTCCGGATCAGGGCGGACCACGCAGCGCTTAATGGCTTTTACAGTTTAAAAATTGTGAGGGTCAGGTAGCTCGATGGATAGAACAACTTCAAGAGTACGATTTCGAAGTTGAGCATCGTGGCGGAAAAACTCACGGTAATGCTGATGCCTTATCAAGACGTCCCTGTGATAAGAATTGCAAGCATTGCGTAAGACAAGAAGGAAAATAAGAAGCTGCCGTCAAGGTTATTAGAACGGCTACTATCGACGGGCGATGGAACAAGGAGTTCATTATTAAATCGCAGGAAGAAGATAAAGATTTGAAACCGATACTGGAGCGGCTAAAGAATAACTCCTTTCGGCCAGAATGGAGTGAGGTAGCTGATACTAGTACCGTCACGAAAAGCTATTGGGCGCAATGGAACAGCCTAATAATACAAGATGGACTACTTTGTCGAAAATGGGAAAGTGCTTCTGGAAGAGACAGTTATCTTCAAACAATAGTGCCAAAATCAATGATTCCTGAAATTTTGCAATTTTGTCATGACGGCCCATCTGGCGGACATCTTGGAGTACGAACAACCTTACTGAAGATTCGTCAACGTTTTTAATGGCTGCACTATAGGGAAGACGTTGAAGACTGGTGCAGGAAATGCGTTAAATGTTCTTCAGTTAAAGGGCCGCAAACTCGGAGCCGCGGAGCACTAAAACTGTACACTGTGGGAGGTCCTTGGGAACGTGTTGCTGTGGATATAGCTGGACCATTTCCTTTGACAGAAAGTGGTAATCGCTACATTCTGGTGGTAATGGATTATTTCACGAGATGGCCAGAAGCTTTTGCAGTCCCCAATCAAGAAGCAAGGTTTGAAGACTATTTTATTATTTGGAAATGAGTTTTTAGTTCGATGACGTATACACTCTGTCAAGTGTTCGCCAAATTCACCAGTCATTGACAACAAGGCGATGGCCGTGCGGATAACACATTCTGTTCACGTTCTGAAGGCGTGGGTTCAAATCCCACTGATAACTGTTATGTGGATTATGGTTTTTATGAAATTTGGAAAATGTTTATGAATATTTGGCAAATATTTAAAAGATTATTTAAATATTTCGACTAAAAATTAGAAAATTCTAGAAACTTCAGGAAGGAATGGAAAGGTTAAAAAGAGACAGGAGATGGAAACACAAATTTAAATATTTCGAATAAAGATTAGAAAATTCTAGAAACTTCAAGAAGGAATGGAAAGGTTAAAAAGAGACAGGAGATGGAAAAACAATTGAATAACGAAAAGACAATGGAAATTAGTAGATCTAGATCATTCTTAGGGGTATATAAGGCGGTGTAGACGCGCTAAGCGCCGGTTTAAGTTGAAAAGTGGTAAAGTGAAGAAGAAAAGGAAGAAGTAAAGGAAGAAAGAAGAAGTAATAAAAAGTGAAGTGAAAGTATAGTGCAGTAAAGTGCAGTGAAGTGCAGTGAAAAGTGCAGTGAAAAGTGCAGTGCAAAAGACGCTAGTGTTGGTGCTGTCTGCGTCGGAATTAAACGGCGTGTCGTGTGTCAAGTCGAATAAAGTGTCATCAGTGCTACTCGGTGTTTCCTTTCAATCCCGTTACCCCCGTCAATAACATCACTTTGCATACAGACAAATGTCAAAGCCATGTTCCAATACATGTCCAATATACCTATGTATATCTATGAAAACTTTGGTTTTTATAATATAAGTTGAGAAAATCGTTTCAGTCGTTTAAGCGTAGTATATTCGTAAATATAAGTTTCTAATAATATCAATGCGAACAATGTAAACACCGTGCACAATATGACATTATGTATGATCTGACAGTACTGACAGTGATATACACATGCGCACTCAATTATTACAGCGCATGCGTTCTTACTTTCAAGAGGTAAATTTGTGCCCTACTAATTTCTACCCTCCCTACAATCCCTTCCAGTAAATTTTTTGCAACTTATGGTAGCCTATGTCCGTCTCCATGGTCCAATCTATTTATATATATATATATATATATATATATATATATATATATATATATATATATATATATATATATATATATATATATATATATATATATATATATATATATATATATATATATATAATCGGTTCAGCCGTTTTAGCGTGAAAAGGGAACATACATATATACATACACACTTTCGAATTTATAATATTATAGTATGGATGAATATTGGATTTTTAAACAAAAGAAATCGTCTGGCACACGTACCTACTTTCACACAAAGCTTCTTAGTAAAAGTATTTTGTTCATATCATTAAAAAGAGGAACTCATATGACTTCGCAAGTCTCTTTTTCGAACGAATAACATCAAAAGGAACTTTTGAATCTTTTATGTTTACATGAACACCCCATTATTACTTAAACTTATAACGGTATATTAAACTTCAAATTTAAAGGAAGATTGACATTTACTTGAAAAACAAACGATATGCTTCATGGTAAGGAATTTTCAACATTATCATGATAGAAGTTGAGCTTAAAAAGAAGATTTTTCTGTGATCTATCTATGATACACATACATTATAATGTATTATAATCTATGTATGTTTACGTATATGTATGTAACGGATCTGAAGTGAGTGAGTGATTATTTTAAAAAAGATAAAAAACAAAGATGAAATTGGTTTTGTTCATACGTTTCAGCATGGGATTTAGCATTCGAGGTCCTGGTATTATTTATCAAAGAGAGTCAAACGGGTAGAAAGAGGGTAATTTATCTTTGTTTTTAAAGAATTACGCGCAGAAAAGTAAGCATATCAACACTCTTATTAACAAAAATAAAATTCACTTTATGTATCGGAAACAAAAAACAAAAGTCCAAACACCAAGTCAAGGAACATAGTAGCTAACACTATAATATTGTACATTAAATTTAACGCTGCCTCCGTGGTCACTGGACCTCGGAGTCAGCGTAGTCACGGAGTCACGGAGATAGCGTATGCGACTGCTGATCGAAGGTCCCGGGTTCGATTCCTGGGTCGGGCAAAAGTGTTACTGGGTTATTCTGAATTCTCAGTAGCAGCACGGAGTCTGGTGATGTGCCCGGTAAAGGCAATAGGCTCGCCCCCTATTTCGTGGGACCTAAAAAATCATGGCGAAATGTGGGTGTAATATTACACCTCTGCCTAACCCTTCGGGGACACAGGCGTGAGTCTATAAAATAAATTTAACGAACGAAATCTAAATAAATAAATTAAAAAAATACGCGCAGATTAGTAAGCTTATTAACAAAAAGGAAATTCACATTATGTATCGGACACAAACAACAAAGTCCAAATATCAAGTCAAGGAAAATTGTATCTAACACCATTACACAATTAACGAACGGCACCTTTTGTGGGTGAAAACGAATGTGTTACGAGATATTATAATTCAATTCCTCATACTTATTCAGATTTAGCCGCTTATTTCAACAGTAAAGGGATTCTTTGTTGTATTTATGGGCCAAATTAAGTACTTAAGAGTTAATTTACTTTGTGAGCAAAATTTGTGGTTGTTTTCAAAAGCAGAAATTAATTAAAATATTGACTTCATGAACATAATATAACGTATTATCATTGTTATATATATATACTTCAAACGTTCCATACCATAGCTTTATTGACATGAGAGATTCAAATTATTATTAACTATACACAAACTCCCTTGCTAATTTATAGCTTGCCTCATGCCTCGGAAAGCACGTTAAGGCGTCGGCCCCGGCAGTCATGAAGATATTTGTCTGTCGTAACTACTTAGTACCTCTGAATAACTGATACTAGTCTAAACCATCGAAAATGAATATGCCTTTGGGTTGCGGCGGTCAAACAAGCAGTCGCTCTGTGGGAAAGCTAATATTCAGTGAAATCTGGTTAGATTAGTAAGCAGATGCTGCGTTGCAACTGGGATAACGCTAGGAGGATGACGACACAAAATAACTCTCATAATGTTTTTCTTCAACTTGTCATCAGCCCTTTATACTGCCCCACTGCTGGGCACGGGCTCTTTCTCGCTATGAGAAGGCTAAGGCTATAGTCCACTTAAGCAAGTGATAGGTAATTAGCAATTTGATATGCACTTAAGTTTGAAAAGCCACTGGTGCCCGAAACACTCTCGCAGTCTTCTATAAGAGTAGTAGCGTAGTACACTAGGCTATCGTTTACTACATAATTATATCGTCCACTATAACATTCAGTGAACTAAAATCGCTCTAACACCTATTGGACTTTACCGCCATATATTAATCATCATCAGCGCAGTTTTCCTCATAGCAATCTTAATCTTTTCTGCAAACAAGCTCCTTAATGACCAGTACCCATTGCTACTGGTCAGTCAGTACTGACATCTGCTAATCTTAAACCTTCCTGAGATATCGTTAAACTAACGTAAATTCTTCCTACGTTATTGTTTTTTGTTACGGTACCGTACCGTATTTGTTTTAAATTATCGACTAATAAGTTCAAGTGTGGCTTCGACATCTGGGGCCCAATTCTGCTATTTTAGATGACATCGACATCATATTTTGAATGGAATGAGATTATATTTTGAATTGACTCAAAATCGGTATTCTGCTACACAATGTCATTCTATTCTTATTTCGATATATTCAATTTAATGTCAAATATCCTGACATGAGTAGGTATTGCCATTAATGAAATAATTAACTTTATTGCTGATAATTTGATGTTACAGCGTTGCCTATGATTTGTTTTTTATGTAATATGCACGCAGGTACGCTCTCACATTTTATTTCACTTTAACAGTTCCTTACGATCTGGTAGATGTTTCGGGAAATCTCTTCTTAGCCAGGGCACATGAGTAAATAAACCGAACAGAGAGACAGCTTCTTAAGAGCTTGTAAATTTGTTACCTATTTTGGTAGGGTTGTCACAATAGGTTAAGACAAATCGCTTGTTCGGTATACGACAGATTCTGGATTGGACAGATTCGTGATTTGGCAGATTCCCAACTCGACAGATTCGTGGATTGGGCAGATTCTTGGACTCGACGGATTCGCTATACGGCAGAAGTACAGCTGTTGTAAATAAAATAGCGAGTGGAACCAAAAAGGGCATGCACCTGAAACTTTTAAAAGCACGGAATAAAAATATACATTTGTTACCAAGCACACGACGTGACGACGTGATTTATTTGACATTCCCAACGATACCACTAATCGTGTTGAATATTTTCTGGTAATATGATCTATTTTGCTAATAAACATAGGAATCTCCTTTAGCTATTATGGCCACTAGTTTTACCACGGGGATAGGTATCTAAAATAAGTTTAAAAAGAAATTGTGTAAGACAAATTAACGTCTACAAAACAAATGACTATGAAATGATCAACCATCGATAGGGCTTACAAAAAACAGGTGCATGCGATTTTCGACCTTATTGACAATTCATGACAGACTTTTATTTGGTATTTTTTTGCTTTTTGACATTGAAACGTTATTAAAATTGTAAATTCTGAGTTACGTCAATAAGGTCGAAAATCGCATGCACCTGTTTTTTGTAATCCCTATCGATGGCTGATCACTTTCTGATAGTCATTGGTTTTGTAAACATTAATTAATTTTACACAATTTCACAACTAGAGTTGTTAAGAATTTCGTTGCCAACATTGACAATATTTATTTCAAGATCGAAATATTCGCGAAACTTTTGCTCGAGCAATTCAACAAATGCGACAAAATTATCAGGAGTTATACCTAATTAAAAAACCCAATTGTACGTTACCATTGTTAAACTCTTTATAATGATTTAGGTAATTATTTCATCTACTATTATTTATACACACAGAACAATAAACAACCATTATTAATAATAAAACACCACTTTTTTACATTAAAATATTAAAACTTGAAACGTACAAAACAAACAACGTGCGTCGTAATAACCCTAAGATTGTCTACTGCCTGTGCCTACGTAAACCGGTTCTTTCCACTCTCGCCGCGTACACGACAAGCGGCCAGTGGTCACGCACACATAAGCCGCGTGCTCGTAGTAGTGCAACCGATTCGCGCTGTTGTATGAAGCTATGTCTCTGTTCCGTTTATCTACTCATGTGGTCAGGGACCGTAAGGCTTCGTTCACACGACACTATCCTGCACTTTTTCTTTGTATTCGTTTTTTTAACTTACAATCACCCGGGTGTTCACACGGTAAATTTTCCTTCGTATAAAAAACGAATAGCCGCAGTCTTAACAGACTTGTGATTGTGAAAAGACGTCATTGATGGATCCACGCTTGGTTGTTCTTTTATATTGGTACAATCGAGAAGGTGCAAACGGTCTCGCCGCCGACAGAGCACAAGGTTTTGGGTGCATCCTATAAATGAAGAAACAGGGCGTACTAAACTATTTGAGAAGTTATACGATAGACTTAGAAATGATAAAAAGAAGTTTTTAATTACTTTAGGATGTCTATTGAAAGTTTTGAAAACATACTAAATCGATAAAAAACGTATGAACATTGGGCCGTGTGAACGAGTCAGACCTAAGACTTAGAAATGATAAAAAGAAGTTTTTAATTACTTTAGGATGTCTATTGAAAGTTTTGAAAACATACTAAATCGATAAAAAACGTATGAACATTGCGCCGTGTGAACGAGTCAGACCTATACTATGTGCCACTGCATGCCGAATACGCTAAAGTTCATTCGATTTGCTTGACAAGTCCGTTGAGTATTCGATTAAACGTATAAACAGTGTATGAACTTGTACTGCAAAAAATCATACACCGTTTATACGTTTAATCGAATACTCAACGGACTTGTCAAGCAAATCGAATGAACTTTAACGTATTCGGCATGCAGTGGCACATAGTATAGTTCTGACTTGTTCACACGGCACGATGTTCATACGTTTTTTATCGATTTAGTATGTTTTCAAAACTTTCAATAGACATCCTAAAGTAATTAAAAAACTTCTTTTCATCGTTTCTAAGTCTATCGTATAACTTCTCAAATAGTTTAGTACGCCCTGTTTCTTCATTTATAGGATGTACCCAAAACCTTCTGCTCTGTCGGCGGCGAAACCGTTTGCGCCTTCGATTGTACCAATATAAACGAACAACCAAGCGTGGATCCATCACTGACGTCTTTTCACAATCGCAACTCTGTGAGGACTGCGGCTATTCGTTTTTTACACGAAGGAAAATCTACCGTGTGAACACCCGGGTGATTGTACGTTAAAAAACCGAATACAAAGAAAACGTGCAGGATAATGTCGTGTGAACGAAGCCTAAGGGTGCAGCATACGGTCCTCGAGGAACGTACATGCCAATTTTTAGCATCTTGTGCCCAGTAGATTCGGCTGTGCATTGCTGTTAGTCAGAAAATTGTGAATGAATTTTATATATACAGATGATACTACCTAGCAGTGCAATATGGCAGTCTATAATACTAACCAGTACCATTTTAGTAAATGAATTTATTCGTTGGATTGTGAGAGATTTTTTGATACATAATCAATAATGTTACGTACGATTTGAAATCGAACATTTAAAATATGGGTGTTTTAAATATGTGTATTTACAGTTTGACGTTTGTCTTTGTACAAAAATATATTTAGCAGAATACCGTTAATGTATTGTTCAACTCTCAATATATTCGCAATATCATTTCAATCTCTCTTAATTTAGGAGAATACCATTATGACGTAAATATGACACTGACATCATATCAAAACTGCATTTTGAATAAATATAATTAGCAGAATCGGGCCTCTGAAATCCGTTGCGTAGTTTTAAAGATTTAAGCATACATAGGGACATACAGACAGAAGACAGACTTTGATACTATGTAGTGATATTTTATCGCCCCGTGTCATGGAGAGCACGTTAATTTGTCGGGCCTGGATCTATGTCAGTTGTTATGGGGACTGATTTGGAAACTAAAATGTTGCATGACAACTTAAAATGGAGCTATATTCTATGTAATAAAATTTTTAATAGGTACATGTGAAAAAGGTTTTGTGTAAATGTGAATAGTCTACATTTATTACATTTTCTGTGATGTTTTGCTCAATTAAATATGCAGATGTATTAGATGCTAGGAGAAGGAAAACTCCGAAATAAAACCAACATTCAGGGAGCATACCCGAAAACAAACCCCAATCCAAGGTGTCAACCGACCTGTGCCGAGGGATTCATGGCCAGAGGGCAAGCTGGTCACTAACGGAGGGTGCATGTGTTGGTAGTCACAGGGCACAGCTAGTATTCCATCTTACCCACGTACAGGGCTCTGCGGGGATGGACATTCTAAATCCCTATTACTCGTGGGAACGCTATGAGAACTGAAAATAATATTTCTCCAGACGGCGGCGACGCGGTTCGCAACCCATCACGTCTCGTTTCCCGTGAGGGCGAAAAGCGGCCTACGGAAAGCCGGTTTGCAACATTAAATGTTGGACGAGGAATGGATGGTAAATTGAATGAAGTATGCCAGATGATGGATGATAGAAAGATTGATGTTCTATGTGTGAATGAGACAAAGGTTGTGGCCCCACCAAGCATGACAGCTACACGGCTTATTGGTCTGGGGTAGACAGTACCACCAGAGCCTGCAAGGGAGTTGGTTTAATACTGTCTGCGCGAATGAATGAGTGCGTTAAGGAATATGAATGTGTAAATGCTAGACTATTGTGGATGAGAATGAAAGTAGGACTTACTCGTCTCTTTATTGTAGGGGTTTACGCCCCGGTCAATATAGTAGCGGGTATGTCACAGCAAGAACAAGACGAAAGGCAGGAATTTTGGGAGAACTTAAGAGCGATTTTGAGGAAATGTAAGGATAACGAAAGATTGATCTTGTTAGGTGATTTCAATGGATGGGTGGAGTAAAACGAGATGGATTTGAAAGGGTTTTAGGTGGATTTGGTGATGAGAGTGTGAATGAAAATGGAAAAGTTTTGCTTGAGGTTTGTTTAGTGTGGAGCCTTTGTGTGACAAACACCATGTTTGATCACAAAAGGATACACATGTATACGCGTGAGGCTAAGAATGTTAGAAGAAGTATGATTGATTTTGTAATTGTAGATGAACGTTTGAGAAAGAATGTGTTAGATACAAGGGTGTATCGAGGGATCGGCATCCACACAGACCACTTCTTGGTGATGAGCCGGATAAGTGGACTCTTTAAAGGATGGCGACACCGAGAACATTATGAAAATAGGGTCCTAGAAAGAATAAAAGTAGAAAATCTGCAAGAAAAAGATGTGAAAGATGAGTATAAGCGAAGATTGATAGCAAGATTTGAGAGGTTCGATAGCATAAATGATATGGATGAATTATGGCAATCTTTTAAAGAAGAGATAGTATATGTAGCGTCTGAAGTATGTGGTGTGATCAAGAGACGGAAAATACGAAAGGTTAAGAATACATTGTGGGACAAGGATGTACAATCAGCAGTGTCAGAGAAGAAGAAAGCTTGGTTAGATTGGTTGGCTGCCAGAGCAAATGAAAGAATGGGAAAGGCAACGAGTGATGACATAGATGAAGCAAGAAAGGAGTTTGTTAGGTCAAAAAGAATTGTGAAAGAAATTGTTAAAAGGAAAAAAGAGGAAAAGAAAGATGAGTTTGATAGCAGACTATCTGAAGATTTCCGGAGAAACATAAAGTTTTCTGGAAATCTGTTCATGCAGTTCGAGGAAGAACTCAATCCTCAGAATACACGTCAATCAGAGACAAGAATGGAAAGATACTGAATGGTGAATCATGCGTGCTGAAGAGATGGAAGGAGTATTTTGAAGGTCTATATGAAAGAACGGCGATAGAGACATCGATCAACGAAATTAATGGTAATAATAGCAATGATGAAAGCGATATTGGTGTGGATGAGATTGTGAAGGCGTTGGGAAGTATGAAATTAGGTAAGGCTGCAGGATATGATTGGATTACAGTTGAAATGCTGAAGGCTGGACAGGGCATCATAGTTGGTCAGCTGCAGCGCTTATTTAACTTGTGCTGGAACACCGGCCGAGTACCTGATGACTGGACCACCGCGGTGGTTGTTCCTCTTTATAAGGGAAAAGGTTCGCAACAAGACTGCAAGAACTATAGAGGCATTAGCCTTCTCAGCATTGTTGGCAAATTGTATGCGAAGGTACTGATTGAAAGAGTTATGGAAGTAACCGACAAGAAAATATGGGATGTACAAGCAGGATTCCGAAAGGGTATGGGGTGCACGGATCAAGTCTTTTCCTTGCGGTGCGTAGCCGAAAAATTCTTGGCCAAAGGTCAAAAGGTCTATTGCGCATTCGTGGATTTGGAAAAGGCTTACGATAAAGTGGTGAGGAATGAAATGTGGTCGGTACTGTCGATGTATGGGGTGAACAGCAGCCTCATACGAGCTCTGAAATCCCTTTATGAAGATTCTAGAGCTGTGTGACGATAAATGGGTCGTACACGGATTGGTTTACCATCGAAACAGGTGTTAGACAGGGATGTGTAGCGTCGCCGTGGCTGTTCAACCTCTTCATGGACAGTTGTTTGCAATATTTGAAAAATAGTGACTGTGGATTAAGGATGAATGAGTAACTTGTCAAATGCCTCCTTTATGCTGATGATCAGGTTATACTTGCGTCTTCAGCGGAGGAGTTGCAGGAGATGGTAACAATCATGCATGGTGCGTTAGAGAGGAAAGGAATGAAAGTAAATGTAAGTAAAACGAAAGTTATGGTTTTTGAAAAGGAGGAATGCGTTACGGCTTGTAATGTTATGATCGATGGACAGCGAGTGGAGCAAGTGAATGAGTTTGTATATTTAGGTACGCTGTTTACAAGACATGGTAAGAATGTAGAAGATATTGAAAGAAGAGTTAATGCAGGTAATAGAGTGAATGGAGCTCTGAAGGCGTTTATGAATAGCCAAAACGTGTCCAAAAAGGCACGTTTGGTTGTCCATAGAGGGGTGTTAGTACCTACTCTTATGTATGGTAGTGATAGTTGGGTATGGCAGAAGAGTCATGAAAGTAGAATAAATGCTGTAGAAATCAGAGCACTGCGAAGTATGTGTGGTGTTTCTTTGACTGACAGAGTAAAGAATTGTGTGATAAGAGAGTGTTGTGGGGTAAAAGAAGATGTAGTGACAAGCATCGAGAAAGGTATGCTAAGATGGTTTGGACACGTGGATAGGATGGATGACGAAAGACTGACCAAGCAGATATATAAGGCAAGTGTGGAAGGGACAGGACGACGGGGAAGACCTAGGCGGACATTCTCAGACCGGATTGGAGACATCCTAAAAACAGGACAGGTTAGAAGCACCCTGAACAGAAGAGCATGCATGAGGAATCTGATGGGAGTGAATGAAGCAAGAGAGATATGTCAAGATCGTTGCAAATGGTGCTCCGTAGTCTCTGCCTCCGGGAAACAGGCGTGAGTCTATGAATGTATGTATATGTATGTATTAGATGCTATGTCAGTTGGTAGGTATAACTACAAAAAAGAGAAGTAATTTTACCGATCACGTTATTACCAATTACATTATAGGCACCATTTTAAAATGTTAATCACATATACTTAGTCTTATTTTTATTTAAAGTTAAGAGCAAAGTGAAGAAAGATTGATTTTGTAAACCACAAGAGTGCCAAAAAATTATTCAGTACATTTGCATCCGAAAGTAATTTTGTTGGCTTGACTGTATTTGATTACGAGTATGGAAAATAGTTTTGATGCACTATCATATTTTATTTAATATTGCATATTAATGATAAAACATACTTTTTAGAACATTTCAATACGAAAAAGATTTACTCCTCAAAAATGAAATTCTTTCCAACGATTTATTTTTACTTTTCAGGCCAAAATTGTACGTTGTCGACAAAAACGCGAACCGTTCCGCCCATGAACACTTTAAGTATTCAATTCCCGTTACAACCTCTGTCTGTATTTTTCGCTACATTTTCCAGCCACGCAAGTGTACTAACACAAACATGAGATTTACTGTCTGACTTTCAAATTAAAGCAAAGTAAATACAGCTATACGGTGAAATTCTACGTTAATATTTGTTAAAACAGTTTGTATTTTAGCGTAACATTGGATTTGATCGTGTAGAAGTTTTAGTGAATAATATAGTGAAAGACAATATTATTTTTGCTTTTTTAACTTGAAGTATTATCACAGAATTTATAAAATTTTATTGATATATTTTGGTAATTTATAATTATTATACAAGTTTATGAAACAGATTTTAATAACGAGAGGTATTTACTTGAAATATTAAGTTTTCTCCTTACATCAGTGGGGGTGGCAGGTAGAATGGTGTTGTTGCTGGTGGGGCAGTTTTTTGGATTGTAAATAGTAAGTCGGTCGTGGCATTGGGGCACTAACATTACTATATGATGAATATAAATTACCAAAGGTTAAAAGCATTTTATAAGATCAGATAAAGAAAACCATTTTAAAGAATTTAATAAAGCAATTGGTGGGTAGTGTGAGTTGTTTGACTATTTCAAAGCTAGGTGCGTGATATTCTTTTCAATTATGTACATATATATATAGACTCACGCCTGTTTCCCGGAGGGGTAGGCAGAGACTACGGAACGCCATTTGCAACGATCCTGACATATCGCTCTTGCTTCATTCACTCCCATCAGATATATGCATTTTTTATTATTTATTGACGAGTATGTATACCAAAATGGTGTTTGCCAATCTTTTTACGTAGTAAACGGCAAACCAATGTACTATAATTTGTACTATTGGACAAAAGCTGCACACAGAAGCTAAATAAATAAAAAACGTAAAATATAATAAAGTAAATGTAAGCACTTGAAAAATACAAAGTGTAATATTTTCCTGTTTACATTAACATAAAAAAACACAACACAGTTAAGTGTCACCAAAATAAATACTAAGCTTTTTCTGCAGTTGCAACACTGGCAATTGACATTGTTGTGGCAATTTTTTTTGCAATTTACCACGTTTTATGGCGTTTTCGTGCATGTTATGCGATGCTGGGTGTTTGAATAATTTAAATAACGATGATGTGCTTCAAGGAAAGTGATCCTACCTTTTTACCTGATCATACCTTTTTGTTTATTTTTCATATTCAGGTATTTTGCAACATTTTGTTGTTGGTTTTAAAGTATAATAATAAATCTTTGTTTATCTGGATTGCTAGCGCTGCATTGTGAGGTACAAACGTAGACAGAGTAACCAATAGACCCAGTGATGTGTCCTTTCTCTCTCACACAAGAAAAAGAGCGAAGATCACGTTTTAAATGCTTTAGAGAAGGATACAACTATGCCATTTTTTGTCCTTTACTGTGTAACCTGTTTTTTTAAGGCCGGCAACTTAAATTGCGAAACAAAGTTTGACAGTTCTTGGCACCATAGCGTCAGTTGTCCCAAATATTGTTTATTTTCATGATAAATGCCGTGTTAAATCAGTGAAAAGACAGTGAAATTATCCAAATATCCATACTGTAGATATAAAATGGTTCGTTGCCGTGTTATTTCGTGTAACAGTGATAGTGAGAAGAAAATTGCCGGCGTATCATTTCACTCGTAAGTAAGCATATTTTTCAGTTTGTAGCCATTCAATATAGATAAATACGTAAACGAAAGCATAAATATACAATTTTTGTGGTAGCATTCATATAATTATCCAATTTATTATAAAAATAACCTATGTTTATTATTATGCACGTGCTGCCAGCGTTAGGT
Organism: Euclidia mi; assembly: GCA_944739405.2. Taxonomy (NCBI): domain Eukaryota; kingdom Metazoa; phylum Arthropoda; class Insecta; order Lepidoptera; family Erebidae; genus Euclidia; species Euclidia mi. The sequence continues at coordinate 78,630,016 of OX123190.2, forward strand.
GTAAAATGTCCCGATTATAAACGAAAAATATTGAACAGAAATTAAATTAGTAATTACTAAACATTATTATTTAATTAAAACTAATATTATGTTCGCTTTGGAATTAATGAAAGATTCGATATCCATAAATATATCTAAATTATCAATTAAGTACATGTTATGCCTGGTTTCTATCAATAAACGATTTGTTTTGCTTTCTGTGAGTCAATAAACGATTTGTATCCTGAACAGGAGGATACAAATCGTTTATTGCATTATATTTTACTGTTAAATGCAATATATGTAAATACTCTTACAAATAGTAAGCAAAGTGAGTTGTTTTTTGTTTATAAATAAAAATTATATATTATATTTAATTTATAAAAGGTGTTATTAGAAACATGCTTTCTCTATTTTACTACTTATGCCATGTGAAAATTTGATTCTTGCAAAATTGACAAATAGCTAATTAACATACACAATAATAAAAGCCAAATAAATCAATAACTTACAATAATTTAAAAATATGTATTACTAGGAATTTTGAATTAGCATTTTGTCATAATACATGGCTTAAGTCTGGGTATAGGTAACAGACATTCGAGAAAGCTGCCATATCCATGAACTTTATCTGAACTTACCATGATTGATGTATAGTTAGGTACCTATACATATTACATGATTTTTAATATTAATTACAAACTTTTCTTGATAGTTTTCCTGGTGATCCAAACCTACGCAAGAGATGGATTGAAGCAACTGGAAAAAAAGACTGGGTACCCACAAAGTACTGTAAAATATGCAGCAAAAATTTTTCAGAGAAATTACTTATTAAAAAGAACAAGAAAACAGTTCTCTACCCTGATGCTGTACCAAATGCGGTAAAAACCTATTATCTGTCTACATTATACACATAGATAAAGCATATTAAATATAGAATAGACAATATTAATCGTAAAGTAATACACATTTGAATACATTAATTATTTTAAATTCAATAAAACATGTTTTTTAATTTTGTAATTTACCTTGCAGATGATTTTTTTTGGTAATGAGAATTCAAGAATGTTGCATGTTGTATCAACACCTTTAACACAAGAACCAATAGAACCAATCCAGGTAATTATTCTAATTAATTTAAAATTAAAGTCAGGCATATTATGACATCATCCTCGCAGCACTGAACATCACATAATAATGTGTCAATGATGCTTCTGTTTGGCATTAAGGCTTTAGTGGATATATTATTATGTTAAAGACGATTTTGGTTTAGATAAAATAGGACAAAATAAAACAAGGTAATTTTTGCGGTTAAATATATAAAATCTGTACTTGCTAATATTATAAAGCTGAAGAGTTTGTTTGTTTTCTTGAACGCGCTAATCTCTGATCCGATTTAAAAATATATTTTAGTGTTAGATAGCCCATTTATCGAGGAAGGCTATAGGCTATATATCATCACGCTAAGACAAATAGGAGCGGAGTTGTACAGAAAAATGTTTTCGAAACGGGGTAATTCTACGGGAACGAAGTCCCGCGCAAAAGCTAGTTTTATTATACCCTTATAATAAAACTAGTCCTATATAGGTATGCATACTGTTTACGAACAACTACGATCCTATACTGTGCGTCTCCCGATATGCACTTAATGGTTTTAATTAATGTTTTAGATTTCAACACTTGAAGAGAGTGCAGAGCCAGTACCATCTACGTCCTCAAGTGCTAATCTACAATATGACACATGCTTAGCAGCCACCTCTAGAAGATTATTGCAATTGCCTGAACAGGAGGATACGCCAAGAAAGAAAAAACTTAAAGCTGCATTAAGGAAGAAAACTGATGTTGTTACAAATCTTAGAAAAAAGATACGAGCTGTGCGACAAACAAATAAACGTCTTATAAAAAAGAATGCTCAACTAACAGTTGAGCATTCTTTTTATATAATTTCAGAACTTAAACTTAAATCTCTAACATCATACAAAGATGCTGATATATTAAGCACTATTGATACTGGTAATAAAGATTTTTTATAACGGTTTTTAGGCGTAGTAGGAAAAGCTAAAAAATATTCTGCTCCATTACGAAAATTCGCACTTTGTCTGCATTTTATAAGTCCAAGAGCTTTTTCTTATGTACGAAAACAATTTAATATGATGTAGCTCAACCCTAATTGTCAATCTTAACATGCAGAAAGTCTGCTTTATTATAATATGCTTCCTCTTCTAAAAAATAATTTTGGAGCCAAACAAAATATGCTTTAATGAAAAAATATGATTTTGAAAGTGTGTGGAAAAAGTCTATTATTAACAGGTCATTGCGTTACTTTTATAATTAAAATTAAGTGTACATGCCTTGTTTTATTTAAGTCGAGAATAACCTAAAATTGCCCTTTTCCCACGAATATCCCCAAAACTTGTTACTCTGGCAACACAGGTTGGTCTATGTGTGCGGTAAACACACACATTGATAAACTATTTTTTTCTCATTCGCGGTTACAGCGTATATTGGTCTATTGGTTTCTCTGTCTACGGGTACAAACTTCATCTATGTCAAAAATGACAGTTTTGTCAAAAAAATATTTTTTTTTGTGGCACAGTATTTATAGTATTGTCTCTGAAAGTGATCTCATAGCATATAATCAATCAATTTAGCCCAGCTACCGGTGAGAACACCGCGCATCATCTCTACTATACATAGAACTGTAGACATAGACCACGCATGTCAACTCTTTATTTGATAGCTCCCAACCGAGATCGTATCTAAAATAAAATTGTAGTCCCGTCTAGTTCTAAGACCTTTTCTAACATTATAAAATGTAGTCAAGTCCATTTCAGAATAGAAATACGGCTGACTTTGCTGTATGCAGCATCTAATTTGGCATATTGCAGAAAATATATTTTCAGCAAATATACGTAGTACTAGTCTCTTCATTCATATTTTATTGAATCATCCCACGACTTTCAAGGTGAGAAAAGGAAGCTATTGAAATTAAAAAACATCCTAATTTCAATAGGGAAGATGGTTGGAATGTTCCTCCAGCTTGGGACCCTGTTATCAGGCTAATGAAACCCAAGAAGGACAAAGTCACCAGAAGACATCAAGACACAGTGAGCACATTCTGCGTAGATAGTAACACCAATAGTTGAAAAATGTTCAGGTACTTTGAGATAACTTATAAATTCAAGACAAAGACAAATATCACCTCAGTCTGCCGTGAACACGAATCCTGTAAAGAATTCGAAACGTTGGCTAGTAATAAAAATGTAGTTTCTAGATCTTTCGGTTTAAATGTAATAACAAATAACCAGTGAAACCAATATAACGCGATAAAATCCGTAAACTGTAGTTTAATTTCAATGAGAAAAGGATCTATAAATAGATTATATGAATTGTAAGACAATCTTCATCCAATTTTAGCTTCACCTCATTTGACCGTAGCTTATACTTATTTTATACAACATGTAACAAGTTTAATGCACATCTTGAAAGTACTTTGTTCAGAATCGGCAACTGAATCCATTTCCGTCATTTTTAATATTGTTTATTTTTAGTCTTAAAATAATTAAAATAACGTAAATTGTAGTCACTCATTTTTTTTAAAATTGAGCTATTCGAAAATAAACCTTAAATCAAAGCAGAACGGCTTATTTTTAAATTCATTTGTTAAATGGTTCCACGTTGACTTACACAAACGCACACATTAAAACAACACAATTAAAAAAAAAATTGAGCTATTCGAAAATAAACCTTAAATCAAAGCAGAACGGCTTATTTTTAAATGCATTTGTTATATGGTTTCACGTTGACTTACACAAACGCACACATTAATACAACACAATAGACGGCAAAAGACAATAGCACACAATTGACCACCAAAATGTCTATCATCTATCTTTCACTAACGTAGGTAATAAACAACGGGAAAGAGCGAGACGTACTGTCTCGCTCGCGCTGGCGCATGACAAGCGCAGCGGGCGATGCGCTTAGACATGTTATGACAAGTACAACCGGGAATATCTATCTGATTATATCAGTGAGTGCTGTGAAAACCTTTTTAAAAGTTCACTTGTTTACAAAATGTGTAATGGTGTATAATTTAATCATTCAACAACAAAGTGAAAAGTTCAACATCATCTTGATGTTGACTTGTCACCCATGGACTTTCTCATTGTGGAGAAATATTAAATCACCAGTTTATTGTGACGACAGAAAAAGTGCCGAGTAGTTAATTAATTAAGATACTAGCTGCTTTTGAAACAGTGAAAAGATGTGATTTGTGAGGAAATACTAAAGTGCTACGTGGACGAAAGAAATGTGATTTAAGCCTGTAAGTTATTTTATTATTCTATTATTGTAAGTATTTAGATTCACAAGACAACTTTAAACACGCCGTTCTTGTTTATTTCTCTCATTGATATTCTTTTATTTTATCTGATTAAGTTAAGATAGTCACAATAGTCACTTACGATGTTAAGAAACAATAGATCGTGCATATTAATAACAAACAATAAATGATTCGACTGTCCACACCATAGCTTAAAAGTGTGATGGAAAGAAATACTCATAATATCTTTGGTAATATCAACAGTAGCCGACAAATTGTTCAAACATCATTTTTGTAAACCCCACTCTATCAGAGTGTGGTTTACAGACTGAATTTCATACATTTTGTTATATCGTATCGTGTTTCGTTCCTATCAGATCGCTGTTGTTTGTTTACCATAGCAACCGTTTCGTTTGTGTGCGTGCGCAGATTTAGAGTGACCACGATTTTCACTTTTAATTGAGTTAATACTTTCTTTAAAAAACATTATTTACGCAAATAAAAAAAATATTTCAATGCATGCATTATGATTGTAACAAGGTTTTCTAATTGGGGTGTCTGAGGATGTGCGTTATTTCCATTACACGTTGTATAATCCGCTAAAAGATCGTTATTGTAAACAACTTGCAAAAATATCGTTACGAATTTAGAAATGTTTTATGGAGGACGTTTTCGAGAGGTAAAATTATTTTGATATCATTACGATGTTTTTAAAGATGTTTTATTTAATTTAGTTTCATATCAATGAATACATTTTTATGATAATTATGTTGACTTGGTTTTTAAGAGCCGCTTGGGTTTCTATCGATGTTCCAGTACTTTTCAACACTATACCTCTACGACCTTTTCGAATCAACTGCTAGACTTAAGCTTCTCCTAATTTGCTCCACGGTGCTGTCATTCAATAAGAGGATATTGCCTAGTATACCAAGCTGGCCAGACAGGTCGGTACACAGTTTGATGTCAAATTGTCCGTCTATCTGCAAAGATACAAATTGCTTCGTGTACTTCCATAGTTGCTCCTTACGACACCCATGGAATGATATGGGATAGTGACATTTTGTATTCTTAATCCATCACCACACGGATATTTCAATACTATACACACAAGTTATCCTTTTTGTAACTTCTGACTTCGGTCGAATGTACGTTATTTAATAGTGATACGGAAGGATTTGCTACGATCCCTCTCCAATTTTGCATTGTAAATCTGTTAGTAACAAACCGATTCCATTTCCTTAAACATATTTATAACATGGCTGTGTAACGAATTTCGTTACATGGAACATTAAACATATGTAACACGTACATATGTTGCTTAGAAATCTTTGCCTATATTATAGACTTGTTTATGCTCGCAGTTTTTCATATTATACCCACTGATGATATGATATGGTGTGTAAGCGATTTTCCTGCAGTTTCATCAAAACTCGTTAAGTCGTTTTTGCGTCACAAATACATTATCGATTAGAATATTATCCCTCACTTTCTCTGATTCTGCATTCAAAGTTGAAGTCGAAAAAATATTTACTAAGGTCACAATGTGATGCTTATGAACATCAATTTAAAAATAATTCCCATGCTCTAAGAAGTTAGATTCTCTTTAGAACCATTCTATAGTATATATATATATGTGTATCCATTGTCTAGTACCCATAGGACAAGCTCTGCTTAGTTTGGGACTAGATGGTGTTGTGTGAATATGGTAGAATATCATTATTATGTGTAGGTATCTGTTACACGGCTATTCTTCTAACATTTGGTGTCAATAGAATAACCGACCTTTGGGAGGCGCACACAAGGGATATGGATCCAACGTGCAGATGCCCGTAGACAGCTTTAATCTAAAAAGGGTGGGATACATGCCGCGCAGCCTCCACGACTGCACTACTGAGTACAGCTATGGAATAGCCGCAACACATGTAAGACTATTATAATATATGGAGCCTAATTTGATTGGTTTATGGGAATGGGTGTTTTATAGATTGGTAATAATTACGATACTATAGATGAAAAACGGCACCTGCCTGTAATACTCTAAAAGTATCCGTCTGCATGGCAGGTTATTATGATTATTATTAAACCATACAACCGCTTACGCAAACATCTTAGACCAAGCCATAACCAATCCCAATACAGTAAGTACGGTTACACAAAGCATATTTGTTTAATTGCCGACAAAATTGTATTATTTATTGTTTGACACATTTTTAAACCTTGGACATTATATATAATTTGAAACAAATAGGATGTATGCAAGTTTGATAATGTTGACATGTATTTAAACTATCATAACCAACAATTTAAGAATTGTCGTCAAATATTTCCTCTCAATAGGGTTTTACTTTATATTGCATGCTGTAACGCAGAATGTGGTGACACTATTATATTATTGTAACAACATTGTATTTACCCATGTTCGCAATAAATGATATGAATATGATTATGAAAAAAAAGTAATTCAGTGTTAATTTCGTCGAGATCAAACATAAAAGTGTTTCGTGTATGTTTGTTCCGAAAATATTAATTCAGGAGCGAATATGTGAAGCTCTAAACATTGAAAAGTAAACCCGCGTGTTCGTTGCACCGAGAATTTCCTTTGTATATTCGCTGACTTAGTATAAAGAGGGTTACGTACAGGTGAACAAGATGCTGTAATGATTGTTTAGGGGGTAAGTGGTCTTAGTTTGGGCACGTGTAGAGGATGGATGACGAAAGATTGACCAAGCAGATATACAAGGCAAGTGTGAATGGAAGGGAAAACCTAGGCGGACGTTCTCTGACCAGATTGGAGACATCCTAAAAACAGGACAGGTTAGAAGTACCCTGAACAGAAGAGCATGCATGAGGAATCTGATGGGAGTGAATGAAGCAAGCGAGATATGTCAGGATCGTTGCAAATGGCCTTCCGTAGTCTCTACCTACCCCTCCGGGAAACAGGCGTGAGTGTATGGCAGCGATGCTTTACTTTACCGATCTGTTAAGAAAGGCAATTCAAGGCAAGCCATGAGAACTACAGGTTATCAGACTTCCTTAGCCAATTATAAACGGTTATATAGCGGGCCTTACTCGCGATAAATAATATATTTAAGGCATAAATACCTCGGTTTTTGCCAACGTTTCGGCTGACTTGCTTCAGCCGTGGTCGCGGCGGGACTGGTGAGCTCAGCGCCGTCCTTGTGTTGTGCGGGTTTAGGTAGGTACCCTCACTTGATTTTTATTTTTGTTTTTAACCGCACCGTCGGTACCTCGACAAACTACACTAATTACGTCTACACACTGTTGAGCTGTATCATTGCGGCGGTGTTCACATTTATTGATGAATGGATTCCAAGTTGTTGATAATCTAAATCCATCCTCCCATTATTTATCGCGAGTAAGACCCGCTATATAACCTTGTATAATGTATACTAATCGCGAAAGTTTAAAATCGATTATTCCTTAGCCAAGGTTCAAAGCGTGTCTGGACCCGATCGTAATACATCGACAAAGTTAACCAACGGTAACATAGTTCACCATTTGGTTGGATGAACGCTAGTTGTGGCATCTATTTCAGAGTGCTACTGTAAGAGCACGAAATCGCCGTCGGTCCTGGTTTTTGTCTCATAACAAGAACCGTTAGGCCATGTCGGAGGACTTCATACGCTGAAAACTCCGACACCAGGAGTGCGATACATTAAGCACGAAGCAAGGAAACGGAGCCACTGAGGAAATATAAGATCTTACAATGCAAGATCTATTTCTCTGATATAAGGACCGAAGATGGAATTTTTGGAAACCTTTATTTATTTATTTTATTTATAGACTCACGCCTGTATCCCCGAAAGGGTAGGCAGTGGTGTAATATTAAACCCACACTTCGCCATGAATTCTAGGTCCCACGTAATAGGGAGCGAGCCAGTTGCCGTTACCGGGCACATTACCAGACTCCGTGCTGCTACTGAGAATTCGTAAAAGCTCAGTAATACTTTTGCCTGACCCGCGAATCGAACCCGGGACCTCCGATCAGCAGTCGCATACGCTATCCACTGGACAACGAAGGCAGACTGAAAACCTATCTTGGCATATTCTAGTTAAGCTCACTTTCGAGGCATTGTTAGCATCGAGTTGACGGCTTAAAATTGAAAGGCTGTGTATAACATCACCTTGGGTTTTTCACATTAATTGTTCACCTTAAGGGCATATCTCTCTGCATCACACTAAGTTACACTGGTAGATAAAATGCCCTTGGCTATAAGTCTGCTCTTATACCTCTCTTGTTTTAACCTTTATAAAAGAATAAATAAATAAAGACAGCAACGCGAAGTATGAGCAAATAATAAAGGAACATAAAAATCCCCTCAATATAAATAATCCTATTCCTTTCCTTTTATTATATTATAATCAAGTGTGCAAACTTCTCAAGCGTTCCCATTTTCCGTAAGCACGTTGAATATTCGTTTGATTCTACCTGTACCCCGAATATATAATTATGTAGGTAATACTTTGTGATTTCGTACAAATTACACGCTGCTTTCAATATGAGCATGACACGGATAAAATATTACTGGGACGCTTTACTTTGTAATATTGAACATTTTCTAATAAGGAAGTGAATATATTATTATTATGTATTATGCTGAATGCGAAGGTTTTCCACACGTGCTACTGTTTTGGAAATGCTAAATATTAAGTAATGTATATATTGACGTGTGAACCTAGGCATATGACGTGACATCCATTTTTCCGTGGTTGTCATTAGAGGCGACTAAGGAAAATGCACGAAGCAAATAGTATCTTTTGGAAGTGACGGAAAACTCAACATTAAACTCTATACCAATCCGTCAATAGATTGTTTAAAACCACCCACAGGTAGTAGAGAATTTTGATTAATTTTCTTTTTTAATTTCGGTCTGATTTCAGCATGAATGGACCGGCTCGACCGGGGAAGTACTACCCTCTCACAGAAAATCGACGTAAAGTAACAGTACCTAACCTGTTGTGTTTTGTCCGGTGAGTGAGAGTGCCGGAGGCCCTATCCCCTATTCCTTCTCCCTCATCCCACTCCTCATCCTATCCGTTTTCCCGACCTCAAGGGGCGGCAACGCATTTGCTAGCAACACCCCAGGAGTCATCCTGGGGTGTTGCTTGTGTCTATGGGCGGCGGTAATTGCTTACCAACAGGCGATCCGTCTGCTCGTTTGCCGCCTAATACCATAAAAAAAGCCCACACGTTCTGATGTTTATTCAATGTAACAACAAAAAATAACTTAGTCAACTTCAGATTATAGGGATTAGGGTTATTTGATGCTTCCAGTGTTCGTTTCATATTAGTTATGACAAATTCCAGGACGCACCAACGACTAGAATTTATGCAGTTGCAAGTTGCTATATAATAAGTCCACTTGTACCTAACCCCGTCGCAGACGGAGACCGAAATAAAAAGATTATGGATTATTGTTGTAATTTATTTTTGTATTTGAGAATAAAATATGTATTTCATCTAGTTGTTATTTTATTGAAGTAAGTGGTAACTCATAATAGGCTCGCCCCCTATTACGTGGGACCTAAAAATTCATAGCGAAATGTGGGTGTAATATTACACCTCTGCCTACCCCTTCGGGGATAAAGGGGTGAGTCTATAAATAAAATATATAAATAAGTGGTAACCTAGTTACATCGAGTAAGTAGAATTTTGAATACTTTGTAAAAACACTATAAAGCCAGTTTTATTACAACACACCCCTTAATCAAAATTGTCTAGAATAAATAAAACATAATAATGAACTCAAAATATATCAAGTAAAAGAAAAAAACAGTATGTAAATGTATAATAAGTACCAAAGTAAACGTTTAAAATATATTTACAATAAACCTAAGCCTAGAACACATCTACCATGTGTCACACGCTGCAATGGTTTAGTTAAGATGTCAGCGGGCATATCACTTGATTTGATATATTTTAAGTTTACCGAATTATCACTAATCTTTTCTCTAATAAAGTGATATTTGGTATCTATATGTTTCGTCCTATGGTGGTGTACCGGATTTCAAGCCAAACTCTGTGCACTCTGACAAACAGTTATGGTATTAGGTAGTAACTTTTGCCTTACCATAGGATCTGAAATTAATTAAGTGATAAATCTCCTTAAATAAATAGCTTCCTTCGTAGCTTCAGTTATTGCCATATACTCAGCTTCCGCTGAGGACAAAGCTACGGTTCGCTGCTTCCTTGAGGGCCATGAAACCGGGCTGCCTGCTAATTTAAAACAGTAACCTGTATAAGAACGGAGATCTATATCACAGTTTGCCCAATCGGCATCGCAAAATCCTACAAGTAGCATATCTGATTTTCTATAACAAATCGAATAATCTAAAGTGCCTTTTAGATATTGTAAGACTCTCTTCGCGGCTAACCAATGAGTCTTGTTGTACCGAGTATTGAACTGACTCAGGTAACTAGTCGCGTATGCGATGTCTGGACGAGTATTAACACTCAGGAACATGAGGCAACCAATTAATTCTTGATAGGGATATACTTCTAGATTATGATCACTATCACTGCTGGTACTGACCTCTAGTTTTCCAGATATTGGAGTTGTACAAGTTTTACAATTCTCCATTCCAAACTTTTGTAAAAGATTATTTATATAACTTTTCTGATGTACTTTTATTTTCTCATTTTCCCTGGTTATATTTAAACCAAGATAATAGCTTAAATAGCCCAAATCTTTTATTGAAAAACATTTTTCAAGTAATTTTTGACAATGTCACACGTCTTGTCTTTTCTATAAAAAAGAATTATGTCATCGACAAAGACTGCAACTATAACCAACTCTTTAGACGATAAAGTTTCATCTAACTTTATATTCCAGGCACGTGGAGCTTGTCTAAGTCCGTGCAGGGATTTTTGAAAGAGACACACTTTGTTCTCCATACCCCTCCCTTACTTTAAAACCTTGAAGTTGCTCCATGTAGACTTTCTCTAACAGATCCCCATTTAAAAACGCAGTGTCAACGTCCAAGTGACGCATCTTCAAACCCAATTCAGCTGCGAGAGCCAGTAGAGTACGTAAAGAGGAGTGCCGCACGACAGGAGAAAATGTCTCAAAATAGGCTACACCTGGCGTCTGGGTGAATCCCTTAGCAACTAATCTTGCTTTGTACTTCACAACATTTCCTGCTGGATCTTTCTTTAACTTATAGACCCATTTACATGGTATAACTTTCTTGTTTTCTCTGTCAACCAATTTTCATGTCTTCAGCTTCATCAATGAATTATATTCATCTATCATTGCCATCTGCCACTTATCAACATCATCAGTCAATATAGCCTCATTATAAGTTCTAGGCTCATCAGACACTTGACTAGACAATTGGTTTGAGAAGTAATTAGGAGGTTTTCGATCTCGTGATGGATTTCTATGTTCATCATATTGACTAGTAGAAACTACTTCTTCCTCAATTGCTTCAAAGAATTGATCAGCGTCAGCAGTCTGATCTTCAGTGAAAACAGTATGGCCTGGAGCTGGTTCATCAGCGACCACTGGAATTTGATCAAAAAGCTCTTGAACTGTACTGTTTTCTGCCGGTATAGGCAGACTATTAGACAGTACTAAAGGTTTAGTAGAAGTCTTAATATTGTTGATATTTCTATTATTTAAACTAGAAAATCATACTTCAAAAAATGTTACGTCTCTAGACTTTTGTAAGATTCTAGGACAAGATGGTTTTCTTAAAAGATACGTATTAGGGTCTTCTGTATAGCCTACAAATATAGCTTCATCAACCTTAAGATCCAATTTTTTACGGTGACAAGAAGGTATACGTATAAGAGCTCTACACCCAAAAACTCTGAGATTACCTAGGTCTGGTTTGCAACCATTCCACAACTCGTAGGGAGTTTTATTATTTAAGGCTCGGTGTGGGCATCTATTTTTTAGGTATATAGCCGTTCGAACAGCATCTTCCCAAAAAACTTTAGAAAGTTCGCGTTCAGCTATAAGAGAGCGTGCCTTTTCTACAATTGAGCGATTAGTACGCTCGACAACACCATTTTGCTGAGGACTATATGGTACCGTAGTTTGATGCTTTATATCATAAGATCTAAGATAACTTGAGAATTCACTGTTTACGAATTCCTTTCCATTATCCGTCCCTATTGTTTTAATTTGAGCCCCAGTTTGTCTTTCAACCATAGACTGGAAGTGACAAAATCTATCCTTTACCTCTGTCTTTGAAGATATAAAATATACAAATATAGTTCTCGAAAAATCGTCTATAAAAACTAAACAGTATTTATTACCCTGAAAAGAGCTAACTGACATTGGTCCACAAAGGTCAGAATGGATCAGTTCTAATATTGAAGTTGCTCTTTTATAAGTAATCGGCTTAAACGGTTTTCGAGCTTGTTTCGCTTGAACACCAGCAACACATGGATTTTTATCCACATCTTTATAATCAATAACCTTAAGACTATTTTGCAGCAGATTCATACCAACGCGACATAAATGACCTAAATGCTTATGCCATACCTGATACTTAGAAAATGAATCAGAGTCATGTCTGACGTCATAGGCTCTAAATTTGGAAATATTTACGTCACAATCAAGTGTATACAATCCACCATTGGGCGAACCATGTAGAACCGCATCACCTGTAAAGGAGAAGGTTTTTGAATTAAATAAATTACAACCCGACTTATCAAACATTACAGTAAACCCTTTTTCAACTGCTGTCTTCACAGATAAAAGATTTGTTTGCAAGTTAGGTACATACATAACATCATTAATTGTATTGACGTTGCTTTTGGTATTTATAGATATTTTACGGATGCCTTCAGCATCAATCTTAGTCCCGTTTGCAACTGCTATCTTATGATCAATAGGTTTTATGTCTACAAACAAATCTCGTCTTGAAGTCATGTGTTTGGTCGCACCTGAATCAATGTACCATTTATCTATGTCACAATTATTTGTTGCTCCTAAAGCAGACACAGAAGTCGAGACCTTGTTAGAGGGATTCTTCGTTTTCATGACCTTCTTTTTCTTCAAAGGACAGTTTGGTCTCTTCTGACCGGGTTCTACACAACCATAGCACACAATTTTCTTTGCCTTTGACTCAACAGAAGTGGCATTAAGTTTTGACTTCATAGCTGTTTCTAGTTTTATCGAGCTTTCCTTGGACATTTCGTTCAGTAATTTGGACTTTACCAGATCGGTTGCAACGTTTCCATTACTATTTTCAAGAGACATAATCAATGGGTCATATATCGACCTTAGACCTCCCAACAGAATAGTAGCAATGGACGTATCATCTATAACTTTGTCTATATCCGCCAAATCTTGAGCTCTTCTTCTTCTCTCTTCTTTCGATCTTATCAAAATCTTCAAGTCTCGCTTCAAGCTCTTCTTCTTTCGATCTTATCAAAATCTTCAAATCTCAATCTGTATAATTTCCCTTCTAAATATAAACGCCTACTCATACCTTTGTCCTCATAAGCATTTTGTAGAGCTTTCCATGCTTCCGCTGCAGTAGTTACATTTCGGACATGCGTAATTGCAGATGATTCCAGGGTAAGACAAATTTTTGTTAGTGCCTTCTGATCGCTCCTCATCTTTGTGACATTGGAGACGTTTATCCCTGTTGGGTAGCTACTGATAGCTTCCCACAACTCCTCAACTCCTAATCAAGATAATTACGCATTTTAAACTTCCACGTACTATACCCTTCTCTATTATGTAGGGTGAACGTTGGAATAGAGGAACTACGCATACCTCGCTCATTTGTGTCTCTATTTGGGTTCGCCATCTCAGAACTGTATGCGAAGAACCCTTATGTTTCGTACTCCAAAAAAATCACACAAATATCACTTCAACGAATTATTATGAAAACCCACATTACTTTTCTTTTATATAAACAAATACAAGAATGTCGTGCTGATAACGATTTGTTGTAATTTATTTTTGTATTTGAGAACAAAAAATGTGCTTCATTTAGTTGTTATTTTATTGAAGTAAGTGGTAACCTAGTTACATCGAATAAGAAGAATTTTGAATACTTTGTAAAAACACTATAAAGCCATTATTATTACAACAATTATTAACACTATCTATCATTAGACGCAAAGTTTAAGCAAAATTCTACTCCAAGAATAATTTCACGATATAAAGCTTTAAAAGATTTGCAATATGCTTAAAGCTTATTTTGAATTTACTATAACAACGACACTTTAACTTCACATTTTACTTTTCAAAACATAGCACACACATTCCATATTTTCCTTCCTAAGCGGTTCCTTCATCTAAAATAAACTTTTCAGGTATTAAAAACCATTACTAATTCAAACAGTTTATCGGAATTGCATCGCCATTTCGATAGCCAATTCGAATTAAGAGAGCCATGTAAACACACTACCTCTTGTAGATTGTGTTGATACAAATATTGGTACCACTATGGAAATTGGGCTTAAAAGGTACTTGCGAACTGTTTTAAAACTTAGCCGTCTTAGAGGTAGTTTTTGTTCAGTCTTTTCCGGTGTAAAACAGTTTTAAGAGCGTACGTTGTAGATAGTTGGAACCCTAGCCGGCTTTAACTTAAGCGGTACTTTGTTAACTTGCAAAGTTGTTCATTGTGTTATACATGAGTACGGCGGTTAAAGGAATCATGGTTCACTTTTCACCTTTGATGTATGTATAAGGCAATTAATTTGACTAAAAAGCGTATCTTCACATGGGTATGTGTTTACAAAATTGTTTTATAGTGTAACTGTTGAGGCATTTTGGCCTTATAAAATACTTGCTTTCACGAATCTTAAGGTTTTTTCTGTAAGGTTCCTATTCAAAAAGTGGCACATTTCAAAAATAATCTAACATTGTCCGCGAAAAAGACCTTCCACGTTTCAAAAACGCGATAGCTTCAAGGAGAAGTAAATTCGTCACCACCCCTTAGGTTAAACAGGCACCTTTGAGAGGAAATCTCAAAAAAAGAAGTGGCAAATTTTTCTTCATCAAACCCTTGAAATTTTATCCAAGCCGTGACCTAGCTCTTTTAATTCGACATCTTCAGAATGCTCTCCTAGTTTTGGTCGCAAACACCGTCTCTTACAACCCTACGTAAACAGGTGACGGGTCTTTTTGATCGCGGACGTCTTTATGCAAACTCTGTGACAAAATTGTCCCCTATTAGAAAAGTTATTGGATTAGATCAGATATTATGTTGTATGACATAGCTTAATACTTTGGTAGCATTTAGTGACAGCTAGGAGAAAGGATAATTCTAGGTTGGATAATGGATCTGGCAATTATTAATTTCATGTTAATAGAAATCCGTCATGTTTTGCGATCGGCGTACACACGACGATATGCAGCGGAGAGCATTTATCACTGTTAAACTATCATCGACATTATTCCCATTTTAAAATAGTCCAAAATTAGTAATCACAAAATAGTTGTTTGTTGATTTACTAAGAATACACCTTGTATTTAGAGACACTTTACAAAACTAACGGAGACAAAGAACATCCAGACACAAACCAACAATTTGTGGCTCGTAATACTTAGCATAATGCTAAACAGTGAGGCAGCCATTTAGACCACAGCGGTATCCCTAAAGTTATTAATCCCATTAGCCAAACAAAAACTCCTTAAACTGTAACTCTCAACAAAAACACGCGTACCCTATTACAAGATCAGCTTATTAAGACTTGTTATACGCTTTCCATGCTGTTTAACTTGTTCACATTACACATAGAACATTACACTTCGATTACGTTTTAGACAACGATTTCATATTCGGATGATGGATGGCTCTGGACGTACAGTACGGCCGTTTAACGATGGCGAGTCTGAAGTTCGCGCAGAAGGCGGCGCAGTAATCCTTTTTAAGAACAACGCAGGGTTATGAAGCGGGGTGCGCGGGGCAGTAGTCTAGGCCAGTGATGCACGTTATGTAAATACAAATTAATAGTTTATTCAATCAAAAATTTTAATCAATTAGTTTTATAATTGATTTTGAATTCATTTATTTTTGTTATAATAATAAAAGCACTATAAGATATAAAATGAAATAGATTTATTAAGCCGAGCAATATAGTGCGATTTTGTTTTTAGTAAAAAAAAGTCTAATAAATTTTTTTTTCTCGGTTTAAAGACCAGATTCACTTACCTATATCAGGTATCTATTTACGATGACATGCATGAAAAGAGTTGGAACACATTTAAAATCTTTATATGTAATTGAATACACGTATAATTTCTAATTAATTTTAATCGATATCAATAAAAATCGATTAAATTGAGCGTCAAACACGTACATTGGACATCTCTTTTTTACTTTTGAAGTTTTCGGTGCGATATAATATGTCTCTGTCACACCTTAGTATTCGTTTTACTATCTCTGTCTTGAGTACAGACGATGACAAAAGTATTTATAGTACATTGAAAAGTTACCTTTGGGTTGCATTTATCAGAAGATGCAATTTTATTTTACAGATGTGTGGGAAGGGCTATTGTAAAGCTTGATTCAAATTTGTGGGGATGTACCTCTTATCCCTCGGCCGCCATCTTGGAAAGAGTGCAGATGCAGATAGTTTTTCTTGATTAACTGGTAAACTATTGGCCGCACAAAGAATATGTAAACAAGATTTTTGTTGTAAATTAAATTCTCTACAACTTTAGTCATAATTTTTTTATCATAATGCAAATATATAAAACATATATCTTTAGATAATGATCTATAGAGGTCCTATGCACCCATGGATACTTATTTATGGGTGTATACCATGCGTGCCATGTTCCAAATACCTACTTATTTGAAATACAACACGCGCGCATTCATAATTGCGACTTAAAAGATGTGTCTACCTAAAGAAAAATCAATCAAAATGTTTGTCAATGCAATTTTCAAAAAAAAAACTGCAGGATTCAGGTATGTTTCTATTGTTTCCGATTGTTCAACAGGCTTATGGATAACCTTCTAAAATATTTTATGACTGGTATCACTTCTATAGGTCTGTAACGAGTAATACTACGTTTATCATGTTTTTAAAGAGCCGTTTTATTATGGTCCTTTTTAATTCCGTGGGAACTACTCCCTGCATAATACAATTATGTGGCTCATTGGATTTGATATTTTATTAGACACGGTTTTCAGTATCCTAGTTGATGCACTATACACCACCAATATTTAACTAAGGTCTACTAACAGTACTGGATACTGTTTGTAGACCTTAGTTTAATATTGTGTATGTTCCGGTTAAAATAGCTGCCACTATTGTCAGGTGAGGTGCATTCATCATAAAATACTACTTATATATAAATTATATACAGTCTGGCAATAACAGTTTTCTACACGAGTTTACATGCGCGGTAATTCGCAAAGGCTAGCTTCAGACCCGCCATGATTCGTCGGCCGTAGTGTAGATCAAATAAGATTACTTAAATATGGTAAATTATATGAGTACGTCAATTTAAATTTTTTGTGGGACGTGATGTGTTGATAAGTGAGGATACAGTAACGGAGACAGTATGTCTTTTATCATATAATTTTAGCAGTAGTTAATCTGATGCAAATTACAATAAAACTTAAGTAGACATTAAATTGTACATAAAGGTATTTTCTGAAGATATTTCGTGGTTCCTTAAGAACAATTTTTCACTTCTGAGGAGCAGATACTCCGGTTTAATAAACATAAAAGTTGAACTGTGATTTTAATCATAGTATAAAACCGTTTCAGTCAATGTGTACGATGACTTTTGATCAACTAACACCACACATATTACATCTTTTGACCTCTTAAACGCAATGTACCTAGTTATGAGCCAATCTTACAAATTATCTAAGTGAAGAAACTTACTAGACAATTCAGATAATTTTCTGATAGATTTGGATTTTTAGGCATTAAGTATACTACTCCGTCAAGAAAGTACCGGGAAAAGATCAATAATACTCAAACTGTTTGTTATACATCCAAATTTATTTTATCACCTTCAAAGTGTACTCCTTCAGAAACAACGCACTTACTCCAAGGAATAATCCAATCATCATAACATTTTTAAACGCTGTTTCCGAGTTCAGTTCTCGCCGCGAAATCTCCTTTATGTCTTCTACCGATTGAAAACGGATGCCACGAAGTGGTAATTTGAGTTAAGGAAAAAGAAAGAAGTCGGCGGGAACCATATCTGGTGAATATATGTTATTTGTTGAGTGTTTGATAAAAAAAAATTGTTCACAATGATGGCCTTGTGCGAAGGCGCATTATCGTGGTGCATCCAAGAATTTTCTTTCCACAAATCTGCCCTTTTTCGTCGAATTTGCTCTCTTAAATGCCGCATAACGCTCAAATAATATTCCTTACTAGAGGACGCCAGCAGCTACGCCTGCAATTTTTTTAAATTCACTCGTTTTGGCCGATCCCGTGGGAATTTCGGGAAATCCCTTCTTAGTGCACCCCTACGGTCCCCAAGGAACATATATGCCAAATTTCAGCTTCTTGCGCCCAATAGTTTCGGCTGTAGCGTGTCTGTCAGTCAGTCAGTAACGCAAGGATTTTATATATTAAGATTTACCGTTTGATCTTCCGGTAAGAATTCCGCGTGCACAACACCGCGATAGTCAATGGAAACTCTCAACATGACTTTGACCTGGGTTCCGTACCTAAAAGGTAAAAAACGGGATCCTATTACTAAGTCTGTCTGTCTGTCCATCTGTCTGTCTGTCTGTCTATCACCATGCTGGCTCATCACCATATGGCTGTACTTCATAAACCGTGATAGCTAGAAAGCTGAAATTTCACAAATTATGTATTTCGGTTGCCGCTATAACAACAAATACTAAAAATAAAAAAATACAAAATATTAAGGGTTGTCACATACAGAAAAACGTGTTTTTTTTTCGTATTTTTGCTCAAAATTACTAACTGTAACAGGTAGACGCACGCAGGGTATCCCATACAACAAACGTAATTTTTAAGCAATTTGTTACTCGATCTTAATAAACAGGTAGAAACTTAAAAAGTATTAAATATACATACAACGAACGTGATTTTCTTTTATAGATGATGGTACGGAACCCTTCGTACGCGAGTCCGACTCGCACTTGCCCAATTTTTTCGGTTTCGATTCAGCTCCGAAGTTTGTTGAGTTTGCATGTCAAACTCGTAAACCCACGTCTCGTCACCAGTAACAATGCGTTTCATGAATGTTGGTTCAGAATTGACTCGTTCTAGCATGTCCTCAGCTACTCTCATGCGATTGACTTTTTGGAGAAAATTCAGGTCTTTTGGGACAAGCTGAGCGCCAACATGTTTCATACCCAAATGATAAGTTAAATTGGTACGGATTAACTCGTGAAATACAGAAATTTCGGTGGCTATCTCTCTCAAATTTGAATGAGGATTTTCAGTCATTGTTTCCTTCACTTTTACGATGTTAACTTCAATTGCAGACGTTAATGGCCTACCAGAGCGAGACAAATCTTCCATAACATCTCGACCGCTTTTGAACACTTTGTACCACTCATCAGCACGAGTTTTTGATAAAGTCGATTCACCGTAAGCCTTCTGTATCACGAAATTCCATTAGGGATGCAAAATTTAAGATAAACTCTTTGTTCGATGTTTTTGTCCATTATGAAATTTGCAATACACTCTGGATATGATGCAAGTCAAAACAGCACTGTTAATATAAATAAGAGATGCAACTCAAACTCCGCGCTAATATGGAAAACAGTTGTGCCAATCTAACAACAAAAAAAAAAAAAAAAAAGATTTGAATTTGGAACCATTAACAAATAATCCATACCCGATAATTTTTTGACTTAATGTAATACACAATTACAGATACACTGCATATATGTATGTATAGCCACGCAGGTATGATAACAAACATACACAATGTAGTACATTATTATAGCTGGTTAATTACTGTTACATATGGTTTTATCGTTCTGGAATAGAAACCAAACTAAACACGAATTACGGCGCACTGACTGACCGCAAGCAGCGATGTTGGTAATGAAGCCAAGAAACAATATCTAAACAGCCAAAAGAAACATTCACACGAAAGTCTCTCTCCACTATTATTTTTAGGACGCTGCTATTTCAAAACCATAAAATTAGGAATTACATTCCAGAACGCCAAATAAGACGTAGTCATTATTTATAGCCCAACATTGGAACTTGAAGTCACAATCGCGAATACATTTGGCCACGCGTGGGAAGCGAATAGGTAAACACGTGCATTCTAAATAGTTCGGCGTGTGCAATGTCATTGGTGCAGTATTTTTGTTATTTCGGTCGAACGCGTGAGCTGAGTAGGTGTTTATGATTATATGTACTTGACACGTAATTGTTGCATGAGTGCTTTAGTTTAATGATGCTTAGCAACCTTATATCTCTAGCAGTCAATGGATAGCTACGTGATCTAGCTGTGACTTCATATAATAGCTACGTGATCTTTCTTTAGCGCTACTAGATGATTATATCGTATTAAAGAATGCCCGCAGCTACGCTCGCACATTTTATATAACTTAACCGTTTCTGTTTCTCCCCAAGGAACTTGCATTCCAATTTTTGTCAGTAACGCAAGAATTTTATTTACACAGATAACATAGAATCATTATGTAATTGAATTGAGGACGCAAGTGACGTGAGATAGAATATGTAATGAAATAATACGGCGAAATACCTCGTAGATAGCCTTATAAGGTTAGAATTCGCAGCTCGCGCCACTGACTAATCGCAGTACTACATACATACATACATAGACTCACGCCTGTTTCCCGAAAGGGAAGGCAGAGACTATCAAGATCTTGGATAGTCGTTAGGGGAGTCGATACCCTTAAATAAACTGACACTAGTCTGAAGCATGGAATATTGCTATCCTTTGGGTTCCAGAGGTTAGACGGCAGTCGATCTGTAGAAAACCTGATACTCTGACATATTTGGTTAGACAGCGGCGGTTTTGACGCGAAGATTCCGAACATCTCCGTTATTTCTTGCCTTTTTCTGTGAGTGTGAAGCCAACTCAGCTGCGAAGTTTTCAGACTACCCAATGGCCCTCGGTAGCGCTCTGATAAAAATGCCACACGCGGTCACCAATGTAAGAGGCGACCTGTGCAAGCATTGTATAGCTTTCCCGGTCTTTTACTGAGGGCAAGCCAAGTCATGCACATCCTCTCTGCCTGCCTGTGCCCTGAAATTTGTTTCCAATGTGGTGACAAAAAATGGCGTTACAGCAATATCCATCTCCTGTATATTATTACCTTATAATTTTATATAAAAATTATTGCGTTACTGACTGACTGACAGACAAGCCACAGATAAAACTACTGGGCGTATGAAACTGTAATTTCGCATATTTATTCCTTGGGCCCGTAGGGGTGCACTAAGCCGGGATTGCCCGAGATTCCCTCGGGAATTCCCTCAGGATCGGGAGGGAACTATTAAATAAACAAATGTGTGAGTGTAGCTGCGGGTGTCCCCTAGTCCGTTGATAAATTAATTACGTTACAAGCGTGTATGATGCGATTAATATAAATGTATTTCGACCTTCAGGTGGCTCTCGTCGGTTTCCACCTGTGCGCTAATTTTAACTGCAGATAACATATCGCTACAGTTACTGACTTGCTTGCCAAATGCTGTGATTACTGCGTCCTACAAAATTTTGCTAACATTAAATAAGATGGTACTTTCATCACAAAATATACTGCAGCACTTATGGAATAAGGATTTGTGAGAAAAAGTGTGTCAAAACTGTCACATTTGTTGTTTCTAATATATGTGGTTTTCCTATTCTTCTAAACATTAATGGCACTGAAACGAAAACTAGAGGAAGGGTACTGATTGCCACCCAACACAAGTCTTTGAGTTCTGCGCACTAATGGAACCATTGTTACCAAAATTATTTTGTAACTGTATCCATACATACATACATACATATGCTCACGTCTTTTTCCGTCGGGGTGGCAGAGACAACAGAACGCCACTTGCTTCTATCCTTACAAACCTCACGCGCTTCCTCTACATTCATTAATCTATTCATACATACTCGCCGGTTACGGGTGCTTCGAACTTTTCCGATTTTCAAGACCTCCCCAATTTGGTCGAGGAACGTCTTACGAGGTCTGCCGCAACCGGCTTCCCCGCACACTTCTGCCATGTATATTTATAGGTACACACAATATCCCCACTGGTTAGATTTTGAACATATGGCGCGCATCGCGTTATTACAAACGAGACGATCATTGACTTAAATTAACCAATGCCAAGCTGTATTTTAACATGAAACAAACTCAAACCATACTCAATATATTAATTGAAAACTCGTCTCAAATTAAAAAAGTAACAATTTTCTAACAAATTTTCTGCAATTTGAGGATTATTCTAGGATCATTCAAATTTAACATCACAGAAGATTTTTTTAAAGCTAAGCAATTATCGTAACTCAGACGGACAATAATGATAATTACCTAATAACTCCTACTTATCTAACGAAATCTAATGTAATTGTTATAGTACATTTTTTTTAAATTCAACAATTATTCATTTCAAAAAGTCTTTTATTACGTGTATACAAATAAATTGCCCAATAACCTATTTACAATGACACAATATCCAAAGATATCGTATTTTAAAATGAAACTAGACGTGCTGACACCAAACGTAAAAAAAACTACAATGACGTCCCGATAAGTAGTCCCGCACTTCACACGAATGAGTGGTGTATCTTTTTTTAGAATTTAGCGAACGAAACGCGGGCTGAATAGAAGCAGTATCTTTGCGTTAGGCGCGCGCACGACAGTAAGTAACCAATTAAAAGGTTCTTAAAAAAATAAAGACAGATTATCGATTCCATTTCCCGCCAAAAGTTAATCTGTAAAACAAATATTTTTATGAATTATTTTCACTGTAAAAAATTGGTGCGGAAGTTTAATTTTAATTGGTTTATAATACAATGTTGTGTTATATTTACAATTAAGTGCTAGTGACATAGTGACGATTAGTGGCAATTAAAATGTGTGACAAGTTCTTTTCTTCGTGTGTGTGAAATTGGAGAGTGCCCAGGCGCGATATTTCTATTTTAAGACTGTTCTTTCTAACAATTTATTTATATTTAACTAACACCGTTATTCACTGTTCGTTTCTATAACTCAGTATATAAAAATACCAATCGTTTAGGAATTCCAGAATGTTTCTTTCTTTACAAAAAGTGTACGAATGAAATACTTCAGAAATGGATATGTGACAAAATTAATTTGTAAATAGAATATTAAATACACAGAATATTGAGCATAGAAACTTTTAAAGCTTTATATTACAAAAATTGATGTTTTTACTTTTTATTTATTCTTATTTCAAATGAACTTGATATCTTGTTTGACTACAAAAAGAAGGTCAAAACTATACCATGACTGTGTCTACAATTTGAACGATACAACTAAGCAACATGTCAGTGTTAATTCCTAAAATATGCTGGACACAACTTTATGAAAACTATTTACTGGTACTCAAAGACAGCAGAAATAAAAAGTTTACTACTTGATTAACTATTCGGTACATACAACCACTCCTTGCAAACTGCACAATTTTACCACGAAATATGTTAAATTTTTCTAAGTCAAAATTTGACCATCTTACCCACGTCTTACCTAAAAAATTATATAAGATTTTTTTTGCATAAGGTGTTAAATTCAATTTAGAATCAGAGAAAGTACCCACCATCGAAAAGTTTAGTTGTCAGTACGTCGATGGCTGTCAGACTTGTTTCGTTACCGATGTCAATTGAAATTAAAGCCTGCGCAAGACCAAAACATCAGGTGAGGTAGTTCAATGATTACAGCATTGGTGGTGTGATTAAAACCTACCATTTACCACACTGACTTAAAGAAATGAAAATAATACTCCTGGCATATTATTTTAAATATTGAACTTTTTAATTTAGTAACCCGGACGGTTGGGTAGAATTAGGACAGAGACATAGCATTGCAGAATTTTTCTATAAAACACTTTTGATATTTAATAGAGTGACAATAAACCAAAAGTTATCTGATGATAATCCAAGATGCTTGAGGTAAACTTCATCAAAATTATTCACATATGAGTGTTCATTCTGTGAAATTTTGAATGGAATGCTAAAATGAATAACCTTAGGTATTCCGTTTCCATGAAATAGCTGCCATTGGGCTTATACGCCTCGATATACTGTAATTCGTTCAGTGAATTCACATAAAAACCGTCATCATTGTTTTATAATGTGATAAAACTGGTCATCACCCTAGCACTATCCACTTCCGAGCCCGCGTTCTTCGACCTGTTAAGAATTATCTGTTTGTTTTCAAGTCGCTCATGATAGGCAAATCAAAAGCATTTTCATTCGTAGACAACATCATCTTTTCTAAACGTAAGTAGATTTTTAATAGACGCAAGCCAATATTAAAAATATGAAGCACTGTATACAACCCTTTGATTAAAATCTTAAACGGATTTGTAAAATAAATTGCCCTGCATTTAATCCAATGAAAGAGTAGTTTGAAACGAAAGAGTTTCAGCCAAATGTTTGTAGTGTGAGTAAAGCATTTCGCTCATTAAAAACGCACACTCAGTAAAATGTATGTAATATGTTTACGTCATGGAAAGTGTTCTAACGTGTTACTGGGTCAAGGGATTTAGACTAAGACTGTAGACTTGATGATTCAACTGCAACGAATGTTAGTGAAAAGTCAGACTGGTCTTTCGAATTTTGTAATGTGTGGAATTATCGACGTACTTATCGCATAGTGAATCTCAGTTTGCGATATTTTGCATTCTCCTTAATTGGAGAAGCGTTATTTGGTATTCTATCGATTAGTAGGTAGTAGTTAGGTATTTTTCTGGGTTTCGGTTTCATATGAGGTCAGATGACTGAAAACTTTCTTGTGATTAATCTCTGGTTTCTCCTTCTCATAATTTCTTGTAATTTGTTATCGACATTGTAAACGAGAAATATATTAGATTATTTTAGACGGAAAGTGGAGTAGCATTATATTAGTTTACAAGAATACTATTATAATAATATTAAAAGAAAGTACCCCTAGGACTGCCTCGTTGGTCTCGTGTCATAAAATGTGCGCGTGGGATTGGGAGGTCTCGGGTTCGATTCTCGGCTCGGGAAAAGTGTTATTGGGTTTTTCTGTTAGGAAATTCTCAGTAGCAGCACGGAGTCTGGTAATGTGCCTGACATTACCAGACGGCTATAGGCTCGCCCCATATTATGTGGGATCTAAAACCTTCCTGATGAAACTTGGGTATAATGTTATTCCTCTGCCGACCCCTTCGGGGATAAATGAGTCTATAAATAAATAAAATAAAAAAATATAGTACCAAGGTCAAAGTCAAAAAGGTCAATAGTCGCCAAAATCATAATGAAAATGGATGAGACCCGTTATCAAAACATATGCAACATATTAATAATTTCATATCATCTGAAGCCATAACAGCAGTGATAATGTCGTTCTATGTCAAATATGATATTTTATCAGCTGATCTGTAATACATATATTGTTCTTGACAAGGAAGCAGTTCAATATTATCAGTTGGCTAAAGTTTGAATACGATATTACTCAGCTTTCAAATCAACATTGTACATAATTTATGGACTGCTCTTTATCGTCTTTACGGTTCCTGCGTAATATATATAATTATATATAACAAAATTAAATTAATTTTAGTACCAATTATACCTATACCATTAAATACTACTACTAAAATTGAATTAAAATATTAAAATCGTTTGGAGTTGAAACGTTGGGGTCATGGGGCCCAAGTGCTAGATCTCTCTATAAAGAGCTTGCGAAGAGCCTTGTCGACGCCTCGCGTAACCAGAAGGCTTGTTTGTATATAGCACAAAAAAATTGCATTGCCATACAGCGTGGCAACGCTGCCAGTCTTCTGGCCACGTTCCCAATAGACGCCGATGTGGAGGACTTTCACGACACCCTGTGAATATATATTTTCCTTTTTTATATATATATAATTGTATTTCTGAATACACATTTGTTGCAGTAAACATTATGCTCGTTTTGAATTTGGTTAGATCGGGATCGAGGGTTAATGACCCTAACTGCCAAGTAGGAGGTTGTAGATTTGATTTCCACCAAGAACAAATTTCTGTAAAAAGATGCGTGTCTATAGTATGTTTGTATTTATCAGTTACTTGATTGACAAAGTTCAAGCTCTGCTCGGTTAGAGATCTGATGAATGTGTTAAGCTTGTCTTAATATTAACTAGAAGAAGCTCGCAGCTACGCCTCCACATTTTTCTATGTTAACCCGTCGGAATTTCGAAAAAGTCTATATGATCTTCAAGGAACATACGTGCCAAATTTCAGTTCAGTCAGTAACACAAGGATTTTATATAATAATACAGATTATGGACTTTATATACTGTATATAGATTGGTAAACAAATTACACTACATGTCCCATGTCATGTAGGCCTAATATCTACCATATTAGGCCTACATGACATGGGTAGAATTCGTATCATAGTACATACATACATACATAGACTCACGCCTGTTTCCCCGTAGGGGTAGGCAGAGGCATATTAAACGCCCACTTTTCGCCAGTGTTTTGATCCCACGTAATAGGTGGCGAGCCTATTGCCGCTTATCGGGTATTTTGTTTGCCAGAGCCTCGTCCGTTGATCGGCAGGTGCAGCACTTGCAGGTGAGGTTGGCTTGGGACCCTAAGTTCTTGGTGGGAACCCTATGCACCCGTATCATAGTATTAGTGTATAATATAATATTTCAGTCAGATAACTTTCAACGATTTATTGCGAGTTGATTCATACTACGCATTAATTCAAAATCTCTAAATAACTTTAGATTAAGCGAAAACAATCTATTTATAGTTACCCTCACTAAACATAGAAACTCACGATCTATTATTCCTAGTAATTCTAGGAATTTGAGTAATAACTCCGATTAGTTATATTACAATAACTGCCATCAATAATGGTGAGAGCGAAACATTTAGCAGAGGAATGCCTTAAGCCGTGTCGTTATAAATTGCAATCTTGAATGCAAACACTTTGAACTTGACCAACTTTAAAGACGTTCCCAGTAAGCAATGTGTAATCTTATATCCTGATACTCTTAAAGGGCGGCTACGTTTTAATATTTAGCTTTCTAGAAAGTTTTCCATAAACGCTGTTTCACGATACACAAAAAATGCGTGTGCTTCTCCCAGAAAATTGTCTTTTTACGTAATTATTACATTTTGTTCCGGTATAGTTTACAAATCTGAATTATCACTATTTTTAATTACTTTAAAGATGTACTTTATAATTTAAAACCAAATACATTAGATAGCTCACGTCTGTTTATTAAATAAACTGGTACTTTTATAGTTTCTCTTTGATTTGAAACAACTTGAATCTTTTTAAAACGATAAGATAAACAATCTCGGTTAATAAGATCGTTAATTTTATTCATATCAGCTGTTTTTTGTCAGAAGTAATTTGTAATGTTGGCAAACGCACAAAAAGCTTATAAAAAGTTTTTCTATTCTGAATATCTTAATGTTGAATAGATTTTTGCAAAGCGCTTTATGCCAAATCTCACTAAAGAGGCGCTAAGCTGTCAACTGATTTATAAAATCTTATACTATTTCATATGACATGGGCAGGATCGTTTACATTCCCAAAACGTCTGTCAAAGATCTGTATGAAAACCGTGAGTGAACTACTACCAATGAATACAGATTTACATATAAGCGCAGTTCTTAAGGATTTCGTGTGCCGATTCTAAGTGGGACTGTATCCAGGTTAGTTCGTAGTCGGCGCCGTTGGCTACGCTGACGTCGTTCTCCATCTCTCTCGCTCTCATAGTTAGGATACACTGGAGGAGAGAGACAGCTGCCGCAGCGCGACTGCCACGCCGCCAAGCGGCAATTTGAATCGCAGAAAGTTTGTCTTCAAAGCGCCCATATGAAATGCGCCTCTATGTAAATATCTGAGCCCTTTGCTACTACTATTCTACATAGGTGCGCAGCTACATCCGCACTTTCTTTTAAATCTAAAGGTTTCTACCCGATCTTGAGGAAATTTCGGGCAATCCCTCCTCAGTGCCTCCCTACGGTCCCCAAGTAACATACACGCTAAATTTCAGCTTCTTGCTTCCAAAAGATTAGGTTCTGCGTTGTCAGTCTGTCAGTCAATAACTTTATAATTATATACAGATAGCAGGGTTAATTTGGCCAATCATCTGTACTCTCTCTAAATAAACCTGAAGTCTAATTGTACTTCGAAATAGTATTCCTTTAGTTCTAATAGGTATAAGAATATACGTAGACCAATAAGTTAGTCTAGATGAAGTTAGGACCATTATCCTCGGCGCGGTGCTTATCTGTAGCAGAACACAAACTATCTGTATTAGTAAGTTTAGTTCGACTGAAGTACTCCTTGTTGAGTTTCTCTTGACTGTTTTCAGTGATTGCAACATATTAGTTTGAAAATTTCTAGCTTATTGATATAAATTTTCTGCTGATATTTTGTGCAAAGATTTGAGTACATTTTGGCGTTGTGGAAAGTTTGATTGTGCATTGCAGTTGAGCTTTGTGGTTATGAATGCCACACTGGACAACACAGTCATTATGTGATTCATGTTCTTTCTAGTCTATGTTTTGTCTATTTTCTTTGATTGTACATTTAAAAAGACGTGAAAGACGCCCTAATAACGCTTTCTTGAAATTATTTGTAAATGTTCTTAATCCTGATTAAACGGACATTTTAAATGTAATAATTAACGATTAAAAATTGCTCACGTTCTCAGTTTTAGCGGTCAAACGCACATTAAGCTAAGTTCTCGTTTATCGCTGCCTCTACCTACGCATAAGTAGTTATAATTTCAACTATACGTGCCTTGTGTGCGTAAATTAATTTACGCGTTTACGCAACTTGGAATCAAAAGCGAAAATTAATTATACGCACATATATACCTCTTAATATTTAACATTTCCCACTAGCGATTAGTATTGTGTGGTAATTTCCGAAATAGATCAAGTTTCTAAGTACTGTTGGGATTGTTTTGCCACTAAGCTATAATTATTTTAACAAGATAACTTCATCAAGCTTCACGAAGGTTTTTACCAAAATTTCAGTCTACGAATATAAGGGACAGGCTGTATAAAATAGGCAGTATCAAGATTTGACACAAAATAATATTCTGTCAAATCTTGATAGACTTGTAAAGGAACTTCGGGCTCCAAGGTAAAGAGCTCAGATATTTACATAGAGGCGCATTTCTTATAGGCGTTCTAAAGACAAACTTTCTGTGACCCAAATTGCCGCCTGGCGGCGTGGCAGTCGCGCTGTGACAGCTATCTCTACGAGAGCAAGAGAGACGAAGGTTCCTCCTAAGTTAAGATATTAACTACGAGAGCATGAGAGACGGAGAACGACGCCGGCGCCGCAAACGGCGCCAACTACGAACTAAACTGGAGACAGTTCCCACTTGGGAGTCGGCACATGAAATGATTAAGAACTGCGCTTCTATGTAAATCTGTATTCATTGTTCCAGGCTCCAAGGCAAAATTATTGAATGCAACTGAAAAAAAGGTAGGAAGATGTTAATGTGTGTATAAAACAAATGCTGTCCCAAATGAGAATCGAAATCAAAAGAGTTGGTACAAGGCTCAACTATAATCACAATCAGGGATAATTTTTAATTTTATTATAACACTATCTGTGTTGTCAATTATCGAATTAATAATCTTAATATATAAAATCCTTGCGTTACTGACTGACTGACAGACAAGCTACAGCGGAAACTACTCGGCGCAAGAAGCTGAAATTTAGCATGTATGTTTCTTGAGGACCGTAGGGGTGCACTAAGACGGGATTTCCCGAAATTCCCACGGGATCGGGCAAAACGAGAAATTCGAAAATATGTGCGTGCGAAGCCGCTGGCGTCCACTAGTACGAGTATAATACCAGTAAACTCAAATAATGAAGATAGGATTATCGTCGTCCTACGCGAGTAAAAAGCATGGCTGCCGAAAGAGTGACCATGGGTTTCTAGTCAAAATCTACCCATGCTATTTCATCTTAAGGAAAAGAATTTATTTGTTACCTCAAAAAAAATCCCGCGGCTTCACCTGTTTGAATTATACACCTTGAACTGCCTCAGGAATCACACTACCTATTGGTGAAAATCGGACAAAAATCCGTTTGGTAGTTTTTGACTTTATCGCGTACAAACACAGAACAAAAAGGGAACATCATTTTATAATATAACAAATATCTTCGCTTACTTTTCATTTTAGTTAAAAATAAATTATTTCGCTTTTAACCTAGAAATACCAATAATTATTAGTTGTTACACAATTAACAAGAACCCAAGTGTTTATCATCAAGCATATATATAGTAGTTATGTAATTCAAACTAAGACAGGCCCTTAGAGAATTGTTTTCATTTGGATAATCCGTACTACTGTTTCTTGAGAATCCCTTACATTTAGATTTACATTAATATTTATGAAATTATGAAAATAGCATCGCTTTACCCCAAGATCAAACTAAACCGTTGGTCCCTGTTACCATCATATATGATAATCGTATGAGGAATATGTTACTAGCTAATAAACTGTAGAACTAATACGAGATAAATATTATATAAGTAGGTAGGTACATTAATGCCACGGAGTAAACTGACTTAAGCTTTCAAAAGAAAAGGAAACTGTCATGAAAAACTGATTCAAAGTGCCTTAAAAATAATAAATATCAGATAGTCCTCTTATCAAACCTTTTATGGGCTGTTTCACCGCAGTCTGATAATACATATACTCACGCCTTTTTTCCGTCGGGGTAGACAGAGACAACAGAACGCCACTTCCTACCGTTCTTACAAACCTCACGCGCTTCCTTTACACTCATTACTCTTTTCATACATGCTCGCCAGTTTCGGGTACTTCGGACCTTTTCGTTTCTTAGGATGTCTCCAATTGGTCGACAAATGTCCGACGAGGTTTGCCGTGACCGACTTGCCCACACATATTTGCTTTATATATCTGATAAGTCATTCTTTCTTCACTCATTCGCTCCAGGTGTCCAAATCACCTAAGCATTCCTTTCTCAATCCTTGTCACAACATCTTCTTTCAGTCCACTGCTCTTTCGCATAGCTGTCTGATAAGTTTCTATTAAATTAATTTGTCGGATAACTCAAACGAATTTTCATACAAAATAATTTAGCGGGTCTTAATCGCGTTAACTTAACTTATTTAAGGTATAAATACCTATTTGTTTCCGACGTTTCGTTTGTCTTGCACCGAGCTTGGTCGCGGAGAGACTGATGAGAGCTCAGCGCCGTCTTGTGGAAGTGCGGGTTTCGGCACCTACCATCACTTGGTCTTTATTTAAGTTCGCAATGTCGGTACTCCGACACACTACACTAATGACGTCTACACACTGTTGAGATTTATCACTGCGGCGGTGTTTACATTTGCTGATGACTGGATTCCAAGTAGCCGATAATCTATATCCATCCTCCCGGTTGAAATTGTTATATTTCTTGATTTCTACCGCTCCACGTACTATCCTGGAGTAATAGTGACGATCGGTGGATAAGACTTGTGGTTGATGAAGTTCTATCCAGTAGTTTGGTCCAGACTCCAACAAATGCTCAGCTATCGCCGACTTATTGATATATCGTCATACGCTCTGTTCACTAACGAGGACACAACGGAATCCAAGTGCCGCGGATGGTGGTGCGAGTTCGCGTTGAGATACCTGTCGGTGTGTGTCGGTTTCCTATACACAGTGTGTCCAAGGGTACCATTATCTCTCACTGTCACTTTAACGTCGAGAAAGGGTAACGATCCGTCTACCTCCATTTCGAAAGTGAATCGGATGTTCGGATGTATGGAGTTCAATTTGTCTGCGAATTGTTCTACGTTCTGCTTGTTGCCCTTCATGATGCAGAAGATATCGTTTAAAATCGATTTTCATACGAATTTTGTTCCAGCTTTGAATTTATCTGGAAAATCAGCTCTATCTAAAATGGGCCTTATTTAATTACATTAAGGTTTTTTAATACATTCATTAAATGATAAGTAATGTGTGATAATTTAGCGAGTTGAACGATTGTCGTAGAATACAAAAGTTAGGCTTTTTTTCATGATACAATTGATAGATCGGCAGTGGTATGCCAATTGTAACGTAATACTATGCAATAAAGAAGCAATACTGAAGTATCATCTTAACTGCATACATCTATATATATAAAAGAAAGTCGTGTTAGTTACACTATTTATAACTCGAGAACGGCTGAACCGATTTGGCTGAAAATTGGTGGAGAGGTAGCTCAGAACCAGGAATAACACAAAGGATACAATAAGTTGCAAAAAATAATCTGAGAGGGATTTTAGAGAGGGTCCAAGTTTGTAGGGACAAACCTACTGCCTATTGACAGTAAGAACGCACGCGCTCTAATAATTGAGTGCTGCGCATGTACTAAAGTATATCTGTCAGTACTGTCATATTATACATTGTCATATGGTGCACTGACATTACTTCGTTCGCTTATTTATACACCACTATTTTTTTATTAGTACAAAAACTTTAAGGACAGATTAGCGAAGATATTATTATCATATATGTGACGTAAGAACTTCATAATATCAATAAAGAGCAAAGTTATTATCATTTGTTTATTGTAGAAAATCTCACTTAAATCATAGTCATATTTTACAATCCATTCACTAATTCATTGATAATATTCCAGTCTACTCATTTGCATTCTCTCTGTCGCACTTATGATGTAGGTAGCCATAGAAAATAAATTAAAGAAAAATAATAAATGTAGGTAGTTATTTTTTAATTTTGTTAATTCTACCCTCTCCTTCATACTTCATTCGGGCTTAGGACCGGTAAAATTTATCGTTTAATAAGTAATTAATTACGGAGGTATGTAATTAGAAAGCAAACAAATATCAAAATAAAAGAAGGTGTTCTGGACTAAAAGAAAAGAGTAATTTTGGCGTATTTATGAAGTTAGAATCATCTGCTATTTACAAATATTATTTTATCATCATCATGTCAGCCTAGAGACGTCCACTGCTGGACTAGTCTAGGCCTTTCTCAAGGTGTGTGGAGAACAGAGGCCAATTTTGAGCCGCCCGCATCAAATTATTATTTACTTAAGTACGTATTATTTACTAAACTTACAAGTATTTCCATTGTCCTTCAAAATGTCCACCACCGTTGTCAAAAGCATCCAATATGCACTGTTTTATTTGTTTGACACTGACCGGCTCACTTTTGTACACTCACAATAAGATGTCCATGGGTACACAGCTGCACTCATGATTTTTCCACTCAAAAAGTACGCACGAAGCATAGCTCCATACTCCCGTGATATGAACTGATATGATAGGCCATCGCGTCGGGCAAACGTAGCCAAACAATTAACTTTTGCAACGAAATTAGATACGCTCACTTTCGCTAGCAATTTAGTACTGTTTGTCGCATCGTCGGGGCGTGGCGCAGGCGCAGAGGGGCGCGGGGGAAGGGGGAAATTTATCAATGGTTCATTTTACTATGATAGTACGCGGGTCGGTCATAGTATTAGTATTGCATTTACCAATTATCACGTATTTTTGTGGACAGTTTTGAGACAGTTTTGGGACTTAGTGTTTTTATTTTTTAACTACATAAATATCTTAAAGAGTTAAAGATACTTAGTGCTGTGTTAATTTTTTTGTACTTATTAAAAAATAGTGGTATAAACTAATAATTATTTTAACAGCCTTAGCTAATCCGTACTAATATTAGGTGTAAATGCGAAAATGTGTATGTATGTATGTATGTAGCGATTTCACGCTAAACCGGCTGAACCAATATTCTCTACTCATAAATGCGAAAGTGTGTATAGAGATATATCGGACCATGGCTTTGACATTTGACTGTATGCAAAGTGATGTTGTTGAGTACCTTTCGGTAGATAATGTCATAAATGCTGACCAAGTTACTTCGTACCCTATAGAGTTTCTGAACTCCTTACAATTATCAGGAGTACGGTGAACGTTGGTTTTCCAGTCCTGTTAATGCGTAATCTTAACGCAACAAAGCTTTGTAATGGCAAACGGCTACCCGTAACACCTAGGACGAAACATTATAAAAGCTATTCGCTATTGCGTGTCAGACTCGCTCATGAAGGGTTCCGTAGTGGAGGTATCCACTTACCATAGCCATTTTTTCAACTAACTATAAATAGTATTTGTATAAACGAGCAAGCTATATTTGCGGTTTTTAAGATGTGCTTTATTTCAAAAACTGCTGACTACATATCGTTCAAATCAATTTTCGTTGGAAAATTTTATAGCGATCTACAGCATATATTTTTTATAAATTTGTTGCTCTCTTACCTTTAAAGTTAGAGGGACACACACAGCCATTTTATCACTATGGAACCGTATATCTTTCAAACGATTGACTTTGAGAAACAATGGTTTAAGAACCTTAAAGTAATTTGTAACGACCTATTTTTCACATCAGTTCCATGTATGAAGAGCCCCCCTTAATATTCAATAATTTTTATTTTCGATACCATCGTAAAGCGGTTCACAGAATACATCTACCTACCAATTTTCAAATGTGTAAACTGAATAGTTTCGGCATAAAGTGAATGTGACATACGTATAGACTGACAGACATAACGCGTCTTTAAGGATTCCGTGTTAACCCATTTTTGACTACGAAACTCTAAAAATACTGCTTACAGAAATGTTTTAAATACTTCTTGCGGTTATATTTCTTATTAGTCCCTATGAACAGAATTAAAACGAAAATTTTAACGTAAGCGAAGCCACGGGCAAAGCTAGTAATTATTATAAAACTCTTGTGTTACTGCCAGACAGACAATGCATTGCCAACACAATCTGGCGCAAGAAGCTGAAATTTGCTATGTATGTTTTTTAGGGACCAGGGGTCTGCTAGAAGGGATTTCCTAAAATTCCCACGGGATCAGGCATATACTGCTGCCGTGGGAATTAAAAACCGGAAAATGAGCGGGTGTAGCTGCGAACATTCTCTAGTACGTTTAAAAATACGCTCTACAAAATATATTTTTTTTATTCATAGACTCACGTCTGTATCCCCGAAGGGGTAGGCAGAGGTTTAATATAACACCCACATTTCGCCATGAATTTTCAGGTCCCACGTAATAGGGGGCGAGCCTATTGCCGTTACCGGCGACATCACCAGACTCCGTGCTGCTACTGAGAATTCGGAAAAACCCAATAACACTTTTGCCCGACCCGGGAATCGCACCCGGGACCTCCGATCAGCAATCGTATACGCTATCCACTGGACCACGGAGGCAGTCTTATACTGGTAGTCTCAGTCTGGATTACAAAATAATTACTTTCTGATAATTATCTGGTAATGTCAATATAGTAATTAGCGGAAATCATTTCATATAAATTTATTAACAGCATTCATTTCAACAGCTTTTAATTAATCCGTATTGAATTTTAATAATTCCACATGTTTCAATTGCTTCATAAATTTGATGACCTAGGATAAAAATAAGTTATCAGACTATACGGTTACATGACTTTGATGTTTCTTTTTATAAATTATTTATTTGCAACTAAGATATACAAAACTTCGCCCACTTTGGAGTCGGTAATCGCGGAATAAAGTCTATGATTATCACATAATTATCATAACATTGCTCCATTGCAAAGTGAACGAAAGACAAACAAACGCACTTTCGCATTTATGATAAAAAATAATTGTATGGATTCAACTGAAGTGCTGATTTTGTGGTTGTTGAAATGGATCAGTTTTTAAGCTTTTTTGTAGACTGACACTTCGCGAGTTAGATAGCTGCTATAATCTGTAGGCGATGCTAAGATTCTAACTAGCGACTCTAGCGGCGAATTTGGAAGTTGTTCGGGTACGACACTTTTGACAGCTCAATACAATTACCACTATAACCACGTAGCAAAGTTGTATTAAAGCTGTCAAAAGTGTCGTACTCGGACAACTTACAAATTCGACTCTAGAGGCGCGTGGATAATCTTTGCATCGCGAATAAAATTCTTACGTTACTGACTGACTGACAGACAACGCACAGCCAAATCTCTTGGGCAGAAAAAGCTTGGTATGTACCTTAATTCCCACGGGATTGGGCAGGAATGGTTAGATTAAAAAGGTTCGCGTGCATCCTCTAATTGATAATGCATTGCTTGGCATAATTCCTGTTTACTCTAAAAGAGAAAATATTTTTTGGAGTTTCTGCTCATGGCAACATTTTATTAGTTGATCGAGATATTTAATAATTTTCAGACAATTTAACTTGATCTTATTTTAGTTTATATTTTAGAATTCGAAATAAATTGCTATGGTAATTATTAGCGAACAATAAAAAGCATATTTGCAGAAACCGTGGCAAATGAAATTTGTTTAATTGTTCACGTTCCACGATGCGGGCCAGAGTATTATTATTTTTTCGTCAATGCGAATAGAATTTAGGTTTTTTTTATTTAATTTTTTAGAATTCTATTTTCCGCAAGGTAGGTCTTCAAGTCTTTTAGTTAGTCTCTTTAAATTAATCTGTATGAGGTCTGAAGATAGGTCTTAATTTTTATAATAATTGAATTTTATTATATAACATTGAGTTTTTTATTTGTCCAAACTTTCTAAACAGTCTCAACATGAATAAATTCAGGCCATAACATAACATTTCTTCACGCCTTTATCCTCGAAGGGGTAGGCAGAGGTGTATTACACAACCATATTTCGGCAGTAATGTTTCGGTCCCAATTTAATAGGAGGCGAGCCTATTGCCATCTACCGGGCACATTATTAAGCGAGCGATAATTAAAATTTTTAATACACACATAACTTCGAAAAGACAGAGGTGTGCCCGGGGTAACTGGGGATCGAACCCAAGACCATCGTCTTGGCAGTCCGTTACGTACACCACTGGTCTATCGCCGCTAAATCAGATCGTTTATGAATAATACAACTCACAAAGAACTTATCACACATTTCTATTAAAAGTCTTCAGTATTAAACTGTTTTTAACGTTTACGAAGGGAAGAAAAAAAAAAAGAAATGTCTGCTTCCAATGAATAAAATTTACAAGCTTAGCAGCTAAAACTTTTTACCGACAATATTATTAATGTTTTAAAAAGTTTTTATGAACAAATGTTTTTTTTCTGTCCAGGTGCGCCGCCAAAGTGTTGTAAATATAGCCGTGGACGTGAGAATAGACAACATGCTGCTACTTTTTTGGTTGAGAGGTAAGATTAATTGTATTTTTTGC
The DNA here is from genome assembly GCA_944739405.2 of Euclidia mi. Lineage (NCBI taxonomy): Eukaryota > Metazoa > Arthropoda > Insecta > Lepidoptera > Erebidae > Euclidia > Euclidia mi. The sequence continues at coordinate 78,667,607 of OX123190.2, forward strand.
TGTTTATGCCCATTTTAATTTTTTATTATATGGGTACTCCTTACATTAAGAGTTAAGGCGCCAAATTTAAATTATATGTAACGGCTTTTTCGCATGTTCTATTTTTTATTTCATTCTGTATTTTTATTTGAATGTTTATGTTTTGTGTGCTAAAGGTTTTTGGCGCCAAATTCAGATAATATAATGCTATGGAATTTTCAGATGGTCTATTTATAGATAGAAGTGGATCTTAAATTATTGTGACATCTTGGCATGCATGTGGTTTTCTGTACCTGTATTAAATTTGTGGTAAACTTAAAATACGTTGCGTGAACATTTCTACTGAGGAATGATTTTCAATGTTTTTTTTATAATTTCAATGTCGGTTGCCTTTGCGATATGTTTTGCAATATTTTAATGATTCGTATAGCAGCTATATATATTTTTAAATGTATTTTGCTACGTTCACATAAACGTAATGTTCACAAAATACTACAGAAGTCCAACTTCATTCGATGCTTTTTAATTGATATTATTATGTCCATGGGGCTCAATGTAAATAATATCTACAAGTTTTAACATAAACTAATAGTTTTTATAGTTTTGAATATTTCGTACTCATACACACACCAAAAATATCTGCTATTTAAAATATAAGAATAAGTGTGAAATATTTAAATTCTCAGATCAATACCTGAGTTATTGTAAATCTATTCAAATGTGTCAGTTGTTGGAAATTCGCAGTAATTAATTAATAAATATCGAAACGAGGGTCAACAGGTGCAGGTAAGATTTATGACGGAGTTGTAATTACGTTTTCATAATTCGTGACTGCTCCATCAAATGACAACTATTTCCTATCGATTTTAATCACCAGCCGTTGAAAAGCCTTATCACAGCAAACAAATGACCAGATTAAAAGCTTTTATTAAGTTTATATATTGATTGTAACACTCTGTCAGATTGGTTGCGGTTAAAATGCTGCGGGATCACGGGTCAGTAATTGCTTCGATGTTCAGCGTTATTTCAATCATTATTATGTGCCTATAATGTTTATATCTACGGTCATATGCAATCGGGAAAATGACAAATTGTTATTCGAATTTGATTAATATTGTATGTGAAACCATAAGTGGAAAATTCGTCAAGAGAGTGTGAAGAAGAACAGTGGCGTGAATGTTTAGCGGGTAATAATAATAATATAGTAATTTGGTTTGGATAAGAGAAACAAAGAAATGAACTAAGTAGATCGAAATCTCAGTGTGTAAATATTAGACATAATCAGGGCTAAATATGAGGCTAAACGATAATTCCTAAGGTTAAATAAGGGAAATTAATTATCAAATCTAGTAAAAAGACCAACGGACTGCCACGCAAAGCATTGCTAATTATTTATTGGTCGCGAGGCTAAGAGTTCTTTAAAATGTTTTCTAAAGACCTGCAAAGACTTCCAACACGCACCTGGCTAACGTGCTTGACTATAGTCTAACCTTTCTCGCAATGAGCAGGTACCTGTGCCTAGCAATATGACAGATTATATAAACAACAAATGTGCTGATTTTGAAGCTGGTCTTATGAAAATACCCATTTGGATACGGAATATTCAAAACTCTTTCTTAAGATACAGTTCCATCGTAAAAATAATTTCCAGAACATATTTCATGCTTTTAGCTTCGATAGTTTAAGACAGGACGTCTTTTTACATCAATTCAATAGCCTTCATACTAGTAAACCGAACATGAAATACATCGCGCGGATGGTTGGTTCGTGAAATGGTTGGATCGTGAATTTTGCACTGTAGGTGCGCCACTGACTCACAAAGCATTTAGAGCTGGCACTACTCACTTCCGACACTCACCTATGTACTATTTGTCGGTTTCATCACCTCTATATCAATAGCACTGCTATTATTAGATTTTATTTATAGATGGCGTAAGTGGATGCGCAGTTTTGTAGTAGTTACAAAGTGAAAAACAGTTGCATGTGCATTATATTTTATGATATTGATGAAGACACTCATAATTATGTAACTTTTCTGTTAATAGTGCACTAAATACTATATGTGCGTCTCGGCAGGTCGATTATTTAATTAGAGCTGCAACGTTTATTTTTCCAATTTCGCAACATATTTCTATTGACACATTGTGCAGTTATTCAGAAAAACTTCCGTTGAAACTCAAAAACAATGTTTTATCTAGACAAATTAATAGAAAGTATTTGAAATTATTGTTTGATAGAAATTCATAATGTGATTTCAAAATATTGAATTTTTGTCGTCCGACATCTACATACTGCATTACAAGTCCTAAAACCACCTGTTTATTGTCATTTCTGATACGTTATTAATATATTGTCACTTAGTACTGTTAAACTATGTACAGTATAAAAAACCTGACATCACATTTGCTCTAAAATCATTGTCCATTAGCACATTTAAAAAAGTCACGAAAAAAAATACACATAACGAAACACTTACATTCATAAATCACATAATACACGTGGACATGTCGTGAACATTTCTTCAATATACACTCGCATCCAAAATAAATACTTGCCATGCTCGCTTCCTTATATCTTTACAACGATATAATAATCCGAACGAAATCGTCAATGTGTTACCAGAATTACATCTCAGTAACCAGACTGATATTTCTGGTGGATTGCCAAGCGATTAACCATTGACATAGCACTAGCCTTCTGAATCGCGACAGTCCGTAAAAATTCAAGTGTATTACTGAGGAATGTTGGCAATCATATAGATTGGAGAGTAAGTTGTGGATCATCGTGTTTTAAGACGGCTTTACCTCTGGCTTTTTGGTTTTGTGAATGGGATTTGTCATGAAATTATAAAAAAATGCTTATTTCTTTTGTATTGGCTCCTTCATAGTCCTAGGTAATTACTTCTCACTTTGTTGCAAAATGGATTGTTCAAAATCTATTTTATAATCATAATTCTGTGTTATAACATACTGTGGTGTAAGTCATATTGAAATGTACGTCTGATTATCTGATTGGAACTGCATTTGACCAGTTTGAACTATAATTTTATTGTTTTTTAATGACAAATCATTTGTAAGGTCACACTTCAGGTTAAAATTATGCACTGTAGTTTTATTTTTATATTTTTAGACTATGGTGAAAGTTCTTGAATAATATGTTATAATACCCAGGACCATAAATTACCTGTAAATTGTTCGCTAGTGGTACGATATATTATTATCTAGAATATTATGACAAATATTATGTCATATTGACAACTGCTAAGTACCCACATAAACCTCTCCTCAATTCTGCAATAAGAAGCGTTTCATGGTCAGTAAACTGAGTTTTATGGCACATAATTAGTTACATCGTTATGACGTTTTAATATGCATAACGAAGTGAAACAAATGTACATTCAAAGAAATTATTGCCAATATTTTTTGGCAACGGATTTGCACTTGCAGACATTTGTGTCACTTTGACTTTTTGCATTTCAAGTTTATGGACACTTCGCCATTTGTCAGAGGCTGCATGTTTTTACTTATGACTGAAATTCTCATCTATTTGCTATGATCAAATTATGACATCATCAAATTGCGTCCAAGACTGTCGGCTTGGAGCCTAAATTTCACTTTTCACTCCAGGTATGACAGAAAATTTGCTTCTTCTATATCTTTGAATAGGTACATCAAAATATTTTTCGTCCAGATATGACAAAATATTCGCTTTTCAATCAAATACTTATGAATATATTAACATACAATCGTATTATTTTTGAGTTTAAAAGTTTCGTTTGAACAATTATCATAACAACTATTTTCTAGAAAATAACATATATTTTGCCAACCGGACATAACATATCTACAAACATATAAATATTTTGTCAGCGCACTATTACATGTAGGAGGAAGAAAAATGTTAATATGTTCATGAATTTGTAAACATTTTGTAACAGCCAATAAGCTAATATACCTTTATGAAATGTTTTCAATCCTTCGCAATTTGTACACATATTAATAAACACTCTCTTATAGCTCTCATTACAGTACGTGCTGATATTTTTTTCTATGTATAGATTTTTGTTTCTGTTAACCTATTGCATATATTGCACACCGTGGTCTCATTGTTTTTAGTATGTAAGGTGTATACATTGACGAGTACGTGCTGATATTTTTTTCTATGTATAGATTTTTGTTTCTGTTAACCTTTTGCATATATTGCACACCGTGGTCTCATTGTTTTTAGTATGTTAAGATGTATACATTGACGGAGAGCCAATAAATATAAATATCAATTATACCGATAATTAACCGCACATTATATACCAACATTAACACCTCAATGTCGACCACAAATTAATGAAGATAAGCGTCGATTGATGTCAACAGGCGAATAATATAAATTTAGGGCTGATGGACAAGCAAAATCTATTTATTAATTCAAATACAAACTATCCATCTCAATCTAATCATCTAGCGATGTACCATTTTGTGGATCTTAACTATGTCTGGAGATGAGATGGAAAATGCATAGAGGAATACGTAGGTACTACGCAAAAACTGAGCCTACTTTTGATGATAAAGAAAACGAACAAAACTAAACGTAATACATGTGTGGGTGTGAGATCCATAATTAGTTGTTCGAGATTGTTGGTGTTCTTAATGTCCGTTGATTGAATATTTGTAAAGTTCCTCGCGACTCAGGAATTGCTGAGAACAATTCTTGCGGGAGTTAACTTTGAAAAAAGGAACAGAAGACGGAAAAATCTCATCAGCAGTTTTTTAAAACTCTACCGCACTCATTTCCCCGCTAAAAATACACAATTTATATAACTACCTCAATAAAAGCCTCAATTACTTATCCAAACTTTCTTAAACAGCCCTCAGCTACATTTAATAAAAATACTTTCTTTCCTAACTTTTACTCCGAGTTTTCTAGAAAAAAAACATTATTATCGCTCCCCAGCCTTAAGGGCCTGAACCGGGAGTCGAATTAAGTGAAACGTATCGCGCATCGAGTTACCATCTGCCGCCTTTGAGCATTTAACTTGCAACTGAGTTCGTGCGAGGTAATTGTATTATAGTCATTGTGTAGGGTGGCAAGGAATCTTAAAATAAATCTTGGACATGGCAGGCATTGATTTCTGTAATTGAGTCATGACTTGCTGTTTCTAGCATGAATGATCTGTCGTAGTAGCACAGAATAATTAATAGTACTAACGTACAGAAGCTTCACTTTTCAAACCAATTTATTGAAATTACGACTCTTGGTACTAAGCAATAAAGTTCAATTCAGCTCGCATAAGCACTCAGTGCCTAATGCGATATTAACCTAACAGTTCCCGTTCTTTTTAACACATAACGCTGTCGCTGTCTGGCGCGGAGTGGCGCGCTAGGGTTGTCGACTTGGCGCTGCTACTATATTTATTCATCGTCTATCTACCTACTTGACCACGTACCTAATAATAAATAATTATCCTAAAAGTATCCTATCCCACTATTGGAGCTAGTAGAACAAAAGCACAAAAATTCTGGTCGTTTACATTTTTACTATACAAATTCTTAGTTATTTCCTAAACGCGTAAACCGATTTACATGATTCAAACAGATAAAATGGTTTTTGAACTAAATCTTTAATTTGACACCATAATATTAATTTAAAATTTTTAATTATTATTAATTTAAGTTTATAATTTGAACAGTGTATGAACACGGCGCGTGAGATTAATACGGAGCGGTCGCACTCGTTGCGTGACGTCTAATGTGAGCGGCGCGCGGCAACCTACTAAATCCAACCACGTCGACATGGTCGGCCGAGTTACTTGTAAGTTTGTACCTAAAATGCGAAGTGCGCCCGGCCTGGTAGTAGTAACTTATTCACTGGACATCGAATTGACGTTGCGTTTCATTCAGCGGAACACAGCGTCAGAGTTTTGACTACTATTACTAGCTGTTTCAGCTCCGAGAGATTTCAAATCTTTTGAACCACGTCGACATAAAGCAGGTGTTTTGAAAATGCTTTCCGCATTCCCTACTTCTTCTGTTTTGCTAACTTTTCTTTAATCTGCTTCCTCACTTAAGTATAAAAATGTCACTCGTTCAGTTAATGCATAAGAACTAGGCATGTCGGTCAGCATTAAAATAAATTCCATTAGTCCAACAGTCTTAGTGTACGATCAAAGGCCATATCCACTGGTACTCGGTTTTGCAGGCAGCTCAGAGTCAGTTATTTGCCGATTTATACGATGCTTTTTTACTACATTTCTTAGCAAGCCTTTCGTAAAATTTTACTAAAAGAACACACTCATCATTACCAAAGTTAACCATAAAATATTTGATACAGCTGTTCTATCAAAATGTATGAAATTATCTGTAAATAATTATATCTTTAACAGTGATTGATACAAAATGCTTACACAGTTATTAATTCTAAGAGGGTACAAAGATTTTTACAATTGGTGTTTGGAAAATTAAAGGATATTTTTATTTTATAAAAGTAAGAGATTTCTGTTTTAGTTTTCTTGTGGATTATTATTACTTACTTTCTAAGTAGGATAAAAAAATATAGATCACTAATATTTTACTTTTCCTACACGTTCCTTGGTTTGACGTAACAATTTTACTCCAATATTCGTGGTAACAAAACAAAGAGCTTGTTTAATATTTCGAACTCTCATCATTCTGACTGTACTCATTCTACTTCTTTTCATACGTACCATAACAAAACCTACAGCTTACCTGATATCTCCAGGTGACCTCTAATAAATAACCCAAATCTATACTATATTATAAAGCTAAAGAGTTTGTTTGTTAGGTTGAACGTGCTTATCTCAGAAACTACTGATTCTATTTGAATAATAATTTGTATGTTGGATGGCCCATTTATCGAGGTATAAGGCTATAAGAAATCACGCTTTAAGCCACGGGTGCAGCGCAGAAGCCTAAAAAACGCAGTTGTAACCGTGGTCTCATTTAGACTAAAATATCCCGCCCAGTGATGGCAAACCACACGGTTGTACAGGCACGCTAGCGTTTCTCGAACTGACGAGTTTTCGAGATACACACCGCAGGATATTACGCGATAGAAATACCCAACTATTTCCCGAAATCACAGTCACCCTACCCTTAAGTACGTGAAAGCAATAGTTCCCCACTTGGTTCGTATTTCACATCATATGTGGTTCACTTCGCTTTAACAAGTTTCTTACACAATACAAACTCAAGTGGTTGTAACGTACAAATTGCGTTGCCTAACTTCTGTTAATAATATTTTTGCTTTACCGTCAAAACGGTTGCCATGGGAGTGTTTTGCTTTTTAATGCCTCTCTTCTCTTTTGGTAGAAAAGTAATAGAAATGGTTATGCTGTGTGAGTTCCAGATTAAGATTTTTGTTTATTATTTTTAATATTGTTTGATGGTCTGCTTACAAAATGTCTTCTGCCAACGAATTTTGAGTGAGTTTACGCTCGTAGATCTAATAAAAATCTGATATTTTGTCAGATCTGGTTACACTAGTAAGCGGACCCAAGGCTCCAAGGCGTGTAAGTCTTGGATGCAACCAGGATAACGCTAAGGCGATGTTGATGATCTACTAAACGTTTTCATTATTGTTACTAAATGATTAATTCCTTAATGCTAAATACACAGAAATCTCTTCGGCTTTATTATATTAGTATAGATTCCAAAACTACCTGGTGTGAATCATATAACCAGACTGCTACTCCAATAATTGAACACGGAACACTATCGCACGAATACTCAGGGCATAAGCATAAATTATCTTCGCCAAATATGATCACCTACTTGCAGTTTCACCTATTACAACTTCGCACATTTTCTCTCCTAACCCAAATTGCACTCGTGCACAATGCTGCTCCGACCTAAAGCGAAGTGGCTTAGATAGTAAATAGTGAATGTTCAGCGAAGATTTAACTGTCTAATTAAGACTGTGTATGTGCCAGCATTGCATCTGCATCTGGATTAACCATCTGTACTAGATGGTTAATATAGGGTAAAATTAAGACGTATGCTGTGCGAAAGGAATATAATCTTACTGAATAGTCTATCATTTATTGCATTCTTAGGTTGACATAATTATAATCATAAAAAAAAATATATATATACATATATATATTATTATATGTGATAATTTTGGCCCTGGCCACAGCAAACGTAGAATAGTAAAACTAGGTTAACAGATGCATGTAGATATATACAAATGTATATATTAACACAGAAATGGGAATTTATAATAGTTGACATAGGAAAGTTATTTTTATACATTATTTTAAGAAATTACTAAATGTACATCTATTTATATTATATTTATCCTTATATTATAACGGCTAGTAACCAGTAAAAAATTCTTTTGAAGTTTGTAATAGTTTATTTTCCTTACTTTTGCCTTTACTCTTTCTAGTTGCTAATGAACTGCAGTAAACTCAACAATTGAAAAAGCCATCATTTATCTTTTTGGCAACGGTCAGCCAAACTATCGGCAATAATACCTAGGAACCGTCGACTTCAACCCTGCGACAACTGTTTAAAGTAAACTAAACGTGGTGTTTCATGCCAGTTTTCAATAGAAATAATGAACTTCCCGATTCCCGGCACGGGTGACTGCAACAGAATACAAACGTCGTGTTATGTTGATGCGGTATTTGTGCGCAGTTGGGTTTAGGCAGGTTTTTTATTATCTTTTAACTCTATGTTTGATAGACCTCCGTAACTGTTTAAACTAGTTTTGAACATACAGCAGGATATGTCTATATACATCTACGTGATTTTGTAAGGGTTCATAGTCCCAAATAATATTCATTCTCAACATCAATATAGAACTTCTAGACGAGGAAAGCTAACCTATATTATTAGAAAGTTTTAATTCATAAAAGACAGTAAATTTTTTTAAGTGTACGAATCTGCAAACTTTTTCATTGCTAAATATGATTGTTACGATACGAATTATCAGACGTAATCAGTTTTACCTGGCGTGGTAGGCTCTGTTACGTAGAAAGGCAGGCAGATGCTACAAATTTATTGGCAGAGTCTATTTGTCTATTATCGCCTAATTGATTGAAACAGTAAATAGATTGTTTCAAGATGACATCTTTTAAACATCTCAAGTTCACATGTCCATAAACAGCAAGGCTCAACTCACATGTAAAATACCAGTCAGAACATTTCATATTGGTTTAATATGTATATATACCATATGTGCGTATATATATTCTTATATGTGTATGTATGTATGTAGCTCTATAATACATCTATATCATGTATGTTTATATTATATGTAACTAATGTATATATGTTTTTAATGTGAATGTATCTTTAGTTTTTTATTAACTATTTGTGTTATTTCAAATTTATTTTCTTTATATTACACCTACTTCTTTTCTCTCTGCACCACTCTAAGGTAGACTGGGAGATAATGCCCATGGCATTAAGTCCGCCTGTATACGTTCTGTATATAAAGATTTAATAAATAAATAAATAAACATTTGAGAACGTTCTTAGAAGTCGTTTCGTCTTCCATAGAAAGTTACTGCATCTTTTTTGCAGAACGAACAAATTCAATATTCATAAAGAACAGATACCTTTAAAAGTTTCTTCAAATTTATATCTCAGAGAACTTTAAAAACCTTCTCCTCCGCAAGCTCTCGAGCAGGGTTCTTAAATTTCATTATCTAGTAAGTTAATGCCAAACGCTATAATATCTGTACAAAACTCGGTGACGCTGGCTGTAACTCACTTATTCGTGGTATACCATACCATACCGTATAAAATTAGCGATTTTTGCCTTTGAAACAGAAACGAAGATATAAAAATATGTTGTCACGTCACAAATGGAATATAAATTACATAACTTTTTTATGAAGTTACAGATGTTGAGTGGCCAACTTCTGTCTAGCGTGTTCTTTATATTTTTCCTTATTGTAGCGGTTTCTGTGTTGGTCTTAGACATCATATTTATTTCAAAAGAGGGCTCAGTTTTTAGGTGTAGAAATACTTTATAGACGTAATGAACCACAAAACTACTCTACTCACAAAACCACTAGGTTGGTTATAATATACTGACTTTTATTTATTGTTTTTATTTTACATAGAAACCTCATCCTCAATTATAACCTTATAAAAGTTATTTCAGTGGACGTCGGGCTACATTATTAATAACATTCGTATTTTTTATTTTTAACTAGAGGATTCCGCAGCTATATCCGCATATACATGTATTTATTTTTAATTGAACCATTATCGCCCATTTCCGTGGGGATTACGAGCAATTCTGACTAATTGAATCCGCCTCTCCATGGGCCAAACACGCCAAATTTCAGCTTCCGGCGCTCATAAGTTTTGTCTGTATCTTATCTGTCAGTCAGTAAGTAACGCAGGTATTTGATATAATATAGACATGACGGTGCTCTTGGGTTGCGTAGAAAATCTTGCTAATTAAACCGCTCAGAGCGAACCCGAATCCTGGTACGCTTTTCAAATTGTTTAGGCGAAGACTATACACTCTATACGCAAAGCGATCTACTCGTATGTATATTTTCTTAATATAGTTATTTTGTTTATAAGAATATATTATTGTAGCAATAAATGTCCAATACAGGTGGCGGTAATCGCTTACCTACAGACGAACCGCCTTTGCCTTCTAAGATGTAATATTCAATATTGTATGATATTATTGAAGAATAATTAGTTGTCTGATTGTCAAGTAAAAGCAGTATAGTTTGAACTCTGATTGCCTCATGTGCTTTGTCTCAGAGTACTATAATATCGGTAGATCATAGTAAATATTAAATATGTAGAATTCGCTTAACTATATTGCTAAGAGGTTTACTCCAAATCGATAGGAAATAAAACTTGATTACAACAAGCGGTTAATATTTTATGATGTTTGTGGCATTTTTACGATTTGGTCGAGGGCCGACCTTTGTAATTTACCCCTTATTAATAATAAACAAGACTGAAATAAGGGTCTTTGATTGTTTATGTTCTGACATGGCGTTTGTATACTTAAGCTGTTCTGAAGTGTTTTGATAAATTTATTAAAATATTAGCAGACAACATATGTATGTTGATAATTTAAAAATTAAAGTAGTATACTGTTACAATTTTGCTAGTGGCATACTACTGTTTTAAAAAGTTAAGGGATAGTTATACAAATATATGTATATACGTTTAAAGAAAATGTGACAGTTTTGGCATAATTAATGGTTTTGTGAAGGAGGAGTAATCCGAGTAAAAATAAGTATCATAACTACACGAATTTGAATGAAAGTGTCTATAGTAGCTTAGAAGGTAAAGCGATTTACACTTCATGAATAGTGAGTAACAAGAGCTTTCAGCAAAGAAGAAGTAATAAGCCTTTGCCCTGCAGCGGAGCAGGTTAAGCTACAAATAATATTAGTAGCTTCCAATAAACTGAGAAAGTTAAAGTAACGGATGTCATGAAATAAGAAAAGAAAACACACTACAAGAAAAGGAGAAAGAATTCTTCTTTAAAGAATTGTTCTATTACCAAAATTACAAGTTCACACAAGTCAAACAGCCAGGACAGAACGGTCCACGGCCTATCTCCAGTCGATCTTTCAACAATTTCCCACAATACGCACCCACTGCACGCTGTATTTTACGATCAGTTTACAACCACCACACTTAAAACTTGTATCAGACGATAAGGCATTATTGCTCGACCATTATTTTATTTTCCTTTTGGTGATACAAGGGCTACTTACGTTTTGTTGGCCATAAAGCTTAAGTGATGATGGGGGGTTTATGATTTATAACCTTATTTGGATGGCGGTCTCTCGGATTCTCTATGGTACACCAGTATTTTATGATACTTCATAGGATTGTCCTAATTTGCATCATAAAAGCATTGTAAATCAATCAGTGGATTTGGTCTACTACGCTGCGCTGGACAGACGAGTTTCGGGGTTTATGTCGGCTTTTCTGTGCTTCGTGTACCTTATTCGACTCATACGACACCCACAGAATGATATGGTCTAGAGACGCTCTGTATTCTTAATACGTCACTACACGATCAGTGTGCCTTATGATAATTACCATAATAAACTTTTACCTCGTAAATGAATACAACTTTTTATTTGTCTTTTCTTTAATAATTTTACCACTATTTTCATTATATAATTTAATATTTTTCACATTACTTCAATATGTGTCATAAGAAAACGCAATCCAAACATATTGTCTGCTCTTGTTTTTTGTGTTGTCGGGGACTTATTTATATTGGTTATTATTTGGATCTAAATAACATGATTAAAAAACGGAATAAGCTTTTTTCTACAACGTAGTATTCTAATGGTGTGATTAAGATCAAATACATTGCTTTTTTTTTCTCAATGGTCCTTCAAAGAAATAAAATCGAGATTGTATTACTCGAGAATAACTTCTCATCTGCTCTAGTAATTATACTTTTGTAGAAAGCCTGTATTTAGAGTTCAAAGCGATAGTTTCAGACGAACGGATGTCACGAACACCTTTCTCGTTAGAAATGTCTGATTCCGTCAAGGTGTACGTTTTGCTGGCGAGAGCACTACTAGAATATTTTCTTCCAATAATATTCCATACCCTTCTTTTCAAATATTAAACTGACGAACAGATCCCAGATCCTCTTTTCTTTTAATTAGTTTTATATTGACTTTTAAGCCGATTAAGTTTTCCCGTATCGAGTATGAAACTGCACAATTTTATCTCTTTAATATTGAGCTGAATTTTGAAGAGTATTACTGTCTGGTTTCGTGTCGAATAACGTAACTTCATGTAAATAAAACAATAAAGTATTTTGGTTTATTCTTATGTTACTTCTGAAAAGGGCTCATTACATTGACGTGTTTAAGACTCACAATAAGATGAATATTCTTGTGTGTCGTAAAGGTTTCAATTTATTACTTACGTTACTAAGTGACTAAAGGATGTCCGCAGCTACGACTGCACATTTAATTTTAATTTAACTGATTAATTTCTTAGTGCACCCTTACCAGTATCTGAGGAACATACATGCTAAATTCTTCCTTCTTATGCCCGATAGTATCAGCTGTGCGTTGTCTGTCTGTGAGTCAGTATAGCAAGAATTTTATATACACAGATAAGTGTTTTCTCCAGCACGTGTGTCGCGATATCATAGAGTAGCGCAATCAAGGCGGTGATGTGTAGACCGCTGCCAAGCGTCAGCGGACATCCGTGCGCCTTATGTTAGACTGCGTATACATCAGAGATGAGCGAAGATTAGATATATAATAGCTTTAAAGAAGCAATTCTCGTATAATATTTAAATACATAGTATCTGAATCTCGTAAATGGCTCCAACGATTTTCATTCAATTTCTTATGCAGGGAATTTTGTGGGCGATAAATCTATCTAGCTTGGATTCAGTTAGATAAGACGATTTACCGAAAATATAAATTACCGAACAAAGCTTGTTCATCGAGCTACTAATAACTATGTGCAAAAAAACTAACACTCAAAAAACTCTGCTGATGCAAATCATGGAGTACATGTAGATTGTTGTCATCTCTCTGGATTGCGAAGAATAGATGACAATCGCTCAGTAGAAGACCTTTTTTAAATCTTTTTACAGAAGAAAGCGGATCCCACGCTTAACTGAATATAACCTTTTCCATAGAGCGACTGTCTCCGCAACCCGAAGGGATAACGATATGCCATAGTTTAGACTAGTGTCAGTTACTTCAGAAGTACTGACTCCCTATAACGGCTGTCGAAGATGTTCATGACAGACGGTTAACGTGCTCACACACAGGTCAAGCGATAGATAATTATTAGTGATGATAACATTATCTGAAAAATGTCCCATATTATTTTGCAAGTATTGGCAAATATATTTAGCTGCACTTAGTCTGTATACCTATCTACTTTCGAGGTCACCCCCTTTAACGTGGAAAAAATTTCTACCAAAATAAGAATAATTATATCGGAATGGTCATGAGTACGGGACGTCAACTGACTACGAAACGGAAGTGTGAAGATGGCGCGCTTCTACAGAGTCTAGTGGACGTTCGCTATAGTTGAAGAGGGGGGTGACGGTTGGCGTTCAACAGAGCAACACAACTCTCACTTTTCTTGGAAACTCCGGGCGGACAACAAGTACCTAGACACTGTCACTCGTTTCGTGTTCAGTAATCCAAAATAATTATAGCCAGTTTTGTTAATTTGATTTGGTGTGAACTTATAGCAAACTGTGAAGCGTTGATACCAGCCAAAAATCAAGCAACCCGTCGTCAAATATATCTAATAGACCATTTCACTGTACGATCATGCATAAGTGTTTCCAAGAATCTCAGAACATGGTAATCAAAACTTTCTGTAACAGTATCTACGTATCAAATATATAAATGGAACATAACCACGGAATACATTATCTTATAGGATGTTACTCTTATCGCCAATAAACTTACTAGTGTATGCCTATTGTCAATCAAGGTAATAGAGGGCCAGATAGCTTTGTTCACATGCCTCGTTATTTGGTTATAGTTGGTCTACAGTCAGTGAAAGTAAGCCTACTTGAATTACTTTCTGGGTTGTGTAGTATCTGTTAATCAAGAAAAGTTCAAAAATAATACAACACCGTGGTGGTTTTTGTGAGTAGTCCCGGTATTTCATGTCGGGGAGGCCTGCAGTCTCAGTCAATCCCGACTTAGGGGACCCCGTAAACTATGGTTTCCAACATGCATAAAAAGGTGTTAATCACTTAGTTTGTGAGCATAGATATTTTCGTCTTTTTGCCCTGACGCAGTGACTTACGAGTACTTACTTTGAAAAATCTTTAAGCACTATTCTATCAGCTCAAAATAATATTATATTATTTTTTCGTGATCTATAGTTTAATGTCTAACAAATTCTAACAACATTTAAACATTACATACAGCTTTAAACATTGATGAAAAGGCTACCATTCCATATTATTTTCACCTGTGCATTGTAAAACACCTATTGACACACACATATCAAATAGTCTCAGTATTTCTGCCGAGCGTTTTGTTCTCAATTGTACTCGAGAACGCGAACACACTAAATCAATATGCAATGAATTTCATACCCCTTTCATAATCAGAGCCAAGTTTGTTCTAGTCTTTTATACAGTAATGTACAATGTAGTGTTTACAATTGGAAATAGAATGTCCATGCGATGTAGCGGTGAAAGCTTTTGCATGCGGCAGATCGTTAAATTCGACGACAGTTTGTTGGATTTGAATTTGTAGCATTTTGGTTTGAATTTGAATATATGTAAATTGGTGAATGCAAAATAAGGATTTGGAAATCTCAAGCATCAAGCCTATACCTTTTACCGTGCATTTGCAGCCTAACACTAGTTGCAAAGGAGGTGTTATATTAATTCAGATTGTACCTACATTCCAAGTGCATTAGGTATATCGTAACACGATCACATATACTCAACCAGACTAGATGCATTGTCTATAGTTCATCCATAAAATCAGCATTGATATTCAGTATCACCATGCAGCTAGCATTATTAGGTTGCTTTGAAAATTATTTTTTCTTTGCTAATGATTTGAAATAATTATCTAGGTACATTTTTTCACATTGGAATTGATACACGAGTAGTATGCGATTAGGTACTGTAGTATAGTAGGGAGGGACAAGCATATTACTTTGACGTTTATAATGTATACACCGAAGTATATCAACTGTATTGTTAAATTTGGGTTGACCTTTTCGCAGACATTAGAGCAATTTAATTCAACGTCACAAATGTTGTAAGCATATTTGTTGTATTGTAAATTTGTTGTATTGTAAACATATTTGTGTGATAAATAAATAGTTGTGTTTAGCAACTATTTGCATACCACAAGTATTGGCAAAGGCTGGGTATTTGTAGGGGTAAACCGATCTGTTACTTAAACGAGGCTTTGGTATTTATGAAAACATCTTAGTATTTTGTTAAGAAGCTAACTCTGTAAAGCTTGTTTAGCCATTACTCTTATTTTAGCATTAGGCACTAAGAAATAAGCATACGTAAAATAAACGCTAAGTCCAAAAAATGATAGTCCGAATATTGCCTACAACCTGATCTCAGACCAATTAAATATATATAAATAAATCATGAAAAATTGGTAGAGCCGTTTCGGAAGACTTCCATAACAAACAAAATGACACGAGATTTTTATATTCGACTAGCTATTGCGCGTATTTTTAATGTTTGCTTCAAAATATAACTTTCAAGGCAGCTTTCTTCTCTCTGTTACCCTCTTAGGGGTGGAATATTTAAACTTCGTCCTAATAGACGATTTCCATATTCATAACATGTACCTCAAATCTATAAATTCATGTTTAGATCGGATATTGTATTTAGCGGTTAGTTGATGCCTACCATCTATATATTAAAAGAATTTGTGTTTTATAATACGAGTCGGCCAGCCCGTTCTACGCAACCGATTCGCATGATTTTTTTTTATATAAAAGCTCTCGCTGCATAGATTTGTCATCAAGCATTAGAAATTACGTAACTTGCACATTCATCAAGTTTTTACGTTTCCATACATATATTATATACATTTTTTACGTTTTCGTAGCCGTAGTCAATGACTTTCTGCTTCTATATATCTAGTTCTCATTGAGGTAGGCATTTCGTTGTAGAGCTCTTTCATTTGATGGTAGGCTCATTTAAATTGGGTAAGTTTGAAGGAAGATAGGTGTGGACATTGAATTTATTTTTCAATATTTTCCCATAAATTTCTTAAGATTCCATTGCTTTCTCTCTACATGGGCGGTTCTAAATTCAAAAATATTTTTATGGCCTATATTTTTAATAAGTGCCTTGCGGTACCTGCCAGGAAAAAACGTTATACCTCCTTTGAGTGTGGTGGTGTGTAAAATTATATCCGATGGTGGACAAATTATCACTATAGTGAATTATCGCTGATGGCAGGTAATATTCCCCGAATGTTACCAGTTAACCCTTAATGTTGGGTGAACAGATTTTTCGTGTTTTTAAATTACGGACTTTCTTCGGGCATCTTATTTTTTTTTTATCTGGAACATAATTATTACATCGGATCATAGTACTATTGTCATATAATTATATTATTACAAGTGGTAGTTATGGTAGAAATTGTAGTTTTGGTAAGAATAGTAGTTTTGAGAACTTTTGACAACACCGGCGGTTTAGGTAGAAATGGTAGTTTAAAAAAAATGGTAGATATGATAGTGTTAGTCGAATAGTAGTTTTGATTGGAAAAGTATTTTCGGTAGGAATAGTAGTTTTGATATAAATGGTATTTTTGGCATATTGTAGTTTTGGTAGCAATGTTACTTTTGATTGCTACCAAAGCTACCATTCCTACCTAAACTACAATTTCGACCAAAATTATAAACGTCATTATTACATTTCTAAATTATGATGGATTAATCACACCCATACACAGCTGGATAACAGAAATAAAACCTATTTTCTTACTTATAAAAAAAGTCGTTTTTCTATATTTTTAATTTTGACAGATAAAGAAAAAAGTGAAGTTAGCGTAAGTTAGTTACTTAAGTTTCTGATTTAATAGCGTAATTTTTGTGAGTAGTTGTGTTTTCAATTATAATGATGGTTCTTGGAAGGAAATTGAAAAATGCTCAGAGAAAGTTTGAACAAAGAATCTTGGTCAATGACGGCCCTGTTGGAGATTTGGTACCGGATGGTCCTCCCTACTGCTAAAAAAATACGGGTATTAACGGGTTCAGATTTGATTAATTCTACCATCAACAATTTTATTTTCAAGCGATTTCCATTCTTGGTGACGGTAATTGCTTATTCCGCGCAAATTCTTATTGTTTATATGGAAGTGAGAATAAACATTATGAAATTCGTTTGGCCACTGTTGATAACATAGTCAATAAGTAGGATGTATATATAGTAACTTCATTGTTGGAGACGAGGCATATGGCCAGACCATTACAAATGCAACAGATTACAAACGTGTTATGGGTGCCAATGGACAGTACGCAGGGCATGCTGAACTTAAGAGTGTAAGTGAGCTATATCCCGAGTGTCAATTCGGAGTTCACCTGGATAACAGTAATACGATTACTGACTATGGTACTGGCGAAATTGTTCATAACTTGCTATTTTCTGGGCACCTGGACGAAGGACATTACAGTGTCCTAATGGAAAGAATGGTAGGGCAGCACAGTCATATTGAAGAACTTTCTTTCGTCAATGTTCAGTTATACATATTATTTAAATCCCTATTGCGCGGTAAACCATTCAGTAATGCCAAGGTGGAAATTTTACCATACCTAAGGTGCAACGCAAAGCCAATGTTGTGAGAAAAGAACATACATACATAGACTCACGCCTGTTTCCCCGAAGGGGTAGGCAGAGGCATATTAAACGCCCACTTTTCGCCAGTGTTTTGATCCACGTAATAGGTGGCGAGCCTATTGCCGCTTATTGGGACATTTTGTTTGCCAGAGCCTCGTCCGTTGATCGGCAGGTGCACCACTTGCAGGTGAGGTTTGCTTGGGACCCTAAGTTCTTGGTGGGAACCCTGTGCAAGTTTTGTAATATATATATTTCTTTGTTAGAATATCATCTTTTTACTTATTAGATAAGGCTACAATGTCCGCATCATACCTATATGTAAGAGCTTTTTTATAATATTAAAATATGCTGTGAAGCAGCACGGGTCCTCTAGTTATTATAAAAAGAACTCAACAAATGTCATGTTTTAAACTTCAGCAGATTAGAAGCAAGAAGGTATACATTTACTGCTGCATTACAATCTGCGAAGAACTCGTTTCGTCTTAAAATAAACTATCGTACAAATCAAGCAGTAAATTGTCAAAAAAATTAGACACATAAGTACGTTACCAAGCGTCAACACTAAACTGAAACATTGATGCTTGAACATCACAAAGACAGAATAAGTGAAACTTGAAAGTAATGTAACAAATATTTCAAATAGTTTGCTCCTACTTTCATAATGTCCAATCATATTTGTTCTTTGCAATTCACGATATCTTTTATACTCCAACAATACTTTTCAGCGTCCATTGTAAACCACTGTTAATCATACAAACCAAATATACAGTAAACGTTATAAAGAACGCAATTCATTTAACAAGTCCCTCAATAGCTAACCATGTATGGTTAGCTATTGAGGGACTTGTTAAATGAATTGCTAACTTCGCATAAAAACCACTTTTATCGGATTATGGAAAGGTTACTGTTTAATTTTTCAAGTTAGTTCAATTGAGTTCAACTCATACGAACCTAATAAAGCCGTGTGGTGTGAAACAGAAAAATAAAAAATTTAAATGGCCTCTGCTTACAAGGTCTAGTGTTACTGCACACTGTGTATTATTAAATTGTTACGTCGTATGGTGACGTTCACTTTGCAGTTAAATATCGGTTGCTTGCAATTACTATTCATGCACAGCGTAAAAATTAAAAGAAAGACTTTAATTTTGAACAAAAAATGTATAAAGGAAAACAGTAACCTAAGGTTATCGTATTGTCATCGTTTTTCTTTTACATACATACATAACTTCACGCCAGGGGTAGGCGGAGGTGAATTACCCACCACACTTCGCCACGAAATTTTAGGTCCCACGTAATAAGGGGCGAGGCTATTGCCGTTACCGGGCACATCACCAGACTTCGTGATTCGGAAAAACCCAGTAAACTTTTGCCCGACCCGGGAATCGAACCGGGGACCTCCAATCAACAGTCGCATACGCTATCCACTCGACCACAGATAATATATTTTTTTAAAACGCATATTTTTTTATGAAAAATGTTCTGACAGACAATTTTACAATAGTCCGCAGTTTAGATAATATTTCTATTTCTGTATGGAAATTTAAACCATCCAAAAATTATTAAATTTCGCTTAAACCGTACACAAATGTAGTTGTAATTTAATTCCAATCTCAACTATTTCAATACAATTACAAACAACAGATTTTGAAAACCCATCAGAACAACTGTAAAGTGCTATTTAATGTTAACTTCAGAACTTTGTAATACAAAACAAAAACAAAAGTCGCGAAAATAAAATCTCGCTTTTGTATTCCCAAGTTTGGTCAAATCAATCTCAATGTATTCCTAACGTTAAATTGTGTGGACATAACAAAATGGCTTCATAGATTATATGTTTTATTCAAGACTTTACTCTTTTTTTCACACTGTGCTCTTTCCTCCCTTAATCTCAACTTAAGCCCGATGGCGTATGACATTTTCCGTTTGAAAACCGTTCGTGGCAAATTTCATATCTGAGGAAAATATTATAATCTCTTTCATGCCTCCGTCCGAAGGCTTTATCTCGTTTATAAAACGGCATAAACCCGAAATAATGCCGACCTCTCTTTGTTTGGCAATATTTGACGTGGCTGGATTGTACGGTTATGTTCTTAAAGAAAGTAGGTTTTAGTAAGCTAGGGTATATTTATGCTTCATCAAATTCAATTCATAATCAAACGACAACTATAACCAATTATGGAATACAAAATATTGCGACTATACTAATATCGCACGACGTTTACACGCTATTAATGGGTCTGTTTCGTAATTTTAAGCTCAGCTTCATATTAAAACAGTTGTGGCATTAACATAATAATATACTTATAAAATTAAATGTAAGTCGACTTCACGAATCCACTAAATTCTGGAACAGTTTCATCCAATTGGAAACATTCTATAGAGCAATTTTAACGTACGAATTTCCCAAAAGATTGGCTTCAACTTTTTGGACATTGAGTGCCCATCCAAAATATAAATACTAATAGTGTGTATTCACTTAATTGTAAGAGGTTACGTAGGTACAAAGTCAGAAAATTGTGATCTGCGTGCGTAGCCTCTAGGGCATTTTGTGACATAAATATTCCTCGGGGTTATGGTCGATACCTATTGCTGACGTTCATTCACTTTTTACAATATTTCACTTATTTAATAATGAAGTTTGACAAAATAAAAAATGTAATAAAATAGAATGTAATTGAATTTCCCAATGTTTATTAAACTTATGAATTAACAATTTCCGAATGAACTAAAATTATTAGTGTAATAAGTACATCACTACCTTCATAGTTATGCAGAGAAAATAGGATCCAATATATATTAATTGGCTTTAGTGTCGTCTCATAATTCAGTGGAATAGAAAAAAAACTGTTCATTTATTTGGCTAACAGATGACATCAGGAAAATTTTGGCCAAAAAATCTGCTGCCAAGGCTAAATTGAAGTACAGACCTACTACCTTGAACCATGAGAAGTACATAGCAACTAGAAATCTCTGCAACAAAGTGTGTAGGAATGCGCAACGCCAATATATTCATAAGTCCGTTGAAAACGGTGATCCAGCTAAGGTCTGGCAATTTCTTAAAAGTCTGGGAGTTGGTAAAACACGGCATCAATCTATTCGAAACAATGTTAACCTTGATTCTCTTAATTTACATTTCACTACTTCGTCCAAATTTGATGGAAATATTATAAGTGCCACCTTACAACATCTTTCATCTTTACCAACTCTAGCTTATTTTACATTCATCTTTCCGCAATTTACCGCATGTGATGTTAAGAAGAACATACTGGCTGTTACGTCTAATGCAGTCGGCAGTGATAGTATTAGCCGTAAAATGATCCTTCCCATCCTCGACGAAATCTTTCCCGTCTTATGTCACATCTTAACCATTCCATTAGCCGTGGCATCTTTCCATCCAATTGGAGAGATGCAACAATAATCCCTTAGCCCAAGAAACCTAAGCCCTGTTCCCTCTCAGATTATCGACCCATATCCTTACTTCCCTTCTTGTCGAAAGTCCTAGAACGCTTACTTCACGCTCAACTCAGTTCCTTCCTACAGGAAAATTGTCTCCTAAACACATATCAATCCGGTTTCCGCCCTGGCCACAGTACTACCACTGCACTGGTTCACGTAACTGATGATATTAGGCTTGGTATGGACAGTGGAAATCTAACGGTCTTGTCTTTACTTGATTTTAGTAATGCTTTCAACACCGTGGATTTCCACATCATACTTGGCATTCTACGCTCTCTTAACGTATCTCCATCGGCAATTGACTGGTTTCATAGTTACCTGTTCGGCCGCCGGCAACGTATACGCATCAAAGACTCGTGTTCCACTTAGTCTAACACTAATGCCGGTGTGCCACAGGGTGGCGTGCTTTCTCCTCTACTCTTCGCTATATTTATTAATACCATCTCAAACCAATTACTTTCATCCTACCACCTTTACGCAGACGATTTGCAGATCTATACGCAAGCCCCTTTAAATAAGTTGGCAGAAGCTTGCAATACTATTAAAGCAGACCTGACCAGAATCTGTGAGTGGACCAAGAAATACGGACTCATAATAAATACCAAAAAAACACAGTTAATTATTATAGGCAGCCCCAAACTGGTCTCAAAAATCAATTGGTCCGATCTGCCACAAATCTGTTTTGATGGACAAAATCTCCTTTTCAGTAAAACGGTGAAAAACTTGGGGATCACTTTGGATGAAAATTTGTCCTGGAAATCTCAAGTGCAAGAGACAAGTCGCAAGCTCTTTGCATCGGCAGGTTCGTTGCGTAGGTTACGCAACTTCCTTCCAACTGCTACTAAAATTGCGCTCGCTCAGTCTTTGCTTCTCCCCTAAATTGACTATGCTGATGTCAGCTATCTTGACCCCACAGAGGAGCAGATGGATAAACTTGAGCATCTCCAAAACTTTTGTATAAGATTTATATTTGGTCTTCGCAAATATGATCACGTTTCAGATTTTCGCAACAAACTCAAGTGGCTCCGAATTCGTCATCGCAGGAATACTCACATTCTTACATTATTATATAATGTTCTATTTAATCCTTGTACTCCCTCCTATCTCAAAGAACGTTTCAAGTTCCTTCATGACACACATATAAAGTCTTTGAGGTCGTCTGAGGATCTGACTCTGGAGATGCCAAGGCATTCCACAAATTATTTTGATAAATCCTTTTCTGTTCAGGCAGTGCGTCTGTGGAATGCATTGCCGTTACAAATTCGAAGAGCTACATCATTGATTATTTTTAAAAAATTGTTATACAAACACTACTTAAATTCGTAACGTATTTAAATTTATTTATGTAGTTTTATTTTTACTCGAGTTCTAGGTATGTATTTCAATGTATCTATCATGTCTGTTAAATATGTAATTATATATATTTTTAGATAATATATTGTATGTATTTATCATGTATATGCTTAATCTATCATGTATATACTCAATCTTAAGTATTTATCTGTGATATGTAAATGTATGTATATTATTTAAATCTTTATTATTGCGAATTCTACGTATTAACTACACCATCGCCTCATAAAACGCTAACATCGTTCCTGTCCATCCAAAGTTTGCCTGGAAGAGATCGCACTTAGCGATAAGGCCGCCGATTGTGCATTACTCGTAGTTTTTAAGTCTATACTGTAAACATTTATTTTGGTGTGCAATAAAGTATAATATTATCTTATCATTTAATAATCAATACGAAATAAGTTTCAAGGTGAGCATGTTGAGCGTGATCGGTGAAATATGTTGAATAAAAACAAAAAACAATGTAATAAATCAATGTCAGTGTTAATAATTTGCTCTGTGTTATATTAATTATAATGCTGAAATATGACAGATACAACCATGTTGCTTAAAAGTTTTATATTACTGACACTTTTATGAATTATATTATAAATCATTTACAGTTTTATAATCAAATAGCTTTTGCCCGCGGCTTCGCGCGCTTTAAATTTGGGGTGAAGGCACTCCTAATTATTCTAAAGAGTTCTGGAACTCTATAGGGTACAAAGTAACTCGGTCAGTATCCATGACATTATGTACCACATTATGTATCTACCGAAAGGTGCAATAAAATCACCTTGTATACAGTCAAATGTCAAAGCCATGTCCAATAATTATATCTATAAACACTTTCGCATTTACAATATTAGTAGAGAAAAGCTTAGTATATAATTTTATAATTCGGTTATTTATGCGAACAATGTAATCACCGTGCACAATATGACAATATGTATGATGTGACAGTACTGACAGATATATACGATAGCACACGCGCAATTATTACAGCGCATGCGTTCTTACTTCCAAGAGGTAAATTTGTGCCGTACAAATTTCTACCCTCCCTACAATCCCTCCCTGTTTAATTTTTGCTACTTATGGTAGCCTATGTCCGTCTCCATGGTCCATTTTTTCTCTATATTAAATTTCCACAAAATCGGTTCAGCCGTTTTAGTGTGAATACGGTACATACATACATACATACAAACTTTCGAATTTATAATATTAGTAGGGATAGGGATTAAGTTTATAACTAGCTTATCCAAATCTTATTTACTTTTGCGTAATGATCAAAATTTTTTTTTATAGACTCACGCCTGTATCCCCGAAGGGATAGGCAGAGGTGTAATATTACACCCACATTTCGCCATGATTTTTTTAGGTCCCACGTAATAGGGGGCGAGCCTATTGCCGTACCGTTTTCTATACTCCGAGCTGCTACTGAGAATTTCCTAACGGAACAACCCAATAACACTTTGCCCGACCCGGGAATCGAACCCGAGACCTCCCAATCCCACGTGCACTTTTATGCCGCGAGACCAACGAGGCAGGCAGTGACCCAAAATACTGAGCTAGGAACGTTTGCTACTTGTTCAATGGTTAATGACTTTGGTTACTTAGAAACACTTCAAGATTTAGTGATCCTATAGCTAGCCACATACGTTGGAGTAAGCTGAGGCTTACATGGTACAATACTGTGTAGATTCTTGTTACATACACGTGAAGGTTTTCCTTTTTAGTTCAAATGTACAGCTGTATCTGACAGGTATTACAGTAGCATATATGCGCCTGGCTTTAATAAAGAGTCACTGTGGAGTCTTTATAATAGTAACTGACTGCCCATTACATAAAGTTACTTCTTAAGAAGCCCAGCTTTGCTCCTTAAGAAGCCCAGCCGCGAAATTCCCCAAAGTTGTAATTTTGACGGCCACAAATTTGAGTGAAACCTCCGTTTCAACGTGGGTTACCGCATTACTCTCGGCAGCTATTAAGATTTCAGGACTGTCGTTCATCAACGATCATTCACAGCATGTAAATTTTGACATTGGCCTCACCATTCTTTATTCTATGGGCCTCACCATAACCATTCATTTTAATGACAGCTACGCTGGACTTAACGATGAATATTATTTTTCATTTCGTTTGATTCATTGTCAATTTTCATATAGCCGTCTAAAAGACTGTCAAGCATCTGATTAGTATAAGGCAGATATATCTTGATTGCTTTGGTAGAAGAATCTTGACTGATAATATGCATTGCTACAATGGCATAGCAAGTGAACTGAGTTTATTTATTAGCCTAATGCAGTTGCTGAGTGGCTAAATAATTTATAATTTTAAACAGGAGTAGTAGCAGCTTTATCATCAACATCAGCCTGCCGTAGTTCACTGCTGGATATAGACCTCTCTTATAGCACGCCACTGAGCCTGATAAGTAGCAGATTATTTTTCACATATAAAACATAAATATATCCTGGCTATGAAATTGTATAAGTTTGATGAATGTGAGGCCATACCTATCTTATTTTATCTGCTTCCGTACTGCTTAATATTTAGAGATTCAATTTATTTTGGTATGTTATTTAACCAACAATATGTAAAAACAGAGTCGTAAAAAGAATGAGAAGATTTCATGTTCAGAAAATTAGCCGTACTGAATAATGTCACATGCTTGAAGCAAATACCTCATTTAAGAACCAAACCACTAAAAACCTTAGTGTTAGGCCTAAAATAGTTACCAATATGCGACTATGCTAAGAACTAAGTAAAATACTTTGGCAACTTCGCGAACTATAATTTACAGTTTCATTAATACGTTCTGAACAAATATTCGAATCATTTAAATTAGAAATTCGTCTCGACGGTTCAAAGACAATTTTATCGCATTTACAATGAAGGAACTAGTCAGTAATCTACGTCTAACAGACTTGGAATTTATATTAATTGATTCAAAACGTTAGAGGCATTATAAATATCAAAGAGTCAGGGGTAAAGTAAATACTGCGATATCGCGCCCACCAGGCTTGAAGATTACCGTCCGAGTAGCTGAAACTCCTTCAATAGGGGTGCCACAACATAAAGAAAATGTAATGATAGATATTTGAAGAGAAAACACACTTTCTCATTTTATGTTTTTTTTACCATAAATATCTGCTTCAAAACAGCTGATAATCTGTCATATATGTTAGATGAGTAAGCACATCCCGGGCTCGGAATAGCGCCAGCACGATAAGCACGAACTACTTTTAAGAAGAATCTACATTTTTAATTACACTAATACTTTTAGTAACAATTATATTATATTATTTATATTATATTTTCGTTCAATATTAAACTTATTCAGCAATTTTTCAGTTATAAAATCAATAAATTCGCTTCGGAGATATGTACATCGCGAATGTTATTTCGAAGCATACAAATACATAAGAGTGAAAAACCTTATCCAAATATTGATCTTTGTTCAATACATTTTTTGCAATGGATTAAGATATGCAAACTTCTTTGCAAGCATAAAAGCATCCTGTTCTCCTCTAATATACCAAGTAAAGACTCTCATAACTGGTCATCATTTTAGAGGGTTATGTAAGTTACGAGAAAATTTACTATGAAAATTAAATTCATTTCCCTTTCAGAGCAGCTTCAAGAAAGAAGTTACTAAACCTTATCACCGTCAACCCTAGTGCTATCAGAATTTATTTACAATTTTCCTTATGAAATACTTTGA
The DNA here is from genome assembly GCA_944739405.2 of Euclidia mi. Lineage (NCBI taxonomy): Eukaryota > Metazoa > Arthropoda > Insecta > Lepidoptera > Erebidae > Euclidia > Euclidia mi. Next base: position 78,694,389 of record OX123190.2, read on the forward strand.
AGCGTTTCAACAAAATTTATAGCGGAACTTTATCAAGTAATTCAGAGTTTGAACTTGGTGAAGTTAGAAGTCGTCGGGTTCTCCTCCGAACGGATTTTGATACAATCTGCAATGATATTTTAGCTCTTTAAGTGACTATTCGCAGTTGATTCGGCGTAAAAATATTTGGAATAAAAATTACCGAACTTTACATTTTTTATTGTGAATTTGTCACGGTTAATAGCGCGATCGAATATTCGAGAATTTATTTCTTAAAGTCGAAATGAAACTTGGCATCTTAGATTCAATTTATGTTGGTACGTGCTCAATTGAAGTTCCGTAGAGTTTTAAGTAAAAAGGTTTAAAGTATAAGTTCGTGAATTGTACATTTGAATAAAATCACTCGGCTACTTAATGTTGAAGTTTGAAATGTTGCAATGTACAGATACGTACAATGGTTCTAATGTACAGGATCTCGATGTACGCCAGTTCAAAAGTTCACTGGAGTATGCAAGGCCGACGTATCGTTCATATGAAAAAGTCTTGTTAACTCGAGAAACTTAATAGGTTATGTTGGGTTCCTTATGACCCTTTATCCCTTAAAGTAAGGAAGTAATAGAGACCTACATTCAAATAGCAACCTTACCCAATAAATGTACTTTACTCTGACTTATGATTTTTCTCATGTAAGAGAAAGATAAATATACAAATCGACTGTTCCTACGTACATAAGGTCAAGTCAAAAATCGAGGTTTACAGGAGAGCGTAATTTGTGTTCAACACGCCCTAGAAATAGTTCTATGACCAATAATAATTATTTTCTTTCTACAATATTTTAACAGTTTTAAGAGATTTATAATGCTATTTACACATTTTTTTTTACGTTTTCTTGAAAAACTGATAGATGACCGTTTCTACGCCGATAATAATGTCAGTCATGTCTATTATACTTTTTATACGCTGTCCGTGTGGTTAAGAATACGGAATGTCACCACTATATCATCCCATGGGTGTCGTAAGAGCCGACAGAGGGAGCATATTATGCAGAGAACAGCACTGTAAGAGAAGGAAACTTGATACAAACCCTATACTAACCCCCTATACAAGACCGCATTCGCACCGAGTGGCACGCATTTTAAAACACCGTACAAAAAGATATGTACAGATGTCCGTATCTACGACACTTTTTCGTTTAATTTATAATACTTGTTCTATTATACGATTTGTAAAACAAGGTAAATAAATAAAGTTTAAAAAAAAATCGTATGTCAGTATGTGCGCATAGATAATCTAAAGCCAATGATGCAATAAAAAAAGCCATTTTCGACATGTCTTTATATACGTAGGGACCGTCTAAATGTCATTTCGAATCTACGAAATTGTCGTTAATTTTAAGACTAGTGATGGGCTTACTCAATATGAATTTCGATAAAATATCGATAATGTTTGCAATAAATCCTTAGATTTGGTTTACTCAGAATGAATATCAATTGAATGTTGATAAATCCTCAGATTAAGTAAAATATGTGAATAAATCCAGCTTATACTTAAAAACTAGTAAATAAATTATGATAAAAAAAAATTAAATTACCTTTTTAATTTGAATAAAGCAATTGATATTCATAATATCACTAACAATCACTACCTATATGCGATGATAGGGTCAATGACAAAATCATGACCATGTAATGGTTTTCGAATACAAAACCACGTTACGTATTCCAGACTTTTGGAAGTTATATGCTTATTATTAAGAAAATTATCACGATCGTCAAGTGTTCGTCGAAAATCTTCTAAACCAAATTAGGCCTTCTCAAATTGAAGGGAGGCCCGAGCCTAGTATGCTTAGTTACATAATTATATTATATCAACAATCGAGAGCAGGCTGCAGTAATAAGTGAGATAACTAACAGATTAGAAATAAAATTTAACTTCAGGGGCAGTTATTTTAAATAAAATATTTCACACATAATGAATCACATTTATTTAGGGTAAAATAGAAAAAGTAACTGACAGTGTCATTGGCTTAATTAGAAAAAAACTCAAATATTTCCAATATCATATTATATATACAGGTCGAAGTAATTACGCCCTTATAGAAGCCTAGGTCTAAAATAAGTATGAAGTAAAAATAATTTAAAATAATTAAACCAAAAACCCGCATGGTGAGTAGGAAAGAAAATAAAATTGTGTGCGTACTTCTTACTGGTTTTATTTGAACTTTTATAAACACGAAAGTTTGTGATGATCGATGAAAACACTTTTCTTGAGATATATAATTATATTCAAGTATACTTATATTTCAAAGAAATATTGCAGTATAGCTTATAGATCACAATAGTGCAAAGGCTACCTTTTTTTGCAATAACTGTCACCCACATCGGCGAATACGTGGGCCAAAGCTAGTCTTTAAAATAAAACTATCCATAAAGTTATAACGTCACTATATTTATGCGTCACAATCTTTATACGAATAAATCAAAATGAACGAAGTCTCAATGTTTCAAATGAAGTTCTATTAAATTTTGACGGGTAATGGGTGGCCACACGGTCACCTATGTCAGACCTTTTAGTGATGGTCTTGCATGCGGATCCCTCCGTCTATAACATAATATATATTCTAAGCTTTTATCCAAAAATAGGAGCCCTGCGAATCAGGCCTACGTCAAGCTAGTTTCTCGCGTTAACGAGACTTTTTCATATGAACGATACGTCGGCCTTGCATACTTCGCTCCAGTGAACTTTCAAATTGGTGTACAGCGAGATCTTGTACTTTAGAATTTACATGCGTCGACATTTCAAACTTCGACATTCAGTAGCAGAGTCGAATAAAATGATAAGTTTCAGATAAAACGTTTTATACTTCTTGTTGCTTAAAAACGGACATAATTAATTACCTACAGTAAATAATTGTTATCATTATCCTGTATTTCATAATTAGTATCTTAACAAGTAATCAACCAAAATATTATTAACATGTCTAGTTATTCTGTTATGTATCTACTATAAATAATTCCACGAAGATCCAAGGAATACTTACATGACATCGAACAAGGTGTACTATCCAACAAATCCCTGTATAACATAATTATTTCTACATAAATTCGGCAAATATCCCCCCAAACTAACGTACTAGAGTGGGCCACATAACAAGAGATCAGATTTATTTTACAACCGCGGAATGGCCGCAATAAAACACGGACAACACTATGTTCGTTTAGATGACCACTATTGTCCCGTTTTATTTGATATGTACTAATGCGTTATGGTTGATGGAGTCGTAAGAATTAGCTTTGGAGTTAATGTGATACAAACAAAACGATAAATCCGTAACCATGGTGATACTACAGATGTTTCACTGCCTGAGTGAATCCATAGGATCAGCTAATTGGCGCCATAGTCATAGCGTTATCCCAGTTGAAATGTTGGGTTTTACTAGTCTGATTTGATTCGAATGAATATTAGCTTTTCCATAGAGCGACTGACTGACATCCGCAACCCGAAAGTATCGCGACATTCTATAGTCTAGTCTCAATTTATTCAGTGGTATACTCATATAATGCCGAAAAGGCGCGCGTCGTGGTGTCGCAGTGTGTTGGTATCTCCACTAGGCTATTGCTGCCTCGTATTATTTTAATTTTCGTATGCAAAACGTTCGTAGTTGGCATGCTGTGAATTACCCATATTTCAAATAAAGAATAAAGAAAAAGATTTTGACTCTGATGATCAGTAAAAGTGTCAAAAGTCTGCAATTTTCCTAAAAAGTAATAATAATACACTGTTTGGCTGAAGTGATTAAAAACACTCATGATATATATGTGGCTTTAATTTTAATCTACATAAAGTTAACCCGGCTAATTTTAAGTTTCGGAGTAGAACTGCAATTTTGCTATTCATATAATATTAAGAACGAAAGTTAAATTTAACATAAAGTTAAACAATATTTCTGAAGTAACATAAAGCGGCTTGAAATCTTCAAATAAATTACCATTAAAACATTCCAAGTGCTTAAAAAGTCAACAACGTAATTCTACTAAGCATAAAATTTTGCAAATGGCCGTCATTCTATCTAAACAGGTTCGCCGCAAAAGAAGTTATCCCAAAAATCTGTGAATGAATCCAACACATTCGTTTTATTATAAGAGGAAAAAAAAGGATATCAAGCGCCTATAACATCCTATAAAAATACCCTTGGACCACTTTTGTTATCAAAATACCGAACCAGCATGACCAAAGTGAATTTTCGTGTCGAAATTTTACTATGCAAAATGTGGGTATGTGAAAATAGGAAGCTTTATGGCCGGCGATTTTGGTTTATTTTATTCCGCGATACAATTTGAGTACATAAGGTATGATATCAGATATATGTAAGTTTTAGATAGCTCTATCAAATGCTATCTCTTCGAAGAAAAGTGTGGTTTTCGTTTAGAATTATATTTTTCATGGCATTGACAACGTCAATTGATATCTTGTTAACAACAAGTCTACTTTGCGAGCTCTTGCTATTCATACCCATATGAATAGCATAACCTCTATAGTAATGTAGTAAGTGATATTCAGTAGGTGCTACATAAAATAAACTTATTCACGTTTGAGGAGAGACATTGTCAATATATTAGAACAGCATAATTATATACAAAAAGATTTACAAATATTGTATTAAAACGACATTTATCAAATTTCTTTCTCGCTAATGCGTATTAAGCATTCCGCCATTCCAGAACAAGTTATTCACAAAATACCTCAAGCAAAAAGCCTCTCAAGTGTTGAAGTTCCGACGACTAACGAGTTTGTATCGGGGCTACGTTCGCACAGAACACTTATACTCAGAGAGAAGAATGACAACTTCATACAAAATTTGTGAGGAAATTTCTCCTTGGCGTCTAGCGCCATCTATTTGCAGCCCTCACAAACCTATTGTAAACTTACGAAATTGGTGGTATATATACCTATATAGGTATATCTATTGCCTTGTTTGCTATGGGTTTAAAAAAGGAAGCACTGTATTTTTCGAAGAGTTCATTGAAGTTAATGTGTATGCCAATTTAGCTTTGGTTTTCTATAGAAACTGATTACTAATAAAATCAGCGTTCCGCACATAGATATAGTAAATAACCTCTTCATCATCATCAGCCTTTAACAGTCAACTGCTGGACTAGGCCTCTCCTTTGAAAGGAGGAATTGGCCTACTATACCATGCTGGCCAATCGGGTTGGTATAGGGTTGCTATCAAGTTTTCCTTCTCTTACAGTCCTGTTCTCCTGCAAAATGTGCTCCCTGTGTCGGTTCTCACGGCACCCATGGGATGATATGGGGTGGTGACAATACGTATTACCACACGGAACTATAATCTCTTAATCTAATAAAAAGAAATCTCTCTAAAAATCTTCTTCACATCTTGAAAGAAAACTATAAAAAAACACAGTTTAGAGTTAAATAAAACATGTAACTTCATTATGAGAGATTTACTTATTTGTTAATAGAGCAATACATACAAATCTTAAAACAATGTGAGAGTCTCTTTCTCAAAACTGGAGTCTATATCTCACAAAATAACCCTGGATTTCACAAAAAAACACTAAAACGGAGGAACAAGGTGCTCGATTCAACGTTTTATTGCAGGAGAAATCGAAACAGAAGTTTATATTTCGAAATATCGAAAATAAACCGATATTACAAGATAAACGGTGCGCAAGCAGCGGCAGACATTTTTCTTGTAGTGTTGCCAGTAAATGACACAAAATTATTTACATACATAACGTCACGCCTTTTATCCCCGAAGGGGTAGACAGAGGTGTATTTCTACACCCACTTTTCGCCAGTTATACTTTGGTCCCACGTAATAAGGGGCGAGCCCATTGCCGTACCGGGCACATTTACCGACTCCGTGCTGCTACTGAGAATTTCGTGACAGAAAAACCCAATAACACTGCCCGACCCAGGAATCGAACCCGGGACCTCCCGATCTCACGCGCACATTTATGCCGCGAGACCAACGAGGCAGTCGTATAGGGTTTGATGTCGAGTTTTCCGTCTCTACGCAAAGATGGTATTTGCATAGTGTTATCCCTCAGTCGCCTCTTACGACACCCACGGGAAGATAGGGGGTGGTGACACTTGTATTCTATGCCGTCAACCACACGGCTATGCCGTCAACCACACAGCTAAAATTATTTATAAAAATTATATTTTCAATTATCTTTTTTATACTGCGGTTAACATACTTTGCTCTATTAATTAATAACCAAAAATATCATTCATACTTATTTCAAAGCGTTTAACATGGTATTTGTTATAAAATAAAAGCATTTTAATCTTATGTGTATTTTTGCAGTGGTTATTCACAACATCAGCCATTATATCGCTATCTCGTTTCCCCACTATCGATGTCTCTGTCGTGAATAACAGCTCACTTATAAAAATCTCGTAGAACTGAGTTGACCGACCCTATACGTTCGAATATCTCAAGCGCTAATGTGGCCAGAACAAAAAATATGACTCCTTAAATTGTACTGGCAAGGCAGTGCTTTTCTTCTGATAATGCTACAAGTTTCAGAAGCAGTTAACGTATTTTTTACAGCGTATCGTTTTAAATCAGATTATTTTATATACTTACAAAAATATGTACTTTGTAAGTATTTGCATTCCCTTGGGGATGCTAACGTTATTTAATATAGCAGTATGACTGGTTTATTACAACAAATTATAGTACCACTATGTTTCCTGTATTGACACATAAATCTTTAATAATTATATAATAATATATCACTCCTGAGTAATATCGCATATTCATTAAGCATTGTCATTTATAGTAGTAGATCAAGAAAATTCCAAGTAAATATCAGGGCAATTAGTTGTATCCAAGTACAATGACACTTTACTTTTAAATATTACTTTTTGCCTACGTCTACAACTAAATTCAACAAAACATTTGCCAGACTAGTGCCGCTATATCTGAAAGGCAGTTAAGTTTTAGTATAAAAACGCAACCGAGCGTCTTAAGGTTCTCTTCACGGACCATTTGCATCGAGCCTGACAGAAAAGGTTGAACCGAGTTATTATCAGTTTACCTTTTTTTTAGTACATAGAACCTAAGTATCTACCTATGTAGTTACCGTATAGGTCGGTTCGTGCAAGATGACTACTGCGCAGAAATCATTTTTAGGTCCCCGTGGAGGTGCGGGGTGAGGCGCGGGTGGAATGCTTAGGGAATGCGTCAAGAACGGAGCCAAGCCATTGGTGCACGAATGTACAAATGCGCGACGGCCGCCATTTGTGGTCAACTTTCGTGAGCCGATCTGTAGACCTTTTTACTATATTTTCTTTGAATGTAGGTAATGTATGTGCTAGTTTGAGGTGGATATTAAGGGCATTCTTTTTGTTGTCTTTTGTAGTTAAGCGATATGCTTGTCTTAGGAGCATGACATTAATTTGTATGAAATTATCACAATTTATTGTTTTACAACCACAGATTAAATTACGATCTTCTCGATTTATAAAAATAAATCAAGTATAGAAAAATATTTTATTTAAAGTATTTTATATTTTACAAAAATTCGCTCACACACTACGGACACTTAGTGCTCCCCTAGACTAAATTTTATTTTATTTATTTTAGTTGAATGACCAAAAATTGTTTTTACTGGATAAATTGTAAAATATATTTATCAAAATTACAATAACAGTGCAACAATCACTTATAGGTAAACACAGCTTGAGGTACACATCCTTGCCAATTTAGTACATGTTGAAATATAAAATAGAAATAGAAAGAAGATACCCTCAAGAAAGACACATGCCAAATTCAAGCTTCCTGTACCCAGTTTCGGCTGTGCTGTGTTGTCTGTCGGTCTGTCATAACAAAATTTCAAATCTCAATATTATCGTTATTATTTTCGTTAGCTTGAAGAAACTTATATACATTGCGATCTATCTACAACAACTCAACCATACAGTTTAGATCCCAATGATAATAATTATAATCCTGTTTCTATGTCCTATAAATATCCTTAGCAACGTCTGCTATTCACTATCTATAGTTAATTGTTCATCTGAGCAAATCCTTCTCGAACGAAACGCCTTGAGACTATAAGACGAGACAGCCACATACTATTTTCCAACTCGATAAACATCTACAATAGTGATAAACTGATTTTCGTCGTACACATTTTACCCATCCAAGGTTACTGTGAGATATTTTTATTCATTTTGATTGAAAGACGTATTTTTGTATTTTGATGTCACTATAGACAGTGGTATTACCCATTCGTCTAGTAGCAGACGGTGCTATTGTTAGTAATTCTGTTGGGCATGACTAAACTACAATTAGACCATATTTCTATTCCTATTAAAGAAAATTTTCCTGAAAAATGTGGAATCAAATAAAATCTGGAAAAATAGATTTAATAATATATCACTAAATTTTCGAAGTTATTAATAACGGAATAGCCAGTGCATAAGGGAAGACTATAAATATGCGAGCTGCTACCTACTTTGATATAAGACCTTCTTTTGAAGGAGGATAACCCATCAGCACCCAAGAAAGTAGTTATACAATAGCCCGCATGTACCGCCCAAGATAAGTAAAACACATATCATACAAAATGAAATTGTCGAATCCTACTGTGGTATTGAGTGGTAATACATGCTTGGTGACCATGAAACCATGTCGAAAATTCCTTAGATTTCCCACAATCTACATCTACTTTATAATTACGAAAATAATTATACTATTCCGTTTAACTAAATTTCCAATTCTATGAAAACTTCCTCTTCAAATAAAATTTGATCTCAATATAATAAGCCCGATTAATATTTTGTGAATGGTTGTTAACTGAACCAACTTCAATACAAACTGTTTCATAATCATACCATCCTTATGTTGTGGAAATAAATGCTTTCTTCTTCTTCTTATGTTAGACGACCCGGTGGCGTGCCGGGAGTGTAAACGACTGCCTCGCTGAAAGTCGCGGGTTCAATTCTCTCTCAAGTCAAACATTCGTGTGCGTGAACATGGATGTTTGTTGAGTTCTGGATGTTTCTATGTATAATATGTATGCATTTACAAAAAAAGTATAAATGTATGTTTATCCATTATCTATATAGTTCCCAAAGTACAAGCTCTGCTTAGTTTGGGACTAGATGGCGTGTTATGAATGTAGTAAATTATTAAGCATTCAATCGTTGAAAGAACAAGTGCAGAACTTTTGTACTAATAAAATTTTAATCTGTTCATACTACGAAACGAACGTGGCGGTTTTTGCTCGGCAAAACAAAGTTAACGCGAATTTCATTAAATTTTCCACCTATATCATAGTTTTTAAACAACAGGACGTTTGTCTTGATGCTGATAAATTTTGTGCATTTTCCAGTTTGTTGTTCAGAGTTAGCTTTTACCTACAGAAAATGTTTTGTATTTAATTCTTTATTCAGTTTTATTTATATTCAGGAAACTATAGAGTGTTTAATAATTATGATAATTGAATATCTAAATCTATTTTGGTTCACTTTCTACAGCACAAATTAGACCACAAAAACACTATTTGGTAATTTCTATATTGGGCAAAAAAAAATATTCTGCTACTAGCTGAACATAATTATAGTATTTTGTAACATAACACGACACTAGAATCCGCCAACACATATAAATTACAGCGATAAATGTCTCCTAATCCTTAGTGAATATATTGTGCACCTGATAACTCCAAATAATAAGCTCCTATTTCAGAAGCTTACAATTCTTTATTACGCCAAAATACGCATACGATTCTAAAGTAAGGATCCTTTTTTACTTCATTCGTATTTCATATGTTTTTTTTTTCTGGTGGCCATTCTACACAAGATTGGTCGTGGGAAAAGATTGTAATGTTCCCATTATCCATTTCACGCGTTGCCCTCTGATTTATTTCAGAGATTTCTATGCTTTAGTAAGCTCAATCTTTGTTGTATTTTTTTGTTTCTGAAGACATTATATTTCTTTTTTAAATGAGTTATGTTGAGGCTGTTCAATCATTTATAACAGGAATTTTTAAAGAGCATTGTTTTCACGGTTGGAATTGTAATGGTACCGCCTGTTAGGGTCAGATTTTCTATATGAATAAAAATACAATACACCACACGTATATATTATTTCCTATGAAATATATTATTTCCTATTTCCCGCACTATGAAATAAATCCTTTTTCGTGGTAGGCTTTTAAAAACATTCAAACAACGAGCACAATACACCAGAACTTAAAAATAAATCACTACACTGGATAACATTTCGTGTGGATTACAAAATAGTGTGGTGCTGAAACTTTATGATATGTTTTAAATGAACACGACGTCTATTTACACTATGTTATAAAATGATCTGTCAAGCGTATTTTTTATCAATTATCGTATTAATATTTAAAAAGTTGCCAATTTAAATAGATACTAATTCAGACAATACAATGCTGTTGAGACTAAAATTTGAAAAACACAATTAGCTTATTTATCTTTTCGTTTACGTTTTGGTTTTCACGTGGCTTCCATTACTTTCATTTGTTTGTCTAATTCTGGTCATTGTTGATAAAAAGTTGAAAGAAAATATATCCACAATATGAACAATTTTGTGGATACATTTTCTTTCAACTTTGCCTGTTTCCAAAAGTTGTTGAAAGTTATCTTTCAAAATTATGTGAGAAAAATTTACGTAAGATTTTTAAAGACATTGAGAACTATTTTCTCACTTGCATATTATGTTTCTTTTGTATTCTTAACATTTTCAATTGTTATTGAGATATTAAAGGACCTGGGTAAGATGCTTAGTTGGAGTAAAATGCATCTAAATATTTCCATTAAACGTTCTATATAAAGTAAAAAATAGTAAAATTTTAAAAATAATATAAAGAAAAGCAGTGTGAGTTTGTGAACTTTCTAGATAATCCCCGATTTTGTGCGATTTAGTAATATGATCGGTAAAATTTGGCCGTAGTATGCCTACCGTAGGTATAAGTTTTATGTTGGCACCTATATAGAAGAGATTATTGCGTTTGTAGTCCTTTTATCCAACTTGCTACGAAAGGTATAGCACAAACGGGTGCCTAAGGTTAATGCTATTACTGTTTAAAATAAATGTTAAGGGTAAGCTTTTTTTGTTTGAACCTATATGAGAGTGAGTATGTTTGGTAGACTATTGTTCCAACGTGCTAGGAAAGGTAAGGCTCAACAATGTACTTCAGTTTTATACTTTAGTAAAACCGTATTGGTTGTTCCTAGGAAGCAATTTCACTAGGTTTTCCAAGCGTAGGAATTTGGAATGGTGCCCAGTTGGAGGCGGTAAAATTGACATCTATTGTAGGGGATTTAAAACTTTCAGGATGTGGGCATAGTTATACCGTAGTGACCTAGAATGTAGACCCTTTTGTCTTATTTTTTGTAGACTTTTGCTCTACTACCTTTATGTGAATTACGTCGGTGTTTCTGACCAGGGATCAGTCTTTTTATTTCTAAAGTCGGCCTAAACTGCTACTATAATAACGTCCACAAAATTTTTATGGGTTTGTTACATTTTTAAGCAAGAACAGCTAAATAAATTCTGGTAAAAGACAATAATTAAAGCTTATTTATATGTCAGAATAGCACATGTATTTACCTAATAAACCTTAAGTAACGGAGCCGGCGGGACAGCAAAATATCTATAATGACAAACATGTAACACAATGTCGAATCTCACGTTCCTTCCACACTACCCTCAGGCCAATGTCGTACAAAACTTTTATAATATCACAGCTCTTTCACAAAAACAAAACCTTTTCATATAAAAAGAGATAAGATGAATTGAGGGGTACAAGGCGTTATATTTTGCAATAACAGTCACTACGGGCCGTTTCTAAATTTATCTTGTTGTTGAAAAAAATTCGCATAAAGAGCCCTCGGGAAATATGAGAAGAAGACAAATAGTCGGCCGGTCAAGTTCTGTTCGCAGTTGAAAAATGGGTGTAGGCCTCAAGACGGGATTTCTCTTGACGTTTACTTGTACTACGATTGGATTGGAGGATAAACAATTCGAGATGAAGAATAAATTGAATATTATATTCAATTCGTTTCCGAGTGTAAATTGAAATGGCTGTAAACGCTTTGAAAAATATATGATACTTATTATATTTGTTCAAAATAACATGTACGTTTTAGCTCTGCTATCTTTATTTATGTTAAACTTATAAGAATAGAACTAGCACATGAAGGCCTTAATACCTAAGACTATCAACTCCTCAATGAAATTGCACAACATGTTATTTAGAATGGTCTTGACGTGCCGTTCGTAATAGGTTGGCACTTGGATGCTGACCGCGTGTGGCATTATACACGCACGCACTACGGAGGGCACATGTAGCTGTCAGTCCTAGTTCTTGTCTCAGGACAAGGATCGTTAGGCCATGTCGAAATCCTTTGGGTGGTTTGAAAAACTCCAACACCAGAGTTCACTCCACTCTTATACGAAAAGAGAGAATGTAACTATAACACAACTTAGCTGAGGTTCAGATTTCGTGGATACTTGCATAGGTTCTAGGTTATCTAGTAGATTTGTGACGAATGTCTTCATAAATGACCTCCATACATACTTTAACAACTAAAAGAAAATGGTCAAAAAGTCTTGCTGAATTTCTAGTCGTTATAGCTGGTAGCAAACGAGCTGAAATATTCAGGACTAGACTAAGAAAATAGGCATGTTTTAGCAGAGTAAGCAGAGCAACGAATAAACTGCAGGGTGTAGCCACTTAAACGGTGTTCATTAGTCGTTAAAGTGTACAATTTTATGAGCTTAGTTTGAATATTGCTTTTGAGACTTTTATTTCTTTATTAGCTAAGTGCCTGAAGCAAGAAGTATGTTGTTCATTGTGTTAGCGTAAGTTTTATACATTGACAAACTTACACGAGCACTTACTATTGTGTTTTCATCATTATCATCAGCCTTTAACAGTCCACTGCTGGACAAGGCCTCTCCATTGAAAGGAGGAATTGGCCTACTATACCACGCTGGCCAAATGGGTTGGTATAGGGTTTGTATCAAGTTTTCCTTCTCTTACAGTGCTGTTCTCTGTATTATATGCTCTCTCTGTCGGCTATTACGACACCCATGGGATGATATGGGGTGGTGACATTCCGTATTCTTAATCCGTCACCACACGGACTAATATTAATAGTATTGTGTTTTGCATACATTTAAATGTGAAATTGTCATATTATTTTCTACAATTTGCCGACGTTTTGTTTGCTTTTCGTAACCGTGGTCATAGTAAGACTGTTTTGCAATAACTACCACCAATATCCGACAAGTCATCTTATTTTAATTTCTTAAGATAAATTGCAGTGCCGTTTGATTTCTCATATTTACAAATGAGAGGTAAACAATAATATACCTTAATGCTACACAATCCACAAAACAGCTTCGTTTACTGTTTTCTGATTTAAAACCGGCCGTTTTTCGATACGATACGACAATTTCGATAACTTAATTAATGATAAGCCTCATCAGATATTCGGTTACCTGATCTCCAGTACCTGTCTTGGGTTTTAATTAGCTGTTTAAGAAAGTCTAGGATAGCCTTTGTTAATACTCTGTACTATCAATACATCTTTTAAGTTTTCGTCGCCGCGTTTTACGATAAAGGGTTTTTATTTTACTTAGGAATACGTTGAAGTTGATGGTATACCACCTCTGAGAATATGCATGAATATAGGAAAAAGCAGTCATTAATTATGATTTTTTAAGTTTAGATTATGTTAAAGGCTACGTCATAGTACCATCTATAGGTATCGAGCGTAGATTCGTAGCGTCTGATAAGTGTGCTACGTAAGTAGCTTACTTGCTACGCCACCGAGTAGCAGTCTGCAAGATGTGGTCACGTATGTAAAACATATTTGTAAGTGTTTCTTGTACTGAAAAAATATTCAACTCTACTTGGTCTGTATAAGTGTTATGTTACTATTTAATAATCATAACTAAATTTATCAATTTAAGTAAGTGAAATAAATTTACTAATTAACCCTTTGACGACCAAGGGACATAGGTGTCCCCAGCACATAATTTGAAAATATATTAATAGTTAAGAAACCTACTACCAATTATGAATTTTTTGTTTCTTATTAAACATATTATTAATATTTTTTTCGCTGACGGTACAACCTAGGTAGTATGATATATTTTCTATAAAAATTGTAATATGACTGTTCGCTAAGCGCGCACTTGTCCTATTTCTCAAAAGGTTTTAGGAACTTCAAAATGTTCTATATTGTTTTTTGTTGTACTATCATTATTGCTTGGTTAGTAAATTTATATTATATTTATTTATAAAACAATTATTTATGTTTATATAGTTATGAGACATCATAAACATAAAGGGATACCAGTGTCCCAGTGGTCCGGAAGGGACACTTTTTGTAATAAATTGTTAACTTATTCAACTGATGATTTTGTGAATTATCTCCATTTTTATTAATATTTTGGCAGATTATCTTAGGTTTTTGAATCCAAGGATGGTCTAGGTACTTCTATAAATTTTGATGGATGGTAATAGTGATGAAGAAGATGATTTACACCTTGAGGGAAAAAGTCAAAGGAGTTTTATACAGGATCAAGGGGTTTCTGATGTGTCTGATGATGATTTTGTAGATGTGCCTGTTCAATTTCAGAAATCAATAAGTCTGGCATCTGTACCATCAATGTCTACAACTCTTTTACCCATAACTGGAGCACAAAGTAATCAAAAACCAGTTTTCAAGTGGAACTAAGGAACATACGTGCCAAATAATTTTCGTGCTTTTTGTGATGTGAAATATAATGTCTGTGAGGTACAGATTTTTCAAATAGTTGATGCTGATGTATTGACTCTCTTTGACATATGGAATCGTTCGAACAAATTCGAAAACATCTTCCAAAAACAGCATTGACATAATAAGTGGGATATGTACACCACAAGTTTTGGGGCATATCGTGCGTAAAGTTGATGGAAAATAAAGGATTATACTTATTGATCAACTTTCTGAAACCTTTAGACACTGCAAGACGCCACAAACCTGGATCAGCGAAAAAAAGTGAAATGCTCTAAAATTGCATCACATAGGTATAACAAAAAAATGGGAGAGGAGTAGATCATATACGTGTCGATCTCATAGTGTTATGAAATATATTGCTGATTGAAAATAAAATACTATCTTCGATATTGTTTTGATCTCTTAGATATCTTAGTGAATAATGCGCATACTGTATAGTCAAAGCTTCACGATGAAATCAAAACTAGCCTACAGTTCATACAAGTTCAAGCTGGAAAAACGGTTTCTCTGTCAGGCAGCATGACGTTCCTACTTCAAAATCAAGTTTAGTTCCCAGATCTGTCAGATGTAGACAGTTTTCAACGCACCCCACTGATAACTAAACTTCTGGAAGGGATGTGTCAGTTTATTCAATGTATAATAGAAATGCGAAAAAATAGTAATTGTGTTGCAAAGTACACCTTTTTTAGACTAATGAATGTAAATGTTTCACTGGATTCTACCTAATTACTACTAGCTTATTACTTTAAATTGTATACCTATCGATAAACAAACAATTTTTCTGTAATAAATTTGCAATTTTCAAATACTGATAAAATCTCTAAAATGTATAATCTTATTTACTAGGACAAAAAGTACCACCAACGACCATAGGGACATATGTGTCCCAAAGAATTCAAAAAAATCCAAAACATTTTATAATATTTTAAGTTAAAATTATGTTTCTTTGATGCTTAATTAACTGTTTCGTACAGTTTTTATCATAACATATAGTCCCATATCCTTATGGTCCTGAAAGGGTTAATCATTTATTTATAGTTACAACACAAGTTTTTACAATTGCATCGAACATTTTTGGCACGTTAAAAGAGCGCATATTTGTGGGGAGAAGTACCTTGACAAGTGACAAGTAGTTGGTGCTGTAATGATTTTGTATTTTTTACGCCATTGCAATTTAAACGTGGTACTAAATATAAATGAGAATCATTTTTTCAGTAATATTCTGTATATTTGATGATCATAAACGTTATATTGAGGTTTACACGAAAATGTGACATTTACCTTAAAGTTACAAAGCACGAGGCACATAATATTAGGTTAGACTATATTATGAATATTGATTGCAGATTCATTTAAAAATGAGATGGTCAAATTACTCAAAGCTTAACAAAATATCTTACAGTTATTAAATAAAAATCTATCCATTACACAAAAACTCAATAAACACTCAACCATTATTTTTGCTCGACAAAATCTCTTTGACGTATATCATTTCGATATTCGCTTCGAAGTTCGCTTCAGTGCCTTTTAACCCACCTCATTAGGCAAACTACACAATGCAGTATTGCTGCTGCGAAATTAGTGAATTTGATTTGACAGATGTGCCTTGTTTAGCCGAGATTAGATAGGCTCTCTGTACACAGATCGTGCTTAGATTGTTCAATGTAACAATAGCGTTGCTTGTTGTATGTAGGCGTTGATTGGAATAGTGCTTTTGATATTGAGAGGGTATGGACAGAACTCTGTTTAAATTGGATGATTCATTTAGCTTTGGACAATTGGAGAGAACCTCACTCTAAAGTTACATCAATGCATTTAAGTATGAATCATTTTTAGTTAAAATGTTATACCGATGGTCACAACAGTAATCGTCAAAAATCAGGAACCGGTCAGGAACCCCAAAGGCCATCGGCCTTTGAAAAATATGCCTTGCCTATAAGGTAACATAACTAACGTAACTGTTCGAATTTCAGTACTGCTTTTATTGTATGTAAAAATGCAACGGATTTTGTGAGCGTTTCCATTTCTTTTTTTGAAGTCTGTTTTGTTCGTCAAAATCATTCGGAAAAAATTATAACCATACCACAAATGGCGTAACATACAAAATAACATAACAGAAAATAAGAGCTACTAAAAATATTTAAGTGGCGCGCAACTTCTTCATATTTCACCCCCTAAGGGGAGGTTTGCTTATCAGCCCTTGGCAATTCAACACACCAAGGAAGGCCTATTAAACGACAATGCTTGTGAATATACTTAACGTTGAGACCTTCGTAATTGGAAATTCTTTTAGATTCTCTCTCTACGATTATACATGCTTATCTTAATAGAATTAATTTAGTGAAATAGGGCTCAGAGCGTGTCGAAGCTATCTTCGTTGTGTAGATGAAGCAATGTTTTTTAAATGTTATTTTTTAAAACTTAACCAAACTTGTAAATTTGTTTTTATTTTTAATTTTCTTTTATAAAAGCTATTGACTGAAGTTTATTATACAAATTAATTGGGTGGTTTAAAGTTTCTTAAAAAGAGAATGCCTGTCATCAACTTACACTATTTATTTTTATTTATTTATTTAATTAGGTACACCAACAGCATACACATTTTAAAAACACAATAATAGGTACGTGGAAACGGTCTGTTATATATGCCAATTACAGGTATACACAACATTTACCACTGAAGCACACAGTTATTATAATATTACAAATTAGATTAGATAAAAACTACTTAAATATAAAACATTAAAAGAAAGATATAATGTACAAAAACAATAACAAAATGATATAAAAATTGTTATACACTTGAACGGTAATTGAAATACACTATCAAATAAATTTTGATCTATAAATTTTTAATATTGGAACATTACATTTAACCTTTGTATAAGTACTACTTTCGAACATTTGCGATAAGTTTATTTGCATTATTTTTTAAAAATAAAAGTGGTGTAACACGATGATGGCCATCCGTCACTACGGTCAGTGTACTCAACGCAATAGCGTCAGAACTAACACAAGGTCCTATTCCACATTTATTAGACCAAATAGTTGAGAACGCGTTTGAGACCTGTTTCATAAACAAATGTCCAATTCTAATATAGTCAACCAACAAGCATCACTATAATTTCAACTGCCTTTCAACTCGCAAATCCTATTTGCAGTTCAGCTACTTTGTGTCTATGTGAACAAAACAGCATACGCTTGTAAATTAATGAGCTGATAGGCTTCGAACAAGGACATGAGATACTAAAGTGACAAAGAAAAATATGACCTGGCAGTATACGAACAAAACTGAAATTTCACTGATATGATGATATGATGCATGATGCTGATGCATTTCAAGGACTGTCGTATTGGCTAATTTGAATTTTAGTGTCATTATGTTTTAGGTTTTCTTTTTGTTTGTACCAAAACTTGCTTTCTCATATTTTTAGTAGGTAACTATGTAGATATATTGTTTATAACAAGCCAAATATAATTATCACACACACACATGAACTGCCTTTTCCAGCCCACAGCTGGACTTAGGCCTCTTCTGATGGAGGTTTCGGCCTACTATACCACGCTGGACAGACTAGTTGGTATAGGGTTTTATTTCGAGTTTTCCCTCTCTTAGCAATAATAATATTTGCATGGTGTGTTTCCCTTAGTCGCCTCATACGACACCCTTGGGATGAAATGGGGTTAAGACACTTCTTTGTATTCTTATTCCGTCACCACACGGAAGTAATTATACTGCCGCATAATTACATACCGTAACATGTTGACTAGTCGGCCGTTAATTGTAGCACTAGGCAAAAGCCACCTAGGAAGTTTTAAGCATAATTTATATAAGAGAGTTTTGATGTACTTTTCGGGCTAAAACCTTTTAAGTAGGTAGCATAGGTAGCACAGTAGCATTTAAGGATGAATTCCAAGATCACATTTCTTGTCTCATGTTTAAGGTCTTTTGCAGAAGGGTCTAAACACATAGGCAATTTACGTCATGATATGGTGATGTCAAGTTTTATTTAATCCACAAAGTAAGATATAATAGAGTGCTAAATAAGTCATACCTATACCTTACATACTAAAACAATAAAATCGGATCGGCAATCAGTCAACAAAGATATACACTATAGGCCTTCAAACTTATTTATTGTAAGGCTGTCTGGCGAATTAATTCATTCTATTATCACATTGTATAATATGGTTTCCAATGAAAATGTAATGTGAAGCTTTAATTATAACTACATTAAAAGTCAAAAGTTGCGGTGTTTGTATCGCAAATACGGCCAAAAACTGTCCAACTTTTTATAGCTTTACGAGGTTTGATAGAAACTTTTTTGTAGAATAAATTAACTATTTCTACTTTAGAAACAGGAACTATTTCGACCATTTTCTAGAATAACAACGCTTTTAGATTAAGGAATCAAATTACTTAGGTTGCATACGAATAGCGGCGGTCGTTACAAAATAATATATTGACAAATCTGCTTAGATTGGAAGAAGGACATAATCACGAAAAGGCTATGATGGTGATGATACACTTTTATTATCTTTTTGATCAGTTGTCTAAAGGACAACATTTTCTGTTCTAGAATTTAATATTAAAATTAAAACTGATTCTGAAACTCAACAGTTTAGCCATGGAGAGCTACCAGTCATCTAACATGCCAATCCTGGACGTAATACAAGTGAACTACTTGGTCATCTCCTACGTAGTGAGCGTTCAGTTTAGGAGAATGCTACCAATACCCTAACGCCCAATCTAATCTTATACTAATATATAAAGCTGAAGAGTTTGTTTGTTTGTTTGGTTGGTTGAACGCACTAATCTCAGGAACTACTGGTCCGATAAAAAAAAATATTTCAGTGTTAGATAGTCCATTTACCGAGGAAGGTTATAGGCTATATAACATCACGCTATGAGTGACGGGAGCGGAGCAGTAGCCTTAAATAACGCGTGTGTAACTGCGGGCTCATCTAGTTTATTTTATAAAACACTACTTTACCTGTATACATGTATTCGTAACCACAGAACCACCCACGCCTTTGGAAACAACTTTAGTTAACGAATTTAAAAACGAAATCCCTAGGCAATCGCATTCATCATACATACTTACAACTAAAATCCAGAATATAAATAAACGTAGCCTCAAAATTGAGAGCAATTTCTACATTAAGTTGAAAATGTTCTAAACTACGGAATGGTCACAAAAGGTCAACACACATAACATGAAGACTTGTGCTTGGAACGAAGCCAAACGATGTTTGTGTTAAAACTCTTATTATTATTGTTAGAAGAAAGTTTTTAGTGTAGGCCTGAACTATCATTAGTAGTTTTTCTTTGGTACGTTTCCTTATTGAACAAAAATTGTCATGTTGCTAGAGTTTCTTGCAGTTGATGTCTCTTTTCTGTTGCCTATTGTGATGGATGTTAAGTTTTTGGGGTAAGGTCGTTTATGAAAAAAATCTTGTTAGAATAAATAAGATGGAAATATGTTTATTTTCATACATTTCAACAACAGTAAATATAGAAAAAAATCAAAACTTACAAGAATCACATTTTTTTAATTTTAACTTTTGTTGCCGTCCATGGTACGTATACAACTACAAGGACTGTTATTTGTAATCTTCATAAGCTCTATTTTGACAACCGACGATCGCGATTTAATGAGATTTGAAGAAGCCGCTGAATGTAGGCTCACGATTGGATTCTATGGAAACTTTGATGGATTTTCAGCAGTGGACATCCATCAGCTGGAACGACGTTGATGACTATTTTACGTAATATTGGATGATAAGACCGCCCTCACATTGGGCATCAGCGTTAACGCAGCGGCATCTCGGCGTTGAGAGGGCGTCGACGCCGCGTAGACGCCGCGTCTGCGTCGCGTCAGCCGAGCGTCCTTCAAAAGACAAAAGCGTTCTCAAAGAACGCTCGGCTGACGTGACGTAGCCGTAGACGCCAAGTTGACGCTGCGTTGACGCTGACGGCAATGTGAGGGTGGCCTAATATGTAATGACATAAAAAGCCTATTAAGTTAATATGCACTTATTTATTAAAAACATTTTATAAAAGGTTCTAAAAATATATATCATATTATAATTCGCTTATTGCTTGTATTTCTATTCAAAATGTCGCCACGCTTCAGATCCAACATCTCATTAAAAGCTAAAATATTTAAATGAATGCGTTGGATACACACGCTAACGATGTTAATATATTTTTTTTTATGTTTATGTTACTGTTGGGGTGAATGATTAGATTTGTGTCATGGCTTATTTATCTTTCATGTTATTTGTTGAATAAGATTTGTTTTAATAATAGTTTTAAGATTTTATTGTTGTTTTGTATGGTAACTTATAAAATATAAATTACGAAATAATGAAAGCAGCTACGACTGCAATTTTTTTTATTAACCACTAGCTGACCCAGCGAACTTCGTACCGCCTAAAAATCGATATTGTTCTATCCGTAAGAACCATCCTCGTACTTCAAGGAATATTATAAAAAAGGAATTAGCGAAATCGGTTCAGCGGCTCTCGAGATTTGCGCTTAGCAACACATTCAGTTTTATAATAGACTAGAGGACGCCAGCAGCTACGCCTGCATTTTTTTTAAATTTACCCGTTTCGGCCGATCCCGTGGGCATTTCGGAAAATGCCTTCTTAGTGCACTCCTACAGTCCCCAAGGAACATACATGCCAAGTTTCAGCTTCCTGCGCCCAATAGTTTCGGCTGTAGCTTGTCTGTCAGTCAGTCAGTAACGCAAGGATTTTATATATTAAGAAGATTTGATTACCTGAGAATTTCGGCAAATGTCATCTTTACCGTTACCGTTCCTAAGAAACATGTAAACTTTCGGTTTCTTGCGTCTAATAGTTTTGGCTGTGGATTGCCTGTCAGTCGATCAGTAACGGGAGAATTTTATTCATAAAGATTGTGTAGGATGATATTGCAAAAATGAAATATTTGACTAAATAGAATTAGATTTGGTTGAACAAGTTGTAGTCAGTTAACTATGTGTATGGTTAGGCCAGAATCCACCACTCCGGCCAAGTACACATTTTTCCTACGAGAACATTATGGAGAACTCAGTAATCCTAGCTGTTCGTTGCTACTCTACTGACTGACAGACAACTAACAAGCAAAACTATTGGGCACATGAAGCTGAAATCTGGCATGTATGTTCCTTGGGGACGGCAGGGTGCACTAAGAAGGATTTACCGAAAATCCCACAGATTCGGGAAGAAAAGCTTAAATAAAAAAAAGTTCGGGCGTTACTGCTATCCTCTAGTTTACAATATTAATTAAGGGTGACATTTTATAAAATCTGATGTAAATAGCGTTTTTGATATTAATTATGAACAATATTTAAGCAGAGACAGACACCATTTCAGCGTCTCGAAGTTATTAATACGCTTACTAAAATAATACTATTATATTAACTTAAAATTAATATGGCAACCACAAGCTTATGAGCGCCAGCGAGATGTTATTTTTAAATGAGTATAAATAAAAAGTATTTTATCACAAGTATCAATGATGTCAATATTTTTTTTGAGGGAGAATATTTTGTTGACTGTAGTTTCTTGTTTACATAATTTTACCAAAGTGGCTTTAAAAAATCTTAAGTATCATTCCTCAGATAAATTTTATCTTCTTATAAAAGGGTATAACTAAAATGTACCACCCAAGTTACATTTCTTATAACTAAGAAATCAATCAACACAGATCTTTTGTCAAAAACATTCATAATTTTTCATGTAGTTTTTTGTCAACAAGTATAAAATAAAACAAAAATATGACGAAAAGTGAGCATTAAACTGGTGAAATAACTCGACGCCCATAAAATAAAATATGTGTAAGCTTAAGCATGAAAGAGCGACGTCACCATCATAATCCTTTAACTAAACCCAAAGTAGATTTTAAATTCGAATCCTCCAAAGAAATTCGAATTCCACTCCTAAAAACTAGCGTTTTAAAAATCAAACAAACTTTTTTTTTTTAAACTGGCCAATGCCAGATGTCGCCAGCCAACTATAATTAGCTTAGCTTAATTCGCCTGAGCCTACAACTTGACGCGTAACATTTAGCTGGCAGAAAGCCAGTTGTCACAGCCTGCAGAAGCTGTGATAGACGACAAAAGAAATAAAGCGACCCATTCACTACTAGGTTGGATACGTGAATTGTATTTTCTAAGATATTTACTGACATTTGGGAGAAGGTGAAATAGTTATTTAGTGGTTGAATGTTCACATTGTGCTGTTCTTTGGCAAAGGTTAACTTAGAAGATGTGTAAAAATAAAGTTGAATGTAGAATACTTGAGAAAGTATTCTTCTGTTGAGTAACTTTATTTGTATCGAAATATAACTTTAAATAAATCTATATTACAAGGATCCTTTTACGCTCGTAACTATACTCCTATCCTTCCATTAAAAGCCATTTGAGGGCCATCCCTTCTGCAAATGCTGCAGACTAAAGAGTCTCCCACCCCCACTACCTGTCGGTACATTTTCACTATAATCATTAAGAACTCATCAAATTCTATTAGTGACAAATATTAGTATTACACGCAAAAATACCACAGAATGGTTTTTTAATGCTCCTGCTCACCGGGATTTGGTTGGCTAAAGTCTACCCCATTGAACTTCCTGGGAGACGCGATATTGCGTGAGCCTCACTTCACTAAGTCTGGCCACTCCTTTCTCTTCTTATACGCATAATATAAGTTGAAAACATATCCCACTTTATCTTTGCTATTCGATTAATTAACTTACAAAATCTATCTATCTATAGACTCACGCCTGAATCTTCGAAGGGGTAGGCAGAGGTGTAACACCCACATTTCGCCATGAATTTTAAGTCCCAGGTAATAGGGTCGAGCCTATTGCCGTTACCGAGCACATTACCAGACTCCAGGCTGCTACTGAGAATTCGGAAAAACCCAGTAACACTTTTGCCTGACCCGGGAATCGAACCCGGGACCTCCGATCAGCAGTCGCATACGCTATCCACTGGACCACGGAATCAGCTTACAAAAAAGGTACTCATTATAATTATCCTTCAAGATTCCAACATCTAGTTCCCCTTCACCACACAAGACTGGCCAAATTCACGAACATTACACAGTTCTAAAATGCTTGTTTTAGATAATTTAGTTTGCTCTACTTTTTTGCTGTCCGTACTTATTTGCTTGGAACTGTTGCATATTTGCGCTGCCATTTTCGATGCCATTTTTTTTCTACTTCGCAGTTCAAAAATAATGTTGTGATAAATATCACAACATTATTTTTCAACTGCGAACTGCTGAACTGCTGTCAGTATTTCATCCAGCTGCTTCATGTGTTAGTACTATACTAGGAGATTAATTGATCTGACATTTTTTTATTTACATCACTGTGTAAATTTGCACATAGTATTAGTTGCTGTTAGTTAAAAATATCCAAATACTATATTGACCACATTATATCAACCTTATTTGATTAATCTGTCTCACTGCTAGGCGCAAGTATCTTCTCACAATGGAAAGGTATAGGCCACAATCTTCCACCGGTCTAGTGCAGGCAGATCTCACAGTCATTGAGATCTTCATCTTCCGAGAACATTAGAGAATTTAAGATATGCAGGTCTCCTCGCAATATATTCCTCCATCTTTTAGCAAGTAGTAATTTACAATTTATTAAGCGCATATCAATGAAAAGTCATTAGTGCCCGCCAGAAATCCGAACCCGAGACACTCTCCGACTGAGCTTTCGCTACTTTCGCAAAACTCTATTACAGAATTAATTTACAATATTCATAAACGTCCTCAGGGTCCGTTGTAATACCAGTTAATTAAACTATGTTTTTTAACCATTTTAATTTCCAATAAAAGTTTTTATATAAAATGATTATTTCTCAATTCCAGGTGCCGCAATCATCTGCTAAAGGGAGTCCTCCACAGGGAGTCCAGGCGGGCCCACCATAGTGTCGGGCCCGCCAGTGCTTGCAGTTTAGCTCCATAGTAAGTTTATTTACACGCATTTCATATTCTTATAATAGGTGATCCTATTAAATATCCAATATGCACTCATTGTATACGATTTAAAATTTGTAGCAGATCGAAATGCCATCTTTGCGACGGTCACCACTTCGTTAAGTGACTAATAAAAGTAGCATTTAAAACAGAGTAGTAATATTTACAGATGAGCTCTTAAAGCTGACCGTATTGGTTTTTATCTGAGGATAAAGATCGCTTGGTTATGTCATACGGAGGCATTAAAGTGCTAGATAAAATTTGAAACCAGTGTTGGCTAACCACTTACATGAAAAGAAAGATAATCGGTACTTACGAATGTTGTGAAAATTGCGAAAATAAATCTAATCTATTAAAATAAACAATGCAGATACCATAGACTCAAAATCGTTTAAGCTGGTTAGGCGGCAGACAGTGCTGACCTAAAAATAAAAAAGATAATGAAGATTGCTTCAACCAAGACCTAAAAATTCAGGCGAGATATAATACTGTATGATTGATGGCCAACTATTTAGCTTAGCATCAAAACTTTTTTAAACTTTCTGATCTTAAAAGACTATTTCTCAAAATCCTTTGATGAGTTTATAAATTTAAAATATTTAAGAAGACGCTGTAGTAAGTATAGTTTAAAAAATATGATATTATTTTATGTCCTGTTATTCAAAAGTAATTTTGAATTCGGCTGTATTCAAATGATCCTTATTGATCATCTGAGCCGAGACTATTGAAATACTTTGAGCAATTTTTCAAAACGCAGACGAATCCTTTCTAATATCTCAAGTTAGTAGTAAAGATATGATCAAAATTAAAATCTATCGTATCGTATTTTGTAAAATTAAATAATTGTTTATCCTTCGGTTAAAATGTAATAAGTATCGGTAAAATCTAAATAAAACCGAAAACTATATATCTTTTTCCAACGGCTGATATCAGCGTGAACACGGAACATAATTACATTAGTATTAATATAAAAAAAAATGTCTCCAAGTTTACTTCTTTGCATTAATTGCAAACTAATTTACCACCCAATAAAGAGACAGGCCTTCCAAAACAATCATGTTATCAAGTTTCTTTATAAGAAGTTCAGTGTTTAGTAATGATAGATGTATTTACTAACATGTTTTTAACATCAGTGCAAAAAATAGCCCACGGAAGTTAGGTACGCTTTCCAAGACGGTGATGTCTTTATCATGAATTATTATAATCACGATTTACTAACAATTATTAAAAACCTAAAACACATCTAAAATCCATTGCCCATAATATCATAATAACAAATAATTTGATAACTTTACAAAAATATCTCACTTTAAATCTTTTACCGATCAAAACGCTGAAAAGCTAAGGAAGTCATATTTTAAAAAGTTGTATTGTACTTATACTTATAGATCTTTAACGCTGTGGCAAAAATATAGCACAAATAACGAATAATGTACTGGAAATGTTTAGGGTTTTGTACAAGTCTGCTTTGGTTTTTATTTTGTTTTGTTTAAGAGCAAGTATTGGCTATTGTGTATAGGTGAAAGTATTTTGAGAAATTAAAAAAACTGTCCAGCCATGGATTAGAATTTATTGGTTACTATCTGACCCGCCGAACTTCGTACCGCCTAACAGTCGATTCCTTTTTATTTTTTCTCTTCGTAAGAACCATCCTCGTACTTCAAGGAATATTAAGAAAAGAATTAGCGAAATCGGTTCAGCCGCTCTCGAGATTTGCGTTTAACAACACATTCAGGGATTCAACTTTATATTATAGATTTGTTTGATGGATGAAAATGGAATAAATAGCCAGAAAATATTATGAATACTGCAGTTCTTTTTCAGGATAATGACAGTTATTACTGTTGTGATTCAAAACTTTCTCCTTGGCAGAGATCACAACAAAATAATATAGAAATTGCATGCAAAAGAAGACCAAAGTAAATTAAAATCATTGAAGTAATCATTCTACAATATTTACACACTATATTAGACATATTGATTTTTTTTTAGGACAACTTTACTTAGCTTTAGTTTTGCTTAGATTAACTTCCAAACATTCCAGTGACGTATTATCATAACATTGCTACTTGAGTTTTATTCAATATATTTCAGTTTAATCTGTTACGCAGCGTAGACGTTTCTTTCTTAACTACTACTTTTCATTGAACGTAAAGTTCAATCACCAATTATATAAAATTGTCTATCTTGACTAAAATATTATCGCAGAGACTAAACTACTGAAGCTAGAACCAAGATTTTTTACTATATGTTCCTTTTATAATGTTCTCAGCCCTTAAGGATTTTTGCTGATAATATTCCATCCCTAAGGGTAAAAACAAATTTCACAGAAAATGCAACCCACAGCGAGTGTCGTATATTTCTGATAGCCTCAGCTCTACCTTAAAAATATTTATCAGAGGTGTTAAAAAAAGCTTTCGCAAAATATTACAGCCTGCATATACCTCTGTATTAGGCAAATTGATAGTGTTTGCCGCCTCATACGTTTTCAGACGGTATAAACCTTTGTTACTACTCAATTCAAAGGCTTTTTGTCTCAAAGAAAATGTAAGAAAAACTCAAAGAGTGTATTTGATGTGTTCCCGCTCAAGAGATTTTCTTCAGGGCCTCCGGACATTTTTCTTGGTTAATTAGTTTGAGAAGAAAATACACTATTTCTCCGCTTAGTTTATCGAGAGTACAATTTATTTGAAGCGTTAAATTAATTTGTTTGATGTAAATATTGATGTTATTCTAATTGATCTATAAAAAAAAGCCCAAAAGAAATTGTTTGACCTTTTAATTAATAGAGAGTACAATCGTATCATAGTAGGACCGTCAAATTTAAGAATAATAGTTTAAAATTGATAAACAAAAAGAATTTCGTAGATCATCAAATTTTAATATAATAAGTTGAATGCATTAGTAAATATATGATTCTTAAAATCACGGTGACTAAATTTTACCTGGAAATAAGCTTTACTTTTAGACACGATATTTTGGTACAATGCCTTTAGCCTCACACTTTTTGTTTACAATGCTTCAATATAATTTACGTTTATATTCCTTGCCTTACAAATGTCTCGTTTTCTTTAAATTATAGTATACATTTACATAAAGGCAATAAAATCCGGCATACTAAGCCATTTATAACTCAAACAATGTATTTAAAACATATTATAACGACAAGTTGCGAGTTATAAAATATGTTTTGCTGAAGAGTTATTGCAAGATATGAAAACCGCCCATTAATAAATTTATTCCCTCAACAATACTTCCCGCTTTGGTTATTACAAGAACACCATTGTTTGTTCAGACGGAGCCACTTAAAGTTGCGTGACAGTCGCCCTACCGTCGTCAAAGTGTAGGTGAACAAAACTTGCAGATTAATTTTAGTGGTACCATAAAACTCGTGGCCACTCTTGTAAATCGCCAATATTATGGTACATATTTTTGTTTTTGTAAGGAGCTGCAACTGTTTCAATACTCAATACTCAATACTTTATTTGCATTCCACAATGTTAATTTGGTGTTATAAAAATAATACATGGTATCATCATGGACCCTGTCAGGCACAGCAAATGTAGAAGGGAGGAAGAGGGCTTCAGCCGCATTGTTCTGGATTTATTCTGTTTCATATTTAATTATAATTATATTAGTTTTGCATTATTTCTAATATAGCATGACAGTTGTATTACTTATAGCAATGTATATATACTGTATTTTAATTAATTTTTAACATCTTTCCATTTTATTATAATGATCATTGCTTTATAATTATTCTATGTGTATTTGTAGGTATAGTGGATATAATATTAATTTTATAGATTGATAGTACAAGTGTATATAATAGGTCTGCAACTTATTGGTTATGTTTGTAGTTTTAATAATATTTTTAAAGATACGTTTATTATATTAATATAATTTGCGAGTTATGTCAATTATTATATGTTTATCTTTATTTATATTGCTAATATTAATGTAATTTGTCAGTTATGTCAGTGATTTTATTATTATTTTTACAGGTATTATTATTATTTTTATTATTGTAATTTTTATATATATTATTGTATTTTGTCAGTCAAGTATTCATTTAAATTGTAATAACATTTGTTTAATAGTAGTGTTTTTAATTTTTTTATAAATAGGTTAAATTTAGGTTGGTTTTTAATTTCATCAGACAATTTATTATAAATTTTTATAGACATCACATATGTGCTGTCTGTGTGTTGTTTTAAACGTGAGGTGGGCAGTTTAAGTCTATCCCTATGGCGTAGTGCGTACCTACATTGGGTGTCTTCTCTCTTAGTAAACATGTTTAGATTTTTTCTTACGAATTTGCACATTTCCAAGATATATATGGAGGGTAAAGTTAAGATATTGAGTTCTTTAAAATGGGGTTTGCAACTATCTGTATCGTCGATGTTCACTAAAATTCTAACCAGCTTTTTTTGAAGTGTAAAGAGAGTTGGTGCATCTGTGCTATTGCCCCACAGTATTATGCCGTAGCTAAACCATGCATAAGCATATGCATAGTATGTAGCAAGGGCAGTTTGCAGGTCTGTTGTCTTTTTAACTTCACCAAGGGCGTATGTAAATTTTGAAATCTTTGCTCTCATTTTCTTAATGTGTGATTTCCAGTTTATGTTCACATTGTACTTGATTACTTGTAAATAGTCATTAGTTACAGACATTATACTTAAGCAATTAATGCAGTTACTAAATAAGTGCTTTATTAGTTAGCCTTCCAATGTGAACGATTTCCGTGCTACCAATCTAAATTATAATAAAACACACAATTTTATAGTTTTATGTCAATTAGACATAGCACGTGCTGTGAGAAGCCATTCAGTTCTATTACAATAATGATGAATATCCCACTAAAATGTTTGTATACGGGAACTTTTTGGAAGTCTTATCTGTAATCTGTATCTGTGTGTACCTGTCTACGAGTTATTTTAAACAAAAGCTTCGCTAAGTTTCGTTTAAGCTTCGTTCCTTCCCATCAACCAAAAGCAGCTCGTCTGCCATTCTTCAGCTAATGTCCTTGCACAAGAAGAAGACATCATATGACAATATAAACTTTGGACAATAACCATCAATCCTTCTGAAAGTTGCTGCGAAGTTCTTAATTGAATACATCACAGCTATTATTATATAAAGGCTTTTGATGGCGTAAATTATTATGAATGATGATAAGACGCTGTTTGTTGCATGTCTTATAGGAGTTTTACTAGTTTGCTGCGATGCATTGTTGTTGAAATGTCGCTTTGTGCATATAATAATAATAATAAAATTCTTTATTTAGGCAACGAAAGCCCATCTAAAAGTGTTAGTTACATAGCTACTTACAAACTAATGTTAGTATTCTTAAAAACTAAAAGCACAAAAGATAGGCAGGTATGTCAGTCTCTCCCCACATGAATCCGGGAGCAATGATTCATGTAGAGAGAATCAAGCCTATCAGCTATCATAGCCAAGACGCGGTTGGGGCTGGCCCGCACTCTGCAGAGCAAGGATGCGTATCTATTACGGATGGTCGTGTAAAAGCAATCTACTCTATTTTCAAAGAACATGGCGGATGCGCTGCAGAAACGAGACAGCCCCAACAATGCCCGGAACGCATTATTTAATTGTACTCGTAGAGCATTGTATGACCTTTGCGTGGATCAGGCCCACAGGCTGCTTGTGTAAAGCGACGTGCAGTAAGCTTTGAATAGAGTAATTTTCACTTGACGTGAACATCTAGCAAACCTGCGGGCCAGCATATTCGCTCTCACACACAATGCCCTACGTTCACGCTCAATATCTGCATCATCTTTGAGGTTGGAAGTTAGCAGATGACCCAAGTACTTAAACTGCTGCACCCTTGTTAGAGGTTGTCCATTTAGTCTTATGTGTGGAATAACCACTGGGCTTTTACCACCGGCCTCAAAGACCATGAATTCACTTTTCTTAGCGTTGTATTTCAAGCCATGTTCAGTAGCATAGGATTCGCATATTGACACTAAATGTCGTAAGCCACTGACAGAGGCACTCAGCAGCGCCATGTCATCCGCATAACTCAGGTTATTAACGCAGAAGATATCTACGTAACACCCGACATGCATGCTGCTGAGCCTCTCTATAAATGCATTCATATATACATTAAATAATTTAAGGGAAGACAACCCTCCCTGTCGCACGCCATACTCTAACACATAAGGCTCTGACAGAACGCCCGCCCATCAGACATAATTGATCTGGTTTGCGTACCAATATTTAAATATTGATATCACATCATGAGGTAGATATCGATTCTCTAAATCACCATTTCACTGCTTCGTCTAAATTTGATAAGACTACTAGAGCTAATACTTTGCATGATCTTTCAGCACTTCCAACCCCAAACTATCCATCCATCGTTTTTAATCAACTATCAGAGTGTGATGTTAAGAGAGCCGTATTATCAATTGCCTCGAATGCTGTCGGTAATGATTGTGTCAGTCGAAAAATGATCCTTCCCATCCTTAATGAAATTCTTCCCATCCTATGTCATATTTTGAATTTTTCCTTAGCCGAAGGATTCTTCCCCACTTTATGGAAAGACGCCCAAATTATTCCTTTACCCAAAAAAAAAATCCTTCATCATTTTCCGAGTATCGTCCAATCTCCGTGCTACCATTCCTCTAGAAAGTACTCGAGCGCCTCGTCCATATCCAACTGACCACATTCCTTAATAATAACCTTCTCTTTAATCCGCTCCAATCTGGTTTCCGTCCTGGTCACAGCACGGTCACGGCACTGATCAACATTACCGACGACATCAGGCTGGGTATGGAAAACGGTAAAGTAACTATACTATGCTTACTTGATTTCAGTAATGCCTTTAATAACGTTGATTTCCATATATTGCTTGGCATCCTACGCTCAATTAATATATCTCCACCTGTGATTGATTGGTTTCACAGTTACCTGTTTGGTCGCCGACAACGTATACGAATTGAAGACTCGTTCTCTTCGTGGTGCAGGACTACAGTCGGCGTTCAGGGTGGCGTTCTATCTCCCTTACTTTTCTCAATTTTTATTAATTCTATCTCTTATCAACTTCACTCATCCTACCACCTTTATGCAGATGATCTTCAAATTTACACCCAAGCTCCTGTCCATGAGTTGACTGAAGCATTTCGAATCGTCAATTCTGATCTAGAGCGAATAGCTACATGGAGCCTCAAATTTGGTCTTCAAATCAACCCCACAAAGACGCAGGTTATTGTTGTGGGTAGCCCCAGAATGATATCGCGTATTGACATGACTTGCTTACCCCAGATTCAATTTAATGGCATACCTATACCTGTAAGTGATTGCGTAAAGGACTTGGGAGTACATATTGACAAGACCTTATCCTGGGGTCCTCAAATTAGGGAAGTTAGTCGTAAAATATTTTCTGCGGCTGGGACTTTGCGAAGACTACAAAACTTTCTACCTATTGCCACTAAGATTGCGCTTGCAAATTCTCTCCTCCTACCAATCCTTGACTATGGTGATGCCAGCTATCTAGATCACACTGAGGAGCAACTTGATAAGCTTGAGCGTCTTCAGAACTTATGTATAAGATTCATATTTGGATTGCGCAAATATGATCATGTTTCCAATTTCCGCAATATGCTCAAGTGGCTCCCAATTCGCCTTCGACGGAATACTCACATACTTTCTTTACTCTATAATATTCTCTTCAATCCTTCCACTCCCCCTTATTTGAAAGAACGCTTCGAATTCCTTACGGACACACATTCTAGATCTCTGAAGTCATCGGTGAATTTGAGACTGGCTATCCCAATACATTCGAGCAGATTTTACGATCTTTCGTTCACAGTCCAAGCTGCACGCTTGTGGAATGCACTGCCGTTATCAATCAAACAAGCTCAAACTATTACATCGTTTAAAAAGTTGCTAAAAGACTACTACTTATCTCTATAACCTTGATATTCTAGTAAGACTGTCTTATTTTATTTCCTTCTTCTTTCATTTATTTAAGTATTTATATTATTAGTATATATTATTAGTATTTATGTATTTTAGAATTATTATTATGTATATAGTTATGTATATAGTGTATGTACGTGGTAACTATATGTATGTATTTTTGTACGCTAGTATATGTATGTGTATAATATATTATATTTGCTATTTGTTTATTATTGTATCTAAATCATCTACAACGCCAAATTACCCTTCTTTCTTTCTTTCTGGCTCCGTGCTTTTCTTGTCCATCCTAAGGTTGCCTGTAAGACATTGCTAAATAGCGATAAGGCCGCCATTTGTCACACTTATTTACATTTCTACATTTATGTTTTATAATCTTGGAATTATTTTGGTGTACAATAAAGATGATTTTATTTTATTTATTATTTATTATTAGATTTAATGTACTCAATGTACTCCTGAGAATATCGTAACAAACCAAGTCAAATGCCTTCGTGAGGTCCAGGAAGCAGGCATACACGGGCGTAGACGACGACGTTTTTATTATTTTCTAGGTACATTATGAAAATTTGTTGCCATCATTATTGTCATTCCCAAGTTTGTTTAATATTACAACAAATTCGTTTTTCTGGTAATTGTATTTGCTTTACTAACCACCGCCGACCACCCCAACTATTTCAGTAGAAAAAGGTTGACAATACCGAACTCCTCTAAAAGGATAAGGGATATAGGAATGGTATGGGTTCCAGGAAGATACTTGACTTGCAGTATCCCGCTGTATGCGCCGACTATTCTTCGACGCGTGTTTCGCCTCTGCACGAGGCATCCTCAGGAGCGATGGGCAACGACTGAGCGCTTTCCTACCGTGTGCATGTCTTATAAACGATTGTACTTTCTAATCCTCTCCGTTGCTCGACTGATGTGAGTCATTATGACGGTATGCGAATATATTCAGCAATGGAGACCCGTTAAAGTTGGTTTGATCGTTCAGTAATGTATGCTTGTTCAGTAATGTATGCTTGTCCTGCTTTAAAATCTCTAGTTGTTCCAATACGCACATTCTAATACCCTTTCGACACGTGTATATGACGTCAAATGAATGTCCGCTATTTAGAGTATGACCCTTTTGAAGTAAATGTTCGGCAAAATGAGACTTTTCTGGCTGGTTGTTTCTAAACGCCGCTATATGTTCTTTATATCTCAGCTCAAAACTTCGACCCGTCTGTCCTATGTACTTATTTTGGCATTGGTCGCATGTTAAGCAGTAAATACCGGACTTTTTGTTCTTGCATACTTTATCTTTACCATTGCAAAGAAATTTTAACGTTTTGTATGGTTTATGGGTTGATCTGATACCGTTCTTCCTCAGTATATGCGCCATACGGTCAGTTACACTTCCAAAATAAGTAAGAACAGCAGTATTATTTATAGGTTCTTTTATGAAGGGATATAAAAGTGACTTGGCCATTCTAAGTTGTTTTCCTCGAATCATCTTGTCCATTAGGCGTTTACTATACCCGTTGGATTGAGCTATATGATAAATAATATTTAATTCTTTTTTATATGATTCTATATATTTCAGTGGTACATTTAATAATCTATGAATCATACTGTGGAATGCTGCCATTTTGTGTTGTGATGGATGACAGGACGATGCTGGTATTGTACTATCTGTATACGTCGGTTTACGATAAATCTCAAATGAGTGCGAGGCACCCTCCCTTTTGATAGTCAAATTTAAAAAGTTTATTGAGCTGTTTTGTTCCACCTCCAATTTGAACTTTATTTTGGGGTGCATACTATTAATTCTTGTAAGAAAACAGTGAAGCTGATGTTTGGTGCCCTTCCAAGCCAGAAAAATATTGTCCACGAATCTATAATAATATAAGATGTTCGGTGCTTTCACCAAATGCTCGTGTTCGTAGTTATTCATAAAGATATCTACTAACAATGGACTAAACGGTGAACCCATGGCCAAACCCTCCTTCTGTAAGTATAGTCCGTGCCACCAGAACATAGACTTTTTGTAAACAAAGAATTTCTACTAAGTGACTTAGCGATAGTTCTGTCAAAAACAAATAATGTCAAATCCAATGAGCGCAGCGGTACATAGATACGTGTCATTCAAAACTAATATGTCAATGGATCGGGTTTTTATCGATATTATGCGCTGTCAACAGGATCTTTTAATGTTTTGAGGTACTGACGCCTAGAATGTCAACATTTGGCGTTAGTTCATTGAAATTTTACATTTTTGGGCTTAACATGCATTTAACAAAGGACAAAATTATTTATTTTAGTTGTCAAGAAGGGGTAAATGTAAATTTAAATACAAGTTTATAGGATCGCAACGCTCTTCCCGCTGCCGGCACCTCGAAAAAGTGGGTGCAGAATAGCAAATGGCAAACTATTAGTCGCGCAGAAAATTATTTATACCTAAAAAAGAAATTGCGTTTTCAGACTACCGTAACATTTAATGGATTTTGTTTAAGTTCATTCTGACGATTTCATTCACATTCACAGACAACGTAAAATCTCCATGCCTAGAAATTTTTATGCAATGTACTAGCTAGTTATTTGTAATATTTTTCATTACATACATACATACATACATATCGTCACGCCTTTTATCCCCGAAGGGGTAGGCAGAGGTGTATTTCTACACCCACTTTTCGCCAGATATACTTTAGTCCCACGTAATAAGGGGCGAGCCTATTGCCGTACCGGGCACATTTCCAGACTCCGTGCTGCTACTGAGAATTTCGTGATAGAAAAACCCAATAACACTGCCCGACCCAGGAATCGAACCCGGGACCTCCCGATCCCACGCGCACATCTATGCCGCGAGACCAACGAGGCAGTCGTATAGGGTTTGATGTCGAGTTTTCCGTCTCTACGCAAAGATGGTATTTGCATCGTGTTATCCCTTAGTCGCCTCTTATGACACCCACGGGAAGATAGGGGGTGGTGACACTTGTATTCTATGCCGTCAACCACACGGCAAAATTTTTCATTGTTGGTCAATAATTTAATATTTTAGAATAGGTAATCAAATGATTTACTGTCTATGATTTAAAAAAGAACAGGTCCATAATAGAGTAACATATATATACTCTATCATTAACATACATGATACTCTACATATATTTTTCCTTAATTTACAGAATAAATTACGTGTAAAACGACAAATAAATCGGCAAATTTATGAATATTCAACCATTCAAACACAAAATCAAATATTTTTATTTCAGTAAAATTTAACAACATAAATTTAAAAACATAGTGGCATTATTAGGCATTGAAAAAAAGACTGTTCAAAAAGTATAAAATGAAAAACACAACTGTTTGAAAAAAGGTTGTGAAGCCCTGAATGTGTGTTTACAAAAAGTCTATCTTCTGTGGCACCAACTTTAGTACTCGTTGTTGAATTAAAAATAATTTTGTTTACTGCATAACTCGGTTAATTTCAAAATGTTCTTAATGTTCTGGGTGTATTCTATTTCTTTCGAGCAGATTTTTAAATATAACTAAGCATTCTTTATACGGAACGTTTGTAAATAAGCTTTTTACATCCAAAGACAAGAGTTTTGTGTTTCTAGGACGACGTATGTGTTTTATTTTGCTAATCAAATCATAACTATTTTTTACAGTCAGTCTTTATTGGATCGATATTACATTATATCTATTGAACAATATCAAGAGACATAAAGACATATTTATTTCTGCATTTTGATTGTTTACAATACTAAAATAAGTTAAAACCCTATTTTAGATGATGCTGGATGAGACATAAAGAAAAGCAATAAAAGTGCAGTGGAAAGCTCAAAAGATCGCTATGCATTTCCTACAGCGTTGGTATTTATGTTGTTATTACCGGTCAAATTATTAGGTTTCTTAACCATACAGCGACTTAAAATTTACCATCATAAAACCAAAGTCAAAACTGAGGACAAATTGAGGGTAGCAGATGGGCTTATCATCGGCTGCAGGAAAACGCAAACTTATGCTATAATAGCCAAGATGCGGTCATCATTGTTTTTAACTGCCTCGTTACTTAAAAATCTATTTATGAATTTTGAAAAAAGCATATTCCTACGGTCGTTTATTTCCATATTCTTAACATTAACGTAATTGTATCGTGATTCATAAAGCTTTTTTAAGAAAATACAAAAGATACCTTTAGAACCCTAATCAGGCCCCTCTATTACATTTAACGAGGCCTCCGCAGAGTTAAGTATTAGCTTCAGAATATTACGCTTTAGTAAGATATTAATAAAATTATGTTCGTGATGATGAGAATACATCATGTATTTTAAGTCAGTCTTTTCCCGAATAGTATATTATTATACTCAGCCCATGATGTAAAAGCTACCTATGACATTTATTTTACAAAATGTATGGTTGAATGCGCTAGTCTCAGGAAGTACTGGTCTGATTTGAATAACTCTTTTTGTTTTGGATATAACATCACGGTATGAGACACGGGAGTAGAGCAGTAGCCCTATATAACGTGGGTGTAACCGCGGGCTTATCTGGCTTAACATAAGCAGTTAAAATAACTGCTATATATTATATGCACGTCAAATAGTACCTATCTATTACAAGCCCTTAAAATAGCTGCTATATTATTAACCAATTCCAGCGAATGACCTCTAAAATTACAACACGAGTGTCATCCGTGCTTTTTAGTACTCCACAAGAAAATACACGATAAAAATACATTTAGGAGGCGGCGGACATCCGAATTTCATTAACTTTGATGGAATTACTTTGTCTAGCTGTTAGCTCGTACACCTGGCTTGCTTTGTAATTAAAATTTACATAATTACATATACTAAAATCACGGCAAAGTGCTTGAGAGCTAAGTGAAATGATGGTTAGCATTAACACGGAATGGACTTGGATCGTAAGGTTGCGCGTCGTCATCCATTTTGTTTTCATACGAGTTTTTATTTGTAGTTTGAAACGGTGTACCGTTATTTTTGTGGGAGATAAAAATTATAACGTTAATGTTTGTGGTGGTAGAACCATCGCTGCGTATGTAGAACCTACGGTTGTTATTACCCAATCATTATTCATCATCATGAGCCCCATATATGAACTGTCCTACTGCCGGGCACGGGCCTCTTCTCACTATGAAAAGGGTAAGGCCATAGTCCACCACGCTAGCCTAGTGCGGGTTGGCAGACTTCACATTTCATTCGAGAACATCCGGGAGAACTCTTAGACATGCAGGTTTCGTCACGATGTTTTCCTTCGCCGTTTAGCAAACGATAAATAACAATTTAATACCCACATAACTCCGAAAAGTAATTGGTGCGTGCTGTGAATTCGAACCCGGATCCTCTGCGTCTGTGCAGTCTGTCGGTCTCTCCACTAAGCTATCGCAGCTTGTAATTCAATCAAAACATAATATAAATATGAAAATAAAAATGTATTCAAAATGTGTTCATATATTTACGGGATAAAGCCTTTACATACATATTAAGTAGTGAACAAGCAAAAAATAACATCTGAATAAAAATAAGTTCAAATTGAAAATAAAGTATAAAATACTGAAAATCATAGTTGTCAGCAGTAACTACTCCATCTTTTTTTGTTAATACCCAACTATAGATTAAACATCTAAATTCACGCAAAACACTTTTTCTATTCGAGTCGCCATCAAAACAGATTTTCTCACAATATTTTCGTATGAAAACATTTCTGTGAAAAGAATCTCACAATGAGGGGACTTGAAAAACTCTGTTATTTTCAGATAATTATATTACCTGATAAAGTTGTAAGGCTCCATGCACACTGGAACAGAGACGCGTTGCGTTTAAATAGCTCGCATTATCTTTATCATGATCGTTCCTGTGATATTAATGGGTTCAGACCACCTGTCATAATGGTAACGAGGAAGGTCGTACTCAGATAAATCACCCCGCTTAAGTAAAAGCGATTACTGCACACACGAATATATTTGGTAATTATGATGCAGAGTAGAAGGAAAAAAGAAAGAATATTCAAATAATATCATATTCATTTATTTTGACAGCAAGTAAGTGCACTGCATCTTTAAAAACATAACAGGAGTGTATAAAGCTCTATAAGAAGATGATATCCAATTGTAAGTGACTCTAAGTGAAATTATTTAATGTTGTCTTCTTCCAGTAGCAAAATAACTTTAGTTCAGTAACCCCTAGCTATCAGATGGGAGGTGTTCTGTAGGAAAATAAAACAAAAATCTTTTATACACTTGATATTGGCCTGTTTTATTCTAGTTGATTAACTTTGACATAACATTTAAGCGGACCTTATCAGAAAAAATATGTGCTTAAACTTCTTCTAGATAATTATAAATATTTTTACTAAACGAATAACTCTATCTTGATAAAATCTTTTCCTTAAGAAGTCTCTTTATCCTTAGTCTCTTATATAGCTTCTTACAGTCAGCCCTTAAAATGTTATCATGAGTTCTGCGTTAATGGCCAAACTAAACGGAAAATAATCTTTCTGTAACTACAACTCACCAAAATAATCCCATAATGAGAGACCTAATTATCATAAAGTACGATTCCGATTACTCCACTGTCGGTACCTAGGTTTATTATTTAGTGTTATAATTATTATGTTACTATAATCTTGAGGGGCAATTAGGCTGCGTGCTCACTAGAAATGAACAATATGAGAGGAAATACTGTTTGAAATATTTTACTTGGTACAGCGTTTTTACTTTGTTTATCTCTGACATACTTGTAGTCTTAGGTTTGTGCCGACAGGGGTCATAAATTTCATCATACAAATAATTATGTTCGTAATTATGTTCAAGTTGTAATGTGAACGTTTGAGGTTATGTCTAGAGCCGTGTCTCTGAATTGTGATTTACCTTATTAAACTTGTACTAGTAGAAAATAATACATTATGACGCAGCCAATTTAATGTTATCATAACCCAATAATGATATTAAGGTATTTTGAGAAAAGAAATGTGTTTATTTTTCATGTGCTGAAAAAAGCGACCCCTTTTTTAACCCTTGAGGTGCGATCAAACTAAAGGCAAAGTGCCACAAGTGCAAAGGATCACGTTGCTGCAAATTTTCATTGGCATAGGTTACCGGAAAAAAAATAATTATGACACCTTAATATAATTATATCACATGAATTGCATATCATTGTGTTGGTTATAAAATCAGCTATGATAATAATAACATAAATTACTACTAAATACTCACCTTTCCGGCAAAACAAGCTTACAAACTTAGAAGTTTGTTATTTTTCACTGGTTCGCACAAACATTTCATCACATATTAATGAATTTAATTACTTATTTGGTTCATAAACACAAAAACATTATCACATATACCTTTAAGTTTTCACACAATACATTATTTATTTGTAACAAATGAATCTAACGCCACTAAAAAAATTATAATCCGAACGCGTAACAAAAAGTTCGCCGTGCCGGGCCGCCATGTTACTGTAGCGAACACTGTGGCTGTGAATTATTTACCATTTGAAACACGATAACAGTGAAAACGTACAACAATACTAGTATTTAATTGCTAAAATATGTTTTCAGATAAATAATCTGGGTACTTTTATGTCTTTCATAACTATTAAAAGAGTATTTATCATCAAGTTTCAAGAGTAGAAATAGCCGTTCTTAAAAGTTTTTGCCTTTTATCACTGTATTTCTTGTCTCTGTCACGAATAATGTCACTTCACAATTAATATTTATTTATTTCTGAGTAAATCTATATAAGTATCTTTATAAAATATTCACCGGTTTCTTCCACAAGACAACTTTTATTATAAAGATCGCGGAACAAAACACAACAATGGCGGACGCTTTCGCAACTGAGACACAGATAATTATATTTCAATATTTTTTGGCACGTTTCGTTTCCCTCACCCTTCTAAAACGATTTAGTTGCATAGAATATGAACTATTCTAATAGTTACTACTTTCGTTTCTTGGTTTAAGTAAAACAAAACGTAAAAAATCCGCGACCAATAGGACGACTTTTTTAGAGCACGACCATGCGTGCTGTAAGCACATGGGACCACATGAATTAGAGCACGACCGTGCGTGCTGTAATCACGTGGGGGGTTAAATAGTACATTATAACTTTATTTTAACCGTCTTTAGTCTGCGGTATAATTACACGTTTACCATCAGGTGTAAATAAACCGAATAATATTCTATTCTTGCGTACACCATTGTAAAACTACATGCAATACAAAATGTACAGGCAATTTCAAACTTTCTTAAACAAAATCAGGAAACATATTGCACCAAGTGGTTTTTCAGCAGGTATTATGCAGTATAACGACCAGTAATAGTAAAAATATGCGGTTATTATGTTGGAGCAATAACAATTTCGGCAACATCTTGCATTATGCGGTCTTCGCGAGATAATTGATTCCCTTATAAGGAAAAGGGTACACATTTTGAACTAGGTACTTCACTTATAAAGAGAAATCGAATAATATTTTGTGACTTATTTTTAAATTCTGGAAACTGTGCTTAACAAGTGTTTTTCTTAAATATTAATATTTGAAAAAGTTAACTTTTCCCCGTTTTTTTTATGCTGGGTTTTACTAATTTTGGTAAGTAAGCCCTAGCTTGGTAAAGATTGTTTAAAAGGACATTAACTATGACTGTTTAAATACTCATAACTATTAGTGTTCAAATACAAAGTTTACTACTCATCTATTCAGTACAATATACATACATTTTACTTGTGGTGTTTTCGCAATTTTACCTATAAAACTTTTCGCCGAATTTCATCCCAAAAACTCCATGAAACGCTTCCGCAAAGTTGGGTTCTACCTTTCGTGTTGGCTTATCCCCAAGGAGAATGGAATAAAGTCCGTTTCCCATAGAACCCACATAAACAACAAAGACGGGTTTATCCCGATAAATCGCCAGGTTCGATTCAAACACATTAGATTTTTACATTGTTAGCATAACCTGACGTCAAAAGAAGGATTTGTGCGGGCCGATGAGCAAATAAAAATCAATATTTGATGTTTTCGAATATCGAGTTTGATATGCATATGATTATTACTAAGAAGCATTCATTTTATCAGTAGGAATGCATCGTAAAATAATCGTAATCGTGGGGTACTTTA
This sequence comes from Euclidia mi, assembly GCA_944739405.2. Lineage (NCBI taxonomy): Eukaryota > Metazoa > Arthropoda > Insecta > Lepidoptera > Erebidae > Euclidia > Euclidia mi. The sequence continues at coordinate 78,736,238 of OX123190.2, forward strand.
AAATGTTCAATCCACGTTATACAGATTAGAAATAGTAATAAGATCACAAAAAAAATTGATTTGGTTACGGATTGAACTTATATCACTTGACGCACTACCTAACTACAAGTCAATAGCTGTAACCACTACGGCTTAATAAATGAAATCGAGAGATACAGACATAATTACTCAGTGCATAGTATTGTCTATGCATGTTACAATTGAGTAAATACTAAATGTTAGCCGAAAATCGGGCTCCGTCGCGTGCCATCGAAGAGACCTATATCTAGCAATGGAATATGGCAAGCTCATGATGATGATGAAAGGTTGATATGTTTCAAAAGTATAATTTAATAAGTCAAATATTCGTCATCAGCCTCTTTGTCGTAACCTTCCATAACACCAAAGTTCCTTCAAAAACACTCCTTACATTTAACCCCTTGTATGCCGGAACGCAGATCTACGCGAGACACAATAGCTTTTTAATTGTGTCTGGCATTCCGGCATACGAGAGGTTAATACAGAGTAAGTCCGCTGCCTATTCGAAGAACGACAAAGATAAAAGCCTGTTTACTGCTACAATGAAAACTAATAGTTATTGTTCTTTGAATATTTGTCTAAATGTTAGGCCTTCGTTCAAATAAATGTACGCCTTTTTGGGGCACTTCCAAATATGTGATTATATTTTCTGCTATATATTTTTGCACATATAACAAAAATATTTGCTTATTTTAGGTTTAATCTGGCAATAACGCCTTATTTCAAGTAATAACTGCTACTGAAAGTAGTACTTATACCAAGTATTCATAATTAATACATTTTTCGCAATGAAAGATTTTATATCACTATATGAAAAAGAAAATCTTTGCCCCTTGTAAATTTCAGCCTTCTAACCTATTTAGTATAAATTAAAAAAATGCACTTCAGCTTCTTATATACATTGACATTTTTAAGTACATTTTCATATTAAAGCCTTCTATCGACTGGGTAGTATTGAGTGCACATAGAGATTTTAATAGCTGACGCAACAAACGTAATTTTTTTATATTATAAAAGAAAATTTATAAAATAGAGGAAAACGTTCTCCGTAGGAACAACCTAATTAGATTGTTCTTACGCAATTCTTTCGCTTTAGGTAATTACCTAACGGTAACAAATATATTCTCATACTTAGAAAATATACACAAAAATTATAAAAATCGGACGAGGATGAGGACGAGTACACCTACAAACACCATAAAACGAGACGTTTTTACGTTTAAAAAGAAAAAAAGCTTTGTCTTTGCGACAAAAATGCTTTCACTTTACTAACTAGCTATTTAGCCAACGAGAAATTTGAGCAAAGTAAATATATTGTAAATAGAGACACTTATTTTAAGTAGGTAGTCCATTCTAAGTAATTCTGGTAACGACCAAAACAAAATGAGAGCAGCTAATAATGTTTTTGTTATAAATAGAGGACGGATCCTAAAATCTTTTGTTGGAGGCAATACTAAGAAAATGTATAACTAAGATAATATGTAAGAAATAAAATTGCTTTTGATGCATTTTGGATTATTTATCAGTCAATGAAACTACCAATGATAACGATATCCATCATACCTTACAAAAGAACTGTCTTGAGTATTGGCGATGCAAAGATCCGCGCGCCTCTAGAGGTGAAATTTTGAAGTTGTCTATGAAAGACTTCTGACATCTTTTAATACAACTTTGCTTCGAGGTTATGGTGGTAATTGTATTGAGAGCTGTCAAAAGTGTCAGAAGTAGCGGTGATCTGTGAAAATGTCGTTCTTAGACAACTTATAAATTTCGCCGCTAGAGTCGCTAGTTAGAATCTTACCATGGGCAATAAAACACAATAATGTTAAACCTTCTAGACTATATGTTTGCAATTTGGTACCGGGTTATTCTCATTCATAGCACATAGTCTGGCAATGTTTTGGACCCAACACAAATTTCTTTTTCTCTGTCACATAAAATTAAAACATGTGTGCCTGAAAAAGAGTGTGTAAATTACCTCTGAAGAAACATCAGTATGTTTGTTTTTTGAATTCTTAACATCAAACAAACAGTTCAAAATGCAAATTAATGTTGTTTGCTATGAGTGCTCTAGTTTGGGCGCCAATAAGGATTAAAGTAAAATATAGCATGATTGCTTTTAATAGATAAAAAAATGATGATCAAGCAAATAATAAATATTCAGTACTGCTGCTACATTATATATAAAATATGTCACATTTTTTACTTCCAAGATCTTATTGGCGCCCCAACATGGGACCTGAATTGCAAACGAACAAAATCTAATTTAAAAAACTTTGGACTCGAGATGTTTCTTTAAACACGTATCTTTGAACTTTATATAACTAACAGACAACCACAGACAAAAATGAAATAGAAATGCGTATTAAAATATAAGTTTAACTGAGGACCTTTTAATGTGAAATCGCCGAAGAACTTTTTATTCATTTTCTTAAAATTAGTTACATATGTTTATTGTTGCCGTTTTATAGTATAAAACGTAGTAGTAAGCAATAATAACGAGACAAATTATATTGGTTAGAATGTCTGCGAATGGAAATTACAATTAAATTGTATGAAGCCTTGCCGTAGCGAATATTGTTGTGAAAGAAATCTGAAGGTCATTCATTTGAAGTTTGATCCTTGAATTTCATTGCTAAAATTTAAATATGCCTTATGTCATATTTTAAAGTCCACGGTATGGCATGTGAGTCTTTCAAGAGCCTTAACTAGTATGTTTGATACTAACATGATCACTAAACACTAATCGAGCAGAATGACCTAGCTTCCTGAATCTAACGGATTAATCAGTTCAATATTAATTGAATGAGTCTTATATAGCTTGAATCAAACGATCACGGCTAATTTCTCAATCGCAGCATATCAAGATTAAGGTCCCAAGCTTCGGGTTGGCACGGTGAGGTAGAGATTTTTTATGGGAAAAACGTATCTAGTTAAAGGTAATTTTTTTACATGATTTATTTGCCACAAAAAGTTTTTTATCGTCATTGTCGTCACCAGAGTGCGAATAGAGTAAAATGTGATAAGTATTTGTTGGTTTGTATTAAAGTAGTGGGTTTCAATGTAGTTATAATATTTATGTTAATCAAAGGATCCCAGATCAAGGTTAATCATAATACTCGTAATATCAGAATATAATCAGCCTTTTGCAACTACACTGTAATTATGGCAATCTTTTTTAATCACACGAATGCCGAGAACTTTTACGAAGTAGCAACCCGACGAAAGAAACCACAAAGTAGCATCCTTGGAAGTGGTAATAATATTATTATAACCACGTCGAAGTTGACTCTATTCATTAATATGCCAACGGCGCACATTACATATGCCTCCATTACATAGTCAAGTAATGGAATAAATACTTCCAAAACACTTACGAAATTTCTCCAATGTTGTTTCAAATAACAACAATTGGCATTAACCGTTGACAACATTTAAACGAGAGTGCTGCCATCTGTGTAAATATGGGATAAATTGAATGTGTGAAATTCTATTTTGTGTACACAAATTGCTATCTAAATTTGATCACGTTACATAGACTGGGGCGTTTGTTGGAAACATTCAATTGGCATAAATGTAATTGAAAACCGCTATGGGGATAATTTGATAAACGAAATGCGTGTTATGTGGAATGTTCTTTTATTGGGGATTATTATCTTAAGGAATGTTGCCATTCGTGATACAGAGTCGTTCACACCGAGTTAAGTTAGAAAATCTTTTTTTGGCCCAATCGACACTGATTGAAGAATACTATAGCATTTATACAATTATTTAAAAAATGTATATTTTATAATGGAGGTGTATAATGATTTTCAACAGAATCCATGCGTGTCCACCAAAGGAATCTACTATCCCTTTCAACATTCCCATATCACCGTATAATAACTAGGGAAGTAACAAGAAATGTTTATTCTCAGTGGAGGAAAAAATAAAAAGGTGTGGACTTTATTACAGGGCTGGTTCGTATTCACACTCCTACCTACTTTCTTATTATGTCACACATAATAATATTACTAGCCTTATGTCAACCCCAATGGAGTGCAACGGAATCTATGATTAATTTTGTCTTTCACACTCCTGGGCATATCTCACATGACCTAATCTCACATAAGAATTGAAAAGCCAAAATATTTACTTTAACTGAAAAATAAAGCTAGCACATATACATAAATAAATTTATTAGGACAATTGTTAAGAACATTATTGAATAGATAACCAGAAAATGGTTACAATATTTTCGCCAGGCCTGGAATATGGGAGCCCATTATTCCAAGTTATTAAAGGTACTTGCATACGATTTTATAGCGCTATAAAATAGCTTCATGGCTTTTTTTACTGGTACCTGGTAATTGTTAAAGTAGTTTAACGTCAGGATAAAGTCACCGACTCGATTATGATGAAACTGATATCGGTTTTGATCAGAGCTGATACGGAAGAGTGAATTTTATTCACATTCTGGAAGATACTGCTCGAGAGAACATTTATTCAAAATGCTGATAATCTGTTTATTAGAATGGCGATTACATTTGCAAATAAACCAGACGTTAAGGACCCTTAACCGAAGAGCATGGATGAGAAATTTGATGGGAGTGAATGAAGCAAGACAGATATGTCAGGATCGTTGCAAATGGCGTTCCGTAGTCTCTGCCTACCCCTCCGGGAAACAGGCGTGAGTCTATGTATGTATGTATGTAAATATATGTCTAATGATATGATCACTGTAGAGGGGTTCTTTACCACTAGACTAAAACAGGACACCTATAATTTCAGTCGCAGTTACCCTACTTTAATTGCTACACCTGAGGTTGTGTGTAAAATTCGCAGAACAAATATTTTTGCCATGAAATTAAAAAGGGATTTAGCTTAAATACTTCTCCAATACAAATGTAACCTTAAATACATCCTCTATAATAAATACTGCAAAATACTTTCGCTATAGACATTGCTAAAATAAATTAATATATTTTCAGCAATAAACTTTCTCTATTTAACTTTATATATTAATAATAGCTTAATTAATTCTACGTATACATTATTTGAGAATACGAAAATTCGGTGAACAAACTTTTGTTTATAGAAAATTCTAATCAAAGAGAAAAAGCAGAAAACTTAATAAAGTTTATCATAACGTGTTCTTCTAGGAATTGCAAATGGCGTCGAAGAGAATTTAATTACATGTGATTTATTTATCTATATTTTAAGGGCTTATTTATTGACTTGAAGATTTCATATTTAGATGCTACGTGTTTTCTTGAGACCTTTTATTAAAGACTCACTAACTGAAAAAACACTAAAAATCTTAATTAATAGCAAAAAATTAAGGCTGCCTCGTTGGTCTCGCGGCATAAATGTGCGCGTGGGATTGGAAGGTCTCGGGATCGATTCCCGGGTCGGGCAAAGTGTTATTAATATTGCAGATTAATAATGCAGACCTCCTCAACAAACTAGACCGGCTTCTTAATAACTGCATTCGATTCGTTTACAACCTTCGTAAATATGACCATGTCTCTGAATACCGCTCCCAACTCAAATGGCTAACTATTCGTCAACGCCGCAGTTTGCGTGATCTCACTACTCTTTTCTCCTTTCTTAACTCTCCCTCTGTTCCTTCTTACCTAAGTCCTTATCTACAATATTTATGCTCTAATCATGACAAACACTTACGTTCACCTAACAATCGTCTTCTTTTGTGTCCCTCATCATATAGATTTGTATATATTTAAATATATATCTATAGTTTAAGTAGTAATTATCTAATATAGTAATTATTATGTAATGTAAATTATAAGTTAGTTAATAACTTATAATAATCACGCACCTACCATCAATTTATCTCTGCACCACCCTAGGTTGACTGGTAGAGAATGCCTAAGGCATTAAGTCCGCCTATGTACCACATAGCTTACATACGACGGAGCAAGCGTGTCCTAGAGTGGAGACCACGCCTCGGCAAGCGTAAGGTACGGCGGCCCCCAGCTAGGTGGACCGACGACCTGAAAAAGGTGGCTGGGACAGACTGGATGCGGAAGGCTGACGACCGTGTACTGCGATAGGCTGATTGATGATGTACCACATTGGTTGTGAAGTGTAAAAAGTTAAATAAATAAAAAAAATATATTGGGTTTTCCCGTTAGGAAGTTCTCAGTAACAGCACGGAGTCTGGTAATGTGACCGGTACGGCAATAGACTCGCCCCCTATTATGTGGGACCTAAAAATTCATGGCGAAATGTGGGTGTAATATTACACCTCTGCCTACCCCTTCAGGGATACAGGCGTGAGTCTATAAAAAAAAACTAAACACAAAATCTACGCATAATCTATATAATCTAAAATAGTGAGCACAGCATTCACATATAAATTTAATAAAAAAAATTACAATTAGGAAAATTTAAGCTTTTTAACTAAAATACAATATGGCTAAATCACTTAATGCATTTTTCTTCTAGCTAAGGAGCAATTTAGGATTTATCAATATTTGTGCATTATTAAAACAAGCGACCAAATCTATGGCGTATTCGAAGGGTTTTTTCTATGTTATGTGGGATTTGCTATCCCCATAAACTGTATGCTATTCGTACGATCCCAAAAAACATATATGCCAAATTTAAGTCATTAGTTTTGGCTGTTGTCCGTCAGTTAGTCAGTAACGCAAGAATTTCATGTATATAAATGTTACTTACTAAATCGAGTTTTTTTGCGATTGGATTATGATAATAAATATTTGTACAAAAAGTTTATTTTCCTAAGAAAATCTGTCGCTTTAAATTCGGAAGAAATTGTCCGCAATATCCGAGCTCTGAATTTTTACAACCTATAAAGTTTAATATATTTTCTAACTCTACAACATTTCTGGCTATCGTAAAAATTGAACAAAAAAATAAAAAAAAATTGAACATGAATTATCAGAATAATTCATGTTTTTCTAACCCTGTAAAGTTACGAGTATATATGCGCTTGTTTATTCTGATGACAAATTCGCTTTCATATTCGTGTATCAAAAAATTTCCTAGAATTTAAAAATATTATATGAAAACACTTGATGGGATCAGCAGCAGCTGCGCAGATTACAAGCTGAAAGCGGAATCAAGTTTAAATCACACTTTCAAATTTACTCAGTGGGGTTGCGGTAAAGAATAATCATCGTCCTAGCGTTATCTCGGTTGCATCCAAGACTTACGCCTTAGTATGCGCACTAGTTTAACCAGTTATGACAGAATGCTACGGCTGCGGCAAAGTATGCGAATCGCAAACCGTGTAATCTTTTCGGGGGCAAGACATCGCGGTTGTCTTATCACTCACAGAGTCTCATTTAAATCTCCCAGCTTAAACAAGCCCAAACTTGAATCATTCAGTGGCAGAGATGACAGCCTGCAAAATTTTATATATAGCAAACTCAAAAAAAAACGATATGAAGTATGGTGTCTTACAATATTTTACATCCGCTGAACTTTGTAATCTGCTTCTGAGATGTTAAAAATTATCAGCTTACAAAAGCAATGAAAAGACTTTTAAATATTTATATTGGAAGCAGTTTTTCGGCATGTTTTCATCTTTTCACGTTACAGTTTGAGTTGTTAACGTGCGGGTCACATTTTTGTTACTGAAATAACCCCAAAAGCACAGGTACAAGACCGTTCGGTATTCAAAAGCAAACATTCAATATTATCCTATTGAAAACTGTCATACAAGATTTTATAAAACGGGTTAAAGATATAACAAATTAAAAAAATCAAGTCCTTGATAACAGCTTTATTTGGTGTCAAAATTCTTACGAAAACTGAGGCAGACTAAAATGTAATTTCAGTAAAATATGATCACCAGACGCTTGTATTTTTCAAGGGAACACAGCCATCCGATTTTTTATCTGTAGCTGAGAAAAATAAATGAAATTTATATTTGTCGGTCTGTAGTAAAATCATATTTACTTGTAAAAAGTTTTCAACACTTTGTTCGTCGTGAAAGTAGTTGTTAATAAATTAAATATAAAAAGTGCGAACACCGCGATCTTTTTTAAATTAAGTATTGTGTTGAGATTTGATTTTCTTTACGAACTTTACTTTGTTTGGATTTTTGGAGATAGTACTAAAGAATACATTAGCAGGTTATTTTTAAATCACCTACGTTAATCAAAATGTACACTGTATAATATATGCTTCTTTATATATACCAAAACACAAATTACTTAAATGAAGAAACATTTGAAGGAAACGAAATATATTTTCTAATGTAACATAACAAAGGCTAGTATGAGTACATGCTAGATGCTACTAATGCAAATTATACGAGTAATTTCAATAAAAAATTATATAACATAAGTACAGCGATAGCCTAGTGGAGATACCAACAGACTGCCATGCAGAGGGTATCGGGTTCGAATCGGAGTTAGAGTTCGGAGTTATGTGCGTATTGAATTATTAATTATCGCGTGCCCCGTGCCTCAGAGAGCACGTTAAGCCGTCGGTCCCGGTTGTCATGAAGATCTTTGACAGTCGTTACAGGGAGTCAGTACCTATCTCTGAATAAACTGACACTAGTCTAAACCATGGAATATCGCTATCCCTTTGGGTTGCGGAGGTCAGACAGGCAGTCGCTCCGTGGAAAACCTAATATTCAGTCAAATCCGGTTAGACTAGTAAGCGGACCCCGGGTTGAAACTGGGATAACGCTAGGAGAAAGAAGAAGAAGAAGTACATTTCCGTGTCGATGTAAAAGCGATAACAAGATAAAACAAGTATCGAAAACCTTAAAGTCAGACAGAGATCAGCATATCGTACACATAAAAAACGCATCAAGAGGGTACATAAAGGAACATTATAACCCGAGCCACCCCATCTATCGTTTGCGACATCATACCTTCGCTTTTTATGCATGGATATGTTACTGGAAGAGTGAGTCATCAGGCATTTCTATTCATACACATTTTTATTAGAGAATTTTTCACACCTGTGTCGAAAGATTCCATGTTGAAATAATGCACAGACTAGAATGAAATATTTACGGCCGCTGCGCAAAAATTATGACGTCAAGTATTTCATACTTGCAGTCTGTACTTGATTTTGACTATGAAATGATTTAAGCGTTTACCTGGGTGTAAGTTGCAGTAGATGGGATAGCGGAAAAATATGTGTTGTTAAAAATATACTGACTTCTGCTGCATTACCTACGTGACATGTTGGTAAAACGCATCCAGCAATTAGTAAATTAAGGTAGTAAGCTATAGGGCACATTCCAAAATCTGCTCAGCCATTTTTGCGATACTGAGAAAGAAATATGCAAACATCTAAAAAGCTTTGCTATATTTATAATGTTAGTAGAAAATTTACCTTACAACTTGAAGTCTATGTCTTAAGAATAATATAGTCCAATTAGTAAAAACGTCTTGTAAAACAATAAACTTATTTAGTAGCAGTTTATTAACACGCACGGCATCTTATTTATTATATTACTACACAATGTAATAAGACGCTAGCTAACACAATTTTTACGTTTGTCTATTTCTACATTTAGAAAAAAATAATATTTATTATGACCACAATTATGTATTAAACTTGCCACAAATTTTTTTGTACCTATATTTTTTGTGAATTTAAAAGTAACAGCGTATATGCGAAAATATAGAGATCGGATGGCTCACCAGAACTACTAACCACGTCGACTTTGGCGAATTCATAGGCACACAGGATAATAATAAGAAAAGTTAAAAAAAAACAAGCAGAATTAGCAGTGGGCTGGCTCAGTTGTTTGTGTATCTTGATTAAGTATTTTTTATAAAGTTTTGAGCTTTAGAGAATTTGTTCCAACTGTTTTAAAATGTAATATGGAAGATCCCAAAGCTTGAACGCCCACAATTTCTAGCTCAGCTCTACTCTGGGCTAAGTCCTTAAGTTTTCTTGTAATAAACAGTCTTTTTAATCGAGTCATTACTTTTTTAGGCTGCCTGCGACTGATAAATGCTAGTTTTGCCATTCTATGAAAGAAAATAACAGCAATATTAGAAAGCCACAAGAGACTCCGCGTAAACTGAGGACGAATCGAAAATATAACTTCACCTGCAACATCCAGGTATATAATATAATCGTCATAATGTTGCGACATGGCTCCTAAAATTGGAAAGGGGATGGATCTCAAATATTGTGAAACGTGGCGAGAAGTGAAAATATTTTTACGCGCAGTCAGCAATGAAAGGGAAAATTCAATGTACTTCATATATTTGCTGCGAAACTGTCAATGAAATTCGATATTATATTATGTGTGCTAAATATAGTTTCAATAATGATACATAGATGATGGGTGCGAAAGTAATAAAATGTAGTAGTATCTGAATACTACAATCGGTTTTGCTGTGCACTTTCTTTTATTGCTGTTTGCGCAATGTAGTCGTAGTATTTTTATAGTTATTTCTGCAATTTCTATTGTTAATTAGGGAGGGATGAATTGCGCTGTTCATATACTACAGAAGAGACCTTCTTACTAGGTAATTTTGGTAAATAGTGTCTGTGAATTAACGATTGCTCTTGAGAACCCGTGTATATAATATATTGATAATAATGAGCGAGGTAACGTGTGAGACTTCTAACAGTGCGACTCCGAATCTTTTCAATGATTTGTTAGATGGCGTTAGTGTTTGCGTATCGCTACTGTAAGATTGATGTCACTAGTAAAATCGAGCTACAAAGTAGCCACTTAAACTGCCATGTATTTTAATCCAGCAGTTAATGCCACAAGTATAGAGCAATAAAACTACTTGTAATATCCTCTGGAGTTACACAGTAAGGAGTTTGAATCCTCTTGTCAAACTTTAGCCATAAATTCTCAGTAGATTAAAAAGTGGTTCAATAGCTCGTTGCAAGTGTCCTTTGTCGTATTGCAGTAAATACTGGCATGTAATAATTTATTTATTTGAAATATTAACTGTGTAACTAATTTTTCTTTACTAATACCAATAATAGCTGTAAGGACATGCTACTTTTTAAAGAAACCTTTAAGGCTTAATTCAGCTTGATGCAGCAGAATAAGGATTTCAACACACTTTGGACAATTCTCGGCTGTTCAGGTTTCTACGCATTTTTCAATAAAGTTTTATCTTGTTTTAAAAATCTTGCGTTTAATTTACGCGATATAAAGGCGCAAAAACCTTAAGACAGCTTAACTGACTTAAATCACTAAACATTTATATTTGGAAAAATTGGACTAATTAAATGTTGATTTTAAAAAATGGTCTATAAAGTTAATATTTGCGAACTTTTTGTAACATTTGAAGTACCCTAGAGATTTTCCATTCCAAATATTTATATATATTATAAATATATTTCTATTCCTGTATTATTTCAGTATTTCTAAGAACCTTTAGAAATTTTCTACCACCAATCGACAATAATGTATCAAATTTTGATAAAAATATCAGTACTTGAAAACGGTTAATCAAACATTTGGAACTTAGGCACTTGATATAACTTGTAACTCGCGATGTAGTTCAGACGATATAGTTATTAGTTTAAAGACTTGAGTATGTAGAACAGTTTTAGGTCTAGGTCATGCTAAAGAGCCTAGATATAACACTAGAAGATAATTTGGTAATATTGTAGTGCTACTCTCTAGTGGGATATAGTTTTGAATGTTGAAGATGTTTATTGTTTCGTGGGTTAAAGATTGCGTTTTGTATTTTACTAGGTGTGAGCCACGGTTCCACTTACTTATCTTTCTCGTATTTTGCTCCACTCTTAAGGTTTTAGCCCCATGTAAATCGTGTTATAGTAGACTATCTGCTGAAAAAGAAATTTGCAATTCGATTTCTAACAGGCATTTCCTTCAAACATATTCAAGCAAATAAGTAAACTCTCCTGCTTTAAATTAAGTAAATCATCACGTTTATTTAAAAACAATTTTAATTAAACGTGATGAACATGAAACTTATCAAGGTATATATTATATTTTAAACAACATTTAAAATGTCATCTTAGTTGTTAATATAATTTTGAGAATTCAATAACTGCAACATTTCAACTATCATAATTTGTGATGTCTAACAATAGCTTCGATTTACCATTAGAATGTAGCTATTGAATATCTACTGAGTTTTTCTTAATAAAATTATGACTATAATACGTAAAACTAATTTCAATGTACTTGAGAAGAAGCGAATGTTCTCTATAAAAGTCTAAATTAGTGTCTAAATATTTTACATTGAAAATTAAATTCTGATTAAAATTTCTGCCAAGAACACGCAGAAACAGAAAGTTTTTATGTCGCAAAAGGTTTTTGTCTTTTGGTCTTTGACTGCTAAGCCGCAGGTCGGGAGTTCGACCCTATACAGGACAAATTTAAACAACAATTTCAAAACAAGCTTAAATAAAAAACTCAACAAAATTTTCTTTATTTAAACACGTTCTTTGTATAATTAAAATAACTCTTTATTTAATGGTACTTGGTAGCACGGGCTGTTTCCGCAAGTCCACGTCTTAGCGTATATTTTGCGTGCGGGTGGGAATGGTCTTGTCACTCGAGCCACCCCAGCTCTTCTAGGAAGGCCAGCAGACTCTTGATGTGGCCCACTGCTTCCCTCAGGGTGCTGTTTCTGGTCAGGTACTGCTGCCTGTACTGTGCGACCTCAGGGCAGTCGAGGAGCAGGTGGGCTGCCGTCTCGTCTGCTGCCATACCGGCCCTGCACAGCGGGCTGTCGGTGATACCTATAGTAAATAGGTGTTTATTAAAGAATCCGTGTCCTGTGTAGGCGGCCGTGAGTGTCCGCTATTGTTGTTTGGATAGCCGGAGGATTTGTTTGGCTATCTTATCGTCTGCTGCGGGAAGAGCCTCCTTGGCCTGCCTACTTGTTTCAATACCAATCCAGGACTGGTTGTGCTGTGTCCTGGTTCTATTTCTTACCAGGTTGCGATCAAAACCAGAAGGGAGGGGAATAATGGGCTCGGGTCCCACCACCTTTAAGGTGGCCCCACTTCTGGCAAGTACGTCGGCTGCGTCATTCCCTCTTGAGCCACTGTGGCCCTTGATCCACTGCAGTGTTAATTTAATTAGGTTACCTACCTCTGTTAGTTTTTGGTGGCATTCAAGTGTGAGTGCCGAGGTGATAATATGGTTTTTGAGGGCTGAAAGGACAGCCATACTATCTGAGAGGATCCTAATGGATCGTTCCCTTACCTCACGTGCCATGATTGCTGTGGCGGCTAGGATTATACCAAAACATTCGGCCTGGTAGACCGTGTTGAAGGCTCCCAGCGGTGCTGCGATGTTGATGTTTAGGTCCTCGGAGAACACTCCTCAACCCGTACCTGTATCCGTTTAAGACCCATCTGTGAAGATCGTGAGCTCGTTGTGGTTAACTGCTCCCACGTGTAGATCCTTGCACAGTTGGATTTTGTACTTCTTGTCAAACACAAATTGTTTCGGTATCTGGTCGCCGATGGCTTGTGTTAGGGGAACTTCTTTGAAGAGTGCATTTAGGTTGCTAGTATGCGGTGTATTGGTGTCTTTCCAGAGCTTTAGAGCTCTTAAACGAACCGCCGACATCGTTGTTTTCTGTTGTATGAACAGGTGCAACGCAGGCAGGTCCAGCAACACTTCCAGTGCCGCTGTAGGTGTGGTTTTCATGCAGCCCGTGGCCGCTACGCATGCAAGTCTTTGAAGCCTTTGAAGCTTGTTAGCGGCCGTTGTTAGATTGGTCCGAGGCCACCACACTACTGCGCCGTAGCTTACCATCGGACGTATTATTATCTTATAGAGCCATAAGACAATTTTGGGGGATAAGCCCCAGCGTTTACCTATCATCTTCTTGCACTGCCAGAAGACGATGCTGGCTTTATTGAGCTTATTTTCCATGTGGCTGTTCCATCTCAATTTGCTGTCGAGAGTGACACCCAGGTACCTTACCTCGGTAGACAGCTTAAGCTCTGTATCAAATAACCTGGGCAGTCGGTAAGTACCCAGCGCCCGTTTGTGTGTGAACGTAACTAGTTCGATCTTGGTCGGGTTTACAGATAATTCGTACTCATTACACCACCACTCTACTATGCGTAGGGCTTGTTGGGTTAGGTCGTACACTGTACTGGTTACCTTACCTGAGGTGAGTATGGTTAGATCATCTGCATAACCTATTGTGTAGAAGTATCTCTCGTTGAGTTTGTCTATGAGTTCATTGATGAAGTTCCACAATAGCGGGGAGAGTATATCTCCCTGCGGGCACCCTTTAGTTATCAAGGCTGTCTGAGTGTCGCCGTGCAGGCGCACTACTCTTTTGCTGAGCATGTTTTGGATCCACTGTATGAGCATCTGATCCACTCCATGTCTGGCTAGGGCATTGCTTATGCTGGAGAAATTTGTCTTGTCGAAGGCCCCTTCTATGTCGATGAAGGTGCCCAGACAGATGCTTTTTTGTTATATAGCAGCTTCTATCTGGTTCAGGACCTGATCTAAGGCCGATTCCGTCAATTTCCCTCAGCTGTATGCATGTTGGTTGGCATGTAGGGGCAGGTGTTTCAGAGCCCCACTTCTTAGTTCCCTCTCGCAAAGTCTTTCCAAGGCTTTGAGCATGAAGGAGGTCAGGCTTATTGGTCTGAAGGACTTGGCATTTGTATAATCTGTTTTGCCTGGTTTTGGTATAAAGAATAGTTTGACTTCCCTCCATCTCTTCGATACATATCTGAGGGCCAGGCTAGCCCTCATGATTGCCAAGAGTCTTTTAAGGACAGATTCACCTCCCCATTGTAATAACCCTCTTTATTTTATTCGATTATTTATTTTCAAATTCTGTCATTACAATAATTATGTTACTCAAACGGTACGCCTACATAAAACCCATAAAGAGGCTCTACTCATGTCAAAAGTAAGCAGATAGATAGATTATACTTTATTGATCACCAAAACAAACAAAGTATTTACAGAAGTATATAACTTAAAACTAGTGTGCAATTGGCGGCCTTATCGCTAATAGAGCGATCTCTTCCAGGCAACCGCGGATGGACAGAAATGATGTAGGTTAGCAGTCATGTATATTGATGGTGTAGCGTCAGTAATCTATAATAATTATAAATAAGTACCTAAATATATAACATACATATTGTAAACATATTGTAATATACACTTACATAAATACATACTATATTATACTACTATAACATACATAAGTATAGGTACTATATGATACAATACATATTATAAATAAAATATGATTATATAATTATATGGAAGCAGTGAACGGAACACTTGTAGAACGACAGCTATACAATATAATTATGATAAATTAACAATGCTTATAATTGCGTTAGATTGACAGGTAGTGTCTTTTTAACATACACTTAAATATGTTAAGCGATTTGGCTTTACGGATTTCTAGCGGCAATCCATTCCACAGGCGTGCAGCTTGAACTGTAAAGGATTTTCCGTAGTAATTGCTAGAATGGATTGGCATCGCCAGGGTCAAATTCTCAGACGACCTCAAGGACCTTATATGTGTGTCATGAAGGAATTTAAAACGTTCTTTGAGATAAAAGGGGGTACTGGGATTAAATAAAACATTCTAAAGTAATGTAAGAATGTGAGTATTCCTGCGAAGACGAATTGGGAGCCACTTGAGTCTGTTGCGAAATTCTGAGACATGATCATATTTGCGTAATCCAAATATAAATCGTATACAGAAGTTTTGAAGGCGCTCAAGTTTGTCTAGCTGCTCCTCCGTGGGGTCAAGATAGCTGACATCAGCGTAGTCGAGAATAGGCAACAGCAGCGATTGTGCAAGCGCAATTTTAGTAGCAGTCGGAAGAAAGTTGCGTAGGCTACGCAGAGATCCGGCTGATGCAAATAGTCTGCGACTCACCTCCTGTATTTGTGGTACCCAGGATAGGTTCTCATCAAGGTAGATCCCCAGATTTTTAACCTTCTTAGTATAAAGGAGATCTTTTCCGTCGAAAGTAATTAGTGGTAGATCGGACCAGTTAATTTTTGCAGTCATTCTTGGGCTACCAATAATAATTAACTGAGTTTTATCAGGATTCACCATCAGTCCATATTTCTTGGTCCACTCGCAGATCTGAGCCAAATCTGTGCTAATGGTTCTACATGCATCTGGTAACTCATCTTAAGGGGCTTGCGTGTAAATCTGTAAATCATCTGTGTAAAGGTGGTAGGATGAAAGTAGTTGGTTAGAGATAGAATTAATAAATATCGTGAAGAGTAACGGAGATAGCACGCCACCCTGTGGTACCCCAGCATTCGTGTTAGACCAAGTGGAATAAGAGTCTTCAATGCGTATACGTTGCCGGCGACCAAACAGGTAACTATGAAACCAGTCAATTGCCGTTGGAGATATGTTAAGAGAGCGGAGAATGCCGAGTATGATGTGAAAAGCCACGGTGTTAAAAGCATTGCTGAAATCGAGCAAGGACATAACCGTTAGATTTCCACAATCCATACCTCTCCGAATGTCATCAGTGATGTGTACCAATGCAGAGACGCTACTGTGGCCGGGACGGAAACCAGATTGGTATGGATTAAGGAGCGAATTTTTATGGAGAAAGGAACTGAGTTGAGTGTGGATTAGGCGTTCAAGGACTTTTGACAGGAAAGGTAGTAAGGATATGGGATGGTAATCTGAAAAGGAACAAGGCTTAGGTTTTTAAGGTAGGGGAATTATAAGTGCATCTTTCCACGCGGACGGAAAGATGCCACGGATAATGGACTGGTTTAAAATGTTGCATAGGATTGGAAGGATTATATCTAGGATGGGAAGGATCATTTTCCTGCTGATACAGTCATCACCGACTGCATTGGACGCAATTGCCATAAAACTCTTCTTAACATCACAATCGGTGAATTGCGAGAAGACAAAAGGAGAATAATCTGGGGTTGTCAAGGATGAAAGATATTGTAATGTGTTATTTTTAACATTTCCATCAAATTTGGGCGAAGAAAGGAAATGAGCATTAAGAGAATCTAGATTTATATTGTTTGGGATAGATTGGTGGCTAGTCTTACCAACTCCTAAAGTGTTGAGAAATTTCCAGACCTTTGCTGGATCACCATTTTCAACGGATTTATGTATATGTTGGCGTTGTGCTTTCCTACACACCTTGTTGCAGTGATTTCTTATAGCCACATAGTTTTCCATGTTTGAAGGAGTTGGCCTGTGCTTTTCTTTTGTCTTCGCTGCAGCTTTTTTTGTCATAATTTTCTTGATGTCCTGATGATTTTTATAGCGCGAATTGGGGCATGAACGTCATATAGCTTAAAGAGATTGGTTGTCAGAATGTGCTCCTTAGTGTCCACGCACTCGGTGGACAGCAGTGGTTCCCAGTCTATTTTGGCAGCATCCTCACGCAGTTCGTCAAGCACCATGCCACCAAAATTGCGCTGCAAAATTATTGTCGGCTCCGCTTTAGGTGGGCGTATTTTGTATGAGAGATAGATAAGGTCATGGTAGGAAAATGCATCGGCAGAGCATTGACCATGCCTGTAAACGAAATTAGGAGAAGAAACTAAGATGAGGTCTAGTAGAGAAGGAACAGGATTAGGAAAGTGATGTGTCGCATTAAGGTTTAATATAGTCATATTACAGGATTCTGTAACACGACGAAAAGACGTAGTTCGAGAATCACGTTTAAGGAGACAGGTATTAAAATCTCCCATAATAATGGAATGATCATAAGATGGAGTAAGATTTTCCAGGATTTGCTCGAAGGAAGAAAAGAAATTTATACGACACGAAGGAGAATAAGAATAATATACGCCAAGCAACACTTTTGTATGATGGAGTTCCACTTCTAAGAAGAGATGCTCGCCAGCATTCGACGGTGGTGGCTGCGATGACATAGTGACCATATGATACGGAATGTGAGCACGTAAATATATGGCAACGCCGCCACCACCGCCAAACGCGCGATCATTCCTAATTAGTTGGAAACCTGGAAGAGAATAAGAAGTCGATAAGAGACACGGTTTCAACCATGACTCAGAGATAAGAATTGCATGTATGTTTTTGCAATCAAAATTGGCCAGCATATCAGGGAAATGGGCTGGAATACTCTGTGCATTTAAATGGACTACATTAAAGTTTTTGGGCACGTCTGAAAACTGTGATTGGAGAGTGTCTCCCAGAGACGGTATACTAGTAAAGTTATCATCAAAGCTCGTAGCTGTTAGAAAACTGTCATCGTCACTAATTGAGTCTGTAACTGACATATAAATATAAAATAATAATAATAAATATAGTAATATATAAAATAATAATAAAATATAATAATATATAGTACTTATATAGGCTATATAAATAAATAATTTAATACACAATAAAAATTGTAACTACGTTAAGCGTATTCATTTTGTCCACCCGCCAGTTAAATGCATTATCGAAGAAAGATAACTAGTGTGAAGAGATAAATTTAAAACTAACAAATATAACAATAAAATTAAGATAAAATAATATACCAACACACAAAATTACTCAGAGTAGGCATTAACACTAATTCAATTTCGTACATCTAAAGACTACATATTTTTTTTTACGAGAAACGGAACGTTGCGTGACATAATTGACAACTGACAATTATGACAGATTAGTTTTCCATTCATTGTTGACATGACTTAACAAAAAAACTAAAAATAGTGTGATTAAAGTAACAGTGAGGGTGAAATAACAATATGTATAACGTTAATTACCTACGGATTAGTGAATATTATGAATAAGGCCTACTTCTTCGTGGCGGCTGCTCGCTTGATCTTGGGTGCAAGTGGTTTGGCTGCGGGCTTCTCCTCGTCTGCAAGTTTAATCCTGCCTAGATCGCCGACGCTCGTAATGCGATGGCGGTTGCCGTCGGGGCCCAAGATGTAAATGTAGCCCTCCCGTGTCCAGCACTTCGCAACGCCGAACTTCGCCCGTGCAGCCATAAAAGCGTTGTGCCGCGAGCGTGTCAGGAACTCGGAGAGCGTGATTCCCGTTCCCTTCAGCTTCATCTTGGCGAACCACATGTTGTCCCGCACCACAGGAGACTCAAATTGTATAAGAATGGGCCTTGCTTTGCCGCTGGATGTCTGACGCCCCATCCTTTGACAGCGGCGTATGTCATCAGATGAGGTGTCCATCTTAAGACGCTACTTGACAGTCTCCACCACCACCTGAGTTGTCACCTCATCTTTGCATTCCTCGACACCATGAAGCAATAATATCTTCCGGCGGCTCCTCATTTCTAATGTGTCCACCTCACGACCCACAACTTCAAGCTGCTGCGAGAATGTCTTTAGGGACTGCAACACAAAGGCTTTGAACATGGCAAAGTCGTCTGCCAAGCTTCCCGAGCTTTGTTGAAGTTTCTTCTGAAGCAAACCGAGCCATACACTCCTCAAAATATGTCTGCATGTCAAGGATCTTGGAGACATCAAATCCTTCCATTGTATGTGATTCTGTGTATATCTGTCAGTTTTTGGAGATAATACTTAACCAGCAGGTATTTACTGTTAGCTATTTATTTTGGTCATTAAACTTATTATAAACTTAAAATAAACTGTTTTATTATTTTTTTATGTAGAGCAATTTCAAATTGTACGTTACTGTACTAAGTTAATTATGTGTAGATAATGGAGGCCTCCCCCATAAACTTTATTTAACTTCACCGTGGGGACGAGCTTTCATTAAGGAAAGTATGTGAATTTTGCGTGACTTACACCGATCTTCCAGAAAGCGAGTTTAGTTTTTATAAGACACGAGTAAAGTAATAATATATGTAAAGGTTTTAAGAATATTCAGACTGGTGGCTTTTAAATTCAATAAGTATTAATCTCCTTAAATAAATCACACGTGGTCATAATATATTATGTCTTTACGTCCATCCCATCATAATATACCTATAATCTATGCTAAAACGTCGGGATAAATAGAAAGTAATGCACCTTTATTTTCAAATTGAATGGAACCTCTTACTCTTAACCTTTAAGTATGGAGGTCACATTTTTATAACATTACCGTGGACGTGTAGTCTCACAGGCTCCTACACTCCTTAGTGTTATTTTTTTAACAAGAATGCAAAAGGGCTTCAAAATTGTATTTAACTTGAAGTATGGGTTAGTTATAGTGAAAATACGTGAAAATATGATTTACATTTGTTATTAAATATCTAGGAACATACAAAATCAAAACATCGGGACAGTCTTCGGGTAGTTTTAAGTGTAGCTACGTTTTTTGCAGCTAAGCAATTAAAATAAGAGAAGAAAACAAAATTAAACTATTTTTTGTTAAATTATAACGTTTGAGGAATTGAAAAAAATAAAACATCACTTCAGACAACAATATCTTATCATATTTTAAGAAGCATCGGGCAATAAAACCAGCGTTAAAATATCATGTTTGTGTTTTTTTTATGGCCAAGAATAATAAAAGCAACAACAAAGCATTGAAATTTATGTCAACATCGACACTAACTTACACACATACTTTACTCGTACGAAGAAATATGAAACACCTCGCTCATGAAATATGTTCAAACTAAATCATATAATATATACGTAGCGCAGGTGAGTATAATTGCCAGAATTTCTCGTTTTTTATTTCTTTTTGTGTTATGTGGATGACAAACTGACATACCGTCTGCGTAAAGGTACACAAAAGTTACAGACGATAGCCTGACATATGACATGTTAAAGCTGTGGATACGGTAACCTACAAAAACATTCAAGTACAAAGAACAGCCAGAGTGTTTTACAAATTTTGTGCAGCCTCCATTCTGTATTATAGAGTACGTATACAAACATTCAACCAACGGATGCAAAGAACACCAAGATTTTGTGGTCTTGATAAAAGTAACATCAGCTCTTGTCACGGAATGCCATACAACCAATAGAAAATATAAAGTATTTTACGTTTTATTCCAATATAACTATGAGGCGAGAATCTTTGCATAAATAAATAATTAGTAAAATGCTAAATAATGTTTCTAACAAGTTTACATGATTGACAGTTCTGAGAAATGCTCTTAATTACAACAGACAATACTTCGCAAATACGTATTTATCATTAAACAAAATATTACACTTCAAGGTTTATTCTAAAAGCAAACTAGATCATCTATATTTAACCTATACATTCTAACGCTTACTTACTTGCATATTACATACACACATTGATGTATGAGTGTTCGCCAAGTAGTGTACTGTTTCTTTAAAATAACAGAACTGATCTTAGCTAACTATTTGAGTCCTATATTTTTCAAGACAGCGATAGCCGAGTGGAGATACCAACGGACTGCAATGCAGAGGGGGTTCGAATCCACGGCGCGCGCCGATGACTTTTCGAAGTTAAGTGCGTACCTATTAAATCTTTAATGATCGCTTGCCCCGTGCCTCGGAGAGCACGTTAAACCGTCGGTCCCGGCTGTCATGAAGATCTTTGACTGTCATTATGGGGAGTCAGTACCCTCAAATAAACTGATACTGGATACCCTTTAGGTTATGGAGGTCAGACGACAGTCGCTCTGTGGAAAAGTTGATATTCTGTCATATCTGGTTAGACCAGTAAGCGGACCTCGGTCTCCAAGGCTGTAATACGGTGTGTCTTGGTAGCAACCGGGATATAGCTAGGGCGATGATGATGATGATTTTTCATGACAATGCTAGTACAATTTACCCCCCACCATTTTGCCACGTACCGTACGACGCAGCAGAGGTAGGCCGCCCGCAAGGTGGACCGACGATCTCGTCAAGATTGCGGGAGGCGGTTGGATGCGGGCGGCTCAAGACCGGTCTGTTTGGAGAACCTTGGGTGAGGCCTATGTCCAGCAGTGGACGTCGTTTGGCTGTTATGATAACGATAGTACAATTTAATACCCAACATATTCAGTTGATACAAAATATATTTAAACTGCATGTATGTCGTGGTGGTTGAAACGATGGCCTTGCCGTTTAGAACTGCGCTGAGTGTTGTGGTTCAATCCCCACACGAGACGGTTATGGATGTTTGCCTCTGTATATAATTAGTATATAGTATTGCTTTAGTCAATTTTTTTAGAATATTTA
Organism: Euclidia mi; assembly: GCA_944739405.2. Classification (NCBI taxonomy): domain Eukaryota; kingdom Metazoa; phylum Arthropoda; class Insecta; order Lepidoptera; family Erebidae; genus Euclidia; species Euclidia mi. Next base: position 78,758,265 of record OX123190.2, read on the forward strand.
ATTTATAAGTTCTTCTGCAAACCTATAGAAGGATAAAACTAAGTCAGAATATACATAACTAGATTTTGCTTGACTTGAATCACCTTAGCCTTCCTAAGGAATAAAAAAGTAAAAACCGAACAAAAATCCGTTCCGTAGTTTTTGAGTTTATCGCGTTTATACACGAATAGCCGGAAGACTTTTATTATGTAACTATTATGTACCTACAAAGTATCTACTGGTAATACGCAAAAACGCAGTTTCATTCGCTGGGCTGGAATAAAACAGTTAAATCTTCGTTAAGGCTTAGTGACGGAGCCGGGCTCGAGGTAGCACTGACACTTGAGTTTCAAACTTTGTGGTAGACTGTCCTCACACAGAGCAATGAGCGATCTGTACGTATAAACGTGTATGGCTTTGCCATCTATATACTAATGGAAAGAAAGAGGAAACCACCACGCACACTTCGGTTGAATACCCCACCTATTGCTTAATTTAAAATAAGGTTGACAATACGGAGCTCGATAAGGGACAAATGAAATAAAGCGGCACTAAGTTCAAAGAAAATACTTGACATGCGGTAGACGTGTTGCGCCTCTGCATGAGGCATCCTCAGGACCGATACCAGATGGTATCGGTCCTGAGCCAGTGCCTTGGCAGTCTTTTGGGAAAAGATAGAGAGATCTCTATCTTTTCTCAAAAGACTGGCAAAGCACAGGTGTCTCCTTTGGTGTTGCAAGTGTCCATGAACGGCGGTTATTGCTTTACATCAGGTGACTTGTCTGCTCGTTTGTCACATATAAAATAAAAAAAGGATCATCGAATGACTCATGATGTTTTAGTACAATATAAATTGAAGACATTGTATCCACAGCTAACAACCATTACCTTGTACCATTCCAGCTTGAACTGTAGTTGAAAGTTACAGTGGAACTCTAGTCCTCCTCCGCAGCGCTGGAAACACAATCAAATCAAAGCTTCGATCTGATTGTACGCTCACCTTTACGATTAACGCCTAAACTTCTCGATTAAGCCGATTCACATAGTATAGTATATCCTCTTACAAATTTTGAAAGTCAGCCTTTCTATATTACAATTTGGAATTTGGGTGGCTTGGTAGGTGTGTATGGAAAACTGAGCAAAATTGCTCTGACTCCATTTTATTTACCCATGGTATGTTCTGGTTGCACGGGCTGTTGCCGCAACTCCACGTCCTGGCGTGTATTTTACGTAGTAGATAGCTTTGACAACATATGTCTTATACTCATCACCTAGTTTCTCCTTGGCTGTATGCGACAGCGACTTTTGTCTTTTGAAAAGCAACACGTCAGTGGAATTGCAATGATCTCTTAACTACAATAACTGCTTACAAACAAGTGGGCTGAGGGCTAATTTGCTGCCAAGATAGTAATCATAATCATTTAAGTAGGTAAAAAATCTTTAGAGGTATAAAATGCCGTAAATTTATCATTATCCAAATACTTTTCGGACTACCTAACTATCACGCCTACTTCAATTTAAAGGGTAAATATACCAAAAAATTACACGATACTCAAACACAATTTCAAGCCCCAATCTACTCTCAACATATCTATCAACGAAACCAATTTATCATAATACGAGAGGGGCTGAAACCGTTGGAAATAACCCCTTAGAATTCACGTATCATGATCCCGTAAACGTACCGTGGAAGACACCCACATTACAGTTAAGTGGCGTTTCAGTGACTTGAAAGTGTGTAGATGCTCTTCCCTTGGCCAAAAATATTGTTATACCAATGTAATGTTACATGTGAATGTTGGGAAATAAGAATATATAACTGCACGCCTCAAATCCGATGGAGAATTGTATGAAAAGGGGTTAGCCAGCATCCGAAATGGGATTTTCTGAGCTATTCAAAGTACGGTGATGGTTTTAGTCCGTGTGTTATTGCTTTAACATTTCGCAGTCCTATTGTTGGTTTCCGAGTAACGTTTCAGCTACGTTTGTGCAAGAGAAATCTGAATGTTTGTTGAATGAATAAAACAGCGAGATACAAAGCATCACAAACTAACTTTAAAATGCAACAAATTGAAAATGAATTCAACAATTTCTACGAAAACTAGACACGTTTTAGCTTGCAGATATTTACCCATTTTTGTCAATTTTCGTACGTACCAATCATTATCATCACCCGTATTTATAACTGTTCTTCTGGTGGGTACAGACCTCTTCTTAATAAAAGAGTTAGACCATCCTCATACTGGCCTAGTGCAGGTTGGCACATGAAATAAGTCTTTGAAGAACGTCATGGTAACTCTCAAGCATGTAGATTTCCTCAGGATGTTTTCTTTTATCGTATATCAAGCGATAGCATAGCGATAACATTTAAATACGCCCAAAGCTTTGAAGACTTATTGGTACGCATAATGGATTCTTATGCCTCTGACACTGCGTATCGGTCCGTTGGGCTCCTGCAAACCTGGACGCATAATAGGCTTAATAAAATTAAATATACCTAATGTTCAATGTCTAATGTCTTGTGTGAATTACCTCATTTATACGTTTTGATTATTCTAAAGCTCTTTACAACACAGAGTTTATCCTAAACTCGTGAATTGTCATCTTTTGAGATATTAAGTATTCAGAACACTTTAAAGATTTACAAGGTTTCTAAATACTAAGAAACATTATACATTATTTTAGTAATTTTACTGCTAATAAATAATGAATGGTTCTTTAGGGTACTTACTCATAATTGTAGATAATAGTAAATTCAAATAAATTTCGGTGTTTTGGCAGTACATTTGAAAAGGTAGATTGTAAAAGGCAAGTGGATATGTCAAATTCGAGTGTTCAATTATATTTTAAGTAAATCATTAAAAAATATCTACGAATATGAAAATTCTCTGAGGGTTTCAGATTAGCGTTTTATACGCGCGTATAAGCTCGTTTTTTGAAGCGCATGTAGGCGCGTATAGGGGTGCCTTTTGGCACACGAGCAACTCGTACGAGCGTTGACGCGCTTCTATAAGCGCAAGCCGTGAAAATCGTTGTTGACACTGACAAGATGTCGCTACCTATTCAATTGAACACGCCGAAATATGCCCGTATACGCGAGTCCGGTTTTCTGAAGCGCGTAATTTAGCGCGCGTGATAGCGCGTATGCTGAAACGAGCGTATACGCGTAGGAAAATAAACTAATCTGAAACCACCCTTAATGTTGTATTATCTAGTGACATTTATAGTAATTGTTTACCTTTTACAATTTCCAAAGTACGTTTTAAGTTAATATATAAATACAAGTAAAACACGTACTGTATAATCCAATTCTGAGCTGAAACATAGAAACACATTTCGTCTTCATCACATTCGTATTTAGATTGCGTAGTGAATCCCATCTATAGTTACAATTGGAGAAACAGTCTAGGCTTACAACGATGAGAAGCTGTTTACATCACACGATGCAATTTATTCATTTTTTTTGTTGTTTTAGTAGAGTGAGAGTAGATCATGTATGAGTGTTAACGAGCCTGGGTGAGGATAAATATGTATAATACCTTATTCTTATACTTAAACACTTTCTCATATACTTACGAAGATACACGAACATTATTAATAATATATTTTTGTTTTCCTTGACTTGTAATTAAGATTGCTCTTCAGTAGAAATATTTCCTCTAAAGTTTTTTGTTGTTGTTATATATCAATAATCTAAAATATTCTATGGCTAACGGAAAATGTCCTAAAACATGCAGGAGTACCTAAGGCTCGTACGGTATCATAGAGAAAATTATTAGTGATTTACGCTTGCTTGCTAAAGCATCAAAATGTTCCGATAAGACCTTATAATACTCACTACTCAAAGCAAGAACGATATCCAAAATTGCGAATTCGCATCCGTTGCGGGATGAAGATATTCAAATCAACCTGTTTCTTTTCGAACGATATTTCTTCTATAAACGAAGTTGGTCGTTTGTTTATTTGGTCGTTGCCTGCAGTAGGCACCTATTTGAGAATGTTCTGTGTAAATCGTGTAGCGTAAATGAAGGCTAAGACAGTAATTAACGTCAGCCCCAGCTATATAGTTTAAATCCAAGATTAAGGAGCGTCAGGGTCGCGATTTTGTCACTATATATTTAGTCTGTGTCTCCATTTGTGTAATTTACGTGGCAGGCACGCATCCATTAGGATGAAATATTAATGTCAATAATCATCAAAATATATCATCTGTCTGTATATAAGATTCTTGCGCTACTGACTGGCTGACAGACAACGCACCGAAGCCATCGGGCGCAGGAAGCTGAAATTTGGCATGTACTTATGTTAGGGTTATTCCTCTAGAGTCTCAATCCCCGAGGCACACGTTTCGGAGAGCCCCAAAAACGATAAATTTGATAACATTTATCTTGTTTACTATTTATATTATTTTCGACTTGTACCGTCGACATAAAAAGTGCATAAATGTATGAGTTTGAAATATGTAATACAAAAGTATTTCATTTGCAATGTTGTAGGTACATCACCAGCTCATAGATTTATTAGAGGTTAATACAGCTTGAATAAAATGTTTCAAATAGAATAGGATATTAGAAGAACATAAAGAATATTACATAATATGTATTATGTACATCATAGAATATTATAAATTAGGTTCTACAATTTATGACAAAAATATTTTTCAAATTAGATGTACTTACTGCCAATATTTTCTTTAAACTTACGGTATTAATGTTGATTATTTTTATACTTGATTGCCGAAGTCCAATTTTGCCTGTTTTTAATTTATGTTAATTTTTATTTAGTCTTAAATACTTTGATTTCCGTTCGACAATAATCAAAACCTGTGATCGCCCTAAGAATTTATATTATTTAATTATATTATTATAAACTATAGCTAAGCAAAAGTCTATAATTTTCTGATCCTTAAAGTTAAGTATTTAATAATTTTAGTGACTAATCATATTTTATAAACGGTATGTTGCTGTTGACGGTACTTTTAAGCTAAGTTGACTTTTAATTGAGTTTATTAAGACATACACATATTAGGGCCCTTCCGGTACGGGTGTGTCAGTCAGAGCCCTAAGAAAATAACCCGTAGGTTTCTTTGGAAATTCCCTGCCTAATGGGCTTAAATGGACGAAGCAATGGGTAAAGTCCAGTTCAACATGTGTGACATAAAATGTTTATTTCCAAAATTTTTGTTTTGTAATCGAAATGTCGTGGGCAAGTCACGAATTTTCTCTCAAACTAATGCTGATTCGCTAGGAAAGACCTTTACTCTGCTGGAGATCGGAGCCAAATACTTCACCGTCTTCGTATATTGATTAAGATTTTCAGGCTTTGGAAAGAATCAGAAGCATTGCATTGTCTGATTTAATAGTATAGTATCAGAATATAAGGCTGCTCTACTGATAGTTCAAACATTATACTAAAAAATTGGGCACAGTTTTATGAAATTGCTAAAATCCTGGTGATTAAGAACAAAATCCGGGAACCAATCAATATCCACCTACCACCTCTAGTCCGCAATGTGCCTCAAAATAACATGCTAATAATTGTAATGTTACCTTTGACTTTAATTAACGCACTTTTAATTGGTTTTATACCTTTTATGTAAATCATTCTGCTCTTTTCCTATTAAGATGGGTTTGTAGTGTGCTAGACTTAACTCTAGTATTTATTACAAGAAACCGAAGCAAGCCAGCTTTTTCTGCTTTAAAGAAAACTGACAATTTATTTACAAACTTAATATCAATCTCGAACAGAAACTATATCAATTGACAAAATTTTAAAAGTTAGTAAAATATTGTCAAAACAATAAACGATATATTTATAAATCTTAAAAATTGTCAACTCGCTTACAGCTCTTTATACTTCACCAGTTAATAAATAAGGTGGCATATAAATGATAACAAAATATGTAAAAAAGAGCAGTCAAAACACAGCTATTTATTATCCTAAAACAACCTCTTCATAAATCGCCTATCACGTTTAAGATCACGTTTCTGGCATTATTACAGGATGCTTATTCTAATGTTTACATAATTTGAGTATACACAAGACGCATTTACACATGCTCTTATAAACACCGAATATTGACCTTCGACGTAGCTGTGGATATAGTCACGTTTATGTAGAAGATCAGCTGAACTATTGTGTAAAAAAAGAGTTTTGAATTTGAATGTCATTATACCTAAGTGTCACAATTTTTTACTTATTATCATTTATAATTAGTTCTCTTCTTCGTCACCGGGCTGTGTTTAGATTAACTTATTGACCTTAATAAATAGATTTTTTTAGAGCAGTGTTAATAGATATTACAAATGTTATTACGTAATATAAACGACAAGGGGCTCTCGTAGTAACGGGTTAAAAATGCAAAATTAATTTTATGCTGTAAGTGTAAGGGGCAATTGAGAAAAATACATGACTCCAATAGAATCTCTGGAAAGAGACAGAAATCTCGACATCAAACCCTATACCAAACTGTCTGGTGAGCGTGGTGTAGCAGGCAAACGTGTCCTAGAAATTGGACTCATGCTATTGTGACGATAATTTTAGAGGTGGTATATATATGACTAGCTGTTTCCCGCGGTTTCACCCGCGTCCTGAGGGAACTACTTCGCGTACCCAGTTAATTTATAGCCTAAGTTACACCTTGGTACATCAGCTATCCGCCAGTGAATGTCCCGTCAAAATCGGTTCAGCCGTTCCAGAGTTTAGCGAGAACAAACAGACAGACAGACAGACTGACCGACAGACCGACAGACCGACAGACAGATAGACAGACAGCCAGACCGACAGACAGACAGACAGACAAAAATTGTAATAAATGTCATTTCGGTATATGTAGCGTGTATACATCCATATGCATCAAGTAAAAAGCAGTTATTTTAATATTACAAACAGACACTCCAATTTTATTTATGTGTATAGATAAGTGTGAGGATGGCCAGCAGTGATAACGCGCTAGACAGGAACCGATAAACACACATAATCCACTCCCGATGTAATCCCTATGCTGAGTACGATTCTCAGACATGAGGCAGAGACATGAGGCTTCAGCAGTGAACTACAAAATGCTATATGATGAAGTATACACCAATTCACATGTTTGTTTTTCACTATCTCTGTTTATAACATATTTATATTTTATCCTTGTGGATCGTAGACTAGAGTGGCAATGGCAAAGTCAATTTACTCACAATAAATCTTTTCTCGTGTCTGTGTAGTTCGCTAAACAATCTTATTTGCAAATATAACTATGTCAAGATGCTTGGGAACTAGCAGTAACGTAGAAGAATGTTGAAGATATAATTAGTTGTTGTTAGATATTAATACGGTAGACTGGAGCAGGCTTTATGTATTTTATGTGGGTCTAAAAAGAGGTGTTGTTTGCAATGGCTCTGTTGTTTTTTAAACAGTTTTGTGCCGCACTAAGAATTTGGGATCACACAAGATGTCCCGGGGCTAGTCTAGGTCAAACCCACAACACACGACGTAATCTTACGCGAAGAACGCGCTTTGATCCCATTGTGATGTAAGACCTATTAATGTCTCAATTTTTAATACATTAAGTGTTGCCGTTATAAAATACGTTGAGTAGACAACTAGACTATAAAGACTTGTTTCAGTTTAAATAGGATATAGATAAAAACTAACTTCAACAACATTAGTACTGTTGTCTTTATACACTAGAGTTCCTTTCCGAATCTCTTTTTGGTTAATATATTGAGATACTAGATTTTGCCCGCGGCTTCGCGCGCGTTAAATTCGGGGTAACACAAATGTATTTTCAGTCTCATATTGTGTGAAGACTCTCCTGATTATCCTAAATACTTCAGAAACTCTATAGGGTACAAAGTAACTCACTCAGTACCTTTCGGTATATCTACCGAAATGTCATCCATGACATTATCATGTCATGGATGACATTATCTAACGAAAGGTACATAATAACATCACCTTGCATACAGTCAAATGTCAAAGCCATGTTCCAATATATATCTATAAACACTTTCGCATTTATCATATTAGTAGAGAAAATCGTTTCAGCCGTTTAAGCGTAGTAAATAATTATTAATTTTTATACGCGAGCAATGTAATCATCGTGCACAATATGACATGTTGTATGTGATGTGACAGTAATGACAGATATACGATAGCACATGCGCAGCATTCAATATTACAGCGCATGCGTTCTTGCTTCCAAGAGGTAATTTTTTGCAGTACAAACTACTAGCCTCCCTACAATCCCTCCTAGTTTAATTTTTGCAACTTATGGTAGCCTCGGTCCGTTTTCGTGGTCCAATATATTTCTATATTAAATTTCAACAAAATCGTTTCAGCTGTTTTAGCGTGAAAACGAAACATACACACTTTCAAATTTATAATATTAGTAGGGATATTTTTACACATAATTACGGTTAACTTTAAAATAGACAAACTATGGCTTTACCAACTAAACTAGTCAAGTCTCCAAAGCTCGAAATAAGATTTCACGATAGTATTACCGGATTTCTAATTACCTAACCGCACAATTTTTGCAGCAAAATATTAGCACTAAACAGACAAAGTTTCTGTTAGACAAATTTCAGCTCATTTTTATTCTCAATTCAAAGAGAAATAGCTTCGTAATACATTCATGCATAGCGCAGAGCTGAGAATTAGGTCTTGAAGTAATTAATGATAATACATGCAAGGCATGCGAGATTTAACAACTGAATGGTGATGTTTTATACTTATAAGAAGAGTTGACTTACTATTAACGACCTTAATATTATAAGCGTTGGAAACATGTGTTTCCTCTTAAGGTTACATATTATGTAGAGGTTTGATGATAAGTTGTTTTGTGTGTTTGTATGTTAGAACTAATGTTGCGGCAATTGTACTTTGCTTATAAATTGTTTGGTTTTTGATGATGTTTTGCAATTTAGTTCGGTATATACTTGATACGATTTGGTACCTTAAAATATAAATAAATCAAAAAGAAAAGTCATATTCACACTTGAATATATTTTAAATAATCAGAAAAAATCATATACAGACTGTAAAAAGACCCTTAACGAAAACTGAAATCCCATGTTGTACCAATCACTACGAACATTTTTTATTTCGGCACCATACCTGGGAAATTACTGGTTCAGGAGATATTGAGGCTCAAAGTTAGTAAGGATTTTTTCTAATTAAGTACAAAATCGATGCATTTACCCCGTCAATATGTTCTTTAGATGCCCTATGACCCCATGGATAAGTAGGTATTTCGAGCATTGCACGCGCACGCTTTTAATTGCGGCTTAAAAAAATTGAAAACTTAACGAAAAATCGTTTCCCAGGTATTATTTTTGGTTAGTATGACTTGGCATGATGTCCACAACGAGTAGACTTTGGCTTAGTGATGGGTCTTGTGACACCCTGTATATGTAATAGGAGGACTATAAGTTTTACGAAATTCCAACTGTTAACAACTCGTCTACTTCAATGAGCCAGTAAAATAAAAAAAACACAATCTTAATATATATATTTCTTGTGTGAAACAAGAAATATAATACACACACAAAAAATTTCATCAAGATCGGTCCATTCGTTTAGGAGGACCTAAACGAATGGACCGATCTTGATGAAATTTTTTGTGTGTGTTCAAGGGGACTTGAGAATGGTTTAGATTCACAATTTAGTTCACTGGAAAATGTTTTTTTAGTAAATTTTTAATTTGTAAGTAGTTGTGGATTTTGGAATGTTTCACATTGGAACCGACGGGCAGCGCTGCTATCGCAGTGTCAAATCTTATATTAATAATTTCGTCAAGGAGTACATCGAAACCTTACCTGAATAATAAAACATTAAAAAATAAAGATTTCAAGTCGACAACATATATCCGCAAAATTCTGATTGTCGAGTATTTTGTTAAATTCTAATGGTACTGACAGACAAATCGCAGCCGCCATATTGGCCACTCTAGCGAAACGTCAACATAACATTTTGAGTACTACTTAGTTTTATGTAGTACTAAGAAGTTTGTATATGTAAATACTTTTTACAGTTATATTCCTTAAACAGTATTTGTATTACCCCGCACATAGATGATATAGTAAAACTAGAGAATCCCGAATTTACGTGAGCGAAGCTGCGGGCAAAGCTAGTAAAATATAAATACCTAATAATATTTTACATCTGAAACTCAAAAACTTGCATAACATAAAATTTGATATGTCTTCACACATGCAACATGCACAAAACAGTACAAACTATTCCACTGCATCTTTTGATGAAGCATAACTGCACATTTCTTGGCATAACTCGCTCTCGAGGGAAATAGACTGATCACAAAAGCAAATCAGCTTGAGAAACAACATAGCACGATCGCTGAATGAATAATTCGCATTTTCTTTCTTCAGACAAGTTATTACAGAAGCGAAAACTTTGTTCGAAAACTCGCCTCCGACATTCGTTCACAAAGTTCCACAATGTATGGTAATCATTGATCTGTAACGCACGTTACAACAAACAAAGTTACTTTATAATTTGAAAACACTCGATAAATCGTTCAATACTCTAAGAAATAGAGTTAAATTTCACCTGATTGATATTTTCATAGGTGTGATAAATAAGTTTGCCGAAGTGAAATAACGTAATTAGTTTTTTATTTACGCGTAACGGATTCGTACTATGAATGTCAATTTGTTTGGAAAATAAAAATGTTGAAGAACAATAATAATTGTTCTTTCGAAGTTTTATTAGTTTAATTTGAAGCTATATGTGTAGTTAATGAGCTTAATATGGAATACGTATTAAACTAGTGAGAAACTAGGAGATTATATAAATAAATAAGACACTATTTATTTACAGAGTCATTATGTTTCTCACCTACAAATTTAATAATGCCGACGACTCCATAGAGTATTACCATCTCTTTTGGTAGTGACGTTCAGACTACCGTCGATCCAAACCAAAAATAGCATGCTATCATAATCACCTAGTTGGAATAGAAAATGGGCCTCAGACTATAAAAGAAAAATTTTGGATCGCAAAAATACAACGTCAGGTTGATGATGATTTTAATGATGATAAAACTGCACTTACAATTAATATGAATTTATATCAAGACCTTCTGTATCCTTTAAAAAATTAAGGAACACAAGCAGTCGTCAAAGATCAAACCCAATACCCACCCGTTTGGCCAACATCGTATAGTAGGACAAAACCTCCTAATGAATCTCTGATTTCGTGAATAAAACTAGGGAGACTTATATTAGGTACACTAGATGACGCCCGCAGCTATGCCCGCACATTTTCAAAATTTTACCGTTTCTGCCCGTTCCTGTGGGAATTTCGGGAAATCCCGTCTTAGTGCACCCCTGCGGTCCCCAAGGAACATACATGCCAAATTTCAGCTTCCTACGCCTAATAGTTTTGGCTGTAGCTTGTCTGTCAGTCAGTCAGTAACGCAAGGATTTTATATATACAGATAGAGGCTTTATGATGGAAACTGAAAGTTTCTTTACTTCAGTATGATGAAATAATTAGAAGATTTGGTAAACAGTTTATTTGATTATTTAATATAAAATAGTACAAAAATATCATAAGTTGCATAAAAACGAATATTTATATTGCTAACTGGACCCTCAAAATTGTAAAACGTTACAAGTTGTGAATATTACAAAACCTCCTTAAGATTAAAATCTTGAGAGCCCATTATTTATACATAAATAGCCTCTCCTGAACCATAATCTCAAAAAAAAAATAGGCGAGATAATAAATTCACAGAATACTTTATTAACTTCATTTTTTATGAAAAGCTTTTGATGTCAAATTCAATGAAGATACGCATTTGTATGCTCGTTATCACCTTTGGATCTAATTGCCTGTTTGTTTAAAAGCAAGATTGCTTCGCTGCTTCAAGTGTGATAGCGCAAGTGACAGCTTGTCGAGACGACAAATAGGCTTGGTATTTTTTAAATGGTTAAAATAATATACGTATAGTTCGGCACTAATTTTTAATTGCGAAGTAATAGCTTTGAAAAATTCATCATCATCATCAGCCCTGTATATATATTGTCCCACTGCTGGGCACGGGCCTCTTCTCACTACGAGAAGGGTAAGACCATAGTCCACCACGCTGGCCAAGTGTGGTTTGGCAGACTTCACATGTCTTTCGAGAACATTATGGAGAACTCTCAGACATGCATGTTTCCTCACGATGTTTTCCTTTACCGTTTAGCAAGCGATAATTAAAAATTTAATACGCACTTAACTCCGAATAGTCATTGGTGCGTGCTATAGATTCGAACCCGAGACCCTCTGCGTAGCAGTCTGTCGGTCTCTCCACTCGGCTATCGCTGCCTTGGAAAAATTTGTATGAAGAAAACGCATGATGTCCCGAGTGAAAATCGCATGGCATGCAACACTGATACTGGCAAAGGCGACTTTTCATGAGGACGTACGTGTCTTGCTGAAATTACGACACAAATACAAAGATTCACTTACTTTGTTACTAATAGTTGATAGAGACACTAAGCAATTTTCATTAGGTTCGGAAATGTATCTGCTTTTGTAATTTCCACGATACAACTATTATTCGTATCACCCCTGTTCTTGAATATCTGAGAATACTAAATGCTTTATCTTATGAATTGGAAGTATACCTAATCTTGGTGCTTTCTCTACGTAAAACAGAATATTTAACCTTTTTGAAGGCTCACTCTTCAGATTATGGTTTTCATAGTACGAGCCTTCTCCAATATGGCTGTGATAACAAATCTCGCCTAATCTACCCTTTCTAAAAGTCGTATTTCCTTATATACCATATCAATACTTCCACGAAAACACAAATATTAAGTGCTATCTCGCGTCCTTAGCTTTTTATATATATTACAAAAATACTAAAGAGATCCGTTTTCAAAGAGGTTTCTTAGAAATACGAAACGTACCCGCAATGACATTAATACCGTAAATAAATAATATTACTTGGGTCCCTTACGATTCGCTGAGTAAGGGTTGGCAACCATTTGAAATATTATAAAGTAGTATCTACGGAAAGCAAAAAGTAAATATACACAGTATTTTATTCGGACATATATTGTTACAAAGCTGATATTCTGTAATATCTTGGGCTTCGAGGCGTGTAAGTCTTCGATGCAACCAGTATAAGGCTAGGAGGATGATGATTGATACACAGATTTATAGGACTGGGAACTTATAGTGTTGCTTTTCGATACAAACATCGAAAAGAGTTGACGTTGGAGTACCAAAAGCATTTGCACTGTTGCGCTAGGAAAATGAGTTGACACCGAAGACGTGCTCCACCTGGAAAATTAAGCAATATTATTCGTTTTTTTGCCATCGTTACCAGCTAGTCCCAATATTCATAACGGGCTGGAAACGCAGTAGTATGTGATGAAGGTTGCCATGAACAGGCCATCGAATCAAGGCTAACTAAAGGTACTAATGGATATCGCGTCTAGAAGATAGCAAGATGCGAAGAAGATGAATGTTTTCTTTTCATTAGGTTTTGAAATTTATTAATAAATTTCTTGCGTAGGTACACAGAATGTTACTAAGGCTATATCGGGCTATAAACGGTAAGTCTAGGCACCCGCAAAATATCTAATACTGTAGACGCCATTAAATTAACAGAGTAAACATTTATAACGCTAAGCCACCGTAATCAGGATCTTCATTATTCTCAATAACGACCAATATATATTCGAACCCTAAATACCGCTCCATACAAGAATAACCTCTCACATAATTCACGCATTCTATCGCGTGCAATGCATGCTTACGCGTGCAAACATGTCAAGAGACTACTTTAATTGAAACTTTTTAAGAATAAAAAGTCTCTCCGTGACGGTCCAACGATAAACGCGTGCAAGAATAACACGCCATGCCTTCGCATCGCGGGAAAAGTCAAGGGCGCGCGATAAATATTTGAGGAGTAGGGATTCCACCTTTCTCGGCAACTTCTGTTTATTTTTTATTTTCCGGTTGTTTGTTTTTTATTAGGCTCCTGAATCACCTGGTGTAGGCTGTTAATTTAGATTAGGAGAGTTTTTTACGCGGGAGCGCCGTTTTTGTTAAGACTTCATTTTTCTGTATAATAGAGTGGCTATGATTTTCTTTACGTCCGCGCGTCCTGAGATAATTATTATGTACACTACAGAGAAAGATAGCAATCAAATTTCTATAACGCCAGTTTTATTAGAATTAATTATTTATTTTGTAGAAGTCGTCACATAAAAAGTTAACTAAATAGAAAAATATGAAGATTAATTTTATTCAACTTAGTTTGAATAATTCAATCTCAACTTCCGTTCAATGTTTCGTGAAAATAAATTCATGAATAAAGAAATCGAAAGAGATCATCTTACAATTTTATTCTTTATGCCTTTCGGTTATTTACGCTCCATTTCCGGATCCGGATTCCGGTTTTTGTCACAAATTTCCTTAAAATTATTAACCGTGGTGTCGGTATACAATAATAATAAAGGCGAAAATAAATATTAGCTAGAAATGTCAACTTTTGAAGTATAAAATTTACGTTGTTTTTATTATTTAAGACGAATAAAGAAATAAGACGAAACTACTAGATGGATTGATTTGGATTTTGAAAACGTGATATGAAAGTGTTCTGAGCAAAGAGTTCAAGCACACTAACTTTCATTTAAATAAGTAGTTTAACATTTAAAGGCAATTTGTTCATTAATATTTGTAACATTACAATTTTGAAGCAAAAAGAAAACTACTTCGGTTGTACCGATTTTTAATTACACGAAAACAAACAAACTAGTTCCCTACTGACCTTACTTACAGGACAATAAGAACTAGCACAATAAAACGTATGCCCTACTGCGCTAAAATAAAAATAACATATCCCAACTTCCACAAAAACACCTGACAAGGCAGAACTTACATAAAGAAGCAAGAATTACTCCGAGTGACAATATCGCAATGAACTTTACCATTCGGGATTCCACTTTTCCCAGTTTTTTCGTTGATAGATGGCAGAGGGCCGCCCCAACACATTTCGTACGTGCCTTAGGCTCTGTTTATAAGGGACGTGCGTTTTGTCTGTTATTGCTCGCTTGGATGTCTGCGAATTTGTGGAGGGTTTTATGTGGTGGGTTTGTAGGTGTTTAAGCTCCGTTTCTCTCAATCCGTTTGAAAGGTATATTTTCATGTGGTTCACGTATAATAATAAAAATATTTTGCCATATAAGTACATACAACAATATCTAGTCCTAAACTAAGTATATGTATGTTTCTCTATTACACAAAGTAACAGATCTAGTACTATGGATCTAGACAATGGGTAAACAAACATAATATTCATTTTTGTATGATATACTTATGAAGGATGTCTTTTTGTTAGTCTTAGAAAAAGAAAATTTTGTCTCTATTAAGAAATCTTTTTTTATTTTGAAAAATTCAATATCAAATTTCCTCATACATACAGATAAAAATTCAAATAAACTATCACGAAAAAAAATAAAAAATATGATATTGTTACTTCCTATTGGCCTGTATATTCATTCCACGATATTCGCCAAAGGGTTAAAATGATGTAGATAGATATTTAATTTGATTATTAGCTAGCGTATGTTTCCGTGTTGTGAGGTGATGTAAGCCTCCGTATAAAGTTTAAATAAAGATCAAAAGAAGGCGAAAGTTCTAAAATGTACTATACGTTGCCCACTAAATATAGCACTGATTTTCATCAACTTCTCTGCTCTAAAGAACATGGAACAGGATAAGTCTATGATAATATTATTTATACGTTACCCGAATCTTTTCGTGATTGAGGCCGATGCAATGAGGGTGTAATGACGGAGCAAAAATAAGGTATTTATATATTACTCTTAAAATATTTAAAACATAATATTAGTTAGCAGAACCCGCGCTCCGAAGCAAAGGTCTTGGATCCCAACCAGGACAGTGGCACTAGGATGTTGAAAATTTATTTATTTATTTATGTTTTTTTTATTTTAATAGGCGGCAAACGAGCAGACGGTTCACCTGATGGTAAGCAATTACCGCCGCCCATAGACACAAGCAACACCACAGAAGTCACAAATACGTTGCCACCCCTTGAGGTTGGGAAAAGGGATAAGATGAGGGAGAAGGAATAGGGGATAAAGCCTCCGGTACTCACCGAACGAAACGAAACAGTTTAAGTACTGTTACTTTACGTCAATTTTCTGTGAGAGGGTAGTTAGTACTTCCCTGGTCTAGCCGGCCCATTCATGCTCAAATCAGCAAGGCTCTACTACCTCCTAAACGTACCTCCTACCTTATGCTCACAAACAAAAAACATTCTTACAGACGAACCTAATGCAATTTATTACCTAATGCAACCTAATGCAATTCACGTAATACTGAGTATGTCGGCTCTGTGAACTCGTTCAATGAACAAGAAAAACATCAATATTATTGTATACTATGTTGAGTCCATAACATGCCTTCCGTATGGTGACGGATTAAAAATACGGAATGTCACCACCCCATATCATCCCATGGGTGTCGTAAGAGCCGACAGAGGGAGCATATTATGCAGAGAACATCACTGTAAGAGAAGGCAAACTTGATACAAACCCTATACCAACCCGCTTGGCCAGTGTGGTATAGTAGGCCAATTCCTCCTTTCAAAGGAGAGGCCTGTCCAGCAGTAGACTGTTAAAGGCTGATGATGAACATCACCTCTCAGAATTTCAAGACTAAGAACATTGTAACCGAGTTGGACACAAGTAATACAGTAGAGCAAGGGTTTGACATGACGCTATTGTTGCCTTAAACAACTGTCTTACTTGAAGTTGCAGCCGTAAGCTTCCGTACCTACCGAATGCATCCGTTTCCACTAGAAACAGCCTTGTATAGAGAAGTCTATTTAGGTGAATGTTTCTCTTCATTATTTATCTATACTTCAAAGCAGTACTGTATGTAGAACGACTCGCTGGGTACAAAAAAAAACAAAGTTTCATGGACCTATCTTTCTTGAGTTTAGCCTTAATGAATACTTTTATTAAATGTAAATCTATTTTTTTTATAGACTCACGCCTTTATCCCCGAAGGGGTAGGCAGAGGAGTATTACACCCACATTTCGCCATGAGTTTTTAGGTCCCACGTAATAAAGAGCGAGCCTATTGCCGTTACCGGGCACATCACCAGACTCCATGCTGTAACTGAAATTCGGAAAAACCCAGTAACACTTTTGCCCGACCCGGGAATCGAACCCCGGACCTCCGATCAGCAGTTGCATACGCTATCCACTGGACCACGGAGGCAGTTAATAAAATGTAAATAACAACAATAAAAGCTAGTTAAACCATAATCTCTCTCATCATCATTAGCCTGACATAGTTTACTGCTGAATATAGGCCTCTCTAATAGCACGCCATTGAGCCCAATTATTGGCTTTTCGTGTCAGACCGAATAATCTTTGTACTAAAACTAATTTATCTACTTACTATTTCGTTGTCTGAAGTAGTCCAATATGCAAACCGCCTTACATTTTATTCGTGAGCTGGATTCATCTTCGTGTTTTTCATATACGGCTATAGTGGAGTAAAGAACGGGTATAATGTAGTGTATATTTTGGAATATCTTTTGAGCGATAAAATATTTTCTAGTCGTACGAAATAATAATGGTAAATGTTTTATATAGATTGTGCATAATAATGGGATGATTATAAAGAATTACGGTAACTTTACATACATATATTCATATACTCATACCTGTTTTTTGAAAGGGTAGGCAGAGACTATGGAACGCCATTTGCATCGATAGTTTATGATTCTTCTATCCTGTCCTTTTTTTAACATAACATAACTTCAAGCCTTTTATCCCCGAAAGGGTAGGCAGAGGTGTATTAAACACCCAATCCTTTTTTTAGGATGTATGCAATCTGGTTAAAGAACATCCGGCTGGGTTTTCACCTTCACTCTGTACCATTCACACTTGCCTTATACCTATATCTTTTTGGTCAGTCTTTCGTCATGGATCCTCTCCATCTATAGTAATAATATACTGTTTATATTGTCTTCACTGTGGACAGAAATGACGGGCTTATAGAGAGAAGGTTTATGTATGATTCGCCCCTTCGTAACAGAGTACTCGAAACCACTTTGGTGTCCGTCCACGACGCTTAGCCGCGAGGTTAGCATAATTTATCGCAACCCTGCCGTGATAATTTAAATATCCTGTGATAACCTTCAAAACTTTGTGCTAGCATGAAACAGAATTCATGATTTTTTATTGACTGCGACAAACACAATAAGCAACCATCAAAAATATATTCATGAAAAGAAATTGCAAGATGTTCTTCATTTTCGCCATAAGCTCAAATAGTCCATCCCTCTTCAGTCTCATCTGCGTTATGCCCGACCCAATCCTAACTACGTCATCGTCCATAATAGGAATCAATCCCATTTGATTTCCAAAAAGCGAAAGCCGAGACCCAGTCAAAACCGTTATTGTGCCTCTCATCACCCTTCTGTAGACAATTCAGGCTACCTCATTTACAAACCTTAGCGCCAATTCCATTTTCTCACGAGAATTGAACAAAAACCTCCTAGGGTCTGTTTCCAATTCGCAATTTACCATTTGCGCTTTCTATCTAATAAAGAAAAATCCCAAACGCTTGTGTTTAAATTGAAAGATGTCAATGCATAAGAATGGGAGGTTTTTCTCCTTATATATTTTTTATCGCTGTTTTGTTTCAGAGGTTGGTAAACGTTTGAATGGAAATATAGAATAGGAGTAAATTCTTGCCAATGGGTCTGTCTACTGGTCTGGTCGGTTCAATATTTGACCTATCTATTAATTTGACTATATTTGACAGATTTTGTATGCAGCATACATAATAGACAATTCCATGGATATATGAAATATTGAAACTGATCGTCAGAGATTTGTACACATGGTCATATGTCACTCAGTTGAGTTGGTTTAAACAGCTATCGTATGATTACTACCGGTGGGTGTACTCCCAATGCCAAAAAGTTGGAGCAAATTGAAAACATTTTACCATTACTGTTTAAATTTAGTGAAAATAAAATTATGCTATCTGTTACATTTACATAAAATGCTACTTCTTAAAACTGTGTAATATGTTAGTGATGGTGCAAGTAATTTGTTCTATCGTCACTCCGTGTGTTGCTTCTAAATGTTAACTATGGAGAACCCCGCTAGTACAGCTATCTTCTCAAAGAAATTCGGCGACGACTCGGATGTATTTACTTGATATCTGCAGGTACGAAGAAAACACAGCAACACTATCTAGTGTTATACTACCTACTAAAATATTAAACAACTTGACTTTATTACATGGTTGGCGCAGTGGTTTCAGCACCGCCTCGCTACCTAACTAAAAAAACCTTTGTGCAATTCACTTATTGTTGTTTCAGAACTGCTTGTTTTTGTTCCTCTTTGCGAACATTGATTGAATGTCCTTAAAGTCCAATACGAAACAGAATTAATTAACTAATAAAAACAATCTTATTATGCACCCCAAAGATAACAACAACAATTTGGCCCGTACCACACACCTTAATTAGAGGGCAAGCCAAGTCAGTAAAAAATCCTAAAATACCTCCCCATTTGGCAATTTTTTATGGAAATCAGCAACCTCCTTAAAATCAAAATGTTTTCCCTATTTTGGCTTCTCATAATAGCGCTTGTAATGTTTGTTTTTCGTTAATTTACATAATTTGTAGTCATTAGAATAAATTGTTATCAGAATTCTCACTTTTAGGTGTATTATGTTTTTCTTCATCGACTAATTTTTGTTAATTTTGGTTGAGAAAAATGGGCTTTCTACATGCTCTGACATGCCACATTTATTCAAAAGTAAATAGATTTTCCGAAAATAAGAATATTTTCGATATATCAATAACAATAATTTATTTTTAGTGATAGCATTCTCTCGGTATACATATGGCATCAAATATTATGAAGTAAAATGGCCCATCGCTCAACTCTCACCCGCGATATCGAGGTGAATTCTTTCATCTGTCATCGCTCGCTGAAATATCACATACTTTTGGTCGCACATTACACACATTCCTTCCAAAAACTTATCACCCTTCAGTACTCGGCTTGCCAATCGTAATAGGATCGAGGAATGGATAGGAGGACTGATAGGAGGAATCGAAATTCTTTGGGTGGTCTGAAAACACCGACACTAAAGTTGGGCTCACACTCATACGAAAACGAATCAAAGGAAATGAAGGAAGTTACGGCTTATGAAAGTCAATATCTTATCCGTATTTATACAAGGAATTTGCCAGCCCAGTAATCATTGTAAATATGAAACATATGGCTGCATATCTGAAGATAGGATCGTTCAACAATTAATACGCCAGTACATCAATCATGATTAAAATTCTTCAATGATATGAAGATGACTAACAGCCAAATTGTTTAGTAATTTATCTTGTACAAATTCTTTAGAGTATTCTATATTTCGATAACTTCACTATTTGCTTTTGAAAGGTTGTGTAATGCGTTACTAAAAATACTATTCTTAATTTTTTAGAGTTTCGTACCTCGAAAGGAATAAAGGGAACCCTTATAGGATCACGCGTAAAGGTACCAAACTGAAATTTATATTAAATACTCAAATCTACTGTCTCGTAAAACTGTGAAAAAAAAAAACAAACTTCTAAGCCAACGCAATTTTAAAGACACAACTGTTTATGCTGCATAGGAGCATGCCGGAACCTGTACCAATTGCTTTAAAATAAGTACATACCATAAATACTTTGACACATTTTGACTTCCATTACTAAATTATGAATCATTATTAAATTCGCGATAACGAAATATTATAAAAAGTAGAACTTAGATCAACAACTTCCGAATGCATACATTGCCAGCACAAAAAAAAATTCGATGCCGAGCGACAAAAATCGTGTAATATTCTCAACATTAACAATTGCTTACACGATTAAATGATTTTGAATTCAATAGAAGGCACTATGATAGTGAATTGAAAAAACTGTGTTCCGTGTGATTTTATTAAATAGAAATACATATTTGGCTACTTAACTTGATTTCAGTCTTTGGTTGAGCAATTTATTCATTAATCGATTGTTTTTAGGTGATATCGTAAACTTGCAGGGTGACATGTGATAACTTGAGCAACTGTCAAAAGTGTCAAATGTCAACCCCACACAACGTCGCCCACGCATCGTTCGTGTTTCTTTGTGTTATTATTTTATCGTTATCCGTTGAGTTGAGGTTTGTTCCTCTGGATCGAAACTACGTTTTTTTAACTTGTAACATTCACTTATTGAAATTGTTATAAGCAATTAGAAATCAAGGACGAATTCCTTCCTTTGCAATATATATGGTGGATTTTTTTTAAATATGTTTATGAGAAAAATCTCAGAACTGCGGATTCGAAAACAAAAACGCTTCATGCCTACGGTAATATTAAACAATAAGCTGGCAAAAATGTTCATTTCATGAAAAAGCAAACGGTACACAGGCTTCCATACAAAAACCGGCATTCTCCTTTTCGCAAATTTTTGAAACTTGCAAGGGAATCAAAACCTACAGGGTACTTCCCGTGAACTCAGAATCTTGAAATTTGGTACGAAGCAACTTCTTATAGCACATATTATAAAGGAAAAATTGCGTAAACCGTAATTTTTTAGTTACCTACATAATATTTTGTAATAAAAATATTTGTAATAATTTTAAAGTTACTACCCCTTTCCTCATGAACGCGTAGAGGTATTAAATTGAAATTCATGTCAAATACTCAAGTAACAAAATCAAACTTCTTTGTCAACGCAATCAAAAGAAACAGCAATTCATGCATATTTTCAAACTCGCAACTACTAGCAAGGGAATCATAACCTACACTGGTACTTCTCGTGAACTCAAAAACTTGAAATTTAAAGGAAGAAGGAGGTGGAAAACACATTTTTTTTAACATTACTTCACGCCCGTACCCCAGAAGGGTAGGTAGATATAAGGATAGGTAGGCAGTAGGTGTATTACATACCCACACTTCGCTAGCTATCTTTCGGTCCTAATGTAATGGGGGCGAGCGGGGCGAGCCTTTTGTCATGTACCGGGCACATTATTAAGCGAGCGATAATAATTAACAATTTCAATACACAAATACATAACTTGTGTGTACATAACAAGTGAGAGGTGTGTGCCCGGGGTAACTGGACAACGAACCCGAGACTATCGCTCGGTAGTCCGTTACGTATACTACTAGGCTATCGTCGTAGTATATATCTACATATTACATATTTTAATAATTATGTATACAGACAGGTTTGTACGGAACCCGCGGTGCGCGAGTCCGAGTCGCACTTGGCCGGCTTTTTTATAGTATGTACTGTCTCTGCCTTCTTAATAAGTAACCACTAGAAACTCTTATTATATAATATGGGTTGTGATTACCTTATTGCGATCAAATAGTTATTTGTGCAACAAGAGAGCAAAGTTTTTTTTTTGTTTCGAGCGCTGATTTTGAGTCCTGAGCGTGGTGAGGGACTCAACAGCACGAGATACAAAAAACTTTGCTCTCGTGTAGCACACATAATTTTTCACCACAGCAGTGAGAACACATATTACTTCTTAGGAGACGTAGAAATGAACAGGAATAGATTGAATTCTGCATAATCACTTGTTGATTTAACTCATCTGGTGTTAAAGTACAGTCATCATCGCTAGTTTCACTCATGTTTTTAGATTATTTTATATATATTAATATAATTTAACACGTTACGCTATAGGTACCTATTGTATCAGCATCAGCGAAATTTTTATTCCCGCTACTTTTTTAAATCGCGTTTTAATACCGCGTCCCTGATGTTTATTTTTTCAAATGTATCATTGTTGTAATTCTAAATAAAAATGTATTGGTTAAATACTAATTTTATACTATTAATTGGACTTATTTTTATTAAAATCCAATTATAAATTAAACATGTAAACAATAACATATAAAAAAAAATTCTTTGTTACAAATATCTTTTTTTTTGCGTTGCCGTAGGTGTTTCCTTTGAGGTCGAATTCCAAAATCGAATTTCGAATTCGAAGGGGTTTGTTTTTTCACTCACTTTTTATATGCATGTGAAAGAGACAGAGCACAGTAAAATTCGAATGTTTCAAATTTGTGGCTGAACAATGTCAATTCGTGGCACTGAAGATTGAAAAATTAAAAAGCTACTTTGCTTCACGCTCGAATCAAAATCGCGTTTTGTTCACTGTTCTCTCGCAGCAAAAGCGGCATGTTTGAGCTGCAGTGGTGAAAAATACATTTTATATCATCATCCTCATCAGAACTAGCACATGGATGAAAACATTTTTAGTAATCTAGCTACCTAAATAAACTTTATAAATTAAATATGTAGCAGTTAACCTTCTTTAGAACTAAAAAGTTCAGATTAACCACAAATATTGTATTTATTTAATTTTGCAAGTCAATTATTTTGGTTATTTGCTAAATGTTGTGAAAAATTACGGACGATTTTCTGTATTTTTCCGGCAGTTCACCGTGTGTAAACCGTGGTGTGGACAAGGTCACAAGACCTTAGTGCGGCGTGGCGGGCTCATAGATCCAGTATAAAAGGATGGCGTCAACTAGAGAGCACACACTGTGACACTAAAGTCTTAAAAAACGTAATTGACACAACGCGAAATAAAACCAAAATGTACAAAATATCAGGAGAAAAACATGAATAATTGTTTTAGTAGTCTAAGCCACATTATTACCAATTTACCATCAATGAGTGTAATTACATAACACCTTTCCATTTATAATTCTTATTTCCTGATTAGTTTCTTGGTTTTACAAAAAATAGAGCAATAAAGATAAAGACATTGCCAATGAGCAAATATTAATTAAGCTTTGAATCAAACAATCAACATAGCTTTGAAAGTGGAACACATTAGCCCGGCGATCTCACGATATTCCAAATGGAAACATAGTTCAATGTTTCAATGACTTTACGTGTCTGTCCGAGAGCCACATAAATTGCAGACATGTCAGAGTCAGTCATCTGAAGGCGACTGCTGATGAATAATGGAATATTGCTGACAAAGCTTGTTAGTATTTTTCTGCGAAGGTTGTAAACTAAGTCACGCGCGCGACTTGTGAAATTTGTGTTCATTTTAAAGTCAATTATGAAGTATGGTTTGATTTAATGCAAAATAAATTATCGTAAGCTTTAAATTTACTAACAAAATGTGTGGATATAATTTCTGAAATAAATGTTTTATGTTTAAATAAATTGTGCACGCTTTAATGTGTGGGTTTTTATCATTCAAATTACAAACTCTCGGACTTGAAACAACTATTTGAGGAGCACAAAAAGAGTTGTTTAGGGTGGAAAACGAATGTTGAAATCGCTAAACCGAAACCCCATTCAATGTTCTTTGATTGTAAAACTCAAAAAATACAAGCCGCAAAAACAAAAAGGTATTTTTAACTGAAGCGACAAACAAAAAATCTATAAAACTTTATTCACCGTACCTTTAAATCTGTCCACAAAGATCAAAGCGTCGAATACCGTTGAATGTAATTTTGGCACTACACGCGTCTATTTATATTAAAGTCATTGGCATTTGTATTGAAAAGGACAGATAGATAGATCAATATATTTATAGCAGTGAAAGTTAATCGGTTAGTACACCTTTTGAACTTTTTAAATTCTATTCATTGTGGCATTTAAAGAGTATTATTAGAATATTTGACACTTCTAAAGAACAATGCACTTTGTTTTTATGCACGTGGCCCGTGGGATGCCGATGGGGTAAAGGTCACGCAATTGCATTACTGCCTCGACATGTACCACGTTTACAATGTTTTTCATTTTTTTTTCGATATTGCTCGTATAAAGTAAGTAATTCAGATTGCAATAAGGGCAATATTGTGCAACGAAGATCGTGATAGATTATCACTGCATTGATTAGCTTTGATAGGTACATAAAAATGATTGTTTAGGTGACACTGAAACTTTGACCAATTGCATAAACGTATGGCGACATAGCGCTCTAAGTATTCAACATTTTTAAACTATTAGTCGTAGAGGAATTTATTCACTGAATGTAGATTTGGTAAAGTTAAAAATAAAATGCATTGTCATCTGAAATGAATCATAGGTATGTAAACTCATTTCCGTGGGATAATGGAAGAAATTTAGGAAGTGTCACCTCGCACTTGAACAACGCGTGCAATTTATGTGTATATATTCTTATTCTTCAGTACTTTAACCACGTTCCTGTTGTAATCTAAGACTTTTAGACCTGACAACTTTGAAGCACGGGGTATATTTTCTACATATTGTACAGAATATTTAAATTTTTGCCTCTGTCATCTGATCTCCATAACCCAAAGAGACAACTATTTTTAGGAATATACATCATCGGCCCTGTATAAAATCTGTCCCACTGCTGGGCACAGGCCTCTTTTCCCTATGAGAAGGTTAAAGCCATAGACCACCACGCTGGCCAAGTGCGGGTTAGCAGACTTCACATGTCTTTGAGAAAATGATGGAGAACTCTCAAACATGCAGGTTTCCTCAAGATGTTTTCCTTCACCGTTTAGCAAGCGATAATTAATCGTTAAATACGCACATAATTTCGAAAAGTCATGCGCGCCGTGGATTCGAACCCGAGACCCACTGCGTAGCAGTCCGTCGGTCTACCCACTCGGCTATCGCCGCCTTTTTATTATTCTTAGAAATATACTATGGTTTAAACATGTGTCAGCATATATTATAACTTCTCGTACCTTTAACTGTAATGAATGATCTTCATAATTCACGGGATAGACTATAGTGTTCTCCTAAGCTGGTGCGAATGACAATGAACAAATTTATACGCAAATAATGTAATAAATTCAGTGGTAACCTCTGCGAGGGTTTTTGTTGACCTGTCGCTACAATTTAAAATTTCATGTCTCCATATTTTCGTATTCTGGTACAATAATATTTGTTTGTAAGACTGCAAGGTTCGTTCAACTTTTGCGGTCGATCTCGAGGTCTCTTCTCAAAGTCATACTTAATTGTTTACTCATCATAGATTTCACATTCTCTCAAATAAATAGCTAAAAGATTTATGTATCTTCATCTTAAGTCATATTATACATAATTCATTTATAATTCGTTTAAGTCGGTAAATATGAGTATTAAATATTTTTATGTGGAGTTCATAAGGTATCTGAAATAATTAATATTGGTCCTTTAAGAAAAGTATTTTTATTCAGCTTAGTTTTAAGAAGAAAAGTCATTAAATTTTCATTAAACTTCTTATAACAATGTTTGTGATGATGAATATGAAGATGGACGAATGTATGAATGTCATCAAAAGCTTAAACTCCTTGATGCAATTTGATGAAACCTACCAATAGTATAGCTTATACATTAGGATAACTGGGCAAATTTATCACAATAGCCAA
Organism: Euclidia mi; assembly: GCA_944739405.2. Lineage (NCBI taxonomy): Eukaryota > Metazoa > Arthropoda > Insecta > Lepidoptera > Erebidae > Euclidia > Euclidia mi. The sequence continues at coordinate 78,784,647 of OX123190.2, forward strand.
AAATTGTTCTGAGTGTTTTTAATTAAAGTCAACTGACCCGCTAAGAACATTTTAGTACAACGGAATCATATTATTACACCTAAAAGTAGCAATATACCTAAATATGTATTCAAGTATTAATAAAAATAAATACGTTGATTGACATTAGTTACAATAAGTAACACAGACAATAAAGCGAGAACTAGAAATCGCGCTATAAAAGTTTTCACATTCGTAACTAATATGACTGTGAAGTTTTTTTTATTGTGACGAAACAGCTTCGTTACGACACGACTTGTGAACAGTGGCAGTAAAACTGGCAACAAACATACGCTAGTTTTTATATTAACAAGATGTGAGAGAATATCTAAATAAAAAAAATACAGGATCGCCAGTATCTTTCTTTAACGTTATACAGCTGATATAACTTATTGAGTATATGAGTATTTTAAATACTGTCGCGTTTCGTTCTATGAGTTAGCCCTCATCCTCTTTTCGATCTCCCTCATTCAGTACCTGCTCCTACTCCTTTTCCCATCGAGGTAAGCAGACGCCATTTTGAATCCTCGGGGAAGGCGAGTATCCATGGGCGGCATTAATCGCTTACTATGAGTCAATCCGTCTGTTCCTTTGCCACCTATGCCATATAAATGGTCATATTTGTCCGTAACAATGGCGAGCAACATATTACATAATTATGGTTAAACTTCATATAGCCTGTAGGTTATGTGCCGTGACAATAATAATACGCCGGTTATAATACAGCGCAGGATTAAAAACTATTAGAGGCACCTAATTTATTATACTATTAAGGGTACAATTATTGACGATAGCTCGGAAAATATGCACGTTTCCTGTACACACACTTGCGTCACGTGCACATATCATACACATCTTTCACACATACTCATAGCCCTAAAAAATCAGACTTATGATGCATACATACATCACAAATAGCGGCTGAAGCAGCCCAAGTCATAGCCCCCGTAGTCTGATCAAAATATCACACCACGCTTGAACCTATTATTTATACCCGCAACAAAGAAGCAATCACTTCTTGTTATTAACAAAATTACCCAATAAACAGACAATAAAGTGTCCCAATGCTATTCACATTTACCCCATAGGTCGGGAAATTTCGGTCACATTCTGTCAGACAATCGCACGATGGTACTGCGCTTTGTTTACTCAAATAAAGACTTGTATCTTAAAATAGCTTTGTGTAAATACGACGGAGAAAGATGGTATTAAATCACCCACGTTTTCGCACATGCTCTTTGTTGATGATGATTTTGGAATTTGGAAAACAACTATGGAAATCTGGTGATGAAATGTTTAGAGATACTGACGTGTAGAAAGATGTCAAAGCAGGTGATTCTATGACTCAAGGTCATATAGCTGTCACTGTCACTTTGAGAATGAGTAAGAGTGATGCACCATATAATTATATCAAAGGGTTTGAAAGTTAAAGGAAATGAAATGAATAAATATAATACAATACATTATATCAGCAAACTTTAAGAATCATTAAAGAAGCCACCCCGCTGCTAAATATTGTCTTTAGGATTCAATCCACTCTCGTTAATACGCTTTGTATGATTCGCAAATGTCTATCTATAGTCTGTATGTTTTTAGTCCCATACGACACAGGATTTAAGACTTGTGCGGGCATCATCTAACAATTACAATTCTGATGGCAAAATGTACTTTATTCTGGTTATTTTAAAACGTAACTATATTGTGTTATAAACAAAATTTGATGTTTTTTTTTAAACTGTGTAGGTACAACGTAATAATATGTATTTCTACCGAATATTCAGTATTATTTTCTGTTTACAAAAATGCTTAGACTTATTGTTGAATTTACTTAGCGCGAAACATTTCATTTCTTCCCGTATTAAAGCAAAATATCTAGAGTTAAATGTTGGCTATTTTGATTGCTATACAGTGAATGTGTTCGTGGAAATGCCAACCAAACTACAATAAGCCGAAATAAACCGTGAGAAATTTTGTAAAGAACTATTTAATTTCAACCTCTTAGGTTCATACTGTCTGATGATAGGATGTGGCGTTATTTGTTGTAAAAATACATTACCCTTCCTTTTGGCTTCGCCGTAGTCGAATAAAAACCCAGTGATTTAAATCATGATGCATAACTATTTATGGCGAATGAAAAAATGTGATCCTTGAGAAGAGTCAGCTCACTCTTCCCGTCGTAGTTACGAGGCTGCCTATTGCTGCGCGCACATTTACAGATGCGTAACTAGTATGGCGAGCGCATGCACTTAAAACGTGGACAATTTTTGGAAGCGGAATACATCTAACGACTTAAATATCTGTAAAAATCACCATTCAAGGTCTGGTTAAACAATATTAGCTTTTATACTGATCAAACAGACCGCATATACATACAAGTGAAAGCTTGCACAAAATTGGAGCAATGTAGTCGTTTAATACGGTTCACGTTATTACGAGCCAGTCAAGTAAATCTAGTAAATTCTTAGCTGTGTGGCCATTCCGTTGGTCAAACGATTTTAACTGGCAATGAGCCCAGTATTATGATTTTGATTTCTGCTCGAAACAAATATTTGTGTGTTCGTAGTCCAGGATTCTTTGTGTGTTTGTGAAAATTGTACAATAGATGTTTTGTTTTATTTTTTGAAAATAAACAATAGCTTTTTTAGAAATTTATGTGTATTATATATGTGAGCACAATGTTAGCTGATAATACTATGATCGTCAAAGTATCTCTCATAATAAAGTCCAGATCTTTAATCTTGCAAACTACTGCTCACAGTTAATTTATAAATTTGCTATTCACTGTATATATTTGCTATTTTTGACAAGATATGGTAACTCTTAAAACAAAATTGTAAAAAACAAAATATTTTAAAAGAGTGTCCAGAGGAGTTTCTTGCCGGAGTCTTCTCCCTGGGCCTACCTTTTGGAACCGGAAACTAGAGTCAGTGACGTTTCAAAAGAGTATGTAAATTACCAACTTGAAATAAAAATATTTGAATTTGAATTTGTTCTGACATTTGTGTATACTAAACTTACTCACTACCAATCTGTTTGTGGTTTTTGTATGACTCTTTAAATATAACAAATAAACGTATGACAGAAGAACAGAAGAATTAATTTGCCTAATTTTTCCATATATAAATAAAAAATATTTGTATGTTGAAAACCACGTTTCATACAATATACAACCATTTGTTACATGGGCCATAATTTTAAGACAAGAATAGGAACTCCCAAAAATTCTGACAGCACGAATGTCATTTCTATGATATAGCGTTTTAGGGATAAATTAAAAATGCTATTGTATAATTGGTTATAATGCCAATTTTGACGGTTTATGGGATAAGAAAGGAGACCAAAGTAGTTAGGACATACCTTTGAAAACTTACGGAGCCATTTAAAATAAAAATGAATACAGAATTAGTGCAATGCATATAATTACCAAAACCAAATGCTGCAGGTCCAATCTTGGCAAGTATTTAAGGAACATACATTTGTATCATCCTAAAATACTTGTCCCAAATGTGGATCCTCTTTTTATCTGTTGCCTTTCGAGAAAATCGTTTGCTTCCGAAACAAAATAATTTTATTTTCTCGAAAATACTGTCCTCAAATATGCATGTTGCAACAGACAACCATCTAAGCGAAATAAACAACTTTTTAGCTTGGTCAGAGATCGAACCCCGGATGCATCCAAGGCTTTCGCTTTGTAGTCCGTCTAATAATATGAGCATACAGAATGTAAACTTTTGGGAGAGCTCAAGGAGATTATATTTGGCTTTCATCCGTGACTTCTAGATTTTTGTGTTTTCATCTTTATATCTCCTATTCATGAGAAAACACGTAAACGATTAAATTAAATCTAAAAGACGTTAAGATTAACCTTCAATTTATTCGCCACCCACCTTGCTTCGTCTGCGTACAAAAATAGTATGGTTTACGTATGAAAACACTTCCAGACGCGCAAATATGAGCACAGGTAGGTCATGACGTCGGTTTCTAAATAGTGCTAGTCAATTGAGTTCCAATTAGTTTGTAATATTGATAACCATAAAAGCTAAGGCGAAAGCTAATGCTGAGAGTTAGTTCATGTTTGAGAATATGTGCCGGATTTTTTTTTAATTAACGTGAGATAGACGAAAACGAAGTCTGGTTTTATTATACACATAGTTATTAGTATATCCCATTTAAAATGTATATATTTTGAAAAGTTAAAAACTGCTATCCTTTCTTTCATAATATTAAATAAGTAGAGATTTATGTTATAATGGCAATAGGTGTAAAAAGCGAGTAAATGTTTACAACAACAACAAATGTAATAAGAAAGACTAAGTGTTGAAAAAAAAAACTACGTGAATTGGCACATTAAAATTTTTCACAATCACAGTACGAACATCCTTTTTTCTGACTAGAATTAAACAATTCTTGCTCTTAAATATTTTCACAACATTCAGTAATTTTATTATTATCTTATATCAGTTTTCAGTAATTGTAAAAGATTTTTTTTTGTTCTGGGTTTTGAAAATTTACTGTGAAGTAATAACAAAAAATTAGATCTAGCATTAGTAAACTTATAACTGAAATAATAACAACTTTTTTGTTAACATGTAGGTACTAAATAAATTTGAAACTTTCGTTCATTATATCAAATCTCGATAATTGAATGTCATAATCAATAGCCTACTGATGATTACAAAGTATTTATTAACTAAAACACCAAGCGAAAACAATCGGACTTAACCTGTCCAATGACCTTTCAATATCCCAAAGTAAACTGTGACGGGAAGAAAATAAATCCCGTATGCGCACGCGCAGACGAACGAACGTCCCAAAATAAAGTTCCCCACACGAGTATCGAGTTCCCGCCAGTATCTACCAAAGTGTGCGACCGTGCACACCCATCCTGTGATATACCTCTAGTCTATAGTACCACAAGCCGCAACAATATGACAAGTAATACAGTGTTGTAAACCTTACTGATCTACTTTACCCTATAACCCCTCTGTGTGACTTGGATTACCCCTCCAGTGTGTTTATGTGGCTATAATCGCGCTGTAAGTACCCGCTTTGTTTTTTAATTACGCAAACGTTTAACTCACATAGGAATGGTGGTAACAAATAATAAACTGAAGCCTTTTTCAAAACAAAGACTAAATAGACCAGGCTTAGTCCTTAGACTTAGTCCTAGATTTAAGCCTATGGAAGAGGCTTTTTAAGCGTTAAGTTCAACTCGATATTTTTAAAAGTAATTTTGGAGGCGGATTGCATTTCTAACACTGCACCTTGTGGAATACTTTTACACAAATAAATTCAAGACTAAAATTTCCATATTTAGTTAATGTTTTGTAACGAGGCCGAATAAATCTATAGCGATACATTCCGTTTAAAAAATGATCAGCTGACCTGTCTAACACCATAAATTATACATCACAATCTTTTCACCCTGACCTCTTTTTTACATTATATCGCTTACCAACCTTACCCCCGTGTTGCCATACTTAATTTTTTACCCATTAATGGGCAGTTTCAAAATCCGATCTGTCCATGGATTTCGAGATTCAAGATACATGTTTGACATATTTTGTATGGAGCTTCTGTCAAAAACTAATCTAAAATCTCAAAAAAATAGATAGATCGAATATTGAATTCAGAAAACCCGTAACTTTGTTACCCATTAAGTCATTTTCGAAAATAGCCCGTTTCCAGCATGACGTGTGTTGGTAATAAAATGTCCGCACGTGTTAAAGTACCTACGTACGTCATTTCAGACAATGTTTAGAAAACTTTGGCTATCTTTGGGTTTATTAATAGGACAGTTTAGTTTATGGTATCGTACTGTTAAGTGTATTGTTTATTTGATAATTGTCTTTGATATTCGATCGTATTTGGAAGATATTGAAGAATTAAAAGAACGAAACCTTTCGTTTATTAGCTGTGTATAACACTGGACCGTAACACAAAGATAGAAGCAAATTTTATGCCTGTGATATATTTTCGGATTGTGATTTTCCCTTCGCGATTTGTCTTTGAAGTTGAACTTACTGTTGTTGAGCAGAATTTTCACGATCTCTTTTAGCACCACTTTAGCATAAAGATGTTGATGATGGAACGTACATAATTAAACTTTTGCAGACTGAAAATAGATATGTCCAATGTCCAACTATATGTAAGTGCTAACGCTGGCCTTTACGTAGGATTTAAAGCATCGGTGGTCGAATGCGGATATACTACACACTTCTGTTTGCTCCTACAATATAATCAGTGGGTACATAAGATATTAAGAGATACATGGATAAGTATTATATTGGGACCGAAACATAACTGGCAAAGTGTGGGTGTGTAAAACACCTCTGCTTACGCCTTCGGGGATAAAGGCGTGAAGTTATGGAGTTATGTTTATGAATAAATAAGTAATACTAGTCAATTCAATTTATTCTTATGTGTTTTGTGGTCAAATATTTGAATACACTATGTTAGCCGACGACGTCTTTAAAATATCTACCGACGAAATTTCAGCTTCAAAGATCAAATACATTTTGAGATTTTGTGTGAGTGAATGACGAAATGTTAATACTTCATATTGAATAAAAAAGCAAAGGGACATTAACAAAAAACTCATAACTCAAAAGTTAATATGAAACTTTCCTAGAATTTTTCCAAACTCTTCTTTATTATAACTAGAACTATTTCACCTCGTTCTAGTATTTCACAAGCAGTATTTGGGACGCATAAAATAACGATCTGAGAACAAAAATATTTCTGCGCGGAAACTCATAAATTATTTTTATTATTTTTAATATCACGAATAATACAATATTAACAACGTAGACAGTGATATAAGATGACACAGATCAGGTTAATACACCTATAGATATATATAATGTCAGAATTCAGATCGTTTGTTATCTAATAATTTTCAACAGTAACGATGAATGCCTGACACATAATTTAAAACAACGCCTTTGATTATGTAGTGAAGTCAAAGATAGAAATGATTGCAGAACAGTAACTAGTCCGGTTCAAACCGCTCAAACCACTACCCTATCCAAGCAGTCAGTATCTAATTTTAGAATAAAACAACCCTGATCAGAAAATGTCAAAACATTCGTATCTTGCAAGAAATCGAAGAACATACAGAGCAAAACAAATCGTCGAATTCAGAACCCTTCCTTTTCGATTTCGTTTAAAAATACTCCATATATTTTGCCAATCATTCACACAATAAAATGATATTATTCCTAATGTTATTTTACGCATGTATGAAAAGAATAATGAATGTAGAGGAAGCATGTGAGGTTTGCAAGGATAGAAGCAAGTGGCAATCTGTTGTCTCTGCCTACCCCGACGGGAAAAAGGCGTGAGCATATGTATGTTATTTTACGAATTATAATTCTCATTCCTCCTTCGCAAGGATTAAAACAGCCTGCAAACAATATCAAGTTAAACTTCCATTGGACTTTGTATAGCCAATAACAAACTTCTGTGTTCGTAAAATAAATTATCGAAGAGCGATTTACCTCCTGTATCGATATCCAGAGACTTCAAAGTTTAGCAATAATATATTTACGGATTCTGTATTTCCTAAACAATGAGTCAACAAATTGTGAAGGTTGTTTTTAGCTGTTTACTTACGAAACAACTTGAAACTGCCTGTTTATAGAAGCTATCAAAACGATAAAATTTTATTTTGCGAGCAGGTTGTAGGTTGAAGGATAATAAATAATAATTATTTTTAAGCCGGTAAAAAAAAAACATTGGTGGGATCTAAATGGCAAATGAGACACTAATATGTACTTTTTTCAGAAAAGGCTTTGTTTTTCCTTGATAATATGTTGTCGGTAGATACGCCTTTGAATACACACACGGTTGTATTCGAAATAATTAATACCAAACCATCTTAGCACAACATGACCCGAAATAACACATTTCAATTCATCAAAAGCTATTCTAAATTTCCATTTATCTAAATAAAAAAGCATCCTCAAGAAGGATCATTATAATCTTTTGTATTTTATCAAATGCTTATTACACCGAAAACATATCATACCATCAATAATTCATAAAGAGACTTCGTAATTTACTCAGCTAAGCCTTATTCTCTTGTTAGCATAATACGATAGGTTTCCACAAAAATAATATATTATTCAATAAAAAGGAAACCCGTACTTGGCAGCCATGTTTGTACAAGAGCTTTTATGTAATCTGACGTCATCAAATATTGTAACGACACGTCTGGAAGGGACTTTGTGAATTATGTACAAAGGTTCTATTAATATTATGAAGTCGGTTAAAAATTGAGGGGCATTTGAACTTCTGCCCACGAGATTATTGGATGTGGTGGCAAGAAGTAGTATATGTGTCATTGTGATGATATAGGTACAATACAATACATAATATACCTACTACCTCAAAGTTTTATCAAAGTCCTTTCACAAGTTTTAGCGTAAAAAGTAGGGAACATTCATTTAGAACAGAAGCGAAAATGCGAAAGCCAATCTTTCTCGTTTATGTAAGATTAACCTCAAATGAAAAGTTCTCTACAAATCTGGTATATTATATTGTTGTTAATATTTGTTTATTTAAAGTAGGTAAATAGAACTTTACCTTCACCCCAATAACTCATATTTGTACAGAAGTCTCACACAAGCTTACCTTGAAAGATATTTATAAACCAGGAACTGAACAAAAGTCTTGAGTTCTGAAGAAAAACGCAATACAAAAGGACAAAGCTTTGTATACAAGCCAAATACGTAGAAAAGTGATTCAAACAGTTCAATGAAAAGTAAAAAATATGAACTGTCTGCCAAAACGACTAAAATATAAATGACGTTTCCATTACGCGCCTACAAGGGAAGCGGTGAAACGTGTTTGGAACAACCCACGCAAGGCAAATTAATATATCAATGCTGGATTCAAAACACCAGTTGGATTCTATAATAAACTGGATGGTTTGTTTAGATATGGAAATAGCATGTGAGTTAATTAAGAGGAAAGTAAATATTTTAAAAAGAAAAAAGGGTTATAAATACATCAACATCTGTGTATTTCAGCAAAATCTCATTTGTTGATGGATATCACAGGAAAAGCTTATTCATCATAGACATGATGCATGTATTTGTTTCTCACTCAAAACTTGTAAACAAGCAACATTTACGTGCTGATTGCAACGAATTATACTTATTTTAAAGTATTAAATAGACGAATGATATAACCAAGAAGCAGAGCATACATGAAACATGCAATTTTTTAAAAGACATAAAATCTTAAGAGAGATTCTTAGAAAATATCGTTGAAAAATAGTTATGATTTATTTCTGCAATTTGTTGAGTAAGACTGAACAATTATTCAAGATGTCAGTCGCAATCCAATTAAACATTGCATCAATCAACCACATAAATGACAAGACGAGATTCGGTCTGTCAAAATATTTTGACGATCTCATCAAATAATCTGAAGTTGGAAAACAAAAGGACGAAGACGTTTTCAAAATTGCTTTCCCAGAGACTAGAGTAATATTGCACAAGAAAATGTTCTTTTGCCAGCGCCACTCTGAATTCTTAAAATTTAATTTACATGCAGAATAATACAGCGCATACCCCTGCAACTGTAAGAACAAGACAAAGATGAATGATGACGAAATAATTATAATTTGAATGACTTGCTTGGATTTTGTTTTTGCTGGAAAATAATCATAAAGTTTGATGAGGCGTCACAAAAATGGTATTCCATTGGATGTTACTGTGGCCTTAACTGAGAGGGAAGTAATCAGACCACATAATCAATAAATTATTTGTTCAAGGAGATGATAAATAAGTCTTCATAAGTATGTCAACTATAACTGTGGTCTTTCTTTCCTTCATCAGAGAAATGCAAATATAGCTCTAGTTGAAGCAAGGTATATTTTAGCGCTAAAGTAAATGTTTCCGAACACGTCAGCACCATGAGTACAATTGTTGTGAACCAAATGACGTAGACCATGACGTGGTTTCCAACTATCGCTAAATATATTCCACCGTCATACATAGAACAGGATTTGTTTGTACAGATAACGATGACTAAAATAATGCTGATTGGATGAAAGATTAAAAATTGTTATGAAATAAACTCGCCAGAAGCTTTGGTTTATATTGCGTAGGAGAAGTTGCCAAGAATAAACTTGCAATGTTGCAGGAAGGAAATACATCTTATACGTATAAGATCCGAGTAGGTACTAGTATACTAGGTCATCATCATCCTCTTAGCGTTATCCCGGGTTTCAATTTGGGTCCGCTTACTAGTCTAACCGGATTTGGCTGAATATTAGCTTTTCCACAGAGCGATTGCCTGTCTGACCTCCGCAACCCGAAGGGATAGCGATATTCCATGGTTTAGACTAGTGTCAGTTTATTTAGTAGGTACTGACGCCCTGTAACAACTGTCAACGATCTTCATGACAACCGGGACCGACGGCTTAACGTGCTCTCCGAGGCACGGGACAAGCGATAATTAACAATATATACTAGTATACTAAGTGAACGACATTTAAAATAAAGTTCAATAAAACTAGGTAGAACCTAATGCATAATTAAGCATGTACATACTTACTGCCGATGTACTTTTCAGTAGCCTGCTTTTTATAAAAAATATATGCAATAATTTTTCAACTGTGAAAATATTCGAAACGGCAATAGAGCCTCGCCCACTATTACATGGGACCTAAAATTTTATGGCTTAATGTGGGTGTTATATTTACACCTCTGCCTATCACTTCGGAGTTACAGGCGTGAGTCTATTAAAAAAATCGAGACAAATACAAGATATCGTCCTTTTAAATGCTTCGGTACTTTTACAAGTGCTATGATTACGGATGCACTGATGTATTTAATTTACGAAATAACAGCGCGCTTAAGTTTCAATACGTATTACTTTCATTGCCAACGACGACACATAGTGATAAAAAATATTTGCCTATAGCACTTTAAAAACATCAACACATTACCGTTATACAGCAAATTGTATTATTATCGATTTTAAAAAATACATTATGCATTATATTATCCTAAAGACACGAAAACTAAAATAATTTGTCTCATGTCATTGCTCACAAATATTCCAGTTCCCTATTGTGTTACAAAATTAGTGACTCAGAACTAACACACGAGTCAAGCCAAAATACTTTTCGTCACCCTAAAAATTACCTAATCCACCAACGCTACGAATCCACCTAGAAACTGAAGTTCTTTTGAATAATTGCCTATTTTTATCCATGATGTTACATGTTTTGAAGTGGGTATTGAAATTAAAAAAAGATATATGTATGGATTAAAAACAAATAATTAATATTTGTTCTTGTCATAAACATAGAGTAGTTGGTTATCACTACTAAGAATTTGTTGCCAGATGTACGAAATTGCAAGTAAGAGCACAAAGAATAATATTAACAAAGAATAATATAATATTATATGTGATAAAATATATTGTTTTCCATTTCATTTACTTATTTAGGAAATGGTTGAGGATACCTATGATATTACTATTTGGTTATAATCCATGGACATTCAAAACTGATACACCGCACTTTTAACCTCGTCCACTTTATAATCTAATCATTTGAAATAAGGCCCAAATTAACCCGGTTTCAATATAAATGCAAAATTTCTAAAACATTCAATTTTATATCTTACCATCCCAACTTAAGGTTCAAAATTCTCTAGTAAAACTTGTGCCGACTGTCCAGTTAAATAGGTGCGTGAAATACCAAACGCTTCTATTTATAATACCTGCCGGCTCTCAGAGGATACGAACACCAAATTAAACTCCACAGCTTCGTTCATAACGAAAACGAGGTATTTGGTGCTATAAAACTATGGCGCAGTGAAGGTCGTTGGGCATACAAAGGTCATTTAAGATTTAGGAATTGGCAAATCATTGTTTCCGTAGTATTCTGTATATATATTCATTGCTTCCTCTATAATAGAGTCACCTTCCTTATAGCCGTTGAATATGTCAAAAGCTCATTGTCAAACGCTTTGTGTCAGAATTTTAAAGGAAATTGCACCTTCTGATTATACGACTTTGATCAATATTGAATTTCTGTTCGTCGACCAAGAATATTTATATAAATCTCATTGACATCTTTCCTGTTTGAGATATTATGTTTAGATTATAACCCAGATTCCGAAGTGTCATTGGAAGAAATGAGAACAGTATTTTAGTAAGGTTAATCTGTCTTGTTGTAAATGATTACTTATTGGCGGCCTCTTTTATATACTTAATGAAAAATTCAAAAGCTGGGATAAAAGGAATATTTAAGATTGAAGCTAGAAGCTTGAAGGCTGTATTCGTGCTGTAAATCGGATATTCTTGTGGGAATTATAAAACTATATGATTTTGCTTCAAATACTTAAGAATAGATAGATTCCATCAACGTGGAAGCATAAAATTATTATTAGAAAATATTTAATTCTGCTAAACCTACATATTATGTTTAAAAATTTTTTCAGGAACTATAAGTTATTCAAGTTGGGTGTTTCATATGTATGTTCCTTCAATACATATTCTAATCGGTGTATTCTTTTCTTCACCAGGTACGTAAACAGCGCTAAGCAACTATGGAGCAGTTCGAGTCGTTACTAACGTGCTGCGTCTGTCTCGACCGGTACAGAAATCCAAAGCTGCTGCCATGTCAGCACAGCTTTTGTATGGAGCCGTGTATGGACGGCCTTGTCGACTACGTCAGACGACAGGTAAGAATTAATAAATTTGATATGCCAAATTTTCCTTCAATACCTTTTCTCCTCAGTAAAATTATATTTATTGCTTATTAGTTAGCACATTATTACTACGGTAATCCCTGTATAATACCGTTCCGCATGTCATTATATGAACGCTACATTGGAAAGTATTATGCTAACCGCAGAATTTTTTACAGGTCAAATGTCCGGAATGTCGAGCCGAGCATCGAATCCCATACCAAGGCGTTCAGGGATTCCCAACAAATGTCACTCTCCAACGGTTCTTGGAGCTTCACGCTCAAATCGCTGGCGAACTCCCCGATCCCACTGCTGGGCAGGTCATGGAAAGATGCAATGTTTGCTCAGAAAAAGCATACTGCGCACCATGTGCCCATTGCGACAAAAAAGTCTGTGAAGACTGTAAGTCGGCACACATGGAAGTCCTTCGCAGGGAAATCTCAAGAATTAATAATCAAGTTCGCCGTGGTCTAAATAGGCTACAAGATATACTTGGAGTTGTGGAACGTAATACAACAAATCTCCAGACAAACTGTGCATCAGTAGCTGGAGAAGTTGACGAAATACACAAGAGGCTTGCAAAGGCGTTGAAAGATAGAACTGATTTCCTAAGAAACGAAGTCGACCGCTATTTAGCTACTGAACTTAGAAACCTCACTCACTTGAAAGATAATCTAGAGTTAGAGTTAAGTAATATTCAAAGTAATTGTGATCTCGCCGATAAATACATGAACGACGATGTTGAATGGGAAGACACCGAATTAGTAGACACTAAAGAAATATTCCTAAAAACGGTCGAGTTCCTCAGAAACTTCGATTATGAAGCTGGTGATTATAACCGCAGAATACGATTTATTATGACACATGACCCTAACCAACTCGTCATGCATGTTGCAAGTTATGGTGAGCTGAATATCACTCAACCTAACGCGTATTCTGCAGGCATGCAGCAGACTCAAGGTCTAACTAGATCGAAGAGTGATCATCGTTTGGCTACGCAGTTCCGTCAACAAGAAGAAGCCAAAGGCTGGATGGAAAATGATGAGCCAATACTAGGTGGACGTAAATTTGGTGAAAAGCGACCACCGCCACCTGAAAGGCACACGAGAGATCCATATGCTGCAACTGATGACTACAGCGGTTACGAGTCTGAACATAGACCAGCACGTTCTAGGTTCCGTTCCAGATTTGTAAAGAGTCATCTGGATAATGACAGTGACTCAGAACAAACCAGCCGCTCGACGAAAGCCGAACAAAAGGAAAAAGAAAAGGAGAAAGTTGCTGACACTGAAGATGCCACTCGAGGACCTCTTAGTGGCATATTCCGCCTGAGCGACTGCCCACGTGTTATGCAGAGAATATTAGATGTAGATAGCGGAAAGAAGAAAGAAAAGAAAGAACCTCCACCACCTCCAAAACCAGTTCAACCTGCACCTCAACCACGTTCTCGCCCTCCGCCAGCACAAAGACAGGAAAGTGAAGATGAAATATCACGTCTAAAAAGACAGAATAAGGGTGCAGCTTCATCAGCTCAAGAACCAGAACGTGCGCCAGCACGGCCTGCTGAAGAAGAACGCCCTGCTGCAGCTGTAAACCGTAAACCACCCACACCGGCGCGGGAGGTGAGTTGGGAGGAAGACAGAGAGTGAAAACTTTGCCAGCTGTACAACATAGAACTTAGATGAATCATCGATACTAACAAGATAAAAAGCAAAAAAAAAAACTAACGGCATTCCATAAAATACACTCCACGTTTAACTATTTCATACACATACACAAACACAAAACAACAATAAAAAATCTACCTACCGATTTGGTGTCAATACCGATTTACATGTAATTCCTCAGGCGTCCAGTGATGGTGAATCCGACGATGAGTCTGTGGGTTCTCTGCAGCGTAACCAGCGTAAAACTGCTCCCATTGTACCAAAACCAGCAGCAGCTCCGAGAAGACCGTCTGCGACTGAGGTACCAGCGCCACACCGCCCCGCTGCTCGCGCTCCGAGTACGGAGTCAAGCGCATCAACTGAAAGTTCCGGCTCGGCGGTGAAACACACAGGTGCCATTCTTAGCATCGCAGAATTAAAAGCAAAGTACAACACTGGTGCGCCTCCATCAAAAATTGGATCTCGTTTCTCTTCCACAGGAAACGAGAGAACAGCGCCGGCGGCAACGAACGGCACAGTTGGTGGAGCGCAACGAGTCCAGAGCCGTTTTGTCGGTTCTCAGCGACCCACGCCAGCGCCCGCACCCGCCGAGCCGGCGCACGAAGACTCCGACACCAGCTCCGAAGAGGAAACCGACTCGTCTGAGGAGAGCGATGAGGAGCCTGTAACGCAAAGGAAGCCCGAAAGCCAGGCGATGGCTCGAAGCGACATTGGTCCACTACTCGCGCGCAGCACAAACGCCCGAAATGATGCCGTTGAGAACAAAACAAAGGAAACACCCGCACCTTCACGTTATCGCACGAGGCAAACATCTCAAACCGAAGAAGAACCCGCTCCTAGATATGGCACAACTTCCAGCGGATCGTCATACAGTAACCGCTACGGAAGTAAACCAAGAGAGCCTGAAAGAGAACTCGAAACTCAGTCTTCGATAGATGATGAGACAAAGTATCCCACTGCTAGATCGAGGTACCTCGCCCTAAAAGAGCGCCGCAACCGTCTCGCCAGAAGTAAGAGCAGTCACACCGGCTTCGGTGTTGGAGACGACGACGATCAAGACGATCCGGTATCGCCAACCACAGCATCCCCATCCGCGTACCTTGCGTCTCGATACGGCTCCGGCACTGGTGGCTCGGAGTTGTCTCGCAGCCGATCTTCGCATGCATTAAAGTCAAGAGAGCCCTCACCTGAGCGGCCTACCCCTGGTGAAAAAGATGGAGCGGCCTTGAGCTCCTGGGCGAGATATTTAAAGAACAAATACGGATCGCGGGGCAAAGATCGCGATCCTAGTAGTACATCGTCGAGCACGGCCCGTCGCCTGTCTCTCGGGCTACCTTTACGCTCGGCAAATGAGCTTGCCAGTTCTGATGACGATTCAAAAAACGCGGCAGGCTCCCCCATCTCCCCTACGGCGGCTACAGCAGCGGTAGCAGGTTAGAGCAAGGAGTGGCGTGTACATAGTGTTATGCTTAGGTTTGACGAAATGGTTTTATGATCTACCTATCAGTATTTTGTATGCTAATTTGATTTTCTGGTGATAGGTTTCGCAGCAGCCGGTTCCTCCCCTAGGAGCCAGTACATGCAGAAACGCCGTTTACAATTCAGCGTGGGGAGTCGGGGGAGCGAACCCGGATGCTTTACATGGCCTCGTGGTATCGCTGTGGGCCCTGACAATACAATGGTCGTGGCCGATTCTTCTAACCACAGAGTGCAGGTAAAATTACCACAAAAATACTTTCGAAATATTTGCCAGAAACATTTTAAAGTGTACTCCTAATGGCACATATGGAGGAAAATATACTTACTACATTTCCTCTTACGAGTGCAGTGGCTCTGAGCTCTAAGTACTGCTTTAGTGCAAGTGAATGCTGCACACATATTGGGCTTATGGCCTCCGCAGTATAACAGTTCTACGTTATATTACTTTAGATTTTATACTGTTACTAAATCTCCAAATTTATTCTAAACCTTTAGGAATGGATATAAAGTGTCTCTCTATTACCAAAAGTTATGCTTATATGCAATTTGAATGTCTCGCATACAACACTCTGAACCCAAAATTTACATCCTAGAATATCGTATTTAAATGCAAATTCATTGCAGTAAAGAAAATATGTCGTCATTTCTGCTTATAACGAGAAATATTGCTCCAAATAGAAATGATGAAGTGATGCTGAACGAATGCCGATGTCCGGAGTTTTGGCACAAGGTCAAGCGAACATTTTACACCAAACTAATTAAATTGGTGTAAACATTCTCTGGAAAATTGCTGTGACGTTTTGGCCTTCAAGGGCTGTGTATTCCAGGATTAGAATTTCATCCTAGAAGTACAAAAAGTGGAGTACTTAAATATTAATTAAATAATGGCATTTAACAACTAGCATCTGACAGGCGTCCCAAATTTAATGCTGCAGGGACCATGTAGAAATAGATGTCGAGTTCTGCAAATTGGCAGCAATATCTACGACTACTATTTCTGTCATTCTACATCATGACTAACTGACCTAACGTAGCATTTCCTCAAAACTAACTCAATATTGAGACGACTGACGCCAATAAATAATTAATTGGTCAAGTAATTTTCGCTTCTTTGCGAAACAACCATATACAGTAGGTATTTTTTGCGTGTCTAGTTCTTCTATGTATTGGATTAAGTCATTTTAATTTAAAAAGAGAATTTATTAATAAAATTTTGCTGACTTGACTGCGCACTTGTTTTAGGAAAATTTTACATCCAATCTACTTATTGATATATATGTATATGAATAGGTCACTCTACACTTTACAATGTTTCAAATCCATTTATGCCTAGTCACGCAAACATGTCCAAAAACCAGACCAGTATAAATTGAGCTGTCAATCCCAAATACCTACATAGATATTTACTTTACCACAGGTGTTCGACTCCAATGGTATATTCGTGAAAGAATTTGGACAGTACGGCAGCGGTGAGGGAGAATTCGACTGCCTCGCCGGCGTAGCTGTCAACCGCATTGGACAGTACATCATAGCAGATAGATACAATCATCGCATACAAGTAAGAAGAATGAAACTTGATATGTATTTTGTTCTAGGCTGAATATTCACTTTGCCACTAAAAGTAGCATGGGTAGTGTAGTTGTTTGGAATGATGAACTGGACTTTAAAATGTAGCAATTGTTGTGCTTTTGATCTGCACTGTGTGTCACAAATATTTGTTTAGAATAAGGTCTTGTTAAATATTTGTAAAGCGCTGATACAGGATCTGTTTCTAGTGTGTGAGCTGACTAGGTATACTAGCAATTACTACTACTACTAGCAATAACTACGGTAAACATTGTGCCTTTGAATTAAACTGCAATGTGGTTCAGTTTATTATAATTATATTACCAGATATCGCTCTAATGTTCTGTTCAGTATAACTATTCATATTAGCAAATACCGCCTGAAATAAACGGAGCTATTTTTAGATCACATTTAAACGCCCCAAGATAACGTTCCAATAATTCTATAAATAGCAGTCTCCAAATAGCAGTAGCTGTAAGTAATTTGCTGCTAAAAGCTTTCACCGAAGTCAAACTGCACGTTCATTAAATATATTACCGTGATAATATTCGTAACGTCAGCGCGTCACTGTAAAATAACGGTTATTTTTCACAGTGAAATATTATTGGCCCCTGCAATAACTCTACCGGTTTGATATATGCACTTCTTGTAACGTTATTGCAAAATTTGTACTGCATTTGCTTTGGTTGAATATTAGTCTGTCTCCAAGGAGTGAATAATGGTCCATGTTGCTTGATATTGCTTTGGATTGAATTTATTGGCAACAATCAACCGGTTTCTTAACGTACTTAATTTAGGACCTATAGCTCCATTTTGTATATCGATTAAAATTTGTTCAAAATAAAAATATCATACATACTATTATTTTTATTTTTTATTTATAGACTCACGCCTGTATCCCCGAAGGGGTAGGCAGAGGTGTAATATTCCACCCACATTTTTCTATGATTTTTTAGTTCTCGTAATAATCAATATCATCATCAGCCTTTAACAGTCCACTACTGGACTAGGCCTCTCCTTTGAAAGGAGGAATTGGCCTACTATACCACGCTGGCCAAACGGGTTGGTGTAAAAGGTGGTTTATATCAAGTTTTCCTTCTCTTACAGTGTTGTTCTCTGCATAATATGCTCCCTCTTTCGGCTCTTACGACACCCATGGGATAATATTGGGTGGTGACATTCCGTTTTCTTAATCCGTCACCACACGTCGTAATAATATGTATAATATATTTTCCGTTTTCATCTTTGCTATTTTGATCCACATTCATACTTATAGATTTATCAGAAAATGTAACAATAAATTCATATCTGGTATAACATATAAATTCAGTAAATCCCGATCCCGTTAATATTGATTCACATAAATATGTTCCTTTAAATAACGTGTCGATATAATTTTCGTTTTCCATATCGACGCCTCCTGTCATTAACTTTTATGACTATCGGATACGTATTTTTATTATTTGCTTTATTTTGATATTGGCATTGTAATCAAAGTCTTGTTTTTATAGATAGAGGCTTTTACGTTATACAATACGCCCGCGGCTTCGCCCGCATCAATCATACATATAAACCTTACTCTTTAATCATTCTATCTATTAAAAAAAATGCATTAAAATCTGTTGCGTAGATTTTAAGATTTAAGCATGCATAGGGACAGATAGATAGAAGACAGACTTTGTTTTATACTATGTAGTGACTAGTGTAAGATTGGAAGTTAGTGGTAAAAAGAATCATTGAAAATAAAACTATACTGGATCGAGACGTCCAGTGCTGGACATAGCAAAAGTTCTGCACTGTATACTGGAAAGTATAACCAGTGGAATGTAGACGAATAAACCTAAAAAAATATTTTCAACGGAATTGCATAAAAATACCTTTGAGAGGTCCAATCTGTTGCATTTTATCACAGAATTTTTTCTACGCTTTCTTTCTATCTATTACCTTTTTTCTGACTTGAAAATATTTATTTTAGTGCTCATTTTTTTCTCTCAGTTTATTTTTAAAAAACAACAAATTCAAATTCAAACTTGAGCAGTTTCTCGGCAATAATCCATAGTCACAAGCAAAACAGAATGAGCAAACAGCCAGAAGTTATTGTCAATTCAGATACAATTGTGATTTTAAATTCTAAAGGCCTTATTATAAATTCACAATACGAAGTTGAAGAATCTTGAGCAAATCGTTTATAAAGTTGAGAGTTAAGATGGACTGAGCGGTAAAGTCTCACTGGTATCAAAATTAATTGACCGAGGTACTGCCATGTCCTTATAATATTAACGAAGTATAACTTATTGTTGAGTTTTGTTTGGCGTTCGTAATTTGCCGCATAACCGCTGGAGTAGTCTGGTTCTAGATTGGAGACCGTAGTATCAGAAAACGTAGTTTAAGTCGCACTTCAGATAGTTGGAATGATGATATTCGCAAAGTGACTGTCAACGGCTGAACACAAGAGCCAAAAATCGAAGCTCAGTGGAGTACATAAGAAAAGCCTATATCCAGCAGTAGAATACCGAGGGCTGATGATAAAGATGTTTGATATTCTTCTTCGTATTTTGTAGAGTGTGTGTAATTTCTATTGTATCAGTGAAAGTACAAACCTTCGAAGACTTTCAGAATAGCGCAATGGTTCATGTTCTGAGACAAAATCTGGAGCCGAAAGCTTTATGATTTTTAAAAAGTGACAGCGCTGATTTTAATGCTAGAAGAAGCAGTTAAGCCACATTTACCGGTGTTTCATTCAGCCGCATTTCATTTTCTTCCTCCAATTTTAACCATTCCTTCTTTAATTTGATTAACAGCATGACGTACACATCTTAAATTACGAGGCTAAGATAAGAGCAACGTTTTACCATGAGGCAGTTACCGTTTACTAATTCAATTTTGTCCTTGTGATTTAAATAATACACATTTTAGCTGTGTTTAATCATCACTCACAGAAATGTTGCAGTTGCGAAAACCATATGTTTATGCGTCTATTTCGAGCCAATGTGATCTTTGATTCTGCTGTTAAATAGTACAAGTCTGTATATATTTAAAAAAGGTACGTGGTATATAGTCTTTCGGCATATATACCACGTACCTTTGTTTGGAGTAACCAATATTTCGGCACCGCCATGTTCACGGATGTACTCTGCCGAATATTGATTACTTCAAACAAAGGTATGTGGTTGTGGTATATATCCTGAAAGACAATTTAAAATAAGTTTAAATGACCACGAAAGTTTAAATTCCTATATTTGAAAGTTGTTTTTTTTTTCGGATTGAAAAAAAACTTTATTATTTTACATGCAATACAATAAAATATAATTAAAAGTTGCTCAGAATATTTATTAACGAAACAATTATGTCCGTACAAATATGTACCTATTTCAAAATATTCACACTGATGTTTATTATAAATTCGAATTCCAAGCAAAAGGTGTCTATGGCTATGGCGTGATTGTACGAATATGTCAATTAGTGAGTTTAAGCATTTTTCTTGCTGCAAATACGTTGTTCTTTGCTTTCATCAATAACATTTTGTAGTCATCACAGGGTGTTTTAAATATTTATTCATTTTTGTTGCTCTTTGCTGTGAAAAATAATTTTGTGAATAGTCATTAGATGGTGTCTTAAATATGCAGATGGTTGTTCCTCAGGTTGAGGAGATCAGACGATAGAAGCTCTATGAAAAAGCAAGTATTCTGTCAAATCAGATTAGACAAAAAAAAGTCAATCACTCTGTCGTATTCCACTGCTGGATATAGGCCTCTCCCAACACCGCCATAGTACATGGTCCTCAGCCTTCTGCATCCTGTCCGTCCCAGCCAACTTTTTCTGGTCGTCGGTTCACCTAGCTAAATAAAAAGTACACGATGATCAAATTACGATGATTCTGAATTTAAATTTATAAAAGAATAAAAATGCACTTGAACTAAAATATTTGGCAGACATATTCAATTCATTGAACTCATTTCAAATACAAAAAAACAAGGTCATCTTTTTATTCCAGTTCAAACACCTCTGAGAAAATAATTTGGAATCTAAATTTCATTGGATTTTGTTTCGTTTGTTTATGCTTTTGTTACTTGAAAATTACTGCTATTTCACGGGATTTTTTACTTGTCTCAAAAGCAAAACCTAGTATTGTTTTTATCGGGTGTAAAATGATCTGTAGCAAACATTAATCATTTTTAGCCTCAAAACCAACGAGTCTTGAAAATCTCAGTCTCGTAATACTTAACCCTTAAGAAAGGTAGATGATATATGTAGCTTGATGAAAAAAAAGACTTGGATCTACGGAACTCTCTCTCGTTGAACGGAACGCAACAATGTGTATCCCAAGAAGCCAAATCTATGGATAGAACCGATATTGGGATCGACAGATAGCCTCTGTTGCTGTTCAGTTAATAGAAAGCTCAATGTTCCTTCCTTTTCGTAACCTTCTCCACTTTCAACGATGTAATTAATTGAATATTTCTTTCTAATTCCTGTTATTTGACAAAGAACGCAAATGTATATTTGTCAGGTGTCTCTTAGCCTCTTGTAGGAGAAAAATATATAGCTTACCTATAAATCTCATTCCTATTACAATTGTAGTATCGTATTTTACATCTATTTCTACGACTCAGTCTGAAAACTAAAACAAATTTGCAACTCTGAAATTGTGTTTCGAGAACTTTCACCTCGGTTTATCTTTCTGACTAAGAATTTCAATTTCACCTATCTCGCTTTCACACTAGTTGTTACAAGTATTAATGTCAACTTTACGAAGAACAATATATACTTCGGTACGTGTTGATCTCACTGAAAGTCTTAAACAGCTGCACCGAATTTTATAATTAATTGTGTTTTGGTTTGATAGATTCTCGGGTTTATTAAATCCTTAAACAGCTGCATCGATTTTTATATACAATTATTTGTGCTTTCTTTTAATGGATTCTCGGGATGTTCAAGATCGATAAAAGTCACAACTGCTGTTGCGATAAAACCGAAAGAGAAAGATAGTTTGAAATATATTTTCGTTCAGTCTTACTCATTTTGCGAATCGACCCCTAGGTATCACCCTAAATACAAAATATGCGCCCATTTTAATATAAAGATCCAGGATATTTTCTTAATAAATTAACCAGTACATTGACAAAATGTCCCTGATCACAAAATCATACGTCAGCCCTAACTCAATGAGAATACATATAAGATATACATATGATCACTATCCTCCAAGGCCGTCTTAATTTTAACATGGTAATCTCTTGAGTTCATGGTCATCGCTTTATGAATAAAGCAATTAAGGGGTAATTTTGTTTGTGACTAACCCTGATATGAGTTCCATACCAATATACATCACATCAGGATTAAAGATACACAAAAGTCCAAATAATTCTCGATAAAGGGCTTTCAACTCAGCATTTAAAAAAAATCAAAAAGTTTGCTTGGATGTCGCTTATTTTTTCGAATACTCTTCAGATTAAATTTAGTCTGAAGTTCGTATAAATAGGTCGAAACATCTGCTGGCTGTAAAAATATTTGTCCCGTGCCTCGAGCACATGTTCTGACGTAAAAATGCTAAGTAGGCGTAACACTTTTGAGTCATTGAAACGAATACGTAATCAAAGAATTCTCTGTGATCTAGAAAAGTTTCGATTGAAATGCTGGCAATAAACTGTATCACAATAATTGTACATTAGATGTCTATGAGATAAGAAAGAATTTCATCACGCATTTTATTCGACTCGAGTTTCACACTCTTACGTTTTGTATATTTATATTTGGTTGAACACATGAGCGTTATCGACGTTTTTTATATCGAAATTTTAGGCTCGGTGGAGGGTCAGAGTGAGACTCTCCTAAAGGTACTTTGGGCCCTTTAAAATGTTGTATAGTAAATCCATGGTATAGCAGGGCTATATGAACTGCGTTAGCATGGTGATCTCGCTAAGGCAAGCGTAAGGCAAAAGATTGCCCATTTTCCAATTGTGCATATTAATATAAGAATCTCTATCGCGTCATTTTATGGCCAGATACCTGAAATATATGTCCTTTATTAGGGTCTTTGCGTCATTGGCTGTGGTCATTGGATTTCAAGTTATCCCGTGACCATGGTTGATCACATGACGAAACTTCGGGACAAATAAAACGCAATTACTTTTTCTCTTTATAACAACGCATTTATTACAACGTAATAGAGATTTATACGCATATAATACACAATGGTATATATCAAAACGCCTGATTTTTATAAGGCAGATGGTTGTTACGACTCAAGAAAGATACAAAATTAGCTTTTTCAAATTACATTTTTAAATGTTTTTCCCCATAAATTTTCTAGTCTTATAAGGGCAAATTTAATGTAGAAATACAAAATGTTCTACAATATAGGCATAACACCAAAAATACCGTTAACATACGTCATCAATAAACGTGACCATATAAGCAATTGCTCTCTTATGTTCAGTTTTTTATCATATTTATTTACGAGCATTATTAATATTAATTGTACATATGTTACGGCTTTTGAAGAACACTCCATATTAACACTTGGAGACCAACTTTATGTTAGCGGTGTGCTTCAAATTCATAACACTCGATGCTTTATCGAAAGGATAACTTAATAAAGTCTATTGAAAACTAGGTTGCGGTTTTGAAAACCATATTTTCTAGTACTTGTCAATACAAGTACGCGCAAATATGCTTTCAAAACGAAATGAATAACAGTTTCTTGCCAAAGACTAATAAAATATTCTCTAAATCATGTTAACCCAAAATCAAGAAAACTATTGCTTGCCAATAAAATTATATAATATAATAATAATATAATAATATTTTATCACATTCACACAACACCATCTAGTCCCAAACTAAGCAGAAGCTTGTACTATGGGTACTAGATAATGGATAAACATACATACATACTTTTTTTTTTTTTTTTTTGTAAATACATACATATTATACATAGAAACACCCAGACCAAGACAAACATCCATGTTCATGCACACAAATGTTTGACTTGAGCGGGAATCGAACCCGCGACCTTCGGCGTAGCAGTCGCTTACACTCCCGCGGCGCCAACCGGTCGTATTGAAATACAGTTTCCACTAAAACTATAATTCAGCCACACCAAAGTTAGTGTACCGATACTAGAATTTACAACGTCTAAAACAAACCGCTCGAAGTATAAATTTAACCTCATCTATTATTTCATTCAAACCAATATTTATAAGAAAATTTCCGCATTTTAATCTTTATTTCTATGAAAAAATATACAGAAAGGTCATGATTTTATTCAATTTTTGGTGCAAATGTGCCGCTTCAAGCTTTTATTTCTTTAGCGGTACTTTTTGCGATCTGACTAGCTGAATAACATCTTGTTTATAATTATTTTTCTGCTTGCAATAAACAGCGGTATGACTGAATAAATATCATCCTTTGTTAAAGTGCTCCTATGTATGGTAAAGACATTTTATCAACATAACAAACCGTGTGAAGCTAGTTCGAATGTTTTCTACAGTTTATTTTGTTTGTAAGGTAATATGGTTTAAACCGAAAGATCTAGTCACAATATGTTCCACTGCTACCCATGGTTTTACAGGAACCGCGAGTACAGGAACTCAAGGCTCGTAGACTATTTGCTCTAAATATTATCACTCTAAAAAAAGTAAACCAAGATAAAATCTGTCAACTGTAATTTAAATCCTATCGATAATATCCGAGTTAGCAAACGACAAAGCAAAATGTCGTATTTCCAAATTTAGTAGTAAATAATTATTCACAGTATTTATAAAACTATCATTCCTTTCCAGGTGTTTGATCCTCAAGGACGGTTCTTGCGAGCCTTCGGTAGCCAAGGTACTGGCGACGGTAAATTCAACTACCCGTGGGGCATAACAACCGACGCTCTCGGATTCATATACGTCTGTGACAAGGAAAACCACAGAGTACAGGTAAATAAACAACATTATTTATCTGTAAAGGATGTATAAGAGTGAAGTCCAGGAGAAAATACTACTATGATGCAATAAAAAGTGGCTGTGACTTACGGATGGACAGACAAACAAATATGGCGAATCTATATCGGTTAGGGTTTTTGCTATTTTTAGCTACCGAACCCTAAAAAGTGTTTTAACACACGTAATAATTACATTGATCAAACTTATAGAAATATGACATTTCACTTCGCGATAGAGGTTTCTTAAGATTGCGGGTTTGTTTGCCATTCATCGCAATGAGTAGAGAGAGAAAGAGAGAATCGATCAATCCTGGTCTCTAGATAAAGAAACCCTCACCTATATTTTCTTTCTAAATTACTAAAATATACATACATCAAATATGTACTTGATAGAGATTTTTTGTTATTTACCTTGTTAGGAAGAAAAAAAAATTCTGTACTGGTAAATTCTCAGTCGAGCCACATTCAGGTCTAAAAATATTAGACACCGTTGATCTTTTGTGTACACGCGGCCCAGCGTAGAAAGCAAGGATCCAGTAATTGTGTGAGGGGCAAGGACAAAATCTATTCTTAAACAACACTCTTCGAAGGTTATGAGATTATCTGATAATCTCGTAAATCAACGTGCGTGACGTCTAAGTGACAACGGGTAAATATTTTTAGAACCTTCGCCTTCTATGATAAAGTTGAAGAATATTGTGTAAGTTAATTTTTATAGGAAATAATAGTTCTTTTATAGTATGTTAAAGGTGAGCAGTATATTTTAAGAAAGGGTCTTGTAGACCTCCTTAACCTTGAAAATGTTGTCAAAATTGATATTTTTAATGGACTTTCAAAATGTTTCTGTAACTAAAAATATCAAGACAGTAAAGATAATGACTGATCTAGGAATAATAAATCTAGAAAATTTAAAAAAAAACAATACATAATCAAAGAAATAGTCATAAACTATGGCCTGACCGTTCTTATAGTGTGACGAAGTGCTCAGCAGTGGATCAGTTTATATACAGGGCTCATGATGAATTATGATTGTATGTCAATAGCTATTTGTTATTTTTTTACGAATACTCTAGGGTGCCCATAGTTACGCCTGCACACTTTTTTATTTTTGCTGTTTGTTCCTTATCCCGTGGAAATTTCGGAAAATCCATTTTGATGCACCCCTGCGTCCCCAGGAAGCACACATGCCTCTTGCGCCCGGTAGTTTTGGCTGTAGCTTGTCAGTCAATCAATATCGCAAGAATTATATATATACAGATTTTTGTACCATAGTTGAACTCACCAAACTATTTCTCTGCCCCTAGGTATTCCAATCCGATGGCACGTTCGTCGGCAAGTTTGGTTCCTTCGGCTCCAAGCTTGGCCAGCTGGAACACCCTCATTACATCGCCGTCTCCAGCACCAACAGAGTCTTGGTCTCTGACTCCAACAACCATAGGATACAAGTCTTCGATGTCAACGGAAGAGTTCTCTCCTCATTCGGTGAGGAGGGCTCTGAAGATGGACAGTTTAAGTTCCCGAGGTAAGAATGACATTTATGTATTGATATTTATACCTGGACTTACACTTAAACTCAAGAGAGTGGCAACATTATTTACCAGCGTCCAGACTTTGCCAATCTTAGGAATTACGATGATTTTTTTCTATCTCTCCGACGTTTTTCTTTTGCTATGCCTGGAAATAGACGATGTTGTGTTTTCCACAAGCTGGGATAATGGCAGCAGCTATAATAAAAGAAACACTCAATGGAGTATTTTCAAGAGTATTTTCAAATCAAATCAATAATTTTCTTTCTGTTTATATGTATTGTATAAATAATTGTGTAATTAGTTCAGAAAGATTCGTGAATCTTACACTTTTGTCATAATCATAAAGATTTATGTACTTACCTTTAATTTAACGAGTACTATCTACATATTTGTCCGTGTGGGGACGGATTAAGAATACGGATTGTCACCACCCCATATCAACCCATGGGTGACGTAAGAGCCGACAGAGGGAGAGCATATTATGCAGATAACAGCACTTTAAGAGAAGGAAAACTTGATACAAACCCTATACCAACCCGTTTGTCCAGCGTGGTATAGTAGGCCAATTCCTCCTTTCAAAGGAGAGGCCTAGTCCAGCAGTGGACTATTAAAGGCTTATTATGATGATCTACATATTTATCGTGTGCAAAACAAACTTCTATATATACTTTTTATAAAGAACACCAATATACAATAACAGTCCCATAGCATAAGCTACGAGAACAAGAACGGTCTAGCAAACGATCTTATATCACACATTCTATACTTTAGCGATGTTTGAAGGTAATGATAGTAAAATATAGTCTGTTTAGTGTATTTCAAGGGGAAAAGTTTTCTTTATGTAAATTTTAAGTCAGTTTTTAATTCGCTTTTGTAATACTAAAGCAATTTAGACATATTGTTAAACTTGACTCTATTGGTTTTGGCCATTGACATCGAAAATTGTAATATTTTTGCCAAAAGGTCCTCACTAACCTCATTCGTTATCATCTAAATCAAACACATAAAATATGTTACAACCTAACATGTATTTAACCAATCCTGCACAAGATGATCAAATAAACTTGTATTCCATTATGACCTTTGAATCAGGAGCCAAATCTTTCTTGACGTGTGCTTCCAATGGCGCTATAAAGTGCGGTCCGTTGGTCTTCTAATTTAGCTTTACGGGCGCTTACAACTTGCGTCCAAATATTTACTCCAATAATTATCCGAACTCCGAACTCCATAAGTGCTGACTAGTTTGAATTATCATGGATTGAATAGTTTGTGGTTCTACGTAAATTGATACAACCCTTGTTTCGAGACCTTCACGATTATGTATTTGTGATCGTATCTATTATTCTAGGTGTTCCAAGAATTGTTTGTTACGCAAAATAATATAGCTTTGGGTTTATTTTCAACTGTAACATGTTTGCTTTTGATTATGATCAATTCGAATTGTTTTAATGAAACAAAGGCTTATTTAGATGTTTTTACTAGAGAGATAAATACATAAATAATTTAATTGCAAGGCAATTAACTCATAATCTTCGGTTTATTTATGTGTACACTGCAAAAACAACATTGGCGAAATATTTTTAGACAGAGGCCATTTTCGAGACCATGAGAGCACTTAAGAAAAATGGGGTCAAATGTTGAAGAGAGGACTCCCTGTCAGACAATACCTTTCATCTGAGTGAACGTCTAATAATAAAAATTGGACCTTCATTACAATGATGCCGATATTTTAACCTGCTCAGACGAACCTTGACCGAAATTCCCGTCTCGATAATAAAATATGACCTGAATACGTGGTTAGCGCGACATGTTTTACAACTTTCAAGAACAGGGAGACTTTAAAAGACCTTGCTCACTAGGCGTTAATATCGCCGAATATCACTTAGAGAGCCTTTCCCCACGGAACATACGTCCCAAATTAAATTACAGCTTCTTACGACCAAAAGTTTCATCTGTACTTTATTAGTCAGTCAGTAACGTAATAATTTGATATAATATACAATAATAATAATAAACATAACCTATATATTCCAATGAATTAGCACGTATACAGGGTCCTTTATACTATTTTTGTGATCAACGGATTTATAAGTCCAGATTTTATAAGTGAAAAAATTGTGTAGTTATTCGGGAATTAATTCTTTGAACACTAAGTATGGAGTCTGTCTCGACTTTTACTAGCTAGCATTAAATGAAATTTACGATATTTCTTTTAAATGCCGTCTTTTGTTCTGAAAGTTGTTTCAAAAACAATTTCAATAAAGTTTGCGATATTTCTTTTTATTTCACTATGTTCTTTTGAAGGTTTATAACCTTACTAATTTGCCTCTAAACAGTAGGTATAAAACATTTCTTTACTTTGTAATCCTACGTAACAACGCTGATTATAAAATTGAATCTCTCGTACGAAAAATGACACACACTTATTTTAAAGTCCTAATAGCCTCATTCCTATAAAATTACATAAGTACACAAACTCTTTTAGTAACGCTGTCACATTCTTTCCCCAGAGGAGTTGCAGTAGATGACCAAGGATACATCGTCGTAGCTGACTCTGGCAACAACCGTATTCAGATCTTCCATCCAGACGGCAACTTCCTCAGGGCGTTTGGCTCCTGGGGATCTGGCGATGGAGAGTTCAAGGGTCTCGAAGGCATCGCTGTCATGTCGGGGGGCAATATCATCGTGTGCGACAGAGAGAACCATAGGGTACAGGTGTTTTAAGGTGAGATAAAAATTATTATAAACTTATCATTATTTTTATGTTAAATATGAAATTTTCTTAAAATGAGATAATAAATAATTGTAAACTTATTTTTTTATATCAATTATGAAATTTAGATTATCTTCAAGAGTATAGAGATTGACATGTTTTCCAATAACTGCATAAAAAATTTAAATTAATAATGAACTTTCAAATGTTTATGATTTAAGTTTTGTTGAAGGAATTAAGATTTAGTTTCGATTCCTCAGTCAATAAATCCTTGAGACTTTAATTTAGGCAATTTACGTGTATAATTGAACTTTGATGAAATCATGGAGCGTTTTGGAGCTACATGTAAATAATATTTAATACTTTATATTTTTCAGGTGAACATCGCTATCAACGATTTTCAAATACATTGTACAACGTAATCCTTACATAAAGAAAAAAAATGTATTCTTCACGAAATATTTCAAATGTCATACTTTTTTTATTAAAAAATAAACAAGCTTTTTTCAAAATTGCAAGTTTCAATTGTTAAATTTCATTTTTCAAAAGCACACAATCTTTTAAATTTCGTAATTTAAATAAATGAGTAATACATTTTCTCTTTGACAAAGTGAAAGATTTGGTGAACCCGAAAAACAAGTGAATTGATTGGAATACCTTTTTGTATTCGCCTTAGCTTCAATATCAAAATGTTTCATTTGATCATTGTCTGTAGTGTTATCAGTTAAAGACGGATGGCGTATCGGTGGCCACGCTGATTTCCCTTAGGAAGGCTCTTGCCTTCAATTGTAAGGTCGCAAAATATCTTGGACATTGACAGCCGTAATCGAATTCATAAGCAATATAGGCTGATGAAATAGAATTATTACTTTTACACGAGCGGTGCGGGATTATAGGGTTAAATAACCTTTCGAATGATCAGTTGATTCGAATTTATTCGAATGTATTTGATCGTTTTCGAAGGAATTAGTTTTTGATCGTATTTGTAACACGAAAGCGATTAGTATTTAATCATCTTTATTGGAACTCCAACATAATTATATCAAATGTGGTTCGATTATTCGTTCGTTATTCGAACTGTATTCGAATCTATTACCAATTAATATTGTTGACAATCGCGCACTGCTTTTTATGACTATTTCATTTGTGGATAAATATAACACTAAAACGATTTGTCCAACCAAACCAATAGTTAGAACAGTACTGCAAATACACGATAATTTCACTGTGTTCTAATTATTGCTTTTCACTATTATCAAACGCAAGATGACAGTCGTGATTTACTATGGTTCGGGTTATAATTTAAAAGAAATGTCTACCTTATACTTTTTGAAATAGAGCAGCAATTGATTAAAATAACAGGGCGAATACAAAGTTTTCAAGCAGCGAATGAAGTAATAAAAAGTCAAAGTTAATATTCAGTATACCTACCGTTTTCATGAATTCAATATTACCTAAAATGTATTAATTATAAAACCTAAATAAACTTATATAAATTACCATAGATTAAAAAACCTATAAAAGCTCAAATATTATAAAATTATCAACTTAGCATTTATTATTAAATAAATGATATAAAGATAACGTAAATGAACACTTAAAGCATTTATTTAATCGAGGTAAATTATAAAATGTATGCAAATTAGTCGTAAAAATCAAATAACGACGATACATTGTAAAATGCATTCTGTATTGCTATAAACCAAAGATGGTAGGAGATATAAAATAAACTAAAAATGTTCCCATACTCATAATAGCTTATATTTATTTATTTCATTTTCCTTGTTTATTTCAAATAGATGTATTGTAAATTTCTTTGTAAATTAAAATTAATATCATTGTATGTGACTGTAAGTCATTGTAATTGTGTAATCTTAATAATAAATAAACTCAGAATTAAATAAATCATGTTACTTTTGGCAAATAACGCAAATGAAATAAAGATAAATACTTTTTTATCCAATAAAGTCGTTTCGATATTTATAACGAAAAAATAAGTATAAAACATAATTATAAATATTTAAAATAGGTAAATCTAGTCGTAGCCGTAATTTTTTCTACGAAATGTAATGCTTACGAAATACATAGGTATCCAAATATATTTAGAAAGAAGTGTTTATGAGATAGACATCGTGATAGCTGGGGCGGCTACGGAATATTTTAACTGAATATTGAATTCGGACACGCAATATTTTATTGAAATACCCAAGTATATCACTATAAATATTAAAATATATAAAAAAGTATTTCCAATGACACTATTCTCGAATACAATATTTATAGGTAGGTAGGTATCACAATTGCAGTATATGTGTTATGCATCTAGCCATCGTTTGTAACCTGACGCCATTTTGTTTCATCTCACACCGCTACATAGCGATATCGCTCCCGCTTTCACCATGTCATCATCCTTACTATTCCGTGCCGAAAGTTATAAGAAAACGAAATGCTATTATTATATTCGAACAAATATATTATCATTATCTATATTTGCAATAAGTTTCTGTCACTTAAATATAGATTTTGTGGTTCGTTTCAAATGATCAGTCTTATATTATTGAAATTAAGTATTAAAAGTTATTTCAATGGCTGAATACATTATTAAATAAATGGTACGAAATTATTGTTTGTTTATAAAAATAAAACTGGTTTTTTTTTTTACAATTGATTTTAATTATTTAATTGTGACTAATACGCACACAGCTTTGCTTCTGACATTAAATATGTGAATAATTTCCTGTACGTAATATAATACTACTATTATGTACTTAGTAGTTTTAAGAACAACATTGAGGACATTTTGTATGGTTTTGGAGTTTAAATAAACACTATTTGTTACTGATATGTTGTTTTCTTTTGTACAGCTAACTGTATCATCCACATGGCTGGGATAACCAAGTTGCATTCTGAAGTCCGCTTTGTAGTTAAACCGGATTTGGCTGAATATTAGCTTTTTCACAGAGCAACTGATGAATTTCCTTTGCAACTTAAAATATAATGATATTTCATACTTTAGACAAAGAGCTCAGATATTTACATAGAGATATTTACATTCTTATGGGCGCTCTGAAGACAAACTTTCTGTGACTCGAATTGCCGCATGGCGGCGTGGCAGTCGCGCTGTGACAGCTGGCTCTACGACAGCAGGAGAGTCGAACGTTCCTCCTGTGTATCTTAACTACGAGAACAAGAAAGAAGGAGAACGACACCAGCGCCGCCAACTGCGCCCACTACGAACTAAACTTGAGACAGTCTCCACTTGGAATCACACGAAAACCTTAAGAACTGCGCTTCTATGTAAATCTGTATACATTGGTTTGGACGAGTGCTGCAGTGTCAGTATATTTAAGAGTGCAGACTTCCCATAACCACTGTCAGAGATCTTGTTGACAGCCGAGACCGACGGCTAAATGTGCTCTCTAAAGTACGAGACAAGCGATATTTTACAATTGAACACACAATTTTGACTTTGACCGACAGAGCAAAGAATTGTGTGATAAGAGCATAAGCATCGAGAAAGGCATGTTAAGATGGTTTGGGCACATGAAGAGGATGGATGAAGAAAAACTGACAAAGAATATATATAAGGTAAGTGTGAATGGGACAGGACGAAGGGGAAGACCTAGGCGGACGTTCTCTGACCTGGTTGGAGACATCCTAAAAAAAGACAGCTCAGAAGTACCCTAAACAGAAAAGCATGCATGAGAAACTTGATGGGAGTGAATGAAGCAAGAGAGGTTTGTCAGGATCGTTGCAAATGGCGTTCCGTAGTCTCTGCCTACCCCTCCGGGAAACAGACGTGAGTCTATGTATGTATGCATGTATGTATGATGAACACACAATTGTCGAAAACCGTCATGCGTGCTGTAGGTTTGATCCTAATACCCTCTGCGAGGCAGTCAGTTGGTATCTCTATTAGGCCACCGCTGCCCTATGAGGCCTATGGGCCTATGCACACTTTTAATCATAAAATAAATAGACATTATGTCAGTCTCGTCGCAGGTACCTTCTTAAAACCTTGAAGGACAGTTGACGTCTATAGACGTCATAACAATAAAGCTTCTATTGTGTCTCGTTTACTGTCCTTGAAAGGGTTAGTTAAGAATGGTTCAGTAAAAACTATATGTGTATAATATTGTTGTGGGACCGACTTACTTGTAAAGGATTTCCTACTAAAATACCAGCGGTTTTTATATAGGTACTTTCAGACCATAGCACCGCAAAACAAATAGTTTATAAAACCGGCCTGTTAGTGCCTGGACTATATTTAAAAGAAACATGTACGAAAATAATCAAATTATTCCTCAATTCACAGCAAATGAAGCGTCGTAATAAGTAGGATGTTATTAATACTTAAAAGCTTTGATGTTTAAATTAAATAAAGATTAATTTAAGTAAGCCGTTGTGACTGTCACAAAACTCGCTAAATTTCGTGACTTACTAATTAAGTACGAGCAACGACCTTATTGTGATAGCTAACTCAAACGCCAAGTCTGGCAGGATATATTTCAATACTGTGTTTTAATAGTGCTTTTGCATACGTTATTCAGTATAAAATTAAGGAGTCTCGTATATTTCGTGTCTAGTACCCACAGTACAAGCTTTGCTTAGTTTGGGACTAGATGGTGTTGTGTGAATGTGGGAGAATATTTATATTCTTGTTATTATTATTCAATGAAGGCTTACGTTACATGTTTATAATATCCAAATTTTAGAGTAGTTTTGAGCTTTATTGGTCACTGAAATAGTCCAAATACCCTCAAAAGCTTAATGATAAATATTGAACAATAAGATTATTTCTGTAAATCGTAAAGACAACTTTGCAGTCTAAAATACAAATATAATGGCGTGTAATCTGAGAAGCTCAAAGTAGAGGGCGCTAGTGACGTTGGAGGTCATGCTATCTGTCAATTAGTGTCAAAATAAGTAGATTTTCAAATAAATATTGTGTTTTCAAGTAAATAACTATCGATTTTGTAAAAATAGAATGCCTCAGTGTTGTGTTGTGCCTTTATGCTCATCGAGGACATCGGGACACAGGTTTCCCAAAGATATGCACATGAAGAAAAAGTGGATTATAGCTATGAGAAGAGATAAATATACACCAACAAGTAATGCACGAATTTGCAATAAACATTTTGTCCCCACAGATTATGTAATGCCGCTGGATTCTGTTCTAAAAAGTCGTAAGTTGTATAAATCATATTGTTAAATAAACAGCATTCCACAGCTTTGTCAGAGTAGTTTTGTTATCTAACATAACCTCATTTGGTTTTGAACTCGATTGTTGTTTACTTTTCAGCAAAACCTAGGCTCAAGAAGGATGCCATACCTAGTCAGTTCAGTTGGACTAAAGAAAAAAAGCATTAACAAAGCAAAGAGAAGAACGTGTTGCAAAACGAACAGTTAAAAAGCAATCCTTACATTTGTCATCTACATCCAATTTATCAAAATCTATTGCACCTGAACCATGCAATGAGATTGAAATTCAGATGACATTAATAGAAGATGAGAAAGATAAACAGCAAACAGTGATTAAATGTGATTCATCAACTATGACAAGCACTCCGCTCAACTTATTTTGTATTGAAAACTTGCAAGCGGAGTCAAAAGTAGTTGAACTCAATTTCTATACAGGATTTGATAGTTTTGAACACTTTTGGCTTGTTTTTAATATCTTAGGACCTGCGGTAAATCACCTTTTGTATTATCCATCTGGATGTGTAATGAGTGTCCGTGTCTTAACACCAGCCAATGAATTTCTACTTACTATTGTAAAGCTTAGACGCAATATGATTAATAAAGAACTAGCATTTAAATTTGATATTAGCGAGCTATTAGTTAGCCATATCTTTATTACCTGGATCAACTTTCTTTACTGTCAGTTTAAAGAACTTAACATCTGGGTACCATTTCAAACTGCGAAACAAAATGCTAAGTTCAAAGGCCGTAAATGTACAAGTACAGTAATAATAGACTGTACAGAAATCAAAATAGATCAACCTAAAAATCCAGTGTCTCAGCAACTGACCTATTCAACATACAAATCTTGTAATACATTAAAAGTATTAGTTGGCATTTCTAGTATGGGTAGCATAACTTTTGTATCTGATAGTTATGGAGGTTCTATAAGTGATAGATGTTTGTTTGAAAAGTGTGGTTTGTACAAATTACTTGAAAGAAATGACACAGTATTAGCAGATCGAGGTTTTAATATACAAGATATTTTAGCCTCCAAAGATGTAACTGTCAACATGCCAGAATTTTTGAAAAAAAGGTCTGGTCAGCTTGAGCCTGAGCAGCTTTGCCGTTCCAAAATATTGTCATCAAACCGAATACATGTTGAAAGGATAATTGGTTTGGGCAAAACATACCGTATACTTACCTATTTGTCAAGCAATTTGGTACCCTTGGGAAGTAGAATAGTATTTGTTTGTTTTATGTTAGCAAATTTTCGTAATAGCATTATGGATGGAGGTAAAAAATAAAAAATTAAGCAATTTTAATATGACTTTTATTTACACTCCTACCTACCTACATAATAAGTAAATAGTACATTAACAAGTTTTCAATATTTGTTCTACTCATTAGTGACCATAGTATTTCTCAGCTAGTGCCGGTAGCATATACATTTCAAAAAATTCTTTGCATTTAGGTAGTATTTCATTGTTTATAACATCAACATCTATTTTAATAGAAATACATTTATAATCTTTTTTTGTCCAAATGAAAAAATCACAGAACTTACGGTCTGTGACATACATTTGGGTTTGTAGTTGGTAAAAATAATTACAGTTACGTTCAAAGAAAGTTCGTTATTCTTCATTTCCAAATATGGTACAGTATCACAATTTATAACAGAGTCCTTTATTGAATAGGGACATTTCACTTCCAAAACAGTTAGTGACTGCACAAGTCCATCCGGAGATGCAGCTACATAAGGATGATCCAAAGAGATAAATAGCCCACATTTTACAACCTGATTAGTTGTTGCCTCCTCATATGCACATTTAGCCTTTTTCTCACTTTGCTTGCCCCAGGTAGTTGCAGGAGAGTGGAAAGATTTTGGTTCGATGATAGAATCCACCAATGATTTAATATTCTTCCTGTCTGTCATGTGAACGATGGTACCAATGATGGAAGCTGTTAACCGCATTGACCGTTCTTGAAACCAAGAAACACAACCACTCTGGGCTCGCGTTTTTTGCTCAATACGTAGGATATCTTCCTTTGTAACCTGGATGCGATTTATTATCATTTGGTGCATGATCGAAGTGGGTAAATAGTCATGGTCATGACTAATGTCTTGAACAGATGCTGCCGTAAACATGCCATCAATACACAAAACCCTCTTCCTGCTTGAAGTGTAATTTATAACATTGTTTCTAACATTGTCATTAAAATTAGGCATATTCCTATATTATTGGATCATAACACAAATTTCCCATTTGTTTCTTTTGTACCCTATACAGAGGAATATTAAAATTAATTTTTTCTGCCTTTATTGGGGAAATATCGAGTTTGCTTTTTTTCGGCATATGCCAAACCTGTTTCTGTTCAGTACATGTTTGTCTCACACACAATTTATTTTTCTCCTTGAGGTTTAATAAAGCATAGCAAACGACAGCGACATGTTTACACACAGCTCTAAACCCTTTTCCAGCAATGCATTCACAAGAAGCTTCAGCAATACTACCATCAATGAAAAGAACCAGTTTTACATAATAAGTTAGAGCTTTGGTCATTTCACTGTTCACTTGTGCTCGGTAAAAATGATAGTCTTCATTTTTCGATTCCACCACAGCCAAAAGAAAATTATTTTGCATCATGCTGTAACCTTTTCTGTGGACTGCTGCATACATGCTCATGCCTTTTTCCAGTTTATATACACTTAAGAAATAGTTATTTAAATGAACAATATCTATGGGAGGCACGTTTGACGATTGTTGGAGAGTAGTGAATTCTTCATTTGGTGGCCACAGAATGTTTGACAATGTTTCTGCTACCGGACCCTCCACAGCATTATAATGAAAATTATTATTCCGATCATATGCAGCCAATCTGTAACAAAGAATAATACAATAATTATGTTATACACCATGTTTCTTTTGACATTGTATAAAAGGTTATAATAAAACTAGGTACATAATAATGCCAATATTGTTTTGGGGTTAAAAATCACGCCACATTCAAAGGACCATTATCAAGGCTTACCTCTCAATGAGATCTTCCTTTTTACCAGTTAACCTTGCATTTCTTCTTCTTAATTCTCTTTTTAATTCACAAACAGTCCAAGATCCGTATTTTTCTGCCATATTTCACTTAATTAACAACGACAAACAATCCATCATAGAACAATACAAGGAGCTGTCAACAATTAAGTGACCTCCAAACACACTAGCGCCACGAAGCGGGAGAAAAGGCGGACATCGTCCCCATTAGCCTATCTGTAATATGATAGGTACCTGTGATGAGACTGACATATGTCTATGTTTTTTATGATATAAAGCATGCATAGGCTACATGAGGCAGCGATAGCCTAATAGAGATACCAACTGACTGCCTCGCAGAGGGTATTAGGATCAAACTTACAGCACGCATGACGCTTTTCGAAAATTGTGTATTCAATTGTAAAATATCACTTGTCTCGTGCTTTGGAGAGCACATTTAGCCGTCGGTCCCGGCTGTCAACAAGAGATCTGACAGTGGTTATGCGAAGTCTGCACTCTTGAATATACTGACACTGCAACACTCGTCTAAACCAATGAATACCGATTTACATAGAAGCGCAGTTCTTAAGGATTTCGATTTCTTTGCGAGGAACAGACAGAACTGTCCCCCGCACCCGCACCTATGGACGCATCCTACGCAGGCCTCACGCAAGCCCACGTAGAGCGTCCCCTCCCGGGATCCCGCTTAGCTTCACCGTGGGAAAAAATCAAATCCACGGTTACTAAGCCCCCCCACCACGACAAGGTGGAGATCCCACGGGGGGGATCTCATATACCTTGTAGCAATGTAAATAATGTTATTACAGTCGTAGTTTCGAGATGTATAACGATCTTTAAACCGTATAATTATGAAATAAATGCTAGAATTTGATTTTTCACTGAAAAAAATAATTAGGTACCTAATGGTTGGGTACGGGTGGCTCACGATTGATCTATGTGGAGTACCTTATTTTTTTTAATAGGAGCAAACGTGCATACCTTTATCTTGATGGTAAGCCGTTACTCCCGCCCGTGGACACAAGCAACACCAGAGGAGTCACAAATGAGTTGCCACCCATTGCGACGGGAAAGAGTAGGAGAAGAAAATTAAAAGAAAAATAAGCAATTTAACTATAGCTATTATATTTTTACATTTTTTAACAAACTAATCTTAAAAGTATCACTTTATTTCTATCTAACAACAATTACGAATATGGATGTAATTTCTTGCTGCGACTTCGTGTCAGGTATCAAACCTGGTATCGCTCAAACAGCTAAATTAATAAGAACCAAAATCGTACAATGAGAGTCCAGAGACAAAACAAAATCTTTGTTTCCATAATATCTTCAATAAATATTTATTGTACGTGAATCTAAGATCGTTTTGAATTCATTATTCCTAAACCAAGAAGGAACAATTTGTTATACAAATATATTCTTGGAATCGACATTAATGATATTCACGGATCTTATTACAATAATAATACCAGCTGTGCCCTTTTTTTTTACTTGCGTTATTTTATGAAGATGGAATATCGCTATTTCTTCGGGTTTCGGAGGACAGACAGGTAGTCGCTCTGTGGAAAATCATATATTCAGCTAAATTTGGTTACACTAGTAAGTGGACCCCAGGTTGAAACTGGTATAAAGAGGAGAATTTGGAAATGAAAGAAGTATAAAAGAGAAGTATAATAAACGAACCGGCCGTCCCTAACCCGGACACGTCACGGTGCCGGCGTAGGCACTGAAGCTCCAGCCGACGTGTGTTCAGTCGAAGGCGATATGGAGTACTTTCATGACGCTCTTTAAATTAGTTCTCTTTTCGATTTTGTATGTTCTGTTTATATTTCTTAGTATAGTATTTTAAGATTATTTAGTTGGATTATATGCCTATATTATATATACCTATATATATATATATATATATATATATATATATATATATATATATATATATATATATATATATATATATATTGGTATGATATAAATATAATTATGTCCATATAAAATTTCCACAACGATATTTTTTGAGCCCGTGACAGGACACGGCACTTCCACGTTCCGAGTACGGCCCATATTTGTGTGTATAGACATCTATTCCTGTTAGATATTACTATCTTAACTAACATCTAACAACCTAGCGTTAACATTTAGAAAATGTATACACGATAGACGATCAACATCGTAAGCTATTTCTCATGTAGCATCATCAATGCGATGTCACGCCCCGCCGAACGTGAAACACAAACGATGTTTCAAAAAATCAAACGAACTGTAATGCATTGTGTTTAATGGTATTTCTAATATTTTCCAGCCGTATTATATAGATATGGGCTGTAAATAAAATTCCGTTGTACGTCTGTGATTTCCTTTCTGTGAAATAAGTTTGTTTTATTACTGGGCTTGTAGTTAGTATGTTATGTGTATGTTTGTCGGCGTTATCAGTTTGAACCGAGGTTGCCACTTGGATGGGTGTACATCGGATGCCCAATTCACGTATTTTATCTGACATCGTCACTGTGTTTCGAACGAAATACAATTAGATTTTGAATTGACTCACAATTTAATATTATTATCGTCAAAATTCACATAATTTTTCAATTTTGCGATCCAGTCGTTATATCAATTAATACAGTATACCATTTATGATGTAAGAATGACACTGACACTAGATCATTTGAACACATATAACTACTAGAATAGGGCCTCAGATTACTACCGTGTTTCGGCGGGCACATACAACTGTCGCCCCTATTTTTATCTCACACATAAGAATCGTTATGCCATGTCGACGCTATTAAGTGGTCTAAATTCTCCGACACCAAAGTTAGCCACAAACTTACACGAAAAAGAAAGAAAGCATTATGTATATCATTCGCTTCTAAATATTTTTCTACTATTATAAATAAGAATATTATTTCCTCAGAAACAAAACCACGACATTCTACACCAGACATAGTGTACAGCAACATAAACCAGACCTAGCAATTAAAGTAATTGCTTTCTTGCTTTCATAAGTTTTAAAATAATAGAAGTTTTAACTTTATTATCTGTGCACAGTGCAACATTCTTTTGTTTCTTCTTTTCTTTTTTTATAATTCCAATATACTGCTTATAGCAAAAATAAGGTTCAATTAAAAAGATACGATAAGTAAAAGATGCTTTGTATAATTATTTGGGTTCTAATATATCAAAGATATAATTATATTCTACTAGCGACCCATTTTGGCTTTGCACGGGTACTTTTACCTTTTGTAGGTCACCTTTGAAAAAAAATAGACTTATTATGACTCTTCTTGTTTATGCTACTATAGCATTGCGAATTATCAGGAGGATTCCTTTTCTTCTCGTGTCGATGGCAACACTTATCATCCGGCTTTAGCACAGTACTCTGCAACGCCT
This sequence comes from Euclidia mi, assembly GCA_944739405.2. Lineage (NCBI taxonomy): Eukaryota > Metazoa > Arthropoda > Insecta > Lepidoptera > Erebidae > Euclidia > Euclidia mi. The sequence goes on from OX123190.2 coordinate 78,825,877, forward strand.
TTCGTTTTAGAGGCTTTGCTTAAAACGAGTCATCAAGTGTGCACGTTTTGGCGGATTTGGGCTAATATACTACGCTGGCCAGACTGATTAGTATATGGATTGATTTTTAGTTTGCCATCTCTTCTTAAAGACAATATTTTTCTCTATTTTAAGCGTATAGCAGCACTCATTGATTGCCTACTCAAAGTTTACACAATATATCAATTACAGAGGACAGACGACCTTAATAAGCCTCTTCACGATGCGGATTGATGAGCAACGCTCTCGGTATCCAATAATCTGTGATAGAATCGTTTGTACACGCTGCCTAACATTGATCATGCGATAATAAGGAGTAGTTTTGTTGCTTATTTCTTTTGTTCGGCATATGTTGGAATAACACGCTGTGTAAAGTTTGTATAGACTGTTCTTTTAACGAATAGTTAACGTTTTCAGATTTATTTCTTCTTCTTAGCGTATCGCTGGCAAACATTTATATTTTTGAGGCCCAGAAAGTAACCATGCTGACTGCATGATCGGAGGCAGTCAGATTTAGTTATTCAGACCTGTTCAAAATATAAATATTTACAAAACTGTCATAATAAATACAATATGATAAAAATAATATAAATATCTCATACATTCTTTTCTAATCGCGAGATTTGACATAGTAAGGGCTAGCGCATACATACAATTTTTTATTGAACAACTATTTTGTTGTGTATCATAATTGGTTCGGCGATACACCGAAACCGTAGGTCTAGGCGACTTGGAGAAGGAAATGGACTGTATACAAAGGATAGCGGGTTTAGCCGCCTAGGAATGGATACGGGAAGAGGTGATTGTGAGTGGGTATAGGATATTTCAAGGATGGAGGGCACTTACCTTATACGGCAATCTTCTTCGTTTCCGAAGGGCAGTCTCCTGGTGGTTTCGTGATGCAGCTGCTTGTTTTCACTTCACTACACAGTCACTTCAACTTGCGAGCGGTTTTATAAGCAGTAATATACGGGAGCGGCGCGGTGATGCGGTATAGCGGACGCGTATCGCGAATCGAATGTTCTTGAAAGTTCTGGACTGTCACTCGCGTCGACGATCGCGGCGACCAATCAGGCGAAAGGCAGTGCGTCTTCCAGGGAGTGGGATAGAGAGGGACGGAAATATGGTATCGCTCGCACTTGTACGTGGAACGATTGATGTTGATGCGATTAGTTATAGATAGGAAGGTAGATGGCGCTACCATATCCCCCCGGCCCTAAAGGGTTGCCTTTAAAAAAAATAGAATTGAACTTAGCTATGTTGGGTGTACTACCGCATAACCCATCAATAGGCTAAGACAGCGATATGACAATAAAATTAATCTAAATTAACTTTAGCGAAAACTACAAACGCAATAATAGCGAAAACTTTTATCTAAATACTTAAACTAAGAGGTGGGTCCCGCAAATGCACAAGTTGTGCGGCTGTCAAGGGGCCACACACTCATAGCAGAGGTGCATTGAAGGTGTACAATGTAGGAGCTCCATGGGAGTCAGGACAACAGATGTCTGAGAAGATGTAGACTCGCTACGACCGGAAGGCGAACAACAAAGGCTTCGATGAGGGATCATTGATGTGGCTTCATAAGCCAGTACGAAGCAAAGGTAAATCGCCTGAGTTACAAGCCAGGTGGGACGGACCATATCGCATAATTATCAGGATGAATGACGTCACCTATCGAATCCAGAACGGTTCGCGAGGTGCACCGAAGATAGTTTATTATTATTGTTAATAGTTTAGTTAGTTTCTAGTGGTGTGAATAGTGAGTTTTATTAGTGTTGAAAAATTAAGTGTGTGTATCTAGTGTTATTGTGTTACTGAATAAAGTGCAGTTTTTCTGGCATAGTGTATATAATTTATCACCGAACCCCAGCTCGTAACAATACTAAATCAAGGGTTTAATATTAGAGTAAATTTTCTAAAAGTGAAGAGCTCTTTTGGTAAGTGAACCCTGTAAAAATATGACTGCGGAAATTAGGAAACTGTTGAGATAATATTATGAATTTTAGGTAAAACAAATATGATATTAATTTTTCTGTAGTTTATAAGCACGAAAAACCACGTACAGATGTTTAATTTTTATTTAAAATATTATCAGGTTAACTCGATACTCTTTTAACAGTAAGGTTTTATCACTTTTAAATAACCAGAATTAACTCGTGATTCATTGTTTTTTGTTTTCTCTCCAACTTAGATTGGACTCAAGAATTCTGTCAAGTCAATTTCCATGAATGGGCTCAAATTATTATATCTTATTTATGACTAGGTATTTGATTATCAAAGTAGCACATAGCATTTACGACCATATTATATAAAATATTTTTCCATTAGCAAATAATTCATAGCAAAAAAACTTCTATCTATCTATCTATATCGTCACGCCTGTCTCCCATTGGGGTAGGCAGAGATTATAGAACGCCACATGCTTCGGTTCAAACATACTTCTTTCGCTTCCTCGACATTCATTAACCTCATCATGCATGCGCGTCGGTTATGGGTATGGGTGGGTTCTTTTGTTGTGACATGCTTACGTAAGTATAAGCTAATGAGAACGAAACAAAATAAGAATATCTAATGTACCTATTATTTTACCTAAGTAGGCTAAGTAGGCAACACTTTAGAGCTGTGGAATTAAAAGTTGCTTGAAATATGAGATTTATAAGACAACTATGATAGTTGCAGAATTAATAATTTAATAAGTAGGTAGCTACATAAAAGTTTACCTACTGCTGCGGGTGGAAACAACCATGTGACGGTTATGTGAATATATTAGGAGTATAGCTAGGTGCTATAACTGCCTAGGTATAGCGATATAACGTATAAAAACGTAAATGAATCCGACTCGTATGGATCAAAAAAATGGTTCAGCGATACACCGAAACCGTAGGTCTAGGCGACTTGGAGAAGGAAATGGACTGTATACAAAGGATAGCGGGTTTAGCCGCCTAGGAATGGATACGGGAAGAGGTGATTGTGAGTGGGTATAGGATATTTCAAGGATGGAGGGCACTTACCTTATACGGCAATCTTCTTCGTTTCCGAAGGGCAGTCTCCTGGTGGTTTCGTGATGCAGCTGCTTGTTTTCACTTCACTACAAAGTCACTTCAACTTGCGAGCGGTTTTATAAGCGGTAATAACTTATACCGGAGCGGCGCGGTGATGCGGTATAGCGGACGCGTATCGCGAATCGAATGTTCTTGAAAGTTCTGGACTGTCACTCGCGTCGACGATCGCGGCGACCAATCAGGCGAAAGGCAGTGCCTCTTCCAGGGAGTAGGATAGAGAGGGACGGAAATATGGTATCGCTCGCACTTGTACGTGAAACGATTGATGTTGATGCGATTAGTTATAGATAGGAAGGTAGATGGCGCTACCAATAATTATGTCTTAAAGAATATTTCGTGGGTATAATGGAAGAACTAAATAACTCTAATTTTGGCCGAATTGACCTTTTACCATTTTCGTGAACCCCAAAATGTGCCGCATGTTTTGGTCTTATAAACATTCTTATATCTTAACCCAGTCCAAAAATAAAACGATTTTTGTGTTTCAATTGTAGAAATAGATATGTTAATGTTCATTTATAACATTAAATATTAGTATAAAAATGACTAATTCTATAAATAAATGAACAACTGTGACTTCTGATCACTTGAGTATGAAATGAATTAGCTAAATTGATTTATTTAGTTCTTCCGCGCATGAAAATATTTTAATAAAAGTAGTCAAGTTGAAGGAAAACTAAACAACTTGAGTTATTTAATTCGGACATCAATGAGTGTTATTTCGTTTTTTAATAAGTAATTTTATTTATTTACATACATACATAACGTCACGCCTTTTACCCCCGAAGGGGTAGGCAGAGGTGTATTTCTACACCCACTTTTCGCCAGATATACTTTAGTCCCACGTAATAAGGGGCGAGCCTATTGCCGCACCGGGCACATTTCCAGACTCCGTGCTGCTACTGAAAATTTCGTGACAGAAAAACCCAATAACACTGCCCGACCCAGGAATTGAAACCTCCCAATCCCACGCGCACATCTATGCCGCGAGACCAACGAGGCAGTCGTATAGGGTTTGATGTCGAGTTTTCCTTCTCTACGCAAAGATGGTATTTGCATCGTGTTATCCCTTAGTCGCCTTTTACGGCACCCACGGGAGGATAGGGGGTTTGGACATGTCCGGAGCATAAACACATACAACAAAAACATTCATTAAGCCAATCTTTAATCGCATCCAAAGAAGCCTGGAGTTGACATATTCATATTCTTTCACACACTCATTCATTCTATCTGACAGAATCATTCCAACTCCTCGGCTAGCCCTTTCAGACTCAACAACTCCAGACCAGTATGCACGATATTGGCCATAAGTAGTTGTTGAGCAACCATTCCCTAGCCCTCTTTTTGCCTCTGTTGAACGAGGAGACAAAACGTGACGTGTGGCAAAGTGCGTCGCCGTTGAGAATTTTGCCCCACCCCAGATACGATGGGGCAGTCTGAGCCACAATGCTCAGAGAGGGATTCTCCGGTAGAACCGGTACCTTCCTGGGGTAGAGTAATATTTAATCCTCTTAAAGCCATTGCGCCATCTTCTTCACCTCTACTACGGATAAGGAAAGGAAGGGAAATACAGGATAGGATAGGGGAATGTTAAAGGAGGTTGGTGTTTGGGAAAGGATATCAAAGGTAACAAAGGATGCTGCAATCACGGAAGGGATATTGGTAGTGATTGCGACAGCTCGAGCAAGGCGGGAGCGCAAACCCGAATGCCTCTTCTCTACGATCGGACAGATCAGTAGAGCGGAAGCACACCCTGACTGAAAAAAAAAAACTTGTTTCATGAAATAATTTCGACATTGCCATCCCTCTCACAAAATAACGCACAATAATGGCATCTGAACTAAGCTACTTTATTCAAATAACATAGCTCGTGAAACAAAGTTACATACGGCGCTAAAAAAAATATAATTATTTCAAAATTAACCGTCCTAATAAAAAAGTTGAATATTTTTAACGAAATTACCGGCCAGTATTAAGATATTTTGAATTCCATTCTGTAAAGTGCCCACTTTGGGTACTGGGTGTATGAAAAGTATTTCTTTTTGTTTCAATTTTCGTTTGTATCACCCAATTTGCGATATAAGTGTATTAGCGAGGCTTTCACGCTTATTTATGGTGATGACTCGTTCATTGTGTTTTATTAAAGCGGGAATTTTTCTAATTTTATTTTGCTAAGACATATAAGAGCCACGTAGGTTTTATGTCTTTTATAAAAAAACAGAGGATACTCGCTGTGCTTTTTACATAGCCTGTTTCTCCCCGTTCCAGTGAGAATTTCAGGCAATCCCTTCTTAGTGCATAGCAACGCTTCTTAGGGAGCGCCAAATATTAGATTATAGGTGCCAAGGTTCAGCTTCCTGTGTTCAGTGGTTTCGACTGTGCGTTGTCAGTCAGTCAGTAATTTTATACATACAGATATTATTATAGCACGGGTTTGATGTAAGTGTTCTACGTCATGCTTATTAATACTATAATACGATAACTAATGATCTGTAAAATTTGGTTACACTAGTGAGCTGACACCGGGTCTTGGATGAGTCAGTTGGGATAGCGCTAATACGATGGTGATGATGACAGATCAATATAAGATATAATAATTTTAGAGCTAATAAGCAAGTAGCAGATATCTTCACACCTATAGATGTTATCACGTCATAAAATATTTCCCGGAAATATTTTTCCCTAAAAAACAAAGTGAAAATGTCTGAACTGATTCACATAAGTCCATATGCCGTTAATCTCAGTAAATAGGGGTGCGCTATGTCACACGCATCTTTTATAAGTACTAGAGACGTGACCCGATTTGGTAATACCGATACTCAATTCCTTTTCTTCACTTTGAACGTACAGCTTAAACAAAGACGAGTGTGAAAGATGGACTTTGTTTGTAGGGCAAGAAGTTATCACCATTTCAGGGCTGTCCAGGTACCTTTAAGAATCATTACCATCTTAATGTCGCGTCGTCATCCGTGTTGCGTAGGACATTTTGTATTTTAGCCTCTAGCCCGCATACTAGTCTGAGGTTTAACAGAAAATGCATTATCAACAATCGGCAAAGTTGAGCAAGATTTGGACAGGTCACCACATAGATGAGTGATCGCTCGTTTTAGCATTTACCTTGCTTCAGATGTCGCCACTCACACGAATAAACAAATAGATGATTTATTAGTCTAAATTCTGCTGCGGGTTCGATTCCGTTTCGTTCCGTTTTTGTATTCCGTCACTTACATAAATCAGATAGTGACGACATTGCATATCAAATTACGCTGGTTCGTGTTTATGAGACGCAACAAGCCATTATACGTTGATCTTTGTAAATCAATCTTTTACTTATACTCACAAGAGAACAGCTGGCTATGTCCCTATAATTTCCAGCATAATTTAAACTCTGCCTAAAGAGGAAGTCTATGCAATAATAGGCCAGCTTATAGTGGTGACGATGTATTACATGTAACCCGCGACATATGGACAAGGATTGAGGTCACGAACAGATGTAGGTAAAGATAAGTATTAAATTTTTTATAAGCTATCACGTTCGATTTGTATACAGCTGCAACCATTTGGAAACAGTATATTATTCTGACGAGAAAAGTGATACGACGAAAGTAATAAGTCGTATAGACTTCATCCTCTCGTTTTGATGTATATTTTTTGTGCAATTTATAAATCTACATTTTCCAAAAGTAAAATTGCCGTATTAGGTAGTAGTGCCTAGTATCTATGCTGTTGCATTTCGTTAAGCGCAAGTGCTGGAGGCCCTATTTCCTCTTTTCCTTCTCCCTCAGCCCCCTCCTCCTAATCCCATACCTCTTCCTATCCTTTAAGACGGTAATGCTCTTGAGTTGCGGGTGTCCATGGACGGCGGTGAGTAATCACTTGCCATCAGGCGTTCCGTCTGTTTATTTGCCTAATATTTTTATAGACTCACGCTTGTATCTCCGAAGGGGTAGGCAGAGAGGCGTAATATTACACCAACATTCCGCCATGAATATTTAGGTCTCACGTACTAGGGGGCGAGCCTATTGCCGTGACCGAGCACATCACCAGACTCCGTGCTGCTACTGAGAATTCGGAAAAACCCAGTAACACTTTTGCCCGACCCGGGAATCGAACCCGGGATCTCTGATCAGCAAGTCGCATACGCTATCCACTGGACCACGAAGGTAGTCTGCCTAATATTACGCACTGAAAAAAATCGTAATATAACGTAACCAAGATTTCAATTTTCTTTTAATGTAATCAGATGTTACAAGTGAATGCTCAAGTGTATCAGCTTCTTACAGAAAAAAATACAGGTCTGCCTACAGACTTTCATTCCTCTTTTGATTTGATCAGATTTTATGCTCAAAGTAATGGAGCAGGCAATCATCTGCCATCGAAATAACTGTATTTCTTCCTTCCACTGGTTTTATAGCGCAATTAATATAGCGCAAATAAAATACATTAAAATTCCTCTTACAACATGAACGCAACGATTTCTTTACACACGCACACATTGAAGCTCAAAACAAATATCTGTCAAGTGCTGTGATCAGACCCAAGACCCTTCTCACACAAGCGGAGAAAATGTCACTGCATCGTTTAATTCTATTAACAAAGGAACTATAGGTAGCTATCCTTTCATACAACGTAAAATAGGTCGTATACTTAGTCAAATAAGGTCCTAAATTAAATTAAAGCGAACGTCAATTTAGCCTTTAGATTAGAAAATACTGTTAAGAGTTTGCTTATCTATTTATATAGAGGTTAAAGTAATACAATAAGCTATTATTGAGTACCGCAACAAAGGAGTTAGATGGTTCAGGGCCACGAGTAGTCCTCCAAGAGTGTATGGAAAGAAGAAGAAGTAGATTATGTTGCATTAAACCTTTGCCGTGGCTCCGCCCACGTTGGTTAGTCTATAACACTCTCCAACCTCACAAAAATCATAACAATATACCATTGTTCCGTTTCGAAAGGGTCACTAACAAACAAACACAAAGTAAGGATTGCAGTCCTGCTGATATTATCATGATAGGCGGTTTAGCTCATTTGGAGAATTATATCGCTTACAGAATGTGGACCTTAAGCTTATTTTACTACTTGCGTAACTTCAATCCTTGTACAAGTAATGACTTAGTTTTATGCGTCATCTTGAACACAACCGAATAAGGAAGTTGCGTTTGTATTCTATAAGTGAAAGCTTGAAAGCCAGTCATCGTAATGTTCACAGTCATGCTACTACTCATTGTCTTTCTTGCCTCTGAATAGGCAGTTTGGATAGCAGCCATTTTACGTAAAACTTCCACCTTCTCCATCATATAAAAATACATACATACATACATACATATACTCACGCCTTTTTCTCGTCGGGGTAGGCAGAGATAACAGAACGCCACTTGCTCCTATCCTTACAAATCTCACGCTCTGCCTCTACACTCAAGAATAAACATCTTATTTCCACATCTACGAAAGGCAACGAACCTAATGTAGACTAACAGACTTAGAGGATATCGGGCACAAACGATACGCACTACTATCTTTTCACAGAGAAGTACGTATAAAATTGTAATGATCGCTTGCTTAGCCATAAAGGAAAACTCCATAAGGAAGACCGCATAAGGGCATATCCGTTACATTCTGATAAGACACGTGAATAATGCAAGCCCGAATTTACTAGGGCTATCTTTCCTATAACGTGAAGAGGCTGATACTTAGTTGTGAGGCCGCATATAAATATGTTTGATATAGAACGTTCACTCTACAGATAGTTCATTTTCTGCCTGCCCTGTTCACATTTTACTTGGGATCGGCGCAGAATGTCTTTTACTTTCATTCTACAGATAGACAAGAAATTCAAATAAATTCTAAATAAAATAATCTCAAAGTTCCAGTGTAAAAAATTGAGATATTCGGGCCTACACAAAAAAGCCCGGTTGATCATTAATGTCAATAAATTCAAATCACCTCGGTAAGTCAAACATTTAAAAGTTCGTTTCTTAGATGCGACAAGTGACAAATTAACGGCTACTATCCATCCCCTGTCCGAACTAAATCTTCCAATTTAAAAATCAATTGGAATTTACGAAGAAAAAGGCGATTTTTTAGACGAATTTCTACCAATCTTAAGTTAGTTTACTTTTCGTTTCAAATTCTAATTTGTTGCGACAGTTCTGTGTTAATACGAGAGAAACATATTGATTTAGGAAATAGTGTATGTTCCTAAACCATTGTAATACATCGTATTTAATATTGATGTTATAAATTACAAATAAAATTTACTTATTATGTCTTTACTATGACTAGTATGTGACTTTTGAAATGTATTAAAAACTTGCCTAAGAAGATGTAGAGCATTAAGGGTCGTTAAAAGTCACAAGACAAAGGGACACAAGCTCAATTCTCAAACTTTATTGATAAGCAAACAGTAACGTCATAAATAATAAGATAAATAAATCCGTGCTTAAAGATCAGTGTAAATCTAAAACACCTCAGTGTATTACATTTTCTAATCTCTTTTCTGAAGGACAAAGCTGCATTCCTATTATCTGTTTGTTTACAATTTCAAATTTACTTCACCGCGAGCCAGTGAGCACGATGTTAAGCCAATCTCTTTGCGGCCAACTCCCGAATCGATGATCGTAGTGCGCAGCCGCCTTCGATTCCCTACTGCGGCCACTCCATGCCTGATATTAAAATCAGGCAATGCGATGTTCGCGCGACACTGCGATCTCTCGATGTCCGGAAAGCCAGTGGACCTAACGGAATTCCAGCGGTTGTGCTTAGGAAATGCGCAGCCGAGTTGTCTCCAATGCTTACACGCCTGTATCGCCTATCATATGCCTCTGGCGTAGTGCCGCAGGCTTGAAAAGAGGCGAACGTACAACCGATTCCCAACGAAGGGGATAGTTCTGATCCGGGCAACTATCGACCCATTACTATCACCCCTATCCTCTGCAAGGTGTTTGGACGACTAATCAACAACCAACTCGTTCGCTACCTAGAAGATCACTCTCTCATCAATGATCGTCAGTATGGCTTCAAACCGAAACGATCAACGGGTGATCTTCTAGCGTATGTCACTCACCTTTGGGTGAGGCGATGGACAGGCATGGGGTTGACTATTAGTCTCGACATCTCCAAAGCCTTCAATAGAGTCTGGCATCGTGCGCTTCTTTCCAAGCTTCCAGCCTACGGCTTGCCGCCTCGATTGTGCAACTGGGTTGCCAGCCTCCTGAATGAGACGGCGCTCATACGAGTCCTTTGTGACGGTGAATCATCGACGTTTCTCCAGGTGAATGCTGGTGTGCCTCAGGGGTCCGTGTTATCGCCCACGCTTTTTCTTCTGCATATCAATGATATGCTCACTTTTGGGGGCATACATTGCTATGTAGATGACAGTACTGTACATGGGCGATATCTCGGACACCCTGCGGCTAAGCAAGCCGATACTGAGGAGTATAGGCGACCACTTGTTGCTGAGCTTGACCGGGTTCTGAATTGCATCTCGCATTGGGGTGATGAGAACCTGGTCGAGTTCAACGCCAAGAAAACACAGGTGTGCGCATTCTCAGCCAAGGTATCTCCATTCCTTCCCCATCCCTCTCTTCTGGACACTCCACTATCGATTCAAGACAGCCTCAATATCCTAGGTATGGACATACGCAAAAATCCTTCCTGGTAGAAATCGTATTCAGCGATAAGGCCGCCCATTGTACTATATTTAATGTATAATTCCTTAAAATGTTTTTTATAAATGTACAATAAAGTATAAAATAAAAAATAAATAAATCTCAACCAGAAAAACTACATCGAGGGTGTCATCAAATCCGCATCTCGGAAACTCGGAGTCCTGAAGAAAGTGAGGAAGTTTTTCACGCCGGAGCAGTTGTGTCTGTTATACAAGACCCAGGTTCGCTCCTGCGTGGAATACTGCTCTCACCTTTGGAATGGCTCCGCTCAGTACTTATTGGACGCCCTCGATAGGTTGCAGCGGCGTGCTGTCCGTATCATCGGGGATCCAGAGGCCACTAAGACTCTTGAGTCACTGCAATTACGCAGAGACGTGGCCTCAAGGGCTGTCTTCTACCGTATCTATCACGGTGAGTGCTCCGAAGAGCTCTTTCAACTAATCCCACCCTCTCCTCCTTTCCTATCCCGAACGACACGTGCTGGGTTGAGGTGCCACTCTTACATGGTAGAACAGATACCGTCACGCACCAAACGGTTCGGCGCCTCTTATCTTTTCCGTACCATTAAGATGTGGAACTCTTTACCAGTCCACGTGTTTCCCTCCACTTATGATCCCGGGTCCTTTAATTGGGGCGTGAAAAAGCTTTACTCAAGGCCATCAAGGTGAGGGCCATCATGCCATAATGCCGTGCTGGCTGCTGGGATGATGGCCATCACTATGGGACTTCACTGACTGCCTAACATCAGGCAGCATGGAGTCAATTTGTTCAGCAGAAATTAAAAAAAATCCCTGGCTAACCTTGAACTGCCTAAGACTTGCGTCTATATAGATTGTTCTGTTTGTCACAATTGTTTATCGTTTGGGATCTTTTGACTTTAAATTAAATGATAAACACAGACTGACTGACAGGCTTAAATAGAACAACAATGATGCAGGCATCAATAAGAAATGTTAAAAAAGACTAGAAATAACAATAGCTGGTAGAAAGTAGGAGGAAAATTAAAAGGCTTTTGATCTATAGCGCAATGTTACAGGGCTTATACTCGTAATACTAAAACTATGGTGAATTTGGTTGAATTTCGACAAATTGTACCATTTATCTAGTATGTGTAAGACAAGAAATTAATTGACTAATTAAGTTTCAGTGCCGCAGTGCAAGCCATTTGGATTAGAAACTTAAAAGTACGCGCACACTATACAGAGTTTTCCAAATTCAACCTCAAACTATGTCCATTAGGGAAATTTGTATAAAGTAAAACAAATATCACAGGCGAAGACGCGGATAAAAGCTAGTCTTATAATACAGGGCGCGAATTTCTTACCATTCCCGTGCCCTTGGCTCCGACTCCGACCGGCGCTCGATACCAGATTAATTCCAACTAATCCGTTCGTGTCTCGGCGATATGCTATAGGATTTAAAAGGTTTTAGTGTTATGGTGTTTTGAAACGTAAAAAGAGTTTCGTTTTATGTGTATACGTGTGTGTGCGTGTACGTGTGTTGTAAGCTGGGTTAGATGATAGATATTATTTCTCCCTCTCTATCTTTTTCTCTCTCTCTCTCTCTCTGCAATTTAAGAGCTCTGCTCTTGTCGATGGAGTTTACGCCACCAAACCACCACAAAGAATCAGCCGTACTGAAAAGAAGACCAACGCGGCAACGCGGCAGTATTGAGCCTAGTCCAAAAAAAACGAAGCATTTTATCGACAGTAGAAAAAAGAAGAGAAAAGATGTTTGGCCACCTTATTCGACATGATGACTTTATTAAAAGCACACTGGAAAGTAAAATTATATTATTTGTATATAAAAAAAATCTTGCGTTACTGACTGACTGACAGACACGGCACAGTCAAAACTATTCGGTGCATGAGGCTGAAAATTGGCATGTGTGTTCCTTGGGGGTTACCGTCGGGTTGCACTACGTAGGGATTTCCCGAAATTCCCAAGGGATCGGGAAGAGACTGTTAAATTAAAATAAAATGGGCACGCGAGCTGTCGGAAGCCGATTTTCTACAAATACATACAATAAATGCTATCAAACAAATACGGATTATACTAAAGTAGGTTATCGGCAGAACATAAAACAAAACAAAAACACCGCCGACAAACAATTAACGGCCTCTGTTGTGAACAAACTCAGCAAATACACACCCAATTAATTACAAAAACACATAAGAGTACACACAGCGTAAAAATACCCGAACACTGTGTACAAACAAACACAATTAACAATCAAATCGACGGAGAATAAAATCGTAAATTATGCGATATAACTTTGAATTAGAAATAGTAAATTACGTGCTGTCGTATATATCTGCCTAGCTTCAAGTAGCTATAGCTACTAAGCTATAGCTACTATGCAGCTCCACTAGGAGCTACTAGTAAAGTGCCATGCAAGGTAATCCATAGCGCAGTGACTTATACTGACTTTCCGATGGGCGTATTAAATAGTTGCTTTGTACCCCATAGAACATGTTAAGCCGTCTGTCGCAGCTGTCATAAAGATCTTAGAAATGGCATAACGGTTCCTGTCCTGGGACAAGAACTAGGATCGCCAGGTTTACGCACTCTCTGAAATACAGCTCTGCAGTGGTCTTATATAAATGCCACAGACAGCAGTCACTGATGCACATAGATGTATGCAGCGATAGCTTAATAGAGAGACCGACGGACTGCCATGCAGAAGGGTACGCATGGGTCTCGGGTCCGAATCCACGGCGCGTACCAATGATTTTTCGAAGTTATGTGCGTATTAAATTGTTAATTATCGCTTGCTAAACGGTGAAGGAAAACATCTTGAGGAAACCAGAATGTCTGAGAGTTATCAATAATGGTCTCGAAAGACATGTGGTTTCTGCCAACCCGCACTTGGCCAGCGTGGTGAACTATGGGCTTACCTTTTTCATAGTGAGAAGAGGCCCGTACCCAGCAGTCTTCTCTCCTTCTCATCAGCCTTTAATAGTCCACTGCTAGACTAGGCCTCTCCTTTGAAAGGAGGAATTGGCCTACTATACCACGCCGGCCAAGCGGGTTGGTATAGGGTTTGTATCAAGTTTTCCTTCTCTTACAGTGCTGTTCTCTGCAGAATATGCTCCCTCTGTCGGCTCTTACGACACCCATGCGATGATATGGAGTGGTGACAATTCGTATTCTTAATCCGTCACCACACGGACCCAGCAGTGGGACAGTTTATATACAGAACTTATGATGATGATGCACTTAGATACGTGATTACTAACCAATCTGTCACTACTTTGCCCATTTGTCACGAACGGTAAGACAAGATACGCGTTACAAGCGCTACAGTTTGAAGTGAACTTTACGAAAGTTAAACAAATTGTAAAATGCAAACCTCTGTGCTGATTTTGTTGAAAGCCATGCTTAGCCACAAGATTTACTTTAAGCTTCAATAAAAATAAACGCTGCGTTGCGTTTAAATGTATATTTTGCATCTGTATTGCTCTGAGTCAGACGATCGCGAATCCAACCTACTCGATGCCATTTGTATGATGCGAGTCTGTTCGTAACGCTTCGCACCTCTTATTGTGGTGCAAGACATGAGATTATAAAGACATTGTTCTATATGGATGAGTCTAATGACTACCTATTGACGATTTAATGACTATATATTATTAAATATGCTTGAGACGATAGTGATTAACAAACTCAATAAAACATATCAAAAAAATTTTGCTAACTACCGTTACGACTCAATAGTTGGATCTTATCGGTAAGACTATGGAAAATAAGTGAATACAAGGCAATTCTGCATTTAACAGCAACCTTTGCAGACGAACCTTTTAGAGGTAGATTAGACAGCTCTTGTACTCTATTTTCCTAAGTATAGTGTCTTTGGTCGGCAGTCGGGATAGGTTTAGTCGTAACTCCACATACTCCTTCTCTAATTTCCTCAAGATCCGAAGGGATTCGCCACTATTCATCTAATACGACAACTCTAGCAACTATTTTCGTTTAAAAACTTATTAACAGAGCGCACTGGTTGCCGTTAAAATATAAAGCTCAACAAAATATTAGACTTCAGCGCTGTAAACTGCTTAGACGTGATTACAAAACCAGTGTTGCGGCTTCAAGTAATTGACGATAATGGACGCGGTCAGCGATGTAATCTGTGTGTAAAACTTTACTGTCCAACGTATTGCTATTTGTGGATGACCCTTAAATTATTACAAAACCAGTGTTGCGGCTTCAAGTAATTGACGATAATGGACGCGGTCAGCGATGTAATCTGTGTGTAAAACTTTACTGTCCAACGTATTGCTTTTTGTGGATGACCCTTAAATTATTACTAAACCAGTGTTGCGGCTTCAAGTAATTGACGATAATGGACGTGGTCAGCGATGTAATCTGTGTGTAAAACTTTACTGTCCAACGTATTGCTATTTGTGGATGACCCTTAAATTATTCATAGGCGGAAAACTGGATGAACACACGTTGTGCTTGTTTAATATGTGGTATATTGCTATTACGATTGCTGTCGAGGGTTTTGTAGCATAATTTTACCCAACAAACAGTTTTATTTTGCGATAAATGGACTGTGTGAGAAGGGATATGATAGAGAAAGGAGTAAATGATTAGGTGAGGGGTGACAGAGAAGTATGGAAAAGAAATACATACGTAAAACTAATAAAATACTAAAATAATAACTTGGGGAAGAGACGGAACATTCGATATCAATCCCTAAAGCCAATGCCTGTCTGGACAGCATGGTTCTATGTATCGGACGAAATCCTCCTGGCCCGTAGTGCCGTAACGCAAAAACACGCAAACGTCTTCAACAATTGTCGCCTTTTTTACAATATCTGTATGCAATTCCTGTTTTGGTTCCGGTTGATATTTTGCATATCTATTAACTTGGACCACACAAACTAACGTAAGTCCTTCGGGGAGTCATTCGTGAGTCGTTTATTTTATCTTGAATACAAGCGTTTTATCTCTTTGTGATTAGACTGTCAGAACGACGCCGTAGTAATGTTCAGGATGTTTTATATACAAGTACTTAATAAATTAGTAGCATATGTTTGTAGGAAGCGTGAGACTATGACATGTATTTTTGTAGGAGTTGCATTAGTTAAACTGCTTAAAACGTCATAAAGTCGTTAAGAACGTCAAATTCATCATCCAGCCGTTTAATAATAATACGATAGTCGTAGATTGCAAGCTTCCAAAAGGATATTCAAATTATTTGAAAGGTTTGCGAGTAGTATAATCGGTAATTATAAAATTATTTTGTTACTGACTGATTGACAGAAAAAGCACAGCCAAAACTATAAGGTGCAAGCAGCTGAAAGTAAGTATGTAGGTTCCTTGGGGCCGGACTAAGAAGGGAATTTCTGACATTCTCACGGAATAGGTCAGAAACGATCCAATTAAATCTCCCGAGCCGACAACCCCTTCTGATATCCCTTTTTGGCAGCTTATAAGCAAATTAAAAAATTCCATTCCCATCCTGAAACGAATTCCCCGTGGCGCAAGGCCTTCAGTAGCCCAAAATCTAACCCATTGCATAGGCCTCGTGGTACGGGAGAATTCAGTAACGGCTTGGGAACAACTACTCACTTTCCCTTACAGAATTCTACATGCACAGGAAGACCGGCAAACAAAAAAAACCTTAACAGCCAAAATTAAAGAAAATTGTAATATTTCGGCCTCCAATCTAAATTACAAATATCCAAAAACACATCGCAATAGCACCATGTACCACCATGTAGAGTCCAAGCTAAGGGAAGGTGATATCAGGGGAGCATCCAGAATCTTATTCAGTAGCGATGTGGTGGCGCCTTGCTCTGCCGACACACTCGCAAGTCTGCAGAGCAAGCATCCAGCGCCAGGAGATAGCCTCTTCTTTCCTGACCCACCTGACACTAACTCAGATTGCCTCAGGATTACAGCCAAGGACGTCCTGACTGCCGTTGGCTCCTTCCAAAGCGGGTCTGCTGGTGGTCTCGACGGCTTAACACCCCAACACTTAAAAGATCTTGTGTGTTCAAGCGCCGGGGCGGCCGGGGACGCGCTTTTGGGGGAGCTAACGGCTCTAGTCAATCTTATGCTCTCCGGCAATGTGAACGATGCCATCGTTGACGTTTTGTATGGCGCAAATCTATGCGCTTTACGAAAGCGAGACGGTGGTATTCGTCCCATTGCCGTTGGGTGTACGTACAGGCGTATGGCGGCCAAGATTTGCTGTCGGCATTATAACTCCATGTTAGGCAGCAAATTACAGCCACTACAACTTGGATTTGGCTCTAAGGGTGGCTGTGAGGCCGCCATACATGCCCTGTCTACGTACCTTGGCTGTAATGGGGGTGATGTTATCTTGAAGATTGACTTAAAGAATGCTTTTAACTCAGTGAACAGGGACACCTTGTTGATGCAAGTTAAATTAGAAACCCCCCAAATTTACAATTACCTTTGGCAGTGCTACAGGCACCCATCAAAATTAATATACAAGGAACATCTTTTGGAGTCTGCCGTTGGCTGTCAACAAGGCGACCCTCTTGGACCACTCATTTTTAGCTTAGCCATTCATCCAGTTATTAGCCAGCTAAATTCTAAATTAAACATCTGGTACCTAGATGACGGAACCCTAGGAGGCGACGTACACACTGTCTATCAGGACCTGGCACTTCTGAAGACCAAATTTTCATCCATCGGCCTTGACCTTAATCCAAGTAAGTGTGAAATTTTTATCAACGATACTTTAGACCAATCCGCAATACTTTCCCAATTTCAAACCCTGGCACCCAGTATAACGCATATTAAAAAAAGTACTCTCCGCCTTCTTGGGTCCCCAATATTTGAAGAAGGTTTTGATTCTTTTATTCATGAAAAAATTCAAAATTTTAGTGAAATTTCGGACCGCCTGCTCAAAATTAATATACATTCGGCTTTCACTATTATTCGATACTGTCTTTTTGTGCCTAAGTTCACACACGCTTTACGTTCATCGCCTTTTTGGAAAAACCCAAGCCCACTAGACAATATTGACAAAATTTTACAAAACACCCTAAGCAACATTTTAAATGTGGCTCTGAACGACCGAGCATGGCTACAGGCGACATTACCTGTTCGCCTGGGTGGGCTTGGCGTACGCAAAATTTCCGACGTGAGCTTACCAGCATTTCTGTCATCGGTCCACAGCACTGCAGAATTGACCAGGAAAATCTTAGCACCCACACTGGTCGATTCTGAGGTGCCGTGTAAGATCGATGCCATTAATGCTTGGAAAATGGCTTGTCCAAGCACTGAGTTGCCCCGAAATTTATCCTCTCAGAGGCAGTGGGACGGGCCGCTTTGCAGCGCAGTACGAGAAAATCTCCTTAGCACATCGTACAATGCTGCAGAGCGTGCTCGTTTGCTGGCTGTGGGAGAGTGGGAGTCGGGGCTCTGGCTTCAAGCACTGCCATCGTCCAACATAGGTACCATGTTGGACGATACGACCTTCCGCCTCGCTTCTTGCCTTCGTTTAGGTGCGCCGTGTGTCGCTCCACATCGTTGTCACTGTGGGGAGGCGGTCGACAGCCTTGGTCACCATGGCCTATCATGCAGCAGGAGCACAGGTCGTATTTCACGACATAGCAACCTGAATGACATTCTCCGCCGGGCTCTTGTCACCGCTGGCGTTCCAGCCCAACTTGAACCTCAGGGTTTGGCACGCAACGATGGTAAAAGACCAGATGGAATGTCTCTACTGCCTTGGAAGTTGGGTAGGCCTTTGTTATGGGACGCAACGTGTGTCGATACCCTTGCGCCATCTCATCTTTCTAGCACAGCGGGTTGTGCGGGCGCTGCTGCTGCCACAGCGGAGACTCTGAAACGGCGCAAATATGTAAATCTCGTAGGGGATTATGTATTTGAGCCGTTTGGAGTCGAAACGTTGGGGTCATGGGGTCCAAGTGCTAGATCTCTCTATAGAGAGCTTGCGAAGAGACTTGTCGAAGCCTCGCGTGACCAGCTGGCATGTATCTAGCACAAAAAATTAGCATTGCCATACAGCGTGGCAATGCTGCCAGTCTTCTGGGCACATTCCCAATAGACGGCGATGTGGAGGACTTTCACGACGCCCTTTGAATATGCATTTTCTTATTTATTTGTATTGTACTTTAATATTTAATTTAATTTTAGTTGTAGTATTTAAGTAGTTATAATTAATTGTGTTATCCTAATATTAATTTATTTTGTTATTTAAATAAATAAATATATTGCTATTAAATCTCTAGGTTGTAAATATAATGTTGATGAATTTGGAATACTGTCTCCCAGTGACCGCAGCTGATGTGCCCAAAAACGGTGTAGGTGCAAAAACAGACGCTTATTATACCTAGTGGAATTTATGTTAACATTCTACATTGGTTAATTATTTGTAAACAAGGGTAATATAGATATTAGCCTCGAGGTGTTGGCTGGGGAACACCAGCCATCGTAACGAGATAACTGGCTTATACATATAATAAGTAGCTTCGCATTCAGATCCGACAAATATCTATAATTGTGTACAGTTAAACAAGTCGGCGATGGACCAGTTTGAAAAAAAAAAGGTTTTTATTTTCAAAGTGTGCCACTCTCACGTCGACTGCACTCGTGCCTCGACTCTATGAAGAGTCGAGGCATTCAAGAAACTGGTTTTGTATACAAGGGTCAATGTGTGTGTAAAGTAGCACTGGAAGTGACAATGTCTTGCTGAGCGATTTTCGCCCTTATGGTGGTCTAGCGGGAAGTTGTTCGATTGTACAAAGATAAAAATCAAATAAAATAGATGTCTGACGTCATGGCGACGAGGTAGGCGCCTATTTAAAATCTATTTTATGAGCGAATGGTAGGTATTAGGTACGACTTTTACCACAATTCCATCTAATAAACCCATTCATCATCAAGTAAGCCTAGAGACGTCCACTGTTGGACATAGGCCGTCCCCTAGGTTGTCCACACAGATCGATTTTGAGCCACCCGCATCCAACCGCAAAAAACCATTACGCACGAGTAAATTAAAAGACGTGAAATCAGGTCTCATTTCGTTACAGAAGAAAAATAATTGGGGAAATCGAAAGTGTCACAAAAAAACAATACGGGTTTTGAAAGAAATTTCAAGACACATAAATTCATTTTTAGCGTAATCCAATTTCGAGATTCCTCGTTCCTCAGGGAGATTGTTTGTTAGCTTATCTCCTCTTATTAACTCCCTTAATAGGGCCCAGGCTTAATACTCTCGAGAAATCTATTGTTTACACCGTAAAAACTTTTGTATCAATAAGATTACTAACTATTTATTTATACATACATACATAGACTCACGCCTGTTTCCCGGAGGGGTAGGCAGAGACAACGGAACGCCATTTGCAACGATCCTGACATATCTCTCTTGCTTCATTCACTCCCATCAGATTCCCCATGCATGGTCTTCTGTTCAGGGTACATCTCACCTGTCCTGTTTTTAGGATATCTCCAATCAGAGGGGCGATTCAGAATCCTTCGATATCTCATTTGACATTCGATTCCGTTAATTGTCGAACGGGCTACCTCATTTTTTGTCAAAACTATCGCATTTCCTATCAATTTTATGCATTCAGTATGAAGTAAATTAATAAATAAATCGAATTCAATGAATATTTGTTTAAAATATCTCTGATATGCGGCTAAAAGATGAGGACAATAATTTGACATATCGTACGATTACTTGTCGTGACATTCTGAATCGGCCTGCTGGTCAGAGAACTTCCGCCCAGGCCTTACCCTTCGTCCTGTCCCTTCCAGACTTGCCTTATATATCTGCTTGGTCAGTCTTTCGTCATCCATCCTCTCCACGTGCCCAAACCATCTTAACATACCTTTCTCGATGCTTGTCACTACATCTTCTTTTACCCCACAACACTCTCTAATCACACAATTCTTTACTCTGTCAGTCAGAGAGACACCACACATACTTCTCAGTGCTCTCATTTCTACAGAATTTACTCTACTTTCATGACTCTTCTGCCATACCCAACTATCACTACCATACGTAAGAGTAGGTATTAACACCCATCTATGCACAGCCTAACGTTCCTTTTTGGACACGTTTTGGCTATTCATATTTATTTGCATAATAAAGGTGCCTTGGATAAAATGAGGCGTATTTTAGCGCGTTTTTGTGACTGGGGATAATAATTGCTGTCGCATTGTTTTAGTGGGTCGGGGATTAAAATCGGATTTGCACGGTGATATCAGTTTACAAGGTACGCGGGTACTCTATAAACAAGGTGAGCCAGTAAAAAAAATTAGGCATCTCTTTTAAAATTTGACAGATAGTTATGTCATTAAAATAATTTAATTCCTTGACATCACTTTATATTGCATTCACGCGTAGTAAAGACGAAAGGTATTTTAATTTAATTATTTTTGAAGTAACAATTTTTGTACCAAATATCAAAATATTGTGATGACTGACAGTGTTACTTTAGTGGTGTCAATATAATAATACATAGCACTTGTTTTAACACAGTGTCTATGTTTTAGGACCACTGCAGGCTGTGATAATACATATATTATGTTGATGAGATGAGTGTTCATCGCGTCTGTTGTTTGTATGTTTGTAAAGTTTCCTGTGACACAAGATTTATTCAGAGTGCAGGAATTGCCTTTTAAAAATTGTGCAAGTGCGAGTAGACTCGCGCACGAAGGGTTCCGTACTATCATACATAAAAGAAAATCACGTTTGTTGTTTGTATACTTAAATATTTTTAAGTTTCCACCTGTTTTTTAGGATCGAGTAACAAATTGCTTAAAAATTACGTTTGTTGTATGGGAGCCCCCCTTTATTATTAACTTTTTTTTAATTTAATTATTCATTTTGAGAGTTTATATACAACTACATATTCTGTGAAAATTTTAAGCGTTTACCTGTTACCGTAAGTAATTTTGAGCAAAACCTACAAAAAAACACGTTTAGTGTATGGAACCCCCCTTAATATATATTTTTTTATTTTTATATTGCGGCAACCGAAATACATAATTCGTTTAAATTCAGCTTTCTAGCTATCACGGTTTATGAGATACAGCCTGGTGACAGACAGACAGACAGACAGCGGAGGCTTAGTAATAGCGTACCGTTTTTTACCTTTTAGGTACGGAACCCTAAAAAAGAAGAAAAAAGGATGACCTTAGCCTATTTAAATTGAACTCTAAAAGGAACAGCCGAAACCAAATCCACGTGTTACCTAAATCTCGGTATAAAAAAATATAAAAACTATGAAGAGAAACGACAATAAAAACGAGCAAAAAATTTGTGCCGTCGACGTTCTCTAATAGTTGGACACACGAGCCAGTAACGTGAAACTTCGGATGCAGGTAGAACAACAATGATAGCTTTCGAAATTGTTCCTATAGACCTGTTTACAGCTTTGCACGCTTTTATATTTCTTGCTTACTAGAACACGATAAAAGTACTATGTTCGGTAAACATTTTGTAACATTGGATTTTTTTGTAGAGTCTCGGTCTTATTGTTCTGAAGTTGATTTACAAATATTCTTCAAGAAAAAGAGGTAAATATAATTATTATAACCTCATCCTAGATTTCTTCCAGTTCCAGTTCTCGACCTTCAGTTGGGTGCAGAATCTCTGCTGCAACAATCTGCTGGAAGCGATTTCTGATTTTGGCAACACAAGATGTAAGCATAGTTCGAAGATTCTGCCAGCGTCATGATAATATTATTTTTTTCCAGGTGGTAGAGCCTTGCTGATTTCAGCATGAATGGGCCGGCTCGACCGGTGAAGTACTACCCTCTCATAGAAAATCAACGTAAAGTAACAGTACCTAAACTGTTGCGTGTCGTTCGGTGAGTGAGAGTACCGGAGGCCCTAGCCCCTATTCCTTATCCCCCATCCCACTCCTTATCCTATCCCTTTTCCCAATCCTAAGGGGTGGCAACGCACTTGTGACTCCTGTGGTGTTGCTTGTGTCCATGGGCGGCGGTAATTGCTTACCATCAGGGGATCCATCTGTTCGTTTGCCGCCTATTACTATAAAAAAAATAATAATAAAGACTCCCCATATTGACTTATTAAATAATTGACATAATATAGTGTTGAAATCAGTAGTTGTCACCGGGGCATTCGGATCGAGAGCCTCTGCAGCGCTGTGCATAGATCTCTACTCTTCTTCGATCTGATACATCACAAGAAACAAAAACACTAACAACAAAACATATCAACTGTATTTAAAAGCCCCTTATAATAGCAGACGAGGATTTTGTTTCGCTCACTACTTTGGTACTTGGTGACCTTTAGAGCGGTTACGCACTACATCCGATCCGAATCCGATCCAAACCCGTGAAAATATGGATCTAGAAAACTCGGACTGAATTCGGATATCGCTTACGCACTAGTCCGATCTCTGATGCTAATCCAAGCCACCTTTTAGCATAAGTCATTTTACTCGGAGCTACAGCAAAGTGTTCACGTCGTTGATCATGAGTCCTTTCAATCGACGTCAACTTCTGGCAATACTACTATACGTACGAAGACGCAGAAGAAGCAAAGAATTTTGGTTGCACCCTCTCTTGCTGGATCAAAGATTAAGTGGAGCTTTTTACAATCACCACGCAGTCTTACGTCAATACGACAGGAAATTTTACAATTGCTACCAAATGAGTGTGTCTACTTGATTTCATTTTAATCACATACCTAAAAGATATTTCGCGACAAAACACAACATTTAGACAATGTATACCGCCGGAAGAAATGCTAGCAGTCATATTAAGGTAAGTAAAACGCAGTTCTAAATTATGCTATTTATTTCTGATAAGTTCTTGATTGATGATGATGATTAGTTTTACTTTACCTTTATACAAATGAAGGCAAAACTACGCATTATCGTTGAAATCCAGATTGAATAACTCGGAAAAAAGTATGCAGTCTTCCGTTTTAGTGTTTCTGTTTCCCCAGGCGCTGCTGTAATTACTGCCGAACTGGTCTGGATCATCTCCATGCTTTGTTCAGAAATATCTATATCATGAGTTACATTACGTTGCCTTGGTGTCATAACTGCTGGAGACGCAGTCTGCGAAATTGTCGTACCGAGGCTATCAGTAGAAGACAAATATCTCAATCGCTCTTTGTTTGTATATTTACGGAGTAATTGCATCATTTCAATATGAAACTCCAACTCCAGCATACAGCGCCCGCCCCGTTGCCTCTCTGCTCGTACGCAGTTAAGATTCAAGTCGGACGCAGTGCGCGAGCATCCATACAAATAATACTATGGCTACGTCGGTCCGTCGACGGTCCTTCAAAAATTATCTCCGGGCTGGAGATTCTAGAATAACGCACAGAAATCGGATGACGGAAATCGGATCTAGTGCGTAAATTACCAAAGAAATAGTTCTACGCCCACGCCGGACCTGATTTTCACGGGTTCCGATCGGATTCGGATCTAACGTAGTGCGTAACCGCTCTTACACTTGTGCAAATAGTGACATTGAACTCACGTACAAATAATCAAAAAAGTTATATTTCATACATTTTTGCTTTGTTTAGATATACTATATATACTATCTTCTTTCTCTTAGCGTTATCCCAGTTTCAGTCTGGGGTCCGCTTTCTAGTCTAACCGGATTTGGCTGAATATTAACTTTTTCCACGGAGCGACTGCCTGTCTGACCTCCGCAACCCGAAGGGATAGCGATATTCCATGGTTTAGACTAGTGTCAGTTTATTTAGAAGGTACTGACGCCCGGTAACGGCTGTAAAAGATGTTCATGACAACCGGGACCGACGGCTTAACGTGCTCTCCGAAGCACGGGACAAGCGATAATTAAAAATTCAATACGCACATAACTCCGAAAAGTCATTGGTGCGCGCCGTGGATTTGAACCTGATACCCTCTGCATGGCAGTCTGTTGGTATATCCACTCGGCTATCGCTGCCTTTATATACTATATATACTATACACTGTATTATATTAAATCCTTGTTTAAAGAATTTAATACATTGAGTGCAATTTTGATTAAAAACGTCTTTATATCGACCTCTTACAAAAAGCATTTAGCTATTTCAATGCCTCTTATTGTTAATAGTTTAAGAGATGTTTATTGTTAATGTTTATTTACATTAGGTCTGTTAAGTGGTTTTCTATGTTGGTAGATTGCATCGGACAAGTCAAGGTGAATTGGACTTAGAACGTTAATATAATAGTAGCAAGTTTAGTTAAGTGATTCAGCAACATTACACAGAATGGTTATTCAACTAGCCATGGTTTGCGTATAGTCAGAATTGAAAATAAATTAACTTATAGATACTTAGTCAAATTAATGAGGAAAACAAAATTTTCATTTATCTGTTCGCAAATTAAATAATTGATATTGCCCACCACTTACGGTTATACTATCATCGTGAAACGATTTCTATACATTGTTAGTTGTACAAAATGGGACATGCCATAATTTTATCTAAATATATTACAGATAGGCTAAGCAGGTTTCACAATACGTAAAATATAAAATCAATATAGCCTTAGTAAAATTCAGTTGAAAATAATTCTAGTTCTAAATATTTGTACATTACATAAAATTCTACTTTTGTGAAAATGTATAGCAATCCCAAGATGCGGCAAAGTCACCAAGATGTCGAATAACGTCGATAGCTTAACAATACGACTAATGACGCTACTAGTACTGACGGCTAAAAGTGTTAACATATTGATTTCGACATTTTATTAGACGCTGTTTCTTAATAATTTGCCTCATTGTGGTTTAAAGAACAACATCAAAGCCCCAATATATATGACAGCAAACTCATTCAAACTAGTAAAAATAATAATATCAAAAAGCTGTTTCGACTTTAAATATTTCTCATTAAAAGTCTATACATACTTCGAATTATTTTGACCAGCAACAAAGATAATAAAGTAAATTTCTATAAATATCCTTGTAAGAAAATTCAATAAAGAATAAAACGTGTATGAAACTCAATAAATTCTTAAAAACATCAGATTTATCTACTCCAGATGTAAAGAAATCTGTAGACGAAAGCTCAGTGGCTTACTAAATAATTCCAATATTACTGATAAATTTGTTTTTATAAATATTTGGTGCTGACATCTTTTGACGAGGGTCCTATGGCCCGATCAATTCTACCAATTAGAATGTTGAAAAAGTTCATATAATATACGTCAAATACCATTTTGAAGCACATTTTGACGAAGATAAGCTTGTCTAATTAGCTTTATGTAAAACTTTATTGTACGGCAATAGGCTTGCCCCCTATTACGTGGGCCCTAAAAAAATCATGGCGAAATGTGGGTGTAATATTTCACCTCTGCCTACCCCTTCAGGGATAAAGGCGTCAGTCTATAAATAAATAAAGTAAAATTTATTGTATGATTGTGGGTATTTCATCTACTATAAAATATATTGTTTAGGCTATAACTATAATACACATCAGCCTTTAATAGTCCACTGCTGGACTAGGCCTCTCCTTTGAAAGGACGAATTGGCCTACTATACTACGCTGGCCAAACGGGTTGGTAAAGGGTTTATATCAAGTTTTTCTTCTCTTACAGTGTTGTTCTCTGCATAATATGCTCTCTCTGTCGGCTCTTACGACACCCATGGGATGATATGGGGTAGTGACATTTCGTTTTCTTAATCCGGTAATTTAAATTGTGATACTACTTTTATAATTCATACAAAAATATTGACTATGAAAATACACCTTTACATTATTTTGATATAATATTAAACCTAAGATGGCAATGGCCGCAGGCGTGAACTACAAGCTACTAAATATTTTACATTTGACCGAAACCTTAAACTATGTACACAATATTCGCCTCTCTAGTGGAAAATAAGGTTATTCCCACATTATTCATAAATTAACTTTATGATGGCGAACGAATATTTTTTATTTATTTACTCAGGGATGTCATTAAAAGGGTGGCAGGTCCTTTGAGGTCGATTTGTGTTAATTAAAACACATTTTACTTTGCTAGCGGTCGCAGAGATAGCTTTGGTGGAGAAACTTTTTGGTCATCGCACGCATGGGACCGACGATTGTTCAACTTAATAATGACTGGCAGAGCCGTGGGATTAGTTTAATTTATATGGAAGGTCGGAACACATTAACCATTGAGTGATGGTTACCACTTGTTCAGAAGTTTGGACCTCTGAATGGCTTGATGGGTATGGAACTAAGGTCTTTTACGAGCGTACGTTCTGCCATCATCTAGTCCTAATTAGCAATTACACATTCTAATAGAAAAAGTTTTGCTCAACGAAAATTAATAATGGAGAGGTTGAAGATCAAGCTTAATTTGGGAATGATTTAATTTTCAAGTGCCTCCGTCAAGACCAAAGGGGATAAATCAATAATGGTTAATAAAGGATCTACGTCTAGACATGACTAATTATTTGGCTCGCAGCCAAATTGCAAGATGACTTCTAAGAACAATCACTATCAGAACGGATTATTAAAACCCGTCGCAACTTCATTAATTGAGCAAAATATGATTTGGTTATAAAGAGCTAATTTGATGTATGGTATTTATTTAATATTTATTAATTACTAGGTTGTAGGGGTATCAAACGATGTGCGTTGTAAATAAATAAAGAAAAAGAGATAAATAAAGAATTCAAAAGAAGAAATATATACTTTTACTGGTACCAGGTTACAAAATAAATATACTACAAATCTACGACCTAACTGTATCGGAGCGGGAAGACGACTGCTGCGCCGCACTTACACAATATCACGCCTACAATATTCCCCCCTTTATAAAAAAAAGAACGAAACAAACTTTTAACAATAAAAAAGAGACATAACTAAATAATAACAGTAGAAAACAACAAATAATAGCTTCAGTATAAAATAACAACAAGTACATGCTAGCGCTCGGATCACGTTATCGTAAACAATTGTACCTACGCATCAAGTTACCGGAGCGCTAGTTCGGAGAATGCAAAGTTGGCAGAAACACTAACCGTGTATGGAACTCTATAACGATAAACTAAATGACTTTATTTTTAGATTGATACAATTATTAATTTACACTAAGAAAGATGCCAAAACACAATAACAACACAATAAATAAGACCGTTGCCATTTTTAACACATTCCATTTGCTCTTCGTAAGCCGCTTGTACAGAGAGCTGGTCGTACGAAGAAGCGAAAACGTTGTCAATTCTGCCAGCGATCTTCACCATGCTGCCTGGGCCGTGATGAGGGATGACAGGGTGCGCTATCCAACACTGAGCGGTATTCAGCCTCGCTTCCAAGTGTGATCAGCCGCAACGACGCGTGCACTGTTTCATGGAGTGCCACCGCCGGTCCCTTGTCGATCACCGTCCTCGGAGTGTGCTGCGTATTGTACGTCTTGGTGCGGAATGCTGCCTCGCCACCAAGGTCAATACGCCTTACGCCATATGCCTCGACGTACGCACTGTCCTTCAAGTGCCGCCGCCGTCGTGTGCCGCTCCGGAATACGTCTGCTGCCCATGTTGCCGTGATCGCTGTTATCGGCAGATCGTCGTGTTGCTTTGCCACATTTTGGTTGCACGTGTATGTAAATCCTCCACACGTTGCACGTGTCCTGACTCAGCTGTTCTGCCCAGTTAGGTCGTCAGCCCTTTCGGTCGTAGTAAAAAGGGCGAGGCGTCTCCCATGAGTCGAGGATGTCTTCGTGTCCAGGCTGCTTGGCTCCTCGCTGTTGCCACGCTGCACATGCGCTTGTTTGATTCCGCTGACCATGTGCACGTGCGTCGATGCCGCGTTGCTGAAGCCGAGCCGAAGATTGCGTGTTCGTTGTCAGGGGTCACCAATGTAGGGGTATCAAACGATGTGCGTTGTAAGAGATAAATAAAGAATTCAAAAGAAGAAATATATACTTTTACTGGTACCAGGTTACAAAATAAATATACTACAAATCTACGACCTAACTGTATCGGAGCGGGAAGACGACTGCT
This sequence comes from Euclidia mi, assembly GCA_944739405.2. Taxonomy (NCBI): domain Eukaryota; kingdom Metazoa; phylum Arthropoda; class Insecta; order Lepidoptera; family Erebidae; genus Euclidia; species Euclidia mi. The sequence goes on from OX123190.2 coordinate 78,854,579, forward strand.
GCGCCGCACTTACACAATATCACGCCTACAAGGTATTACTGAATTATTGGATATTTCAATATTGTTGCTACAATACATGGAGTAACAGCTTTAGTAATTTGGATTTCCAAGAACGTCAGCCTTACTTGCTTTGTGAAAATGATAACGTCAGTCCTAATATCATATTAAATGCAATTGTAGGAAACCTGATTCCAATTACTCTCTACAGCCCTCTCTCACTATACGCTCATTATCATCGTTATAATAATTATAAATAAAACTGGTGGTTCTGCCTGAGAGCATCATAGAGACTAATACAGTGAAGCTAGAAACATGGAATTTTGACAGTGGTACCTAATATGATGTAGGCACTCGTAAAAGATGGATTTTTAAATATCTCTCCTTCCCAAGAAACTAAGTTTGGGTTGAAAGCTGCTGACTTTGCAGAAAGCACTATGAACAAGCAGGAAATTGCTAGTTCATAATATGAAGATACAGGCCTTTTCAATGCATAAAAATAATGTTTGAAACCACTTATTAAAGGGTAAATAAAATAAAATACACCATAAAACTTCTAAAAACATTAATCGAAACACCAAAATCATAGCATCACAAGGCAATTTAAGTAAATTGTGACGAGCAATTACTATCATTAATTGGGGCGCCTAAATCCATAATGTTGTAATTGTTTCAACTGTAACCGTCTAAAGTTAAGTGATTATACCGGTTAGTATGCCCGTGTTAAACATTTAAGCTGGTAGTAATTTTGGTACTTTGGTACTTGTATGAACGTTAATCTTGTGGGAACATAAATCAAAGATTTGTTCAACACAGTGTGTTAAGTGCCGTGTTGCTGTTTTAAAGTAATTGTAAGCTGAAATCTTTTGGGTACCTTCGGAGCACATGTTGTAATTTTGGACACAAATGATTATGGTTACGCTTTTATTGGTTTTGAATTTTTTTTTTTTTTTTTGTTTGTTCAGCACAGTTCATCATCGATAGACAAAAAGAATTTATTTGGTTTATGTATCACAGTATGTATGTTTGTAAGATTGGTCATAAGAAAAGGCAATTTAGTTGCGTAAAAGGTTAGCTGTAAAATCGTAGTCCACGCCAAACAACCAATTGGAAACGTGTAATTATAATTTTTGATAAAATCATGCCTGTAGATATGCACAGGCAACATTATATGAACAACATTTCACCATGTAATATTTAGATCCCACATAATAAGACGAGCCAACTGAGACTTCGGAAACTCACTAACACTTTTGCCGGCCCAGTAATTGAACCCGGGACCTCCTGTTCAGCTGACGCATACGCTATTTGCTGGACCACGAAGGCATGATTGATATTATCATAAGTATATTTCCCTCGGTTGGGCAGCTTTCGGGAAGCTACGACATATATTCTCGTCCGATATCCCGCAGTGTCTCAAGACGAAAGTCTTTGACCAGTGTGTGTTGCCAGTGATGATTTACGGATCAGAGACGTGGTCGCTCACTATGGGCCTTATCAGAAGGCTCAAGGTCACTTAGAGGGCGATGGAGAGAGCTATGCTTGCGAGATTGAATCAGAAATGAGGAGATCCGCAGTAGAACCTAAGTCGCCGACATAGCTCTCCGGATAGCCAAGCTGAAGTGGCAGCGGGCAGGGCACATAGCTCGAAGAACCGATGGCCGTTGGGGCAGAAAGGTTCTGAAGTTGCGGCCACGTACCGGACGACGCAGCAGAGGTAGGCCCCCCCGCAAGGTGGACCGACGATCTCTTCAAGATCGCGGGAGGCGGTTGGATGCGGGCGGCTCAAGACCGGTCTGTGAACCTTGGGGGAGGCCTATGTCCAGCAGTGGACCTCGTTTGGCTGATATGATGATGATATTTCCATAACTATAGGCAGGTAGATCAATAGGCTAAAAAGTGTAAGAAAAGAATTCTCAGCGCATCAATTTACAACATTGTTTTTGTTTAATACTTGCAGCCTTCTAAAAATACATACAAATATTGATATCAAACACATACATACGTATTATACTAAAGTAGTTAATCGCAATAACATAAAACAAAACAAAAACACCGCCTACAAACAATTAACGGCCTCTGTTGTGAACAAACTCAGCAAACACACACCCAATTAATTAAAAAAGCACATAAAAGTACACGCAGCGTAAAAATTCCCGAACACTGTGTACAAAAAAACACAATTAAAAATCAGAGCGACGGAGAGTAAAATTGTAAATTACCCGATACAGTTTTGCCAAATTATCTACTTTTGTGCGTAGCTACTAGTAGCAGAAACATTCACAAAAATCATGAACCAAGCCTCTGACCTATCTACTCACTGTCTGACTCAAGTCTACTCTGAAATTAAAACAGTTATTCAACCAAATTATTAGCCATGGTGCAATGCAAATAAACCAGTTGCCGTATGCACCGAAGATACACTCGGTACCGTTATAATAGTGTAGCTTGTATCACGGGCGAGTCAAACACGGCTGTAGCTTAGTGGAGCTTCCAGTAAAGTTCCATGCAAGGTAAACGTAATCCACAGCGCAATTACTACTACTGACTTTTCGATGTGCGTGTATACCTTAAATAACACTAAACTGTCCCGCAGCTCCGCCTCCGTAGGACTTTTTACACCCTTAGTAAAGGAATTTTCAAAAATCCTCTAGGAACATACATGCCAAATTTCAGCTTCTTATGAGCAGTAGTGTTAGCTGTGGCTTGTCTGTCAGTCAGTCTGTAAGAATAAAAATTTTAACATTAGTATATTTAAAATAACAATTTTAAATATACCGATGTTACCGTTAACCGTCGGTTACAACTGACATGAAGACCTTTGACGTATCATACTTTGACGACCACTTAGCGCAGCGGGAGTGTGAGCGACTGCTACGCCGATGGTCGCGGGCTCGATTCCCACTCAAGTCAAACATTTGTATGCATGAACATGGATGTTTGTCTTGGTCTGGGTGTTTCTATGTATAATGTGTATGTATTTACAAAAAAAGAAGTATATCATTATGTATGTTTATCCATTGTCTAGTACCCATAGTACAAGCTCTGTTTTGTTTGGGACTAGGTGGTGATGTTTGTATGTGGTAGAATATGGAAAAAAAAGTTGGTTCTT